>CM068553.1:13396970-13996970 GCA_035048495.1 Euptelea pleiosperma
TTTACCAATATTGTCGCTTCAAGTCTTGATACATCTTCGTAGCTCCAGGGTGTATGGTGAACTTTGAACGATGTGCCTCTGCTAGGATGTCTGCTCGAATGCTAGGGTCGTCTAGTACGCACAATCGTCCATGAAATCTCAAACCTCCATCTGGTTGCATAGACCAATCTCCTGGACCCCCATCGTTAGAAAGTTCTGCTCTCGCTGTTTCAAATTCTGGGTCCTTAGACTGACCTTCGATAATTCTGGGAATGATAGTCGGCTGGACGATTAAATTGTAGAGGCATGTTCGATTGTCTTGTCGCTTTACACGAAGATCGAAGTCCTCCAACGTGTCCATCCATCTCCATTTCTGAATCATCATGCTAGCAATAGTTCCATGAGATTTCCTACTAAGCGCGTCCGCCACTACATTGGCCTTACCTGGATGATAGTGTAACGAAAAATCATAGTCTTTGAGGAATTCCATCCATCGTCGTTGTCGTAAGTTGAGCTCCTTCTGGGTGAAAATGTACTTCAGGCTCTTGTGATCCGAGTAGACCTCGAATTGTTCTCCGTACAAGTAGTGTCTCCAGATCTTTAGTGCAAACACAATAGCTGCAGCTCCAAGTCATGTGTTGGGTAGTTTTGCTCGTGTATCTTCAATTGTCTCGATGCGTAGGCTACCACCTTGCCTTGTTGCATAAGTACGCACCCCAGTCCTTTCTTAGACGCGTCACTATAAATGACATAGCTTGCTTCTGTGGTCGGAATGACTAAAATCGGGGCCGTTGTCAACCTTTTCTTGAGTTCTTGAAAGGCTTCTTCACACTGGTTGTTCCAAATGAACTTTTCCCCCCTTTCTGGTCAACTTCGTCATCGGTCCTGCTAACTTGGAGAATCCTTCCACGAATCGTCGATAATATCCTGCTAGGCCCAAGAAACTACGGATCTCTACCACGTTCTTCGGTCGTTCCCAATTCGAAACTGCTTCTATCTTTGTGGGGTCCACTGAAACGCCTGCTGCTGAGATGACGTGGCCCGAGGAATTGCACTTTCTCTAACCAGAACGCGCACTTATTTTTCTTGACATACAGTTGATTCTCTCTCAAGGTCTGAAGTGTGATTCGCAGATGTTGTGCGTGTTCTTCCCGGGTCTTTGAGTAAATAAGGATGTCATCCACAAATACGACCACAAACTGGTCGAGATAGGGTCTAAACACTCGATTCATCATGTCCATGAATGCTGCCGGTGCATTTGTCAGTCCAAAGGGCATCACAACGAATTCGTAATGTCCATATCTGGTTCTGAATGCTGTCTTGGATATGTCTTCATCCTTCACTCTCAATTGGTGATAGCCGGACCTTAAGTCGATCTTCGAGAAAAATCTTGATCCTCGTAGCTGATCAAAGAGATCGTCGATGCGCGGCAGTGGGTAACGATTCTTGATCGTAACACGATTGAGTTGTCGATAATCCATGCAAAGGCGTAGGGAACCATCCTTCTTCTTCACAAATAGAACTGGTGCTCCCCAAGGAGATACGCTGGGTCTGATGAATCCGTCGTCCTGGAGGTCCTGTAACTGGCCCTTCAATTCCTTCAGCTCCAATGGTGCCATTCTGTAAGGCGCAATCGAGATTGGAGTTGTGCCTGGGTACACTTCGATCGCAAATTCTACTTCTCTCTGCGGCGGTAATCCCGGTAATTCTTCAGGAAAGACGTCAGGAAATTCTTGAACTATTTCTTCCCCTCCGAGAGATAGAGCTGTAAGTTCCTCGCACAGTACGTGCGCTAGGTAACTAGAGCTGACATCGACGCTCTTCTTCCCATAAAAGTGGAAAATTGAGCCGTCAAGGGTACTGAAAGAGATCTTCTTCTTAAAACAATCGATTGTGGCATGGTAGGATGACAACCAATCCATGCCAAGGATCACATCGAAATCTGCAATATCCAAGGGCACTAGATCTACCTCTAGTTCATGGTCTGCAATTCGTACGATGCACGATCGACACACCTTATCGACCCCTACTCTTTTCCCCACTGGAGTAGTCACAAGTAATGGACGAGCCATAGGCTCCATGTTCAAACCCAAAGTACATGCAAAAGATGAAGATACAAAAGAGTGTGTGTGTGGCACCTGAGTCAAAAAGTATTCTAGCCCAAGAATTGTAAACAAGTAATGTACCTTCGACCACTGCATTAGTTGCTTCTTCATCTGGTGCGACCAAAGCGAAGACCCGTCCTTGGGTTGTTGGTGCTGGGTTCTTCCTGTATTGTTGTTGTGGTAGTGTCAGTTTCTTCTGAGGGTGCTGGTTAGCCTGAGTCTGGCGCCCAGACTGTGCTGGTCCTGCGAATTGCTTCTGTTGTTCTTTAGGTACCGGGCAGTTAGTTCGGATATGGCCAGTCTGCCCACATCCATAACACTTAGGTTGCCATGGAAGACTCAATGGTGCAATTTTGACTTGGCTCTCTTGTCCCGAAGCTTGTCCCATCTGCCTCATCTGATTCGAAGTCTGTCCAACCTGTCGGTGCTGTCCGAATTGAGTCCCTGCCTGCCTCATTTGCCCAAAAAGTGGTAGCCCAAAAGTCCGTGGCCGTTTAGGATCTCCTTGTTGTGGTCCCGAGTTGTTCCTGTTCCTCGATTCCTGGACCCGATGGGCCAGTGCGAGGTCTTGTTCTACCAATAAAGCTCTCTCAAGCAAGCTACCATACTCCCTCACCATAAGTGCTGTGAGTTTTCCACGAATGTCAAGCCTCAATCCGCGCTCGAACCGTTTGCACTTAGCGGCTTTCGTCTCCACTAGGTGTGGGGCGAAACGAGACAACTCAATGAATTTGGCCTCATACTGGGCCACCGTCATGTTGCGTTGCTGCAATCTCAAAAATTCTTCCATCTTGGCATCTCTAGCCGACTCTGGGAATGTTTCTCTAGGAACAAATGTTCGAACTGTTTCCATGTCATGTCTGTCACTTCTTTAGTCGCCTTGACGTGAGTCCCACCAATGGTCTGCTTCACCAAGAAGTAAAAAAGATGCTAGGGTCACCCGTCGATCCTCAGGTGCCCTCAATGCCTCTAATATTTTCTTCACATGTTTCAACCACGTCTCTGCTGCTAATGGTTCAGCCGTACCTTTGAAAGCAGGTGGTCAGAGTCGTTGAAATTTCTCGACCCAGACGGTCGATTCCCCCACTGGCGCGGGTCGTTGTAGTTCAATAGTGTCGGTTCTGGTTTGTTGATGTTGCATGACAGAAGTCATGTCCCGCAGAGCCTGGAACACTCCGCTCAAGTCTGTCTGGCCATTGGCCGCATTGTCCTGTCCACTGTTTCCTCCCCTTGCCATTTCCTTGTAAAGGTATACTAGATTAAGTTAGTTTTAACAATCTCGTTAATCAATACACATAATTCAAATGCAAGTACGCAAGTTCATTCACTCATCATGTAATGGTCCCCACTTTCCAAGTCCCCAAACTAGTCTACTAACTGTCGCTCTGATACCATGTTGTCACGACCCTAAATCTGGGCATCTGGGTTTGACCCATTTCGCACGGGTTGACCTGGATCCAAACCCGAGTCATGATCAATTAAAACAAATCCCACACTTCAACAATAATTACCAATAAAATATTAAGGTTAATATCATAATTCATTTAAATGCTCATAACATCCACTCACGACCATAAGAAGTTCAAGTATTTGGCAAACAAGTAGTCCAGAGTACATTCACCTATAAAATGTTCAACCTTTTGACCATCAGATTTAGGATTTAAAATTTTGATTTATTTTCTCTTAACCAATCCATAAATTGGCCAGAATTGTAAAATTCACCCATGGTGTCCCATACGAAGCACTTTAACTTTGATACACTACACTGCCTTACATTTGTAAGGATAGCATGCACACATTGCTGGTCCCACCGGATAGTACAATAGATCTGGACGTTCAGCAGTCCATCCCACATTTCATGGTAGGAAATCAGTGGGCGCTATCCACTATGCTGTCCGTGTCTAGACAGATCTCTATGGTCTGAAACAATTCGTTTCAAAACCTCGAAATACATGTAGGTCTCATCCACACACTGACGTTGCTGGAAACCCAACACCGGTCGCTACTAAGCACAACATTAAAATACACAGTTCACTCCAGGGAATCGGTCTACAACTCAAGTCGTTATTTCTCCGGTTGTCCTTAGTGGTCACACCCATGCATCATCCGAATCAGCCACGAGATATCTACCGGTAGAGGTCGGGTTAAACATGGGACTCTTGTTCGCTTTGGCTATGGGTTCTATCCCATTCCGGGAATCACGTACCCATAGTCTAAACAACTCCCATGTTGCCACACCCATGAGCCAACATTTAAAATTGGCTCTCTCATAGCCGTTACATCCCCAGAATTTCTTCATGCAAGGTAATTTATAAAAGAAACACTTTACTCACATAATATCCAACACATGGTCCAATACCATTCATGGAAAATTCCAAACTAAAAAATAACATGCAAATACATGGTCTAATACTATTAATTAAGGTGAATTGCTAACAAGATGTTCAAACTCCACTAATCATTATCAAAACATAACCATATGTTTCCTCACATAAATTCATATATTGTCTCACATAGAATCATCCTTAAAATACTAATTTTTTTTCCATTATTAAAGTAATAGTAATGCCATTCAAACATTCTTCGTGAATTCATCGTGTCCAACATCGTCCTCTTCGTTCATCCCGAACTCCTCACTGGGTTCGTCAAGATCTGTAAAATTTCAATCGGTACAACACCGTGAGCCGGAGCCCAGTAACAACAAGCGCATTTCCGACAATGATAATAGGATAATCATTCAATCTAAGCATGCATCTTGATATAGGTAGCAGTGTACATTAACATAAGCGACATCCTCATTAACAGATCTCATACGTGCATTCATATCTTAATATGTTTAGCCCCCACCAAGGGAAATGATCCCACCAAGGGTTTGTATTCCCACCAAGGGTAGTCCCCGCAAGGACACATCGGATTGGACCAACCATCCCGCTAAGGTCTCATATGCAAAGCCACATGAAATGATAGCACGTTCCCACGAATTTCATTTAATACATGTTGATCTCAACACGATAAATTATCATGCATCACAGGGTTGGACCAACTATTTCTCCAAAGTCCCTCACGCAATACCATACGAAATAATAGCATATTCACACAAGAGTCCATCTAAAGCATGCTGATCACACTATGATAACCATAACGTACACATCACATTCGGATCATGTTTTATTCTACGATCATAGTCAGTACGCCTACATGTTTGAAGACGTGATATCCTACGGTTCAATGGCGACGGTGTGTGGTAGATCGATCTGATCTCCTTTTCCTCTTCCTGCTACTAACGTTCTTCTCCACTCCCCTTCTCTCCCTTTTTCTTAGTCAGAACACGTTTTTCCCCCCCCTTCGGTTTCACGGCCAATGGTGTTTATTAATTGTGGCACCTCCTTTGGACAAAGGGGTTTACACGATTCATGTAGGGAAGGTTTCCCATAAGTCAATGTCACTTTCTATTCTAGATGATCACCATATCTGCATGTTTGATCGGTGATTATAAAGTTTCTAAATGATATTATGCTAAAAAGGTAGGTGATTATCCTAGGTGGTAAATTAGTATCTTATTCAAAATGGTGCAAGTGTGTTAAAGAAAATAAGGGTACGTGTGTACTAACTAGGCAATATTCATTCTAGTAGCTAATGAGTACATGTTAACTTTTTTTATTTTATAGGGTTCATTCCTAAAGAGGTCCAGCTGATTGGTCAAGCAATTCAATGGTAAGGTGGCTAGTATACTAAGGTGTACACGTACCATCCTCAAAAAGGTAAGTGGTTAAGGGAATCCTCCCTTGTGTAGTTAATTTAGTAGGGTGCTATGCAAGGTAACTCAGACCAGTCCATTTGGACTTTGTCAAAGTCGATCCTAATCTTGATGTCTTACTATACACTTGGCAACATCCTATGCTATGTGGTCTAGTAAGGCTGGTCACACAATGACATGGCATTATGGTCCAAAATAGGTTGAAGGTCCTTTATTTCATTTGACTAGTTGGGCACCTTTTCTTATTAGATTCAATGGCCGTTAGTATATGTGGGCCCCCCTTAATCTTTTAAATGCAAGAACGTGTTGGCAGGTGTGGTCTAATGTGTGTGTGTCAAGTCAGCATATAGTGAATTGTGAGTTTTTGTCAACTATGTTATGTTAGTTGGTGGTTAGAACATAGGTTATAAACAATTCACTAATAACATGAATGCATGAGATTAAATCATAAAAAAAAAGTGTTACAATGATGAACATTTAGTGTTAGTGTGTATGATATGCCTACAATTCATACTCTATGGCATTTCTCGAGCTTCCGAGTTAACACCAATGTCCGGGAATTCACCAAGCGTGTTCGTAAATTCTAGTGTAGATTCCATTAGTCCATTCATAACGTGTTTGAAGTTTGATACAATGTGTGAGTTCATGATCGAAGTTTTGAAATTTAGAATATTCGAATTGAGAATTCACGAAATTACCCTTGGGTGCGGCTTAGGATATTACACCATGAGCCAAGTGACAAGTAGTTTGTTGAATGAGGAAATAAGAAGAAAATCTTTGGTTCATTTGAACAAGAAGCACTTGTTACAGAAAATAGGGGGAGGAGTAAAAGTCGGAAACCTCAATACCGTGAAAAGTCCAGAGGAAGATCAAAGTCAAGGAAAGAAATCAGTTGTTTTAATTGTGGCAAGCTGGGTCACCACAAAAATGAGTGTCGGAAGCTAAAGAAAGACAAAAAGAAAGAGAGGGTAAGAAAGGCAAGATGACAAAGAAACTACCGCCGTCACTTCAGATGGGATGTTATTATTTTTTCTACTTGTGAAGATGCTTGTAATAGTGTCACATGCCATGACATAGATTGGGTGGTTGACACCGGGGCTTCATACCATGCTACCCCAATGAAAGATTTCTTTACCTCATACAAGTCAGGTGATTTTGGTTATGCAAATGAGAAATTTGGCTACAGGTTATGGGATCCAGTTGACAAGAAGGTTATCAGAAGTAGGGATGTTGTCTTTCTTAAGACCAAACTTGAGCCCCATGTTGATGATCTTGTTGACAAAAATTCAGTTCCTCCACCTACGGTACATAATGAAGACGGGGGAGATGTACAAGTCCATGAAGATGTCATTATTGATGATGTGCCTACTAATGATGTTGATCAAGGGGAGCAGCCCCTTCAAGAACTATTACCAGAACCTCAGTTGAGAAGATCTGCAAGGGAGTGTCAACCTTCCACAAGGTATTTACATACCTCATGAGTATGTCATGCTCACAGATGAGGGTGAACTTGAATGTTATCAAGAAGCTAAGGCTCATAAAGATAAAGGGGCGTGGTTGAAAGCTATGCGAGAAGAAATGGATTCTTTGCATAAAAACCACACTTATGAATTAGTAAAGTTGTCAAAGGGCAAGAAAGCTCTCAACAACAAGTGAGTGTTCAAGTTAAAGACAAGAGAAGAGCTCACAGCCCAGGTACAAGGCAAGGTTGGTTGTGAAGGGTATCCTTGGGATAGGCTTTGTTTAAATGGGTGAAGTCGATACATACTCTGATCTTCCCATTTTTCTTTGGTAAAGCCACTATGTTGGCTAACCATCTAGCATCAAAGACTTCTCGGATGAAGCTGGCTGCCAAGAGTTTATCGATCTCTTCTTGGACAGCCTTCTGTTTCTCGGGAGCAATTCTCCGAGGTCGTTGTTTCATAGGTAAATACTTATTATCTACCTTTAACTGATGACAAGAGATGTCAGGAGGAATACATAGCATGTCGCTAAAGGACCATGCGAAGACGTCCATATAAGATTTCAAGAAATCAACGTAGGAAACCTTTTCTTCGATGGATAGACCAGCCCTGATAAAGGTGTACTTTAGATCATCCTCAGTCCCAAGGTTGATTTCATCAGTTTCCTCTATCGTGAGAATGTTGCTAGGCTCAGATTGTATCTTTCAATCTTCCTGGCTAGGTGTAGTCTGCTCCAAACTTGTCGGGATGGGCTCTAGTTGCTATTGCTTAGCAACCATAGATGAAGTTCCTTTTTCATGCGGACCCTCACGACCAATAGTACTCTTAGGTCGGAGGGCAGTGGCAGAACATCTCTTTGAGACAATTTGGTCTCCTTCTAACTCCATTATCCCATAATCAGTCGGAAATCAGAACAACTGATGATAGGTTGATGGTACGCCCTTGACCTCATGTATCCATCCCTGCCCCAGAATGCCATTATAGGGGGATGGAGTATCCAGAACCAAAAATTCTACAATAGACGTGATCGGTCCTGTCTTTACTAGCAGAATTACCTTCCCTAGAGCATATCCCTTTTGGCTATTAAATTCCGACCAATGGAGTACTACTCTGGACCAGATCTGATGGGTTTAAACCCATCATCTTATAAGGTTCTACGAATAAGATTTCGGCTGAGCTGCCGGAATTTATCAGCAGACGCTTTACCTCATAATTGTCCACTGACAATGTCTGTACTAACACGTCTGAGTGTGGATGATCTACTCCGACGAGTTTGTCGGAGAAGAAAATAGCCGCATCAATGCTCTCCATCATCTCTACTGAGTCCGTCAATCTTGGACCCGTAGAGAGATGTAGGATCTCTTTCAGGTGCTCTACTTTCCTGATTTTGATCTTGTCTTCTCTCTCCGTCTCTCCATGGGAGAGCTGTCGTCCTCCTCCGTGGATGACGTCTATAATCAACCTGCATTCTTGCTATTTAATATGGTTGTTATCTTTCTTGGGGATCTTGGCTTCAGCTACAGCTCCATTCGTAAGAGCGATATACTACTGCAAATAGCTCTGATTAATTAGATCCTCAATTCGATGTCTTAGTGCCCAGCATTTATCTGTTATGTGCCCTGCTTCCTGATGGAAGGCACAGAACTTAGTCTTGTCTCTATCTCCCTTCAAGTCCGGCTTCATCGGACGAGGAAATTGGATATATTTCTCGTTCTTAATCAGATCAAGGATCTGACTATGCATTTTGTTCAACGCTGTAAATATCCTCTTCTCCCGGCGAGGATACCGATCTAAGCCTCCCGGCTTCTCGGTTTCCTTCTCGAGATTCTCTGTTGGTGCTACCTCAGTGGCAACCTTTTTTTTTTCCCTTGGAGGATTTGCTAGGTGTGGCAGCCTTCTTCGCTTCATGCATGGATATGGTCAACCCTTGACCATGTTGGAGTGTGTCATCTTCGAGTTTAGAATACTTTTCAACTCGAAGAAACAAGGCCTCTATACTGACCGGCCTATTCTTAGTCAAGGACATGTAAAGTCCAGAACCTTTAGGCAGTGCCTTCCGAAAGGCTGTGACGGCGTGTTTATCGTCGCAATCTTTCACCGTTGTCATTAGAGTACGAAATCTTTTGGTGAAATCTCGTAGTGTCTCCTTCTGACCGTAGCGTACATTGAACAATACGTCGACGTCACTCTTATGCACTCTATTGCATGAGTAACGAGTGATGAAGAGGATGCTCAACTCGGTGAAGTCAAAAATAGTCTGAGGAGCTATCTGATTGAACCAAATGAGTGCATTATCACTCAAAGTAGATGGGAACATTCGACAAAGGAGCTCGTCATGGAACTCCCACATCGTCATCGCTTTCTGAAAATGAAGAATATGGTTCACGGGATCTGTGGTTCCCGTGAAGATTGAGAATTTAGGATAGGAGAAAGATTTGGGAACTCGATACTCTTGTATCTCTTTAGTAAACGGAGAGTCTCACGGAGCTCTCGTTGCCATTGCAGTCATCTTATCAGCCAATGTATCTTTTCTCCCCATCATTTCAGCTACCAGATAGGTGATCTGCCTTCTGGTCTCCGATTGAATATGGTCTGAGCTTTGTTGAAAGGAAGACTCGACTCTGTGACGTTTCTTAGGTGGTGGGACATGAGCATCCCCACGTCTGCTCCTAGGATTTCGCAGATCAGATTCCTCTGGACCAGACCTGTTTGATCGAAAATGACTCTTCTGATGGTGCCTACCCCAGGCGTTCTTAGAGACATAATCACCTGCATGTCGAGCTATCATTCGTTGCTTCATCTTCAATCTCTTCTCGCAACTGGGCGATAACCTTTTGCTGGCAGTCGAGCTCTCTCACCTTTCTGCTCTCCATGATAGTATCTCTGAGGTCATTGGGAGGCTTCCTCTCTCTTCTACTCTTGAGGCCGGTACGTCTTGTATCCACCATTGTTCGAATCGAATATCTCTTGGAATGGAAAACTTCTAGTCATAATTCCCCCAGACGGCGCCAAAAGATGTAGGAGAAAAATATCTGATCTAACCCACACAATCTTCGACGTCAGACGATTTGTATCTCGATGATGATCCGACGACCCTGATGCTTTAGGACAAAACTTCTTTCTTCGCTGCGAAGGATAGGATGATCTCCGGATGAGATGTGGTCGTACCTGTTGACAACACTCCGACGCTTAAGTCAGTATAGGATGTGTTAACAGGGTTTAGGAAAATAATAAAATGTTTCGGAGTGTGTAGGTTATCTGGATCTGGAGAGTAAGATCCTCTTCTCAGTTCCAAAGGTCATGTATTTATACCCCCAGAACAGGCGTGACTCACCTTTTACATGTCCACTTGTTGTCAATCATTTATGATATGAAGAGATTTTGTTACGAAACTGAATCTTCTTATTAAAATCTAACTTCCTCTATTCAGTTATATCTGTAATGACTAAGGTGGCACTCGTCGTGGCAGATACTTGAATTGGCAGACGTGGGAATGACATAATAGTCAAACTAACTGCCATGTGGCCAATACCTATTGGATAAGCAACTAACTGTATTATGGTTTAGAATACTTATCTCGTTAGTAGAATCTTGTATTCTTTTCGGGATTGATAGAAATCCATTCTCGTTAAGTAGGCCACTTATCTTGTCGGGATAAGAAGAGTGTTACTTCCGTCGAATAGGCCTTATGATCTTACCAGGATGAGATGAACGTCGATCCCGTCAAGTAGGCCATCTGACCTTGTTGGGATGTATTGAACATCATTCCCGTTAAGGATAATAACCAAACTTGTTGGGATGAGTTAAATGTTGATCCCATCATAAATGTCGTTGAACTTGTCGGGATGAGTGGAATATCAATCCCGTCAAGAATGTTGAGATGGGTTGAATGTCAATTCCGTTGAGTGTGCCGTATAAACTTGTGAGGATGGGATAATTGTCACTCTCGTCAATGAGGCCGTCTGATCTTGTAGGGAAATATTCGAGTCATTCCTACCAGGTAAACCCGTAAAGCTTGTCGGGATGTGTTGGATAAACTTCCTGTTAAGTGGACTGATCATTAATGTGTCGAGCAGGATTGAATGCTTCTTCGACACATTAATGGCTGAAGCTTCAATGCGTATCGTTTCCGATTATGTTCTAAGATATTCTCTACTGATCACCCTGCCTGACACGTGGTGTTTCCATTAATGGAAGATGTGTGACATGAATGGGCTGGTAATGATCTCTGATGATTTCTTTGGTGCATTTACTTATGCGTGTTGGATGTCACCACGTGTCCACCCAGTGACACATGTCATCATTCTATTTGTCGAAAAATACGGTACCCACATGTACGTTGTGGAAGCTACAACCATTATATTATTATGCTGATGCCTGAACCTTACTATCAGATTAGATGGGAATAATTTAGATGCAGAGGACTCCGATGCAGTCTATGTAGAGGACTCTCGTGGCCCTATATAGCTCATTTTTTGGGACCACTGCCCACATGGATGTTATATACCCAACTATTAGTGGATACATGTACATACTAAAAATCAGCTTGATTGGTGATTTCTAGCCATTCGATTAAGAATCCAAAAACATGCTTGAATCCAACGGCTAGAATCAATCCTAAAAGTACTAAAATCTATGGTTAGACTTAAACAATCAGGTTGATTTTTGATATGAATATCAAAATCAAACAAGGGGTGGACTAAATATCGAAGCAGTTATTGAGTACAATATTAGCCATGTGGCACATTTGTTTGTATAGGACGCTGACTGTATGCATATTTGGCCAATCCCTAAGTGGACCAATAAAAAATCAATCTATGTAGTGAATTCTAAGCGTTGGATTGGAGCTTTTCATGGGTCTATTTTGACCATTATTTGGGTACAAGGATCCAAAGGTTTGAAATCAGTAATCAGGTTTTGGTTTGTAGGCTCATCTAGGGATTGGCCAAACATCCATATGGTC
Organism: Euptelea pleiosperma; assembly: GCA_035048495.1. NCBI lineage: Eukaryota > Viridiplantae > Streptophyta > Magnoliopsida > Ranunculales > Eupteleaceae > Euptelea > Euptelea pleiosperma. The sequence goes on from CM068553.1 coordinate 13,409,238, forward strand.
AGCGTCATCTAAAAGTGTTCTGTGTGGCTCATATTGTGGGTGGTCATCGGGATAGACATTGTAGGCAATCAACGAAGTTTGACTCAACTCTACTTCTCTTCCCTCTTATCCTACACTCCATCCTTAACCCATGCACCCTTCCCTCTCCGTCTTCTCTTTCACACTCCACCTACCATGCGGTTTTTTTTTTTTGTTTAATAAGTCCAAAGATGAATTAAAGGGAGATCGAGATGATCTTCAAAAGAGTAACAAACAGAAAAAATAAAAAGTAAAAAAATGAAGCACCTTCAACCCATTACTCTCTCTCTCCAAAAGATCACCCAACCTAAAATCTGTCTCCAAAAAAGATACCACTCATATTGAAACAACTACCCCAACTAAACAAGAAGGTCTTTATCTTTGTCTTATCTTTCACACTCCACTTACTGTTTTTTCTTTTTATAAGTCCAAAGATGAATTGAAGGGAGATCGAGAGGATCTCAAAAAGAGTAACAAACATAAAAAACAAAAAAAGAAAAAAAAGAAAAAAGAGCATATCCGGGAAACAACTGTGCCAACTAAACAAGAAGGCCTTTAAACCAATAAGGACGTCATAAAAATAGTTCTCCTTGCCTCTAAAAACCCTTCCATTTCTCTCCAACCAAATACCTCACAAAATCGCATAAGACACCATCCTCCAAAGGATTTTTTCTATTGCTAGAAAGGTTAGTTTGAGCCAAACTCTCAACAACGCCCCTAGACGGTGGCATAACCCAAATTAACAAAGCACACTTGAGCTAAAAAGTAAGACCAAATCTATATAGCAAAGTCACAATGCACTAAACAATGGCTAGCATTCTCACCATTAGAGTTGCACATAATACAATGATTAACAAGATCTATGTGAAAGACTGTGGAATAACTCCACCAACTGTTTCACTTCTGTAACTCACTTATTTCTGCTCTCTGCCTCTTAGACCCACCTTGATCACTAAACACCATCGCGCATCTCTTAAACCCTCTCCGGACCAAAATCTCTACGATATAAGTGATTTCGAGGTAGAAGGAGATGAGACCTACGATCCCAATGAACCAGCCATTGATGTTTCTCAAAATGATCAAACATGCCAAACAGTTCTCTTCACGAGGAGACACCGTGGCTTTTCTCGATGAGTCAACAATACGACTCAATGGAGGTTTGGTTTGTTCAGTGATAATTGGGTGCTGAGACATGAGTGGGAGTTGGCCTTTTTGGCCTCCAAGTGGGGTGAGAAATGGGGTTGTAACAGTGTGAGAGCTTGGAATTTGATGATCTGCGTATTAGGTGATGACCACCATCAAGCATATGAACGAATATTTAGACTATTCATCATATTCACTTCATGAAGATCAAGGGCTCATATTTATTGTAATCAATCATATGTTCCTTCTTTAAAGGAAAATGCGATTGCAGGAGGGTATTAGAGTATATATATATATCTGATTGGATTAGTATTAGTATTGTATTAAGTTGTGTGAGGTGCACCATATCATTATTGGTGTATCTTATATAATATTTCTGTCAAGATTATGAAAATATTAATTAATTAAGAATCTTAGATTAGATTAATCAGGATTAGTTTCTATCTTTAGGTAAATTTATTTTTCATATAAACCCTTAATTAGGGTCAATGTATTTCACAGAAGATTTATCAATAAAATTTGATTTTTATCGTTACTTCCCTTTAGCTACTAAAAAAAATGTATTCTGAGAAAGATACAAAGAATAAAATTTTGACCATTATTTGATCTGTTATAATGGTAATGCACAATATAAGCTCAGTTATCAAAGTGGCAAGATGGTGGATTGAAGAACTGGTGGATGAATGCTATTGCTGGAAGAATTCCAATTCCCCTACCAAATGCCCCAAAAAATCTGCAAGAATGGTGAGTAGATCAAGGCACATTTGAGTATAACTTTGATGACAGATGTCTGTTGTCAACCTTGATGATAGATGACTGATAATCCATCGTCAACGTGGATCACAGACCACACTATGAGCCACATATTGATGTTTGGCCCAACCCTAATTGTATCTACACAACAAAAATTAACACGAATATTTTTAAGTGGATTGGATTCGTTTTTATGGGTTGGTTTTTAACCGTGGATTTCGAGCATTATTTGGGGTACAAAGATCAAAAGGTTTGAAATAAAAATAGGCTGATTTTTGGTATGAAGGTCCAAATCAACACTAACTATGCCGTTATAGCCATGGTAGAAATCTCAGGATCGGAGACTAGATCGGTGGGCTTCGATCCCGATCCGAATTGGTTCGATCAAGAATGGGATCGACCCATATCACCCAAGACAAAGTGCGACTTCTTTGTGAAATAGTGATCTCGGGGCGAGACAAGGCATATTTTGGATCGGATTGGTGGGCTCTGGTCTCGATTCAGATCACTCGAATCATTGTCATCGTTATGGTATACAGTGCATCAAAGTTTTTTCCTCTAAATTAAAACCTTGCTTTTGAGAGGTGATTGGTCCTTGCATTCTTGGTGCTCCTCTCTCATCTCACTCTCTGTATCTCTCTCTTATACTCTCATATGGAGTCACCATCTTACATGCACATAGTTAAAGTGATTGAGCTTTGCCGATCACTCCACCATCAGGCTCAGTCTCCCAAAATTCTCTCCCTCTCACGTTCTTCGATCTACATTTTATACCATTTCCACCCCTGGAACTCTTTTTCTTCTATAACTTCCCCACCTCAAAGACTCACTTCACTCACTCTCTCCTTCCCCATTTCAAAGATTCACTCTCCCTCACCATCCAACACTTCTACCCTCTTGCCAGAAATCTAACATGGTCATCAGAATCTGACAAGCCAGTGATCTAGTGCATTAACGGTGACTCAGTGTTAACTGTAGCTGAGTCTGGTGGTGATTTTTGAAAAGTCTCGGTTGTCAATCCAGGAATTCTTAGTTCTTCTGTAATCTATCCCATTAAGTTAGAAGTTCGTTGAAGACTGAAGTGTCAAAGATCAAGTGGACTTCATCCATAAATCAAAGAAGAATAAAAGCTGAAGAAAACCAACCCAAGTGTTCAAGCTCAATTGAAGACAAAGCCAAGCTCAAGCATTAAGATTTGAAGCACATATTCAACGTACATTCTCACTCAATGAACGTTCAACTATTACAATCTCGTGTTGCTGTTACTTGCGTACATCTAAGGGCACACCGCACGTTGCCAATGGACCTGCTTGACCCTAGATGCCCATTGGATCTCTTGTTTATTATTTAGCGACTGTGCTAGTCTCAATAAGAAGTTGTGTTGGAAATTAATTATTCGAGTTGGCTGAGTAGTCAGCTGACCGGCTGACCTTCCAAAAGTGTGGTCGACCGGAGTCTCTTGACTCTGAGCGGTCAACCGGTCCCATCAAAACAAAATTTGTTGTATCGACCTGAGCGGTCGACTGGCCAATTTGTGTGGCCGATCGGATCTCGGACCGGTCGACTGGTCAAAATGTGTGGTCAACCCCTCCTATTTTGGATCTCATTTTGACTTTGTCTTTTGTGCGAATTTTGGCGCACTTAAGCCTTTCAAACGACTATTTTAAGTATGTTTATCTTGTTTGGTTATAGCCTTATATAATAGAGACTAAACCCATCGATAGAGATGAACCCAATCAAGCTATCTCTTTGACTCTCATTATTTAATTAACGTCTCTTGAGTCTAGAGATTTAGAATTTGAGAAAGCTTCATCTGAGCAAAGCTAGTTCATATTTTATGAAAGCTCTAATTGTTTGAGAGACTACAAAGCGTGTTGATTCATGCAATCATCTTTTTCCTAGAAGAAGATTATCTTGGCAGAGTGTCTCTATGGTGAATTCTTCTTCGAAGATTTTCAATTTTATCGAATTCATTGAAAGATAAGTGTTTCTATGAACAAACCTTTTAGATTGAATTCAAATTTATCAAACTAGGATAGTTGAGATCGATGGATGAGTGTTTACTCATTGAATTGAGTTGAGGATGGTGGAATCCTTAAAAAATCTATTTCTCAAAATTACTACTGGCCTAGTCTGACTCTCTAATGAGCGAGAAGTGATTCTAGTATAGATCGAGTTAAGGATATTGTAGATCCATGAAAAGAGTGCTTCTCTAAAAGTCTACTGGCCTAGACTGACTCTCTAGGTGACTGAGAAGCAATTCTTGTTAGATCGAGCCTAAGTGTTATCTTAGCTGGTTGACTATTTATTTCGGTTGAATATGTTGTAATACATGATTGAAATAATATAATATTACTCTTGTTGAGTATTGGACAGTAGACGTAGGTGCGGAGTCGTCGAACCGCTATAAATCTGTGTCTCGTGCGATTGCGAATGTTTATATATTTTCTCAGATTTACCTATATCTATGTTCTGTGGATGATTCGTATTTTGATTGTTTGATCATTTTTCGCTTTATGTGATTATTAAATTTAAATCTTTATATAATCCGCAGAAAAATTGTAATTGTCCTATTCACCCCCTCTAGGACATATCGCGGTAACTAAAAGAGAATTTCAATTTCTACCATATCTCCAGCAACCACGCACGAGATATGATTGAGCTCCGTCCTCTGGTCCTTCCCTTGCCAATATCGGGTGAACTAGTCCCAGATCGGACATTGCAAGTCACCTTGTTCCCAATTTTGGCATATGCATCGGCTTACCATACACCATGCAATTGCCAATGGTAGTGCGATTTTTCATTTCATGAAGTCATGGGCTTCAGTTTGTAGATCAGGAAACACATCTTTGTTAAATGAGTCACTCCCATTCTATGACAAAAGTGTGATCAAAGACCAAGGCGAGATCGAGACAACATACTTGAAGGTGTTATGCAAATTCCTCCATTCTGACCCTGAGTCAGAGTCAGAGTTAGAGTCTTACTCAGACCCTATTAAACGAAAGTTTGAGGTACTAAACCCTAGACCTCCACCAAACATTATGCGAGCCACATTCCATCTTGGTCGAGCTGACGTTGACAGACTCAGGAAATGGGTCTTGGCTCAACAGAAGAAGGATGGGGAAGAGATACCACCGTTTCACATATCGACCTTCGTGCTAGTGTGCGCCTATTTATGGGTTTGCTTTGTAAAAGTAGGTCAAGATCTTAGTAGTAGACTAGTATAGTAGTTGATGCAGGACATTTAACCAATACTCCTCAAAAGCCGCGACTGTTGGTAGCGTGAGATTAAATTCCTTTATCTCATAGGATCTATCTAGGCTCTCGGTCGACACGACTCCTCATGGGCCCATATCACACAGGCCACCCCACCCCGAGTGTGCCCCATATTACGCAGGCTGCCCCACTCGAGCCCGGTGTGAAAATGCCCCTGCATTAATCACCCCCGGTTCCCACGACGTACTTCGGTAACTGTGTTGGGGTTCGTGTCGCGATAGAGACGAGGAGTGAAATAACGGGAGAAGATGGGATCACCGTCGGAGTTGATTCGATCATAGAGGCGATTAAAGCACTGGGAAATGGAGTTCTAATAGGTGCAGAAGGGTGGATTTCAGGCTTGTTATCTATAGGGAAGAAGGGAGTCGTCGGTGTTATCGGGTTAAATTTACGAGACGGATTTTGGGTGGGGAAGGCCAAAGAAGGTGGAAGTGATATAGATTGACAGAACCGGAGCAATTATTACTCTATCAGAGAGCAATAATGGAGATGGTGGGGTAGGGATTAATTTGTTTCGTTCGCAGCAGGAAGAAAATGGACTACGCTTTTGCTTCTGCCTTCGTTAATGGTCTTACAATAAGTGCTCTTTGATATATGCTGTTGATATAGGTTAAGATATTATTATTGAGTGGGCCCAAATGAGGCCTTGTCGTGAGCAATTAAGCATCATGTGTAAGAGGTGGAAGATAGAGCTATTGTATTATTGGTGAATGTCAAAAAATTAGTAGTTTAAATCAAGACGGCTAGAAATAACCCCATGAAAGAAAATGTAAGAATCCAATGGCTAGAGATCACCAATCTGGGTGATTGAATCAAGTGGTGGGCCAATTAATCATTCATCGGTTAGTGGGCTGAAAGAGTCCTGTAACAGTGTGCCCAGAAAGAGTCCTGTAACAGTGTGCCCAGTGGCTTATATTGTGTCCCTGTCATTTTAGATCTGTCAACGGAGCCCTCAGCTTTGGAGTAAAACTTCTGTCGCATCGTTGTAAGAGAAGCATACTAACCACATGGCACACTCTTAGTTGATGCTGACCGTATGGATGTTTGGCCAGTCCCTCGGTGGACCTCTAAATCAAAAATCAGCCTGATTAGTGACTTCTACGCGTTGGATTTCAGTTATTTTAACATGGGTTGATTTTAACAGTGGAAATTTGAGCATTATTGACCATTATTTGAGGTACAAACGATCCAAAAGTTTGAAATCACTAATCTGGCTGGTTTTTTATTTGTAGGTCGATCTAAGGATTGGAAAAACATACGGTCAGAGTCATCTAAGAGTGTGCCACGTGGCTCATATTACGCATTGTCATCAAAGTTCTCTAAAAATATCAAATCTATTATCTGTTAACATAATTGTCCAAAAAAAAAAAAACACACAAAAATTTGTTGGAAGAATGGATAGTTTGGGTGCCCTCACAATTCGGGGCTGTTATTTGATGCAGCCTTCTGTATCAAAATTTTGATGCAGCCTTCTGTATCAACATTTTGATGCAGAAGTCCCTCAAAATGTAACGTACTAGACTCGTTTGGGCCCACTTGCCAATTGAATGTCTGGCCCACACTATGATAGACCTACACACAAAAAATCAGCGTGATTGGTGATTTCTAGCAGTAGGATTTGAGCACTTTTCATCATTTGCTTTATGAACAGGCCTATGGGTTGGTTCCAAGCCCATGATGAAAAAGTGCTCAAATCCAATGGCTAGGAATCACTAATAGTACTGATTTTTAGTGTGTGGGTCCACCAAGATGTGGGCCAAACATCCATTGAGGCAGTGGGCCCAAAAGAAGCTACTACGTGGCAAATTGAGGCACTTCTGGATCAAAATTTTGATGCTTTTCCCACAATAATTCGTGGTTCCCTCACAATTCAAGGGGTGCGCTTGCGACAAGTTTACAAAAGCAAATTACTATAAAAAAGAATAAAAAAAAAATTAAAATATATACTTTTTAATTATTATTACGTGTTTCTTGTTTTCTTTAAAGTTGTCTGTAGCTAAAAATTAGTAAATTACTGTTATGGCCTCAGGAAAAAAATGTAGCAAAAAGACAATAAGCATTTTAATTTTCCAACTGTTCTCTTTTTCTTTTTTATGTGTACAGTCGGTATTTTTATGAGTAGGAGCAAACTTTTTCCTTAATTTGGACAGGAAAACAAACCCTCAGGTTTCGTCATAACGGTAACTATGCCGTTATATGACCATTGTAATCGTCAGTCATAACGTTGAATAGTGGACAAGGCCGAGGCTGTTAGCTAGGTGCCATTGCACGGTTTGCACCTTATATATTCTTGCTGCTGCTCTCTCTCTCTCTCGGTCTCTCTCTCTCTCTCTCTGATATGGAGTCGTCATCCCACAAAGACACAGTGAAGGTGGTCGAGGTTTGCCGAGTGTCTCCACCACCAGGCTCAGTCGCCCAAACTTCTCTCCCTCTCACCTTTCTCGATCTGTTCTGGATACCGCTGCCACCCCCGGAATGCCTTTACTTCTACAACTTACCCATCTCAAAGACTCACTTCGCAGACTCTCTCCTTCCTCACATCAAACACTCACTCTCCCTCAGCCTCCAATACTTCTACCCTCTAGCTGGAAATCTGATATGGTCACCCGAATTTGACAAACCTGTGATCCGTTATGTTGAAGGTGACTCAGTTTCTATGACTGTGGCTGAGTCCGATAGCGATTTCAACCATCTCTCAAGCAACAAGGAACGATATGCGAATCAGTCCCATCCTCTCGTCCCTCCGTTGCTGCTATCAGGCGCGCTAGTCCCAATGATCTCGGTGCAGCTCACCCTGTTCCCGAATTCCGGCATATGTATTGGAACCACTACACACCATGCAGTTGCTGACGGGAGAACGGCTATAGAGTTCATGAAGTCATGGGCTTCGGTTTGTAGATTAGGAGACACATCTTTGTTAACCGAGTCGCCACCTTTCTATGACAGGACTGTGATCAAGGACCCGGGGGAGATCGAGACGATATACTTGAAGGAATTAATCAAATTCATCAATTCTGAGTCTGAGTCAGAGTCAGAGTCCAAGTCAAAGGTTACTAACCGAAACTTTAAGGTCATGGACTTTAGACCTTCACCCAACGCTGTTCGAGCCACATTCGAGCTGGGTCGAGCTGAAGTTGCGAGACTCAGGCAGTGGGTCTTGGCTCGACGCAAGAAGGATGGCGAACAGACACCACCATTTCACATATCGACCTTCGTGTTAACGTGCGCCTATATATGGGTTTGCTTGACTAAAGCAGGGCCAGATGTTAGTAGTGATAATAAGGTGTACATTCGCTTTAACGTGGATTGCAGGGCGCGATTAGACCCTCCGATCCCGGAGATGTACTTCTGTAACTGTGTCGGGGGTTGTGAAGTAATCGCGGAGAGGAGTGATATAATGGGAGAAGATGGGATCGCGTCCGCAGTGGATGCGATTAGAGAGGCGATTAAAGGACTTGACAACGGAGTTCTAAGAGGTGCAGAGGGGTGGCTTTCGGGCTTGTTTTCTTCAGATGCTAGGGGACTTGTTACGGTTACCGGGTTAACTCGGTACGGGTTTTACGAGACAGATTTTGGATGGGGAAAGCCGAAGAAGGTGGAGTTGACATCGATCGACAGAACCGGAGCAATTTCTCTGGCAGCGAGTGGTAACGGAGATGGTGGGGTTGAGATTGGTTTGGTTCGCAACAAGAAGGAAATGGATGCTTTTGCTTCTGTATTCGTTAATGGTCTTAATGCTCTTTGATTAATTTCTATGTGGGGTTCGTACTTTGTAGTAGTAGTAGGGATTAAAATATATATAAGTAATGTGTATTTGTTTGAGTGGGCCCATATGAGGCCTTATCGTGTGATTGTTGAGATTTGAGTGAGCAAGCACCACCATGATGTTATTTTCAAGATGTATATTAAATTTCCTTTACAGTTAAAATCCGTTAAATTCCACTTTTTTTCCTTTTATTTTTGGGTAATTTAGTATTACCCCCTTGCTATGGAAAAGTAATTTGTGGAACCCCCCTAAAAGTTGGACAGTCCAACTCTCATTCCCATTAATATAAAATGAAATGACTAAAGTACCCTTGTCTTCATAAAATACTAAATCTATTATCTATACTAAAGCTCGGCACTGCTGAGGTGGCATTCTCTCCATCTTTTTTTCAGCATTTTTTCCAAAAATACCCTCCATATGTTTTTCAACATTTTTTTCAAAAATATCACTACACTTAACTTTATCTCTTATCTATTTATTCATTCCCTCTCCTTAAATCCCTCATCAATTCTTAATTTCCTTATCCTTGCTTCCAAATACATCTCCTTAACCCCATTTTGATTTTTTTGCATGCACTCTTTTACCTTCTCCATGTTAGGACTTTAATGTTATTTATGCCGCAATTCAATTCATGAATTACAGAGTGCATGTACGTCTCTCCCTATCCCAAGGATATGTTAACACGTCTCTCCATCTTCTCTATGCAATTCAAGTAAAAAAAATCCCTAATTCGTTTCCTTATTTAAAGCAAACTGGTTTTCTTCTCCAGAACTCTCTCTCTCTCCCCACTTTTCTTATTTCATCTCTGTCTCCTCTCTATCTCTATCCACCTGTCTCTCAAAACCACAGAGACCATGACAGATGATTCTTTGGTGGTAGGGATGCTTATGCTGTTCAACCATTTGGAGCCGCCCTCAAGGAGGCCGGTGGTGGTGGTGGTGGCGCTGCTCGAGTGCGGGATACGTCAGCCGCATTCAAGGCAGATAGTACAGTGAAATATCGTTCGGGTCAAGAAGGAAGGCGAGTTGAATCAGTCGAATCCAAAGACGCCGCTCTCATGGAGTGAAGCAACGTCTCTCAGTGTCGGGGGCGAAGCTTCTAGCGCTGGCAATGGTGAATAGGAGTTGAGCCGATCGGCTAAGCAGGGATGAGTGGTGGGAGATCCTCTTGACTCTTAATCGTTGCCGTTCATATCTCATCTCGAAACACCTCCCTCATGGAGTTGAATCGTTCTATAAACGATTCTTACCTATAAACATTGGTAGAATTTTGTAGACGCACACGTTTTGACTTACAAATTTTTTTCCAAAAGATTTTTCTGGGCATTAGTTATTATAAGCAACCAGATTTCATTCATGTCTTCTTGGTTATTACACTCACATATGAAACTAGAGCTTCATCACTTCTTTCCAATCTAAAAGTTCTGCCAGCTATAAAGGTTCTGCCACCCGATTGGATGATCCAACCATGCACCCAGCGATGTACCTTGGAAAGATAACAAGCAGTGAGAAAAAGTCCATATATCAGATAGTTACAAGATTGATCTTAGTCCAACCCATTAAAGCATTCTGAACGCCGCCCATTTCAAAATTATCTAAAAGAGTTTCTCTTCCTAACCAAGATATATAATGACTGTCAAAGAGTTTATAGAATGGGTCGGGCTCAAGGGACCCCCATTTCTGACCCCCTTTTTTAACCCCCATCTTGGCATACCCAGGTAGAAGATGAATCAATGGCTAATTTTTCGGTGGGGATGATAACCTCACCATATAGATCACCCCAACAAAAAATCAGCCCATTTTGAAATTTCTAACTCCATCAAATGTGGTTTTAAGATACACGGTAAAAATCGACGGTCCATAATGCTTCAACTTCTAAACCAGTCTATGAACATCAGTGAATTTTTGTGAGGATGATCTCCTCACCATAGAGATCATCCTCACCAAAAATCAGCCATTGATTCTTCTTCTATGTGGGTACGCCAAGATGGGTGTCAAAAAAGGGGGTCAGAAATGGGGGTCCCTTGAGCCCGACCCTGAATGAATATGCAACGTAGCTCTTGCTGAGCCGATAAGTGGCCCTCTAAATATGCAACGTGGCATATTTTTGGGCCCATTGACAACATGGATGTTTGGCCCGCCCTTTATTTGTTATACATGAAAAAAAATCAACTGGATTAATGATTTCTAGCCATGGATTTAGTATCTAAAACAATTCCTTGAATCACAGAGCTAGAATCACACCTTAGCAAGTGTTATATATCTGATGGCTAGGGATCACCAATCAGGATGATTTTTGGTTGGTATATCTAATAAGAAGTGTGGGTTAGGTGGCATTTTAGAGGACAAATCAATGACTTATCAATATTTTACCCATCAAAATTTTTACACCACCACTCGAGAAAATCTTTTATGTCCACTCCAATGTAATACAATACGTGGCAGTCTTCTGGGTCCTATAACTCATAAATGCTTAACCCACCCTTTGGTGGACTTAATGGACCTAACACCAAAAGTTACCGGTGATATTTGGCCGTAGGATTTGAGCATGATTTTGAGCGAAGCATTTTTGTGGGGTCAGGCCCACTCATAATGGGCCAAAGAATCATGAGTCAGCGGACTCAAAAGAATGTTTCGCGTGGCATTTTGGGTTTGGACATCATACATTGATGTTCAGGCCTGTACATCTAACTTTTGGTCACTGCAAATCACGAGAGCTGGTATTTTATGGATTGAAAATACTATTATTATTTTTTATACTTCTATTTATTTTATAATATTATTAATATTTTTTATTTTCTTAATTCATCACCCGTGCATTAGCACGGGCTATAATAACTAGTATATTCTTTAATATACCATCTACTTCTTCACCTTCCTAACCCATCCAACCAACAGCCCGGAAACTAATTTTCTATGGGTAATCCATCCAACAACCAATCTTTTTGTGGGTAACTTGCGTTTCTGATCAGCCGATCAAGGTTCTCTTGTAGGAAAGCAATTTTTAGCTGAGGGTCGTTTACTAACCTTCCATTCTTTGACAGAAAAATTGAGAAAAGGATTAGGATGAGAGAGAGAGAGATAGAGAGAGACCACGATGAAGACCTTCGCAATGGAGGCCATGGAACCCATTCCGTCACTTTCACTCCTAAGTGCGTCAGACGAGAAGCTTCTCTAGAACTTTAGGGGAGGCAACAGTGAGGCGGTGGTGCAAGAACATTGTACAAATCCCGAACCTTGATCGACAGTTCGAGACGCCAAGTATGGACAGTTGAGGGTTCTTGTCACGGTTGCCACCACCACCGTCGTCGCCGTCGCCCCCTCCACAGATCTGCTGTGCCAACGAACCCAGCCAACTTGTAATCTATGAATCTTTGCTAATCTCTACTAATGGATACGTTTCCCATTCAAACAGAAACAGAGTGCGAAAGAGACTTCAGGGGGGTCATACAAATTACTTTTCCATAGGAGGGGGTAATACTAAATTACCCTTTATTTTTTTATTTTTGCCCGTCAATTACAATTTGTTTTAACGCCGATTTAACGGAAATGCCCCAGTCCGTTATAACATTAGAACGGCCTCTTTTAAACCTTGGTCAAATGTTTAGAAATCCTTAGAATAAATTTTATTTATTTTTACTATATGCAGAGTAAATTTTTAGTGGACCATTTTTCTATATGGAGCTGTGGGGCCATCTCAAGCACTGCCATGGAAACATTAAAAAGATTGTTGATAGCGGACAACCATTTGGTGTACCCACATAGAAGATGAATCAGCGGCTGATTTTTGGTGAGGAGATCATCTTCAAAAAAAATTCAAATCATTCCAATAATCATAGACTGGTTTAGAAGTTGAAGAATTATGGACTGTCCATTTTTACCGTATAACTTGAAAACCACATTTGATGGGGTTAGAAATTTCAGAATGGGCTGATTTTTGTTGGAGTGATCTCCTCACCATAGAGATCCTCCTAACCAAAATTCAGCCATTGATTCATCTTGTATGTCGGTACACCAAAATGGTTGTCCCCCAACCCGACCCTTATATTATATACCTATAAATTATATAATTTATCTATAACTTATAACATTATATATTAGTATATAGTATATATATGATGTATTTGTTCATATATTATAACTATATATATGTATAATGTATTTGTCTATATATTATAAGTCTACTAAATCAAATCCGAAACCGAACACTGAAACCGAAGCCCGATACACAAACCCAACCCAAGAACGATACACAAGCTATAAACCCAACCCAAAACGCATTAAAAATAGCCCATGGATGTTTAGCTCTAAAATAGTACATTCTTAGAGACCACTGACGTCTGGATGTTTAGCTCATTCTATGTGACCTACGTACCAATAATCATCCTGATTAGTGATTTCTAACCATTGGATTTGAGTACGTCAAATAATGTTCCAATCCCATAGTAAAAAATAAAACCTATAAAAAAGACTCCAATCATAAGGTTAGAAATCACTAATTAATCAGGCTAATTTTTAGTCTTGTTTGTCCACTTAACTTGGGGATAAGCCAAACATCCATATGGTCATGTGGTCTTAAGAGCATGTCCCCGTGGCGGCATATTCTCATTTTTCACACCATTATATATCTAGAGGAAAGGAGTGGCTGTAAGGAGTCAAATAGTCCTTATAATATCATATCTCTTCACGAATGGTGGTTGATAGCCCTGAGCTGGCATTCACTTTTTTCATGTTTTGCCAGCGCCCAACTACGGTTGGGTTCGTGAAATCCATGGCCGAGCACACGACTTCCAAGAGGGGTCAGAAAAGGGGTCCTCGGAGCCTGAGCCTTAATTATATTATTTGTGGAGTAAAACTTCTGTCACAGCGTTCTGACAGATGCTTCTGTCACAATGAAAATCACATCCCACGTGGCACACTCTTAGTGGACGCTGACTGTATGTATGTTTGGCCAGTCCCTCAGTTGACCTCTAAACCAAAAGTCAGCCTGATTAGTGATTTACAACCTTTAGATCTTTGCACCCAAATAACGCTCAATAATGCTCGAATTCTTACCGTTAAAATCAACCCTTGAAAATAACTTCAATTGTATCACTTAGAAATCACTAATCAGGCTGATTTTTTGTTTAGAGGTCTACTGAGGGACTGACCAAACATCCATATGGTCAGCATCCACTAAAAGTGTGCCACGTGGGCTGTGATTTTCATTGTGACAGAAGCATCTATCAGAATGCTGTGATAGAAGTTTTACTCTTATATGTGAATGTGCATGGTTGTTTGATTTATGATGCTTTTATTAGTTTTAGTAGAACATTAGTTGATTGTGAGGAAAATAGAACTTATCACCGTCGGATTTACCATTGTCTCCGTGGAGTCAATTGACGCCAAAGTTACCAACCTCCGTTTGATCTCCGGCAACCGCCGTCTGGTTGTTCTGCCATGGGGTGTTCATCGAAACCCTAACCCTCCTTTTGTTTGGAACTTGAGCTTGTTAATTAAAAGAAATAACATTTGGATTCAATATAATTCTTTAGGGTCCGGATTTGATGACCAACAAAAGTTAACCAAAAAAGTTCACGTTTTTTTTCGGCCGTGGATCCCAAGAATCCAATGGTGGTTAATAGTGTTGAGCTGGCATCACTTTTGCAAAAGCAAAACCACCGTTGGGTTCTCGGGATCCACGGCAGAGAAAAAACGTGAACTTTTTTGGTTTCCTTTTGTTGGTCATCTGAACCTGTAGATCGAGAAGATCTACAAAGTACAAAAAGAGAGTAGTGGAAACCAAAAAACATAAACAAATCAAAACAAAACCTGATCAAGTCGAAAGACCATGTCGCTAAAGAATGTGCCTTTCATCTCATGAGATATGCTCCCCCAACGGAATAAGAGGGCCTTAACCTGTTATAATTCTTTATCGGAGTCTAATCCATAAGTCTTAAGTTTGCCCAGGGCAAGAAGTAAGAATCCCACTACACAAAGCCCAACTCGAGTCAAACCAATTAGTGCATCATTCTTGTCCAAGTCTACTTGGTTAGGGCAAAACCAAACTAAAAAAAGCCCATATCCATTTGTCCACATAAACCAAAGCCCCACATACCTGACCCACAATATAATTTAAAATTTTACAATAAAAATTATTTTAAAATAAAAAGTTACTAAATTTTAGAAAAATTCATAAAAAAGTTTAAAAAAATCAGAAAAATAAATTTTTTTTTCAGAAAATTCATTAAAAAAAAAGTGAAAGAAGTAACTATGAGTAAAAGAAGTGGATGTTTCTATGGTATAAGAATGGTCCAAAATCAAGGTGATGACATGTTGATGGCTCTAGAACAATAAATGGATTTTCATGAACACCGATGAAATAATTGACGGAATTAAGCAATATCCTTAAAATAAGAATACTCCTCGAAGGGGTGATCAATATGATCTTCATGCTTTGATGGAAAAGAAATGCCATTTTTTACTAATCGTCGTGATCGCTATTACTAAGATGAAGGTTATGATGGTGGAGATTAGAGAGTTCTTGTGGTACTAGACTTTTATGAAAAACTCAACCCTGATCCACTCTTTGATTAGTTAATGACTATGGATAATTACTTTGATTGGTATGACACGTCTAAAGAATGTAGGGTGTAGTTTGCTAAGACCGCGCGGGCTTAAGGGTCCAGTGCAATTTGGTTGCATATCTTTGGAGGCAACTTAAACGAAACAAAGACAAAGTAGTTGCATCAAATCAGATGAAAGAGATCAAGTATGGATGAATTGGACATGCAACCTTCCATTTTCTGACCAAAGGATTGTTGGGAAGAAAGAACAATAAACGAACAATAAAACAAAGATGCAAACAAACCACAACACAGAGATTTATGTGGTACCCTCTAGATTGAGGTACATCCATGGATCCACACCGATTCCACTATGCTCTAGGGCAAAAATAATACACACAGTACAAGATTAAGATTCTCGTCTCTCACCAACAGGGGTATATATAACCCCAAGACGAAATTAGGGTTCCTGTACATCTATGTGAGAATTACGAAAAAGCCCTCAGGAACCCCTAGACAGGGGGAGCGCTGCCCCCTTGTAACCCCCGCGCAGAGCTGGACTCGCGGAATCATGCCTTCATGTACAATGCTTCAAGAATCATTGGTCTCTATATAACACAACAATCTCCCACTTTGAGACTGACCACAAACAAGTCCGATGATCTTACTGCATCTGGAATGCACTTCATAGGGACCTTGATGTGAATCTCCTTCTTGGCTTCTAAGCATGAAGACCAATAGAAACTGAATAAGTCTTCAGTTTCTTTATAGTAACCACCTTGGTAAACATATCCGTAGGGTTCTGACTCGTGTGGATCTTCTCTAAACTAAATAGTCCATTCTCTAACATGGTTCGTATGAAATGATACTTGATATCGATGTGCTTGATCCTTGAGTGAAACGCTGAATTCTTAGCAAGGTGAATTGCACTCTGACTGTCGTTGTAGAGCTTACAACTTTTATGTTCCTTTTTCAGTTCCTTCAAAAGACCCTGTAACCAGACCATTTCCTTGCAAGCTTCTATTGCAGCAACATACTCTGCCTCTGTTGTCGAAATACTATCTATCTTCTGTAACTATGAGACCCAACTGACTGCCGCACTGCCTAAAGTAAATACATACCCTGTCGTGCTCTTCCTTCCATTAATGTCTTTGCTAGATCTGAATCAACGTATCCCTATAGGCTCATTTCCGATCCTCCATAACAGAGTGCTACATCCTTAGTGCCTCTCAGATATCTGATACCACTTGATCGCTTTCCAATGTTCCTTTCCTAGGTTGTTCATAAATCTACTAACAACTCCCACTGCTTGAGTAATGTCTGGTCTCTTACAAACCATAGCGTACATCAAGCTACCAATGGCTGAGGCATATGGTGTCTTAGCCATGTAATCACGTTCTTCCTGTGTCGATGCGCTCTGTTCTTTAGAAAGCCTGAAGTGACTAGCCAATGGGGTGCTGATTGGCTTAACACCTTCCATATTGAACCTCTTGAGTACCTTTTCTACTTACTCAGCCTGAGACAACTTCAACTTCTTGTTTGTCATGTCCCTGCTAATTCACATGCCAAGGATTTGTTTTGTAGCACCCAAATCTGAGCGTTATTTGGGGTACAAAGATCCAATGATTTGAAACCAGTAATCAAGTTGGTTTTTTATTCTGTAGGTCTACTTAGGTGAAATTCAATCTATTCTCTTCTAACTAAATACCTAGAAGAGGGGTTTTAGGTATTAAAATTTGCTTTAATTAACCTAATAAGATTATTGGTTTGGTAGGGATAATTTAATTGCATGCAAACATATTCCTAACAATTAATTGATTGATTAACAATTGATTATCTCATTTGACTAAGATCAAATATATCTCCGTGATATATAGTTTCTAAGTCATTTGAGTTAATCTAACAATTGTGTGGAAATGTAAACAATCACACAACCAATTTGTAGCTTGGTTGTGCTTCAACTTCATCGAAATTTTGTTCCTTACCGATCTCAATTGGGAGGTAACTTTGATTATTATATCATCATTTATACTATTGTGTTGTTCGAGTCAAGGAGAATCCAGATTGAGCATTAGTTAGGTTACGACCTTACTCCGTTAATATTGATTGCGATCGAGATTTGGTTCTTAACCCTATTCAATATTGTAAAGTTCTTAGATATTGAATTAAAAAGGTGGTTTGCTCATATGAACAATTTGGAAAGTGGATGTAGGTGTTGATTCACCGAACCACTATAAACTCTTGTGTTGTGGATTGATGTATTTTTACTTTATTACTTTGAGTTGATTAATCTGTTTGTTTCAAGAGTATTAGTAATCAACTTAGGATAATTTAAATTAGACATATTCACTTCCTTTAGGTATTCTCGTATAAATATCAAGGGAACTTCATACAAGGTGTTCTTCAAGATTTTTCCACACATTGTGGGAAGTTTCGAGTCCAACTACGTAACTTAGGATTTGTTCTGAAAGTGTGGAGTTGATCATGCTCAACACAAGTTGGTCGTAATGCTCCCACTGTTGGTACTCGGGATTTGGTTGGTCTTTACCATCCTGGGAGACCACCAATTTAGGCGGTTGTGGTTTAGAACCATCAATATAACCGATTAGTTTCTAGCTTCTCAACATGGGCATAAACTGACTCTTCCAAAGAAGATAATTGCTTGATGAAAGTTTCACTGAGACTAATTGATTGAAGGACACAGATGGTGGCCGGGTTGGGAGTTTCCATCTCAATAATCTGATTGTTGGTTGCCATAGGATCACAAACTCAATTGAGCAGATGAAGCTCTGATTCCATGAACGAATTTTTCAATTATTGGTAGATGAAAGACAAAGATAGTTGCTTTAGGGTTTTCTCAACGTGAGTTCCCCTTTCTCGATTAGAATATATATCTGTATCAATTACAATAAATTACAATATAATCGAATATAAGAATATATTCAATGCAAGATTATTTCTATTCTTTGGTTAACAAGAATAGAAGGAGCATGTGTTCTATTCTTGAGATCAATTCTTTCCTTAATTGATGAAGATGTCTTTATCTCCAGTAGCTCCCTTCCAAATATACCTTTGGAAATAATTCTCCAACAGCTTCCTTCCAAAACAACCTTTGGAAATAATTCTCAAATCTTTGGTCTCAATGGATATTAGTGGATTCTCTAGATTCTCTACTTGCATCATGCGAATCCCATGAATCTGACGTCACTATTCTCTTACCATTTGTGTCATCTTGAGGATCTGCATCATGGGTTGGACTTTTCATTGGAGGCAGTGGAAATAAATCTGGAGGATCTGCATCATCGTTAATAGGAAGTTCTGCCCACTATGGTCCAATCGATTCTTGCTCAGGGTCTAATCGATTGGACTTCCCTTAATTCAGTTTCTCAATGCACTTCAAGCCTGAACTAAAGTCTTGCTCCGTGACAAAGTTTTAGCCAAATTAATTAATTCAATTAATATCCTACTTCTATGGCCTTTAAGTCACTTACCTTCTTAGCGAGTGGGCACGATCAGAAACGGACGAAGACCGTCTTTTAGTCTTCTGGCAATCAATGAGAGATGCATACCACGACATCCTCAAGGCCTTTTTAACACTCATAGGTTCAGTTGCAAGTTGTTTATGTCATACATTATTATGCCAAGCAAAATATAGATATATTCCTTACAGTGTGAACCAAGCAGTTGTAGATGACTTGTATTTCAAGTGAAAGCAATGCAACTCACTGCAATTGTAGTAGAGTGCAAAATGCGTCCCGGTGCAGCGAACCAAGCATGGCCATAATGAATCACAAGCTATTATAAACCAAGCATGGCCATAATGAATCTCCGGTGATGTGACAAGAGGCAACATCCTCGGTGAGAGGAGCGTAGGGATTCTGCTGCAAATAAGGGACAGAGTCCTCAATCCACTTCACAGCGTCGCTGCTATTGATGGGAACCTCCCATCCCTGCCAAGGATCGACTACCCATTTCTGAATGAAAAAGTTTCAGATTCTACGAAACTGCAAAGATCGTCCGGAGTGAATTGCTTATGGGGCCATGGATCTGAAACCAGAATCTAAACATACCCAACAGTCATGGAAGAAGAAGAAGAAGGAATCGATCTCTACTTGGTGCATGGATCCCTGCGGCTCGGAGAAGAGAAAACCTTAAATTCCCTAAATCTATTGAAGATGAGAGAGAAGGGACACAAAGTTATCATTTTTCTCTTCTTTCAAATGATTTAAAGGGCAACACTGGTATTTTAAAACATTTACTTAAAAGTTTATATGCCCACGGCTGTGCAAAGTTTTGCTAAAACTTCCTCCTAAGAATGAATTAAAAAAAGGGTCAGGTTCGGGGGACAACCATTTGGTGTACCCACGTAGAAGATGAATCAATGGCTGATTTTTGGTGAGGATGATCTCTATGGTGAAGAGATCATCCTCACAAAATTTCAACTCATTCCAATATCCGTAGACTGGTTTAGAAGTTGAAGAATTATGGACCCGCCATTTTCACCGTGTAACTTGAAAGCCACATTAGATGGGGTTAGAAATTTCAAAATTTCAAAATTGTTGTAAAAAATGCTGGTCCCCGAACCAGACCCTAAAAAAACTTTACATCAATGAAAATGGAGTAAAACATCTCTCACTGCCGACCACCCACAATATGAGTCACATGGCACACTCTTAGGATTACTGTATGGATGTTTGACCAATCCCTAGATGGACCTACAAGCCAAAAATAAGCCTAAGTAGTGATTTCAAACCTTTGGATCCTTGAACCCAAATAATGGTCAATATTACTCAAATTCTTCCAGTTAAAATCAATCCATTAAAATGACTGCAATCCAACGCTTAGAAATCATTAATCAGGTTGACTTTTAGTTTGTAGGTCCACTTAAGGATTGGACAACCATGCATATAGTCAATGTCCTCTTAAAATGTGACACGTGGAAAATATTGTGGGCAGTATGAAAATCAACTTATTGACTTTAAAGATCAATTTCCTTATTGACAACATAATGAGCTTTTTCGACTTTTTGATTTTAGAACAAAATAGTGATTTATTTTATGTTTGAAAAGGGGTCCTTAGTTAATAACATAAAAGTCCTTTGACGTCATTTTCTCATTGATGCCAATGATTTTATTTTCCAAATAACGTCATTTTCCAAAGAAATGACGTAAATTAATTACGTGACTTTCAAAATGATGTATATATCTTAATTACCGTCATTGTTGGAAAGAATGACTTAATAATTCTAAGAAAAGATCAATTAGTCAAGGAATGACATTGTAAAACTCCTATTACGTCATTTACTTTATAAATGACGTAAATTCGATGACGTTAAAACCCATATTTGTTGTAGTGTTAATTCAGTTTCTCAATGCCACTTCGAGCCTAAACTAAAGTCTTGCTCGGTGACAAAGTTTTAGCCAAATTAATTCAATTAATATCCTACTTCAACGTCCTTTAAGTTACTTACCTTCTTAGCGAGTGGGGAAGTTCAGAAACGGACAAATACGGTCTTTTAGTTTTCAGGCCATTAATGAGAGATGCATACCACGACATCCTCAAAGCCTCATTAACACTCATATATAGGTTCAATTACAATTTGTTTGTCATAGGCTATTATGCCAAGCAAAATATAGATATATTCCTTACCGTGTGGACCAAGCAGTTGTAGATGACTTGCATTACAAGTGAAAGCAATGCAACTCACTGCATTTGTATTAGAGTGCAAAATGCGTCCCAGTGCAGCGAACCAAGCATGGCCATAATGAATCACAAGCTATTATAAGATCCCAAAGCAAAGGCTTGAGCTCTAGAAGTAAAAAAAAACGTGCTTGATCAATAAACACATAAACATCCAGATCTAAACAAAACATAATAAGAATTAAGAAAACCATATATAATAGAAAATACTTCCCTTACTATGGTATTGATTTGATCAATTCGAATGATATCAATACCATATATTACACATCCATATCCATAAAAGCTAAAATTCCACACTAATGGCTCCAACCATCTACATTGACATGCATGTATGACACACTATCGACACCATTGGCATCCGATAATATGAATACCATTCAAACATTGCTCTTAATTAACTAGCTTCTTGGTGTAGCACTTCTTCAATTAATCTTTCAAAGTTAACGTTAGAAGATCCTCCTGGACTTGTAGCTTCTTTTGCTCTCTTCTTCCACTCCATGGCCTTGTTCCTCAACTCCTTCCCCTTCTCTCCTTCCATCAGCTCCCTCGCAAGTGCCTCCACCTCCTCTCTCTTAACGTTATTATTGATCTCCATGCCGATCCCCCACTTAGTGCACAAATACAGGCAATTTATCTGTTGCTCCGCAAAGAAAGGCCAACAGATCATGGGCACTCCCTCACATATGCTTTCTAGTGTAGAATTCCACCCACAATGTGTTAAAAACCCTCCGATTGAAGGGTGTTTCATAACTTGCTCTTGTGGGCACCAACCAGACAGTAAACCTCTTCCTCTAGTCTCCTCGACGAAGTCTTCCAAAACGTTTTCCGAACTGCCGTTTACAAGATCATGTCGAATGACCCATAGGAAGGGATACTTGCTATTTGCAATCCCCCAAGCGAACTCAGTCAATTGTTGGGGTGTCATAATTGCTAGGCTCCCAAAGTTCACATACACAACTGACTTAGGATCTCTTTTATCTAGCCACTCTAAGCAGCTGCCGTCTTCTTTCCACAAATTCAATTCCATCGACTTCAATTGTGTCTGCGGTATTTGACGATCAAGCATCATGACTAGTGGACCAATGGTGTAAAGCTGGGAAAACTTGGATTTGATAGCATCTAATGCCTCCTTTTCCAAATCATCGAACGTGTTGAGGATGAGACCCCTAGCATTGGAGGCCTTGTTCACTTGTTCCAAGTTGTAATTGAAAATGGCGTCGTAACGATCCGTTGTTCTAATGAAGGTTGGTAGATCCTTTAGTCGAATTCCTCTCATCCCTGGAATCCAATCGATGGGGGTGTCGAGATATCCATTACTTAAGCAACTCTCATCTACATATGACATGGAAACATGTAAGAGGAAAAGCATTGATAAATTGAACATTTTTCATGTTTTAATTTATAAGGACTGGATGATACATCGTACTTACCTTTTAATGGTATGTAGCCTCTTTCAATGAGCTCCCCACAGTGAAGGTAACCTAAGAGACCACAGGCACTAGGTGTAAAGAAGACTAGCTCTGGAATACCGAGCTCTTCGGCAACTTGTAACGTGAAGCCCATGAGTCCGTCGGATATTATAATTCTAACAGGAGGTACATCTGATGAACCATTAAGCTTCAGTATGAGACGGCGGAAAGGAGCAACGGCAGCCCTTGGCATTGATATACATGCTGCCGGAAGGCCTAGTACGCTTCGATTGTCCGTAGGTGGCAAACCGTCGGGGATGGTTTCGAATCGGAAATCATCCAAGCCCTTAAGAGAATCAAAGCCTTTAGAGTTCACCAGGCGTTGGTAGTTGAACTCAGTGTGGACAAAGGTGATGTGAATGCCTCTAAAATGGAGTAGCTTTGCTAGTTTGAGCATGGGGTTTATGTGGCCTTGGAGCGGCAAAGGAACACAAACCACGTGAGGCTTCACAGACCCCATTTCTCACTAGTAAATGGTGGAGAAGGGAAGGTTAATTTTATGGAGCATCCCCTTCAACAGCATATTTTCTTTATAGCGTAAGATCACACAGAAACCATGTGAATTGTACGTCAATATCAGCTTTTTTTATCGTTCTATGTAAAACCATCAACACAATTATGGCCTGAGCCACGGGGGTACTGTCGGCCATATCCTTGGTAATGTCCTCAAGAAGCCAGTCTGGCTGAGGGGACGCCTACGCCATGGGGTGAGATAAAGTTTGTGCCCGATGGGTTAAATTTTGGCCATGTCATTTCCATTTTACCCCCCACATAGCCTGTGGCCCTGTACATATGAGGCATAAGGCGCAGGTGGGGGTTCTTCAAATGTGAGATCCAAGAAGGGATGCCTATCCCGAGGTTACATACACGATCTCCAGTTCCTCTATTGCACCTGTGGCCATTAATACTTAATTGGTATGTTTTGGGTTACACCAACGCTTAAAAATCATTAAGCAAGCTATTTTTTTGGTTTGTATGTCGTCCATCTGCCTAACATCCATAAGGTCAGAAATCTCTAAACACGTGCCACATGGCTCATATTGTGGTCAGTCAACGACTTTGCTAACTGCCGTTGGTCAGCAAAGTTATACTCGCGAATGTGCCACGTAGCATTTTTGGAGGGTGTACGTATATTTCGCGACGGGCTTGGAACCCACCCATGAGCCTTCATCATTAATCCAAATATATTTGGTGTAACATTCTTTAATTATTGAGCCCTTATCTTAGTTGTTAATTAAGTTTGGATACGGCGGCAAAAGTTCGAGTATAATTCCGTTGCGAGCATGAAAAATTTGAATAATAATTTAGCCAAAAATTCTTTATTGTATTTTAGTTGTGTTTAATTAGTCAGTAGGCCCAGATGACAGCGGTGACTACCAAATATGCCGCGCTTCCGCAAATGAAGAGATCTCGGTATACCTTGTTACATCAAGACCCTGTTAAAAATTCACAACCAAGATTAAAGTTTAGGAGTGTTGACGTACAACCAGATTAAACTTGCACGACTAGTAGACATACAATGAGATTACTTTGATTTTCATTGTGACAGAAGCATCTGTCAGAACGCTAGCTGTGATACAATTTTTCATTATTGTGACAAACCATCTCCGGACACTCTTAGTGGCTGATGACTGATGACCGTATGGATGTTTGGCCAGTCCCTCAGACTGATGAGTGATTTACAACCTTTGAATCTTTGCACCCTAGCTAATAATGCTCGAATTCTTACTGTTGAAATCAACCCATGAAAATAACTTCAATCGAATGGCTTGGAAATCACAATTCAGGCTGATTTTTTGTTGCTGGTTTAGAGGTCCACTGAGTCGGAGCAAACGTTTTCCGTGGAAGAGGGATACAAATCTAGAGGTTTCCTCATAAAGCTAACTATGCCATTAATCATTCTAACGACCATTGTAATCCTCATAATGTTGAATAACGGCCAAGGCTGAGGCTGTTAGGTGTTTTTGTTTTTTTGATAACCCAGGTATCCCCACACAAGGGATGGCAATGAATCGGATCAAACCCGAGATCCGATCGATCCAATTTGAAAAAATTGGATCCGGAACTTTATTTTTCGGTATTGAATCGGTACCGGGTCACAGATTGTCGATCCGATCGTTTGTCGGATCGATTCTGGATCGACCTTGTTCCGATCTGATATAGACCCGATATCTATACTATATATAATATATATTATATAGATATATATTAAATTACTTAAAAGTATTTAAATCTGTATTATTTAAATATAATTACAAATGTATATATATCTATATAACAAAACACAGCAGCTGTCTCCCTCTCTTATAGGCTTCATATATCCAAGGGCCTATATCAACCCTTACAATAAAATTTAGATGGTTGGATTAATTTGACAGGAAAATTGTCTCCCCACTTATACCTTTCTTATCGGTTTCACAAAAGATGGCCGAGATCTTATTCCCCAAATGAACTATGGATCTCAACCACTCACACCCAATTTTGGGAAATTCTTTGCAGGAGAGTGCCGAGGGCACGGGCCACCCACTATACATCTATATCTATATAACAAGACAAAGAAGTTGTCTCCCCATTTATACACCCTCTTATCTGTTTCAACAAAGAAGGGCCGAGATCTTATCCCCCATATGGATGGTGGATCTCAGCCACTCACACATGATTTTGGCAAATGCTTTGACAGGGAGTGCTGAGGGCACGGGCCACCTACTATCAATATAACAAGTGACTGTGGTTTTCTTGTACCCCCTCTTATCTTATATGGCTTCAATAATGAGTGGCTGAGATCCACTATGCTTCATATCGATGGCTGAGATTAACTCCTACCCGATTTTGACAAACACTTTGTTGGAAAGTGCTGCAAACGGGCCACCCACGAATATAACAAGACAACTCAGTTGTATCCTCTTATCTTATCCATCCATCTAATTTGGACTGTTAGATAAAGAGTGGTTGAGATCAAATCCATCGATCTAATGTGGACAGTTAGATTTCAGCCACTCAATCCGCCTCATTTGGCCTCAATTTATTCAAAATTTGAATTTCGACACCGTTATTTTTTGTTATTTCTATTATTTTTCCATTTCTCCCTCTGTGCGTTACAATCCGTTATAATGGAAAAAATGGTAACGCACCAGTCCGTTATACCGTTTGAGTGCTGAAGGCACCCATTTGCAAACGCTTTTGTCGGAGCGTGCCGTGGGCACAGGCCATTTACTAGTCTATATAACAAAACATGACGGTTGTCTTCCCCTCTTATCTAGCTTCATAAAGGATGACCGAGATCTTATCACACCAAATGGACGGTGGATCTCAGCCACTCACGTCCAATTTTGACAAACGCTTAGTCGATGAGTACCGTGGGCACGGGTCACCTACTATTTACCTACATATAAGGAATGAAATGGGTTGGATTTACATATAGCCCAAGGGTCATTTGCCGCGAGAGGGTTGTTACCGTTAAAACAGATTGAAATGGCCAGGGGTAAAAATGAATTATAATGGATTTTAAGGATTTTAACGGAAAAAGTGGTCCTGAAATTCAAAATTTAAAATTTGAAATTTAAAAATTTTAAAAAATAGAATTTAACTGAAATTTAATAGTTTTCTTCTACCCCTCTTATCTTATATGGCTTCAATAATGAGTGGCTGAGATCCACTATGCTTCATATCGATGGCTGAGATTAACTCCCACCCGATTTTGACAAACACTTTGTCGAAAAGTGCCACGGGCTCCGGCCACCCATGCATATATCAAGACATCTCAGTTGTATTCTCTTATCTTATCCATCCATCTAGTGTGGATGGTTAGATTTCAACCACTCAATCCGCCTCATTTGACCTCAATTTATTCAAAATTTAAATTTTAACACTGTTATTTTTTGTTATTTTCTCATTTCTCCCTCTGTGCGTTACAATCCGTTATAACAGCCGTTATAATGGAAAAAACGGTAACGCCCCAGTCCGTTTTACCATTTGAGTGCCGAAGTCACCCAATTTTTGTAAACGCTTTTGTCGGAGAGTGCTGTCGGCATGGGCCATTTACTATTCTATATAACACAACACATTGGTTGTCTCCCTACTGATACCTCCTCTTATAAGCATCAACAAAGAAGGGCTGAGATCGGATCGGATCGGACCCGGAACCGATCTAATTTTATTGATCCGATCGGTCCGGATCGATTGGACTTCTTATCGGATCGGTAACAAATCAGCACCAATCCGACTCGAACCGATCCATTGCCAGACCCTACCCCACACACATCACTAGTCCTACGGTTGTGCGCGCTTACCCAAGCCTTCCCGTACACAAAACGTGGTTTACGCAGGGAGGCGGGGCTGTTAGGTGTTTCTTTTTTAAACCTTGGTTTGGAGAGGTATTTGGCATTGCACATTCTTGCTGCTGCTCTCTCAGTCTAACTCACTCAGTCTGATATGGAGTCGTCATCTCACAAAGACACAGTGAAGGTGGTCGAGCTTTGCCGAGTGTCTCCACCACCAGCCTCAGTCGCCCAAACTTCTCTCCCTCTCACCTTCTTCGATCTGCTCTGGATACCGCGGCCACCCTCCGAATGCCTTTACTTCTACAACTTACCCACCTCAAATACTCACTTCACACATTCTCTCCTTCCCCAACTCAAACACTCACTCTCCCTCACCCTCCAACACTTCTATCCTCTATCTGGAAAACTGATATGGTCACCCGAATTTGACAAACCTGTCATCCGTTACGTTGAAGGTGACTCAGTGTCTGTAACCGTGGCCGAGTCTGATAGCGATTTCAACCATCTCTTAAGCAACCATGTACGTAATGCGAGTGAGTCCCATCCTCTCGTCCCTCCCTTGCTGGTATCCGGTGCACTAGTCCCAGTGATGACGGTGCAACTCACCCTGTTCCCGAATTCCGGCATATCCGTTGGAATCACAACACACCATGCGGTCTGTGACGGGAGAACGGCTATAGAGTTCATGAAATCATGGGCTTCGGTTTGTAGATTAGGAGACACGTCTTTGTTAACCGAGTCGCTACCTTTCTATGACAGGACTGTAATCACGGACCCGGGTGAAATCGAGAAGATATACTTGAAGGAGCTAATCAATTGCAAATTCATCCATTCTGAGTCCGAGTCAAAGTCAAACCCCACTTACCATAATTTTAAGGTCTTGGACGTTAGAAAACAACCCAACGCTGTACGAGCAACATTCGAGCTGGGTCGAGCTGACCTTGCGAGACTCAGGCAGTCAGTCTTGGCTCGACGCAAGAAGGATGGGGAAGAGACACCAACATTTTACATATCGACCTTCGTGCTAACGTGCGCCTATACATGGGTTTGCTTGGCTAAAGCGGGGCAAGATGGTAGTCGTGATAATAAGGTCTACATTCGCTTTACCGTGGATTGCAGGGCCCGATTAGACCCTCCTATCCCTGCAACGTACTTTGGTAACTGTGTCAGGCGTTGTACAGCAAACGCAGAGAGGAGTGATATAATGGGAGAAGATGGGATCGCTTTCGCAGTTGATGCGATTAGAGAGGCGATTAAAGGGCTGGACAACGGAGTTCTGAGAGGTGCAGAGGGGTGGCTTTCAGGCTTATTTTCTTCAGATGCGAGGGGACTTGTTACGGTTACCGGGTTAACTCGGTTCGGAAGTAACGAGGCGGATTTTGGATGGGGAAGGCCAAAGATGGTGGAGATGACATCGATCTACAAAACCGGAGCAATTTCTCTCATGAACAGCAGTAACGGAGATGGTGGGGTTGAGATTAGCTTGGTTCGCAACAGGAATGAAATGGATGCTTTTGCGTCTACGTTCGTTAATTCTCTTAATGCTCTTTGATTTGCTGATGGTTTACTATGTAAGGTTGTTTTTTTTTTTTTTTGTGTGAACTACTACGAGTAATGTGTGTATTTGTTCGTGTGGGCCCAAATGAGGCCTTGTGGTGTAATTATTGAAATTTGAGTAAGCAAGCACCATGCCTATTTTGCCTATGTCTTCAAACAATCTAGAAGGAGAAAGTGTAATAATACACTACTAGAAAAAGCACTTACATAGGGCGTCGTTTTTTTTCCAGACGAATCGACGTTGATTCGACCTTAAAAGCCAAAGGGAAACGTCGTCGGTTATCCAACGATGCATACAGGCCATCAATAAACACATATGGCGTCGATTTTTCCAAAAACCACATTTCTAAAAATTGATGCCATATCCGTTTTTTTCAGACAAATCTGATTCTGCTTTGTGGGCTATCCCACAATTACTTGCCACAATTATCTGCAGTACACAATGTTCTCATTTTTTTTTTTTTTTGAATTGATGCACATTAAATGGATACACAATTATTAATACATTAAACACACATTAAACGGACACACAATTTCATTCATACACAAACTCTTCTACGTCACCTATCCCATAATTACCTGCCACAATTACCTGCAGTATACAATGTTCTCATTCCAAATGACTCACGGATATTCTCATTCAAATTGATGGACGAACACACACACACACACACGCGCGCGCGGAGATTTACACAATATGAATAAAATTCAAACATGAAAAGGGTGTTAGAATCAAGAACCTGATATAGACAAGCTGCCAAGACTTTATCAAACTAATAGATATATGTAGATATGGTCAAACTTGAAATGACATAATTTGAAATTCACTATGTTCTACAAAAGCATGCAAGTTATAAAAGAAAATAGTACAGACACTAAACGAAAATAGTACCTTTCTTAGAAAAATAGCTAATGGTCTGCAACAATGAAAAACCAAGGGAATAATTAGCAAAAGCCAAAAAATGTACATTAACTTAGAGAAAAAAAATGACAAACAATGTTGAATTTCAATGGTGTTTGAAAGTAAAATCTTATGTTAACATTAAAGAAATTTAAACATACAAAATAATATCAAACAAACACAAATCACATAATTACAACATAACCTTAGGTGTTTGTGACATTTTATCAAACATATAGTGTGCAACAAATATGAAAAACACATATAACATTAAAATGAAACATACGGTGTGCATGCAACAAATATGATTAAAAACAAATATAACAAATGAAACCAATGCAACTTACCGTATTACGGTGGAAAAATTTAGCCGAGAAGAAAAGGTTTCGGTCGATGGTTTGGTGTCGAGAGAAGCTAGGTATTGTTTTGTTTTTGGTGAGCTAGTGTAGAGATACCAATGGGTGTAGAGAGAAAAGATCTATAACATGGAGGATCCTTTCTCTTCTTATTTTAGATTTGAATGTCTTGCTTCTTAGCCTAAAGTCAGGTTGCACTACCCCCATGGAGGCAACCTAGTTGGTTGTTGTTGGGTCGTGTAAACCTCTTTGAATTTTCTGTTGATATTCTCTCAAAAGTACTTATTTTAAGCTACTATCCTTTTAGCGGTGTCACATTCTCCTACTTAAAACTTTTTTTTTCGTCGACTTTTCAGCGTAAAAGTTTCTTCCATTATATAAAACACATTCTTTAGACGAAAATCGACTATTCGTATGAAATATACACATTTCTGATAGTCTAATATAAAGCCGTTTTGATTAAATCTCATTACGCGCTTCTTTTATCACAGAGACACCATTTTGACAATTTTGATGGATGGGTGGCCCACAACTGACCTACAAAGCCTATGACCAAAGCTAAAGAGCCAACAAGATAAATACAAGAAGCTATAAGTCGAATGCGGGCAGAGTCAGAGGATCAAAGAACCAAATGACGACCAAGAGAGTAGGAGAGTCAAGCCACGAGAGAAGAGACTAAGGAGATTAAAGCCTAAACAATTAACACAAGATGAAGGCTTGTTCAGTTGGTGAAGCTTGCAAAAGACCAAGTTAGAGACCAAGGTTCAAGACCCTTTGTTAGCATTTTTCTTTCATTTATCTCTATTCTCTCTTCCCTCTCTAAATACTCTCTCATTTCAATCTCAACCATCCGATCCTCTCTCCCATCACCATCACTCTATTACACGGCCCACCTTGGCCGATCATCACCACCCATCTCTCACCAACATCATCACCATCCGATCAACCACTAAATTCTCATCATCATACCCATTCACCATGAGATCGCCACACGATCTACAGGATAAACAGTTGTCCAATAGAAGGTGATTTTAGCATGCATGGGTGGTGTATCCATCAAGGGCCCACCAATTTAGATGCTTTAGATCACAAATGCATTAGAAATGTTGATTTTTCAAAACATACAAATTTTCTCTTGGATTTAAAAAGATTTTGGAAATATATAATGGTTTTGATTTTAAAAGAAATTTTCTTTCATAAATGTTTACTTTTATATAAGAGAGTTGACATGAGGTTTTGGAAACTCACAAGCTTGAAATATGTTAAAAATATTTCCTTTATAAGAAAAGTCTAAAACTTGGAAGAAAAAGGAAATTTCTCTCAGAAAAGGAATTTTGTCTCTAAAATAACTTTTCAAAAAGAAACAAAAAGTGATCTTTAAATTCTAAAGATAGTTTTTGAAAAAAAATATTTCTAGAAAGATAGATAGGCATTAACCCACAAATGACACTCTCTCTCTATAAAAGGCCACTCTTGGCTTATTCCCCTTAGGTTTTTTCCTCTAATTCCCATCTCTTTCTTACTTTCGCCCCTATCACAAAAGAAAAATAAATGTAAAATAAATAAAAAAAAAAATCAGCGTCTCTGCATTCTCTTCTCCATCGAATGGCTCCATCATCTTCTTCTCAATATAGATCCAAGAATAATGGTTTGCTCTACTATTCTCCTTCTTTATCTCTTTCTCTCTCTAATATCTTCTTTTATTACTTTCTAGTTAAGTTTTTATTTGCTTTATTTATTTAAGCATTTTTAATTCAAGCATTGTAAGTTATAATTTTTTTTAATAAATGAAGTTTACTTTGGTATTTTATTTTCTGTTATTACATATTTATTTTCTTTTATTAATGTTGTAGGAATTTTCCTTCCTATAAAAAAATATTTTAAAAATTATTTTCCACCATTCTCATCTCTCTACCATTTCCTTGCTTGCTTTCTTTAATGTTACTTCTCTAACCCGAGTGCGGATTCGATATCCGACTTATCCTGTTCGATCAAAAAATAAATTTTTGCAAGATTAAAGAACCAAAAAAATAATGTTGATTTAAGGGCTATTCGTGCCAATGACCGAAAAAACCTTTTTTCATCTGTATAGTTTCTTTCCTTCAATACATATTATACTTAGCAAAAAAAAAGGATTAACATGTATTAGCAGACATGGTAGAGATTAATATAATCATGAAGCAAAATTTCTTTTCCCCTATCTTATGCATGTTCAACTCTTTTGTTTTTTCTCTCCCTTTTTTTTCACAGAGTGACAAAGGTACAGAAAATTGATAAGTAAATAAGTATCATGCATTAGGTATGGAAATGAAGTACAAGTGCATAAAAAGCAGATAATATATAGAAGTGAAAATAAACATGCAGCATAGTTCCATACACATCTGAATGGTTTATACTCTGGTACAGATAAATAACAATAAAAACTGTTGAGTATAACCAGTGATAAGAAACATGAGTTTATCTGAGTACAATATATAGTACAAAACCAAATAATAGATAACTCATAAACACCAGCAAATCTCTAGAAGAACTCAAAGCAAAGGTCCGTCAGAAGTCCCTGCGCCATCTTGTGGCTGATCTAGCTTTGGAAATGGATGTCTGGGATCGAATGCAAATTGAGCAAAATGCATCTCAAGATAGCTCAATAAGTCGGATATGGACCCACTAATGTCTCGAAACTCCGAAGACTGATGATCCTCGATACGCTGCAGATGCTGAGTAGTCCTCTGCTCAAAAACATCAAGTACCTGATCAAGAGACTCTAGCGTGACTGGAGGTCTCATACTTGCGTCCATCAGTGGGGCTCCAAATCCTGGTGCGGATGCTCCATCAGCATCATCTGCCAGAAGATCATTAAGACTATCGTTGTTGGACTCAACATCAGTCTCGTGTAGTCTAGCCTAAATTCTCCTAACCTAAGACTGGCTCTTACGAATAGTAGAGAGCCCAATGGGTCCCATAAGACAAGCAATGGTCTCAGCATTAGAAATAAGGATGCTAAAATGTAATATGATAGCACTGACCAACAATGGGTATGGAAGACACGGATGACTAACCAAACTATCACTGACTCGATAAATAGCTCTAAACATGAACCTAGGAAGATCAATGGAGATACCAGTACCTAGATGGTACATAAGCTGGAGGCAATCAATGTTCACCTGGACACCATGACCAGGTGGATCAATGTTGTACCCAACAATCAGGTACAACAATCTATAATCAGGGAGAAGACTACTGACTGGTTGTCAGAAACCCAATAAAAATAACATAGCAAAGAGTTTGAGTGAAAATCACACGGTCTGTGGTCATCTCTATGGTCCTTACTTTAGTCAGTCAGTATGATGAGGGATACCGAGAATAGATGCAATCAGATTAGGAATGATCGTCATGTTAATACCCAAGACATACGTCCAAAAAGATAACTGGATCACATCATCTTATTGAACAACATGGATCTTTGCATAAAAAATCTCGACGAGAGTAGGGTAGTAGGCCAAGTCCATCTGAAGAACTAGTAACCACTCGTTGCATGGGACGTGATGATGAAAATGATCTATCTCCTCTCCTAGTCTGAACCGAGCTCGTGGACTGTAACTACTCTAACTCTTCATCTTCTTCGTTATAAGGGTCCGAATGGACCACTGCTTTCCTACTCCTCGTTCCATCAGCCATCATCAAAAGGATGGGGAGGAACCACATGAAAATTCCCATTTTTCTCAAAATGTAGAGAAAATGGTGAGGATGAATATGGTGAAGTAAAATTCAAGGAAATAGGTGGAGAATCCACTCCAAAATCAAAGGGAAATATTGATCGAAGTAATACGATCAATTGGGAGGAGTTTGGGAGTAGTTTGGATTGATTGGAGTAAAAAAAACTAAAAAAAAATGCTTTTTAAAATTGAATGGACGCGAGGTCCAATCGAATTGGTTGTAGGTCCAATAGCTTGGACACCCAGTCCGATTGATTGGAGGCAAGTCCAATCAATTGGACAGTGACGACATTCATCTCTTTTTCAAGTAGTTTCCTTCTTATTTACTAGTTCTTTTTCAAATAGGAAAGTTATCATATAGTAGCTTCAAAACCATTTTAATGGCAGACACCTCTTATTAAGAAGAGGCATCGTTAATAGGATGAGAGCAAAGCTAGAAAATGAGAGTTTTTTATTCCATCTGGGGGCATTTTTGTCTTTTAATGATATATAGCACCTCCAAGTCGTTGAAAAAAGTATGGAATTGTTGTAAACATAACCGTATGTTGTAATCGATGGCTGACTGCCACTCTTCTTGCATCGGTTACAATATCGCCATCAATATTGTAACGTCCGATAGAGCTATATAATGTATATGTTGATTAATGGAAATATAATCAGATTCACAACACGTTATCAACACGAGAGTTCAAATTTTTCCATCAATGGTTAACAATTTCTGATATCATGCAGACCGACCTACCTGCATGAAGATCTCTGATCTCTTGTCTATGGATGCCCTTAGTTATATTCGCTCAAAAGTGCTTTTTTTAAGCCATTATCCTTTTAACAGTGTCACATTCTCCTACGTAAAACTTATCTTTTCATCGATTTTTCCACGTAAGAGTTTCTTCCATTGCTTAGAACACATTCTTTAGACGAAAATCGATTATTTGTATAAAAAATACGCATTTTGGATAGTCTAGTATCAAGCCATTTTAGTAGACTTTCATTACGCGCTTTTTCTCTCGTGGGAAACCCGATTGGACGATTCTCGAGACTTGAGGGCCCACGATCAACCACAGAAGCCCTCTATTAAAGCTTAAAGAGTCAACAGGCTAAGACAAGAAGATAGAAGTCAAGTACGGCAAAGCTAGAGGATCGGAGAGCCGATCCAAAGAACCAAGAGAGCGGTAGAGCTAAAGACCAAGAGAATGACCAAGGTGTTAAAAGCTATACCAATTCACATTAAAAGCTAGCTTGCTTAATTGGTGAAGCTCATGAAGGAGAATGTAGAAGACCAGGGTTCAAGACCCTTCGCCAGTTCTATTTTATCTTTATTTTATATTATTTTCTCTCCCCTCTCTCCTAATTTTCTCTCCATCTCTCTAAACCCTAACATCTAACCCTTAGATCATCTCATCCTACCATTAGATCTTATGATCATCCATCTACCATCCGATTGGCTATCCGATCATCATGATCATCCTTAATCCATTGGCCAACCAAATCGCAACCCTCCATTCTCACTTCCCGCTAATCTAACGGCCACATCGCCATCTTCTAATCTCATCACAAACCTCTCGCCCGCTACTTTGTACCCAACATCATATAATCTCTCTATCATATGGCACAATGAGCCCACTATTTGCCAGCCCACTGGTCGGCACGTTGCTTACTTAGTGAAAGCCCACCTATTCTTTCGTCCATTATCATGTCGACACACTGGCCGACATGTGGCATGCTCAATATCGACCCACGGCCTTCACTCAACTTCAATCCATATTTGGCCCACTCACCTTAAGGCCCATGGCCCCATTTACCTTGAAGCACATGGCTTCATTAACACAAGCCATGCCCGAGAGAGAAAAGGTCATCATTGACCTATTCTCTTTCATCATAACCATTTGGAAACCGTCTCCTTAATCCCCAAGATCTCTCCCACGAGTCCTCTCTACATTCCCTTTAAAAGGAAGAGAAATAGTAGGTTTCTTTTTGGTTCTCTCCCCCCTCACTTCTCTCATCTCTTCTTTTCTCTACTCGATCTTCTCCACTTAGCCTACAAAATCCGGGCAGGTCATCTTCATCCTTGTACCTCGAGCATTCAACCAAGCCTCACCATCGTCTCCCCCTTACTTTGCAGGGCTGCACTTTTCTGATCTTAACCACTTTGGAGCACCACAACGCTCCTCCAACTTGCTGTGACCTTCCACAGTCTGACCTCTATCGAACAGGTTAGCAGCCACCTCTTATTACAGTCACAAATAGCACCTCTTTGCTGGATCCTGCACCACCCCCTGCCAGGAGAAGAAAATCCTCTTCTCGCTCTACAACCACCGGTCAAACTCCTTGCAACTAACCCAGAATCTTGAATCTCTACATGTGCACAGCCTTCATCCCACGCCTTCTATCTTTTTAGTTCTCCTCCTCCTCCTCCTTCAACTTCTTCTTCTTCTCTCACCGCAGTTGCAAACCTGCAACTCCGCCAACCATCTTCCAATCCTCCAGTTGCATAAGTAGCTGGTCTCTTCCCTGAACCACGGTTTACATCTAGACCGCGAGTGCTGCCCTGTCCCTTTTTCCTCTTCAATCACCAAGCTACTATCTCTTCTCTCAACAGATTAAGTTGCACGACCTGCAACTCAATCTTGTTGCACTGTTTTCACTCCACCACTATGGTGCTTCCTCACCCCTCTCGCCGACCTGTTGTTGCTTTCCACCAGCAAGAATAGTTTGTCATCTCCTCCAATGTGCTGGCTGGACTAGCTCTTTTTTTTTTTTTTTTGCTAAATTGAAAATATATAGAAAGAAAGGGGAACTATACAAGACGCACGAAGGCTAGCCACCCTACCCTACGACATCCCAACTAGGTCGGCACCCCGAGGGAAGGATAAACCAAGCCTAAGGCGGAAAAAAAACAAAAATCAGTCAAATCTATAGTATTTGGCATGAGGATCCTCCATTTTGGAAAGGAATGGAGGTCGCTCTACAAAATGCTTTGAGGCTTCTTCTACTAAGTTAGCGTCGTGGTTAGCAAGGATGTCCGCTGAAAAATTAACTTCCCTCCAAGTTGTGGTTATGAGGCATTGAGTAATGTTTTTGATCGCTGCCTCCCATCGATTTTTGATCGATCCCTCCATCATAACTGGAAACTCCAGCAACCTCCATTACCACCGGTCTGCTACACCAGACCGTGTTCACATCTCCATGGCCAGCCACCTTGTTGCCTTGCTCTCCATAGTCCGTTCAGTCACCTAAACGCCTCTTGCATCACCCATCATCACCACATCCTTCTAACAGGGCACTTTGTTGATTGCCAGTAACACCATCACTCCACCACCGTGTTGATCAAACCTGCAAGCCTGTCACCTCCTTCTCAGGGCAAACCTCTCAAAGGTTTGGGAGTGCACCTGCAAGCCCCTCCATGCTTTGGCCGTAAGAAGCAAGAGCTCAACGGTGCTGTCCTCCCCTGCATCTTCAGCAATGCCTGCCACCTTCCCACCTGCTGTGACTCCGGCTCATCTCCATGTTGCAAGCGTTCCTTGCAACACCAATCGAAATGTGCTCCTCCAAGCCTGTTGTACCGTGTTGCTCCACTCTTTGAACAAGCACCATCACCAGTGCTCCACCACAGCTATGCACACCAGTCACTGATATTCGCTCAAAAGTGCTTATTTTAAGCAATTATCCTTTTAGCGTTATCGCGCTCTCCTACATAAAATGCTCTAATTATCTACTTTTCCACGTAAGAATATCTTTTGTTGCGTAGAACACACTTTTCTTGATGAAATGGTATATTTGCATGCATTAAACATATTTTTGGAAGTCTAGATATAAAGTCGTTCTAATTAAGTCTTATTACGCGCTTTTTCTGTTGCAGGAAACCCTGATTGGATGATTCTCGAGACTTGTGGGCCAAAATCGATCATGAAAGCCCATTATCAAAGCTTAAAGAGCCCACAGGCTATGTGATATTCGCTCAAAAGTGCTTATTTTAAGCAATTATCCTTTTAGCGTTATTGTATTCTCCTACGTAAAATACTCTATTTACCTACTTTTCTACGTAAGAGTCTCTTCTGTTGCGTAGAACACACTTTTCTGGACGAAATGGTATATTTGCATGCATTAAACACATTTTTGGAAGTCTAAATATTAAGCCGTTCTGATAAAGTCTCATTACGCGCTTCTTCTGTCACAGGAAACCCCGATGGGACGATTCTCAAGACTTGTGGGCCCAAATCGATCATGAAAGCCCATTATCAAAGCTTAAAGAGCCCACATGATATGACTAGAAGATATGGGCCAAATATGGGCTGAATAAGAGGACCAAAAAGCTGGCCCAAAGAACGAAGAGAGCAGGAGAGCCAATGACCAAGAGACAGACCAAAGCGTTTAAAGCCACATGAGTCAGCAAAGAATGATAGTCGACTCTACTGGAGAAGCCATTTGAAAGTAAGTTTTTTCCGCGTCGTTGGTTACGGAAACCCTAATCTCAATAATATTTGTAATTTGATCCGATTATCCTGCAAAATTTAAAATTCTTGCACAGTGGGAAGTTTCGGATGTCGATCCACACTCGGGATTAGTAGCGCAGACAAGAACATAAAATGACGAATTTTTCCACAGAAAATGATAAAAATAAAGGATGGAGGGGTGAGAGTGATGATCACGAGATTTAAAAATCTATTTTCTTAGAGAGAGAATTTATCAAAAAGCATATAGAATGATCAACAATAACAAATTGCCCAAAAAAATAACTATTTTATTATTTGAAATAAAAGTTGCTTACATTGCTTGAATGAAAGACTAATCTAATAGAGAGAAAGAAAGCATTATTCTAGAGAGAGAAAGGGAGGAGAGAGAGAGAAAGGGATAAAGTTCTAGAGAGAGAAACTATGGTAAAAAAAATGTTTTACCTTCAACTTATTTGGAGAGATAAGATCTGCCCGGTGAGTGGTTCGCTGGTGGTGTTGACTGTAGATGCGTGGGATAGTTCGGGATGGGCTGAGCACACCCAACCGTCTTTTTTTTTCTCTCCTCTTTCTCTATTTCTTTTTTTTTTCTTTTTCTTTTTTTTTCTTTTTTTTTTTGGTTTTTCCTTGGGTTTAGCGGTGAGGAAGAAGAGAGGGATGATGGCGGCTTAGAGAGAGGCGGCAAAGGAGGATAAAAGTCAGCCACGCAGTCCTCCAATGGTGGCTTTTAACGGTGAAGGCAGCAAGGTAGAGGCAATGGTGGTTTGGTACGTTGCAAACCAGCACGTGGGATGGAGATCAAGACGTGGTGGAGTCTTTTGGCAACGAACTGCCGTTGGAAGATGTGGAGATGGGGAGCGGCTGCAGGCAGAGGGATGGCTTGGCAACAGCCAAGGTGAAGGGAGGATGCAGCAGGCTGTAGCAGGCGGTGGTTGCTGGTGAAACGGACTGGAGTTGCAGGTTGCAACTCCAGCAACGTTAAAGAAAGATGGGGCTGCTGGTTTGGGTGGTGATGGGGGCTGCTGCTCCGTTGCAAGAGGATGGCGAGGTCGTTAATGGAGGGGTAAGGGGTGGCCAGCAAGAGATGGTGGAGGAGATCTTGATCGGCCGGAGTTGCAGCCTGCAACTCCGGCAATGACGTGATGAAGAAGATGAAGAAGAAGGTGGAGAAGAAAAGGAAAATGGGGCTAAGGGTGAAGGGATCCATGCGGGATTGATAGGGGGAGAGAATGGAAGAGATTGGAGGGGGATTCGGGCCCAAGCCCATTAGGATACCCCTCTCTAACCCACGGAGGAGACCCCGTGGCGTGGCCCGCGGGAGGTAAGTCTCTATCCTCGCCTTGAGTGCGATACAGAGCATATTGGGTGAATCATTGCCGCTTGTCTATTTGCTTTTGCATACATATTATTCGACTTGCGTGGCGTGGCCGTTAATCAATCAACTCTAAGAGAGCAGACCCAGCTCCAAAATTGAAACTGGTGGGATTTCATCACCCACCTCATCACTCCAGCTGAAATTGATCCCCAAGATCCATTTAATTAAAAAGAATCAAGAAGTAGAGCCAATTAGCCCGGTGTTCGAGGAAAAATCCACGCAAAGCGAACCCGCTTAACATCCAATCGAAATAAGACCACGAGCGCGGGTCCCTGTTGTCTAACACACCCATAAGTCCCTGCTACTCAAGTACACTGAGCTCGACGTGGCATCTTGGACTATTCGGCGGTTAGTTGCGTGTGGACTAGGAACACGCACCAACCCTAGCTTAACCCGAGGGAACACTCTTCTTCTACACTTGACCAATCCGATTAGTCTGGGACGTACTTAAGACAGCCATTGTGCCGCACGTCTGTCTAGGCTTCGGATTGCCTTGTTGTTGACTAGAGTTAGTACTAAAGGATTCGCTCTGAAGAGTGTAGCCTGGTGAGAACCTCTGAGTGCATACAGTTAGTCCGGCGGCTAAAAGATAAACCAGTGGTCCGCCCACTGTCATAATCTACTCTAGCCCCAAAACTAACAAGATAATGCCTAAAATATATCCTGATTGTTTAGAATAGGATTATCTGTGCTTGGTGTGCATCATTTAGAATCACTATTTTCAAATGGCGCCGCTGCCGCTCGGGTGTTCGGGAGTGCGAAAAAGGACGTAAAGACGGAATTGGAAAGTTGCTGAAGCGAAAAGCTGCTCAATTTGGCCAGCTCGACCTTTTCGGGAAACTTTCTATTTTGTGTTTTTAGTGATTTTTAGCAGTTTTTTTAAAATTACTATTTTTAATGCCTCGGAAGGCCGAGTGCAATTTGTAATAATTTAGAAATTTTCCTGCTTTCCATATAACTACTAGATCTTGTTCTAGGGTTTTTTTAGAAACCCTAGATTAAGTGGAAATTACCAAAAAAATAATAAATTCAAAATTCAAAAAAATTAGGGTTTCATATTCTGCAGATTTTTAGAAATCACCAATCCAGGATTTGCGATTTTTGGAAAGATTCTAAAATCTTGAAACTTTGCTAAATTAGGGTTTTCCCTCTTAGAAGTTTCCTCTTTAGAAGAATTTCTATCTTTAGAAATCTTCCGAATTTGGAAAAATCTGCAAAAGGAAACGCCCCAAATCTAGCAGAATTTCAATTTTGGGAAATTTCCCAAAATTATAAGGGATCTCGCAATCAAATCTTTCTTGGAAGATCTCCACAGTTCGGGAAACTTTCCAATCTAGGTATTTTCCAATCTGGGAATTCCTAAATTTTAACCCATCTCGAATTTGGAAACTAATTCAAAAACTTGCCTAAATTCAGTGCTTGTTCAGTGAACCCTAAAAAGGCAAGGATCTTCCAAATAGAATCCCACATACCTAGACCGTGTGATCTAACTTTTCTGCAGGAACACGATCCAGTGTGGGTAGAGAGCGAAAGCTCAAAGAGGTGGAGTCGGGCCCAAGCCCATTAGGATACCCCTCTCTAACCCACGGAGGAGACCCCGTGGCGTGGCCCGCGGGAGGTAAGTCTCTATCCTCGCCTTGAGTGCGATACAGAGCATATTGGGTGAATCTTCCTCCTTTCTTCTTCGTCTTCTTCCTTATACTTCGCCGGAGTTGCAAACCTTCTTCTTCTTCTTTCTCCTTCTCTCCTCTGTCTTCTTCTTCTCATATTTTTAGTTTTCGTTTTTTTTTTTATTATTACCGTTTTCTACCGGAGTTGCAGCCTGCAACTCCGGTCGGCCGCCACCATTTTCCCTTCTTCTTCATCGTTTTCTTCTCTTCTTCTGCCCCTCTTCCTCGTCTGCAACCAGCACCTCCCACCTTCGTAGCAGCAACGTGCTGGTGTTGCATAACAGCAACACCAACACCACCACGACCGCCTGCAGCCACCACCATTACCGCCTGTGCCTCTTGCACCGTTGCAAGCTCTACCACAGCCACCGTCTCTCTCCCATCCTTCCTCTCCCATATTCCCTGCATACATCCCATCCATCCACCATTGTTCTTGCTGGGCGAACCAGCAAGAACGGAGTGCCATTACAACACCATTCCGCCCAAACCAGAAAAAAAAAAAAAAAGAAAAAAAAAAAAGAGAAGAAAGAAAGAAGGAGGAGGGGACGTCCTTACCTGCTGTTCCAGATCGTCTCCAGCTGCTGCCCCCCTCCACGTTCAGCTGCTGTCCTCAAAGTTGCTTCACCCAACGGCTAACACCTACGACTTCATGCTGCCAGTAGCAACGTGTATTGCACACCAGCAACACCGTTTCCCACAATGCAACATAGCTCACCACGTGGCTGCTACCATTTTGAGCCACCAGTTGCTGCCCCATGTTGTGTGGACGTCCACCAAATCGCACCTCCTTCCACCACCCACAAGCTTGCTGCCCATACCGACGCATGCACCCACGTGCGCACAAGATCCATGTGGCGGATGCAAAACCTTTGGTAAGTTCATGGTGAGATCTATTTTTCTCTCTTTCCTTTCCTTATTTCTCTAGAATTCTCAATTTCTATCTCTAGAATAGTTTCCTCTTTCTCTCTCTTTAGTCTCTCTCTAGAACTCATTCTCTCTCCATTCTTCACTTTCTCTCTCTACCCTAATCTCTTTTAATGCTTTCTAGTTTAGTTATTTTTATTTGATTTTCATTGTAAGAGACAAGTTCAGTTAAATAAATATGAATTAAGTGTGATTGAGTTACGTTCTCTGCAAATTTCCCATCATTTTATGTTCATTATTGCGCTAACCCGACTAATCCCGAGTGCGGATCGACATCCGACACGAATCCCTATACAGAATCGTTAAATTTTACAGGATAATCGGATAATATTATAAATATGTTGAAGTTAGGGTTTCCGTAACCAACGACGCGGAAAATACCTATTTTCAGCCCATATTTGGCCCATATCTTCTAGTCATATCATGTGGGCTCTTTAAGCTTTGATAATGGGCTTTCATGATCGATTTGGGCCCACAAGTCTCGAGAATCGTCCCATCGGGGTTTCCTGCGACAGAAGAAGCGCGTAATGAGACTTTATCAGAACGGCTTAATATTTAGACTTCCAAAAATGTGTTTAATGCATGCAAATATACCATTTCGTCCAGAAAAGTGTGTTCTACGCAATAGAAGAGACTCTTACGTAGAAAAGTAGGTAAATAGAGTATTTTACGTAGGAGAATGCAATAACGCTAAAAGGATAATTGCTTAAAATAAGCACTTTTGAGCGAATATCACAACCCCCAACCAGCATATTGCCAATCCTTGGCAATTAGTGCGAAATAAACGAGCTTAAAAGGGCTCTGCACATGCTGCACACTTTTTCAAATTAGCTCAGGGAAAACACCATTCGTCAAATCATTGAATGGATGCAAAAACAGTTACATGCTAGCGAAGAGTTTGAAAGTTTTGGCAAGACTACAGACTGATAATCATGACCCAGAATAGTCAGACTCTGCGTGTGTGTGTGCTCAACATTCTCATCATCCGACAGTAAAGATTTCCAGATCACCTCTAAGTTTTTCTGCCTCGACCTCAAATCTCACATGTTTAGCACTCAGAATAGAATCACACAAGAAGGGTTTTCTTCTTTTCTCTCAATTTATATGTGAGGAGATGTATTTAATATAAAGAGGCAAAAGATCTCACATATGTTTTATTTGAAGGAAGGACATCTTTAACAGAAGAAGATCTCATGATTGGAATACCACTTCACTCGGGAACGTCAGATCAAACTCTATAGCTTCTCTTTCTCCAATCTCCACATTTTTTGATCGTACTATCCTAGAATCAAGTAGGACTTTCCTGGGTTGTAATGAGGCTTAGGTCAGGTGTAGAAAAATAAAGGTATACAGGATTTCAAAGATCTTGAGAGGATATTTCTATTTTCTTGAATTTTTCTTGCGACGTAACACCATTATCTGGTTCTTTTTCCTTTTTTCGTATTTTTTTTCTTGTTCTTGATATTTCTGAGACTGCTCAATTTCTTTTCAGCACTTTTTCATACTTTCTTTCCATATTTTGTTTTCAGCTTGAACCACTTTCTTTTCCTTTTGATTTTTCTTCTTTACTTTTCTTTTCACGGTACACCCACATCAGTTATTTTTTTTATCCTTCTCAAAAATAGGGTAGCTAGTAACACTTCATAGCTGAACTGGGTTTTTGGTTAATGGGCTTACAAAGAAAAGGCTTTTATAGAAGGGTTCAAGGGGTTTCTAGTGAAGTATAATTCAGGTGAGTAAAAAGGCTGAATGGTTCAGAAAAAATGGCCTAAATCATTTTCTAGGGTTTGCACTATCATGTATACTGTCTTGACTGGATACAAAGAAGGTTCTATTTGTAGTAATCCAATTTTGATGTCGTTCCGAGTTCCATGATCAAATCAAAGGGTAATGAGATCTCTCAACGAATATTGCGGGCATGAAGAATAGTGAGTCATCCATTGACTCAGGATTATTGTATAACTCTCTGAAAGGATTAAAGGTTCGAACGCTCGCTGGGTTAGGTCTCCACAATTATTCTCACAGGGTCTCTAGAGTTTCAAAACTTAGGATGACTCTGATGTTGATAGTGTATAATTGTGCCAAATCTGAGTTTTTCTGAGTTTTCAAACCTGCTGTAGTCACGCTTGAATTGACTCAACGCTAACTTTAAACAAAAATTGACATCCTCAATACTGACTTAACGGAGGTTTTCAGCTAATCAAAGTCAGGGTATTTGACACATTTTTTTGAAATTCTAGAAAACTTTTGGAGAACATCGAAAATTACCCCAAAAACAACATTTTTTTTTTTTTTATCAAAATGAAGACATGAGTTTTGGTAAATACTATGACTAGAAGATATGGGCCAAATATGGGCTGAATGAGAGGACCAAAAAGTCGGCACAAAGAACGAAGAGAGTAGGAGTGCCAATGAACAAGAGACGAACCAAAGCGTTTAAAGCCACATGAATCAACAAGGAATGATGGTCT
Organism: Euptelea pleiosperma; assembly: GCA_035048495.1. Lineage (NCBI taxonomy): Eukaryota > Viridiplantae > Streptophyta > Magnoliopsida > Ranunculales > Eupteleaceae > Euptelea > Euptelea pleiosperma. Next base: position 13,453,608 of record CM068553.1, read on the forward strand.
ACTCTACTGGAGAAGCGTGAGGATGGTCACAGTGAAGACCAGGGTTCCAGACCCTTTGCCAATACTTTTATCTCCATTTTCTGATATTTTCTCTCTCCTCCCCTTAATTTTCTCTTATCTCTCCTTATTATCTCTCTCGGTCCTTGGATCTACTGACCTAACCTTAGAATTCTTGTCCGTTGGCTCTGGCCCATCTCCCTAAGCTATCGGACCGTTGGATCTTCCATCGGACCGTTGGATCATCCATCAGACCATCAGATCTCTCTAAATCCATCGGCCTGCCAATCTGAGTCCCAATCCAGTCACCATCCATCTGATCGTCATCAAATTGTCTGTCACATCATCTTGTGAGACGATGGACATCATCAATCCATGTGGGCCAGTAGCCGAGCCCATCATCATCGACCTGTGGCCCGACCATTTAGTGGACATCGCGATTTTCAAATGCTTTAAATTAATTATTTTTAAATAAAAAGGGGGGTCCACTAAATGAGGAAATTCTTCAAAGAAAAGTAAGGTTTTCCTTAAAAAATATATATATATATATATTTTAAAAACCCCATTTTCCATTAAAGGAAAGTGGGAGGTTTAAAGGGGAAGGAGAAGGGTTCGTTTGAACTCTAATCCCCCTCCTATCTCCTCCTCTCCTTCCCCAAAACAATTTCTAACGTTTTCCTCTCCTTCTTCTTTTTCTTTTTCTTCCTTCTCTTCCTCATCTTCTTCATCTTCTTCATATCTTCGCCGGAATTGCCTGCAACTCCGGCCATCTTCTTCGTCTTCTGCCTCTTCTTCATCTTCTGTTCTCTCCTTCTTTCTTCTCTTCTTCTTCTCTCGCTGCACAGCCGCCTGCATCTCTTCCCCTTGTTCTTCTTCTTCTTCACTTGCTGTTGCTGATGCACTTCACCGGAGCGACTCAAGGTTCACCTGCTGATGCGTCTACATCAGCATCATAGGATCATCCACGATCTACATCAAGTTCTCCATGGGTCTGCTGTGGATCCATCCCCTCTTCGGTGCACCTGCTGGTGCGAACTCCTATCACCACCACCGGAACCTGCAACCCCTCATCTTCAACCCACAACGGCACCTTGCCTGCTGCACAGTCTGGTAAGGATCTCCTCCTCCTCCTCTTCTTCTTCTTCTTCTTCTTCTTCTTCTTCTTCTTTTCCTTCATCTTTTATCACCTGCAACTCCGGCGACCAACCTCCATTGCTGCTTCCGCCACCCTCCTCTTCACGGACTGCAACCAGATTGGCCACTCTCCCATCCTCTTTGCCAAGGCAGAAACCAGCGAGCTAACGGCCTGCAACAATTGCAGGCCGCTATTCCCTTCTCTTCCCCTCTCTCTAGCTGTCGTCCTCCACCTCTCCCCACGATCATCTTCCCACGACGTCTCCACCATCGCCTGCTTCCACCTGCTACCTCCGCCTGTAACCAGCCACCAAGTGACCACCCACTTCATTCCTCCCTTGCTGGTGTGCGCCTCCGCACCATCTCTTCATGTTGTAGGTGCTCCACGAGGTCTCCCTCCTTCTCTTTTATCATAACAGACCTGTAACACTAGTTGCATGTCTGTCTTCCCACCTCCTCCAGTCCGCCATTAAAAAAAAAAAAAAAATCATCTCCACCTACTGTGCACACAGGCCCTTTGCTCAACCAACAGTGGAGAATGTCCTCTCATCAAGCAACCTACAACCAGACCTGCAAAAGCTCTCCTCTTCCACGATGTTGCAGCCCCTCAACCACCACATTGCCTTGCCGTGACCATCCATGGACAGGTCGTGATCTTCCACTAGGTGAGTATATTGTGAATCTCTAATCCTACTCCCCATCTTTCTATTTTCTTCTCTCTATCTCTCTAGATCCAACTTTCTCTCTCTACCACTTTCTCTCTCTCCTCTTTAACATTTCTCTAACTTTCTCTCTCTCAACACCTCTTTCTCTCTTTACATCCCTCTCTTATTAAAATGCTTTCTAGTTTAGTTATTTTGTCAGATTTTTACTGTAAAAGACAATTTTGATTAAATGAAGTTGATTTGAGTATGATGTGTTACATAAAAATTTTCTGTTATCTTTTATGTTCTTATTCGCGCTAATCCGACTAATCCCAAGTGCGGATCGACATCCGACACGAGCCACTGTGCAAATTTGCCCATTTTACAGGTTAAATGTCTCGGATCAATTAAAAATGTGTTGAAGTTAGGGTTTTCATAACCAACGACGCAGAAAAAAACTTACTTTCAGTCACGGCTTCCCTTTATTGACAAGATCCACCTCGAGCAACATCCAAATTTTTTCCACCTGTTGATGAACTAGCAACATCGCCGTCTTCATCTCAGTTGATCTTACGGCCTGCAAGTGCGCCTTCTCCCCATCTCACGATCCTTTCTTTTCAAGGCACCGGACCTGCAACTCCATTGTGTCGTTCTCCTCTCCTTGATGCCCATGGCTAATTGTTGTTCTCCCTAAGTATGTGATAAGATCCCTACTTTCTCTCTCTACCTTACCTTTCACTCTCTACTTGTTTCTCTCTCTAGATTTCAGATAGTTTCTTAACTTTCTCTCTCTAGTTCTTCCACTCTCTCTCTAAAACTTAGATTTTCTCTCTTCCTTCATTTCTCTAATTTTCTCTCTCTAAAATTCCTTCTTTCTCTCTCTACTTTATAATTTTCTCTCTCTAACCTTCCTACTTTCTTTCTATCTCTACCTTTATTTGTTCTCTATTTTAATCTTCTTAAAATTGCTTTCTTTAATTTATTTTTTGTTAGTTGAATTTTTGTATACACATTTGATCCATTCGTGATTTTAGTTTGATTAAAAAAAGTTAAAAAATATAAAAATAATAATAATAATAATAATGGTGAAAAAGGTGAAAAAGATGTATTTTGTGGTGATAAGTTGTGTTTTACAAAAGTTTTCTAAGTCCTTTCAAAACATTTTTCAAATCCTTTACAATGATGGGTAAAAACTTTCCGAAAGTCTATTTGTTGAAATGGATGTTTGTTTTGAACAATCACTTATTAGCTCTTAATTCAGTTTGAAAGCAAACATTAATACAGTAGATTGAAAATTTTTAGAAAATTCAGATTCAACAAAATTTTAGCATATCAACATCAGAATTATCCAAAGTTTAGACTATATAGAGATCCAAGAAGAATAATTGTGGAGACCTAACCCAGTGAGCTTTTGAACTTTTCATCATTTCTAAGGGTTATAAAATTATTGAGTCACAAGATGACTCACAATTCTTCTAGTCCTCAAGTATTTCCATTGAGTGATCTCATTAATCGTTGCTTTAGTCATGGAACTCGGAACGACGTCAAATTCAGATTATTACATAAAGAACCTTCTCTATATCCATTCGAGACATCACAGATAAAAGTGCAAACCCTGAAAAATGATATAGGCCATCTTTTTAACTAATAAGACCTTTTAGCTTACCTAACATCTATACTGTTAGAAACCCTTTTTGAGCCTTTTGATGAAAACCTCTTCTTGTTAACCCATCAACCAAAAACCCAATCCCAAAAAGAGTTCAACATGATAACCTATTTTTGAGATGGATCAAAGAGTATTTGGTATGATTACATCATGAAAAGATAGAAACTAAGAAAAGAAAAGAAAAATAAATGGTTTGAGATGAAAAAAAAATATGATCAGAAAGAAAGAAATGAAAAAGAATCTGAAAAAGAAGGCTGATAGAACAATATCCAAAAAGATAAAAATTGAAAAAAAAGTAGAAAAGTCAAGGAAATGCTACACCTGGGAAAAGTTGCAAAGAATAGTGAGATATCCTCTTATAATTTTTGAATTTCAGAATATCCTTCTTTTTTAAACCTATACTAAGCCTCTATAAGTCCTATTTGATTCTAGGTTAGCACATCATTAAGTGTGAAGCATGGAGGAAAGAGAAATTATAGAGTTTGATCCAACATTCTTAAGTGATATGACATTCTAATCATGAGATCTTCTAAAATCTTCTAATATCCTCAATTCAAAAACTACATATGTGAGATGTTTGTCAACTTCTATATTTATCTCCTCATATATAATTTGCGAGAAAAGAATAAAATCATTTTTGAGAGATTCACTTCTGAGTAGTATACAAGTGAAGATCAAGGTCGAAGCATACAGTCTCTAAGGTGATCGAGATATTTTTACTACCAGATAAGTATGATGTTGAACACACATACACACTGAGTCTGAGTAATCTTTTGTTTAAATGTCTATCTATAGGAGTGTTGCATTTTGTTGACTACCTAGTTGTGCCATTGATATCTTATCCAGCTGAAAAAAAAAAACCTCTCGCTTCTCCGATTGTGAGCACCTTTGCAACAAATTGGTAGTAGATCCGACAATAGCTCATCTCAACTCGACCACATCAGATAGCTAGTGAACAAATAAATACTAGAAAAATGTCATATAAAGTCAGGAGGTTCTCATTTAATTATATTTGTACCTTTATGTTAACAGTCATCATAACAAAATGGTGCTTCTCATGAATTGGTAACTACAGATCATATGCATTTTGACATAAACCTTGTTGCACATTTAAATGGAGTATATAGCAGAAGATCACTCCATACTAACGTTCTATAGCATTTTTTTTAAGGTGCATAGAACCAAAACTTAACAAACTTTAACAAACTTTAACTGACAACTTGAGTTAGGGAACTTATTGAAATCACGGATTGAAATAAGTGAATTATGGAAGAATGTTTTTTTTAATCTAACAAACACATCAATCAATCAAATGGTTGATAGCTCATCTTGAGAAATTCTATGCAGGTCAAAAGGTCTAGTAATCGGAACTGCATGGTTTGAAATTTTTTTGTGGGTTTATGAATGAATCTCAATCAGTTCTTTGATAATTCTCATTTTCTCACAATTGGATTTTCTAGTCCAATTTTTAAAGATGACTGATTATACACAAGTTGACTGATTATACAGTGAAGAAGATGGTGTCCCTACCATATTTAGTGTTTTACTATATTTTGTTTGCTTATATTGGACTAGTGATCTCATACATTGACACCTGAAACGCTGCAAACATGTAATTCAACATGGTCAATCAGAAGACTACTTGAAATCCCTCCAACATAATAATTGAATTGTTTTAGCTTTTTACAAACTGCTTATTCCACTATTAATTTACTTCTTGGTTGGAGCTTTTTGGCATCTGTGAAATTATGCTGAAAAACAGTTATGATTTGAAATTTTCTCAATTGAAATTTGGAAATTAGAATCATCATATACTGATAACACTGAATACAAGTACCTTGTACAATTACTGGTACTAGGGTTGAGCGGATATTATTTAAAATTCTACCAGATGGTGTTGGATATATGCATAAACTCTTTATCTTCCCCTTTGATATAACATATCCATTATATCTATTAATGAATCAGTCTTTCTGCCCTAGGGGGAGGAAAACCCTTGGTAGAACGGCATGAAATTACCAAAAAAAATTATCAAAAATGAAGAACTTACCTAGAATGCATCAACCCAATCATAGTGAATGAATCATCCAAGGCACATTTGAAAGTAAGGTTTTTCCGCGTCGTTGGTTACGGAAACCCTAGAATCAACACATTTGTAATTAATCCAATTCTTAATCCTGTAAAATATGAACTTTTGTATAGGGATTCGTGTCGGATGTCGATCCGCACTCGGGATTAGTCAGATTAGCGCAATAATGAACATGAAATGATGGGTTTTTCTCAAAAATTGCTAAAAATAAAAGCATGGAAAGGTGAGAATGGTGGAAAATTATGATTTAAAACATCCTTGTGAGAATTTTTATGAGAATCATTAAAGCTAAAATAAGTGGGAGGAAATCAACATCACAAGTACCAAAATGCAAATAAAATAAAAATTAAACTTAATTCATTCAAATCAAAATGTCGAATACAAAACTTCTTATAATGAGTACTCAAAACTAGCTAGAAAGCAAGAGAGAGAAACAAAAAAAATCTAGAGAGAGAAAGAAGAGAGAGATAGAGAAAGAGACCTAATTCTAGAGAGAAGGCTAGAGAGAGAAAGAAGAGTGATTAAAGAAAAAGCTAGAGATTTTAGATAGAGAACTAGAGAAATAGAGAGAAAAAGAGATAATGACCTACGATTCGAACCGTGGGATGAACCGGGCTGGAGAGGAGGCACCCAAACGGTGAAAGCGTGTCATTCGAATGGAGATCGTGGAGCACTTCTCTGTGAGGGTGAATGGCAGCATGGTGGAATGGTTCAGACGTTGATGGTCTTCCCAAACCAGTGGTAAAAAAGATGAATGGGGGAGTGAGCTAACGTGCACACCAGCAGGTAGGTGGCGTTTCCTCTTTCTTTCTCTTCTCTTTTTTTTTACTTTTTATTTATTTGGAGAGGAAACGTGGGGGGTGCTGGGCTTGATCATTGCTAGCCGTTGAGGCGTTAAGGGGCAGCACAACGTGGTGGATAGCTAGGAGAGATGGTGGTGGTGACGTTACCTTGTTGCTGCTGGAGATGCAGATCCGGGAGAGGAGATGTGGAGGAGATGGGGGAGACGGCTCCCTAAGTGCAGGTTGGATGGTGGCTTGAGGAAGAAAGGAGAGGGGCGGTGCTGGTGGTCAGCAAGGGGTGGAAGACCCCCTCTTCTCTTCTTCTCCTCCTCTTTTGTTTTTTTTTTCTTTTTTTTTCTTTTGGGCTGAAGCAGGACGTGAATGAGAGGATTCAGTCCGAATGATGAGGGCGTTGCAGCAGGTGATGAAGGGTGAATGGGCGTGGAGGAGATGAGAACGTGGGAGTGTGAGTGGGAGACGTTGGTGATGGTTCCGACAGAGGTGAGTTGCAGTGTTGAAGGTGGAGTGCAGATTCCGACGAGCTTCTCGCCGGAATCAATGGCAAGAGGTGGTGAAACAGGTGCAGGCCATTGGATCTTGCCGATCTGGTTCGTAGGTTCAAGGAGAAGGGAACCACGAGATGCTGGTTTGATAGGAATGAACTAGCAACAAGAGGTGACGTTGCTTTGGAGTTTGGCTGACCGGAGTTGCAGTCTGCAACTCCGGTAATAGAAAAGATGAAGAAGGACAAGTGGTGATGAGTGCAGATGTGCTGCTCTTGCATGTCTATGTTCGTGTGAACCAGACCATGATGAGCAAGAGCTGGGGAGGCAAATGGTGTTCCTCGTGGGGAGCAATAGGTGGTGGCTGGTGCGTTTCAGCAAGAAGAGAGAACTCTCTCCTTCAAGGAAAACGTGGAGAGGGGGCCTAGGTTTGATCCCAACGTGGTGGAGAAGGGACTGAAAATTCTGGAACGTGGGGAGAGGATGGGAGAAGAGAGGAGGAGGTGGGAGAGGGCTTGGAGATTAGGGTTTCAAACTCTCTCTTCTCCCCTTTTAAAGCTCCCTAGTTTCCATTAATGGAAATTAGGGATTTTTTGAAATAAAAAAAAATATATATATATATATATATATTTTTTTAAGTAAAACTTACTTTTCTTTGGGGAATTTCCCCATTTAGTGGACCCCCCTTTTTTATTTAAAAATAATTAATTTAGAGCATTTGAAAATCGCGAGGTCCACTAAATGGTCGGGCCACGGGTCGATGATGATGGGCCCAGCTACTGGTCCACAGGGATTGATGATGTCCATCATCTCACAAGATGATGTGATAGACAATTTGATGACGATCGGATGAATGGTGACTTGATTGGGACCTAGATTGGTAGATCGACGGATCTAGAGAGATCCAACGGTCCGGTGGAAGATCCAACGGTCCGATTGAAGATCCAACGGTCATAAAGCTAAGGGAGATGAGACAGAGCCAACGGACAGGAGTTTTGGGGTTAAGTCAGTAGATCCGAGGACCGAGAGATGAAGAGAGAGAGAATAAGGAGAGATGAGATAGAAAATTAGGGGGAGGAGATAGAAAATATCAAAAACTGGAGATAAAAGCATTGGCAGAGGGTCTGAAACCCTGGTCTTCACTGTGACCATCCTCACACTTCTCCAGTAGAGTAGACCATCATTCCTTGTTGACTCATGTGGCTTTAAATGCTTTGGTCCGTCTCTTGGTTATTGGCTCTCCTACTATCTTCGTTCTTTGGGCCAGCTTTTTGGTCCTCTTATTCAGCCCATATTTGGCCCATATCTTCTAGTCATAGCCTGTGGCTCTTCAAGCTTTGATATTAGGCTTTTGTGGTTGATCGTGGGCCCGCAAGTCTCGAGAATAGCCTGATCGAGTTTTCTGCAAGAGAAAAGCACGTAATGAGACTTGATCATAACATCTTTATACCTAGACTTTCAGAAATGCGTTTAATGCATACAAATATACCATTTCGTCCAGAAAATGTGTTCTGCGCAATGAAATAGACTCTTACGTAAAAAAGTGGAAAATTAGAGCAGTTTTACGTAGGAGAGTGTGATAACGCTTAGAAGATAATAGTGGAAAATATGCACTTTTGATCGAATATCAACTATTAATTTATTTTTTGGTTGGAGCTTTTTGGTAACTGTGAAATTATGCTGATAAATTGGGCTCATACAAGCTTCTGTACTAAAAAACAGTTATGATTTGAAATTTTCTCAATTGAAATTTGGAAATTAGAATCATCATATACTGATAACACTGAATACAAGTACCTTGTACAATTACTGGTACTAGGGTTGAGCGGATATCGTTTAAAATTCTACCAGATGGTGTTGGATATATGCATAAACTCCTTATCTTCCCCTTTGATATAACATATCCGTTATATCTATTAATGAATCAGTCTTTCCGCCGTAGGGGGAAGAAAGTCCTTGGTAGAACGGCATGAAATTACCAAAAAAAATTATCAAAAATGAAGAACTTACCTAGAATGCATCAACCCAATCATAGTGAATGAATCATCCAAGGCACACTTGAAGGGTGGCCAACCCGTTGGTGCAAAAGATGTAACTCTTAGGAAAAAGAAAGTGCAAAAGATGTTACTCCCAAAAGGCGGAGAGTACAAAAGATGTGATTCTCAGGATGCTGAGGACATATGAACAAATCCATATGACTACAGCAGAAGTCGGTGCTCCTAAAGAGGCCACACCTACAGAATAGGAGAAATATGACTTTAACAGAAGTCGGCGCTCCTGAAGAGGTGACATTTACAAAATAGGATAAAACCTACATAATTGGAGAAATGGAACTCTTACAGAAGTTTGTGCTATTGAATAGGTCACACCTACAAATTGGAGAAAAGAAAAAGGTAATAGTTCGATCCACCATCTCCGAACAGACAGCCCCCGAAGAGGTACATGTACCTGTAAATGAAGATATCTTAATAAATTATGTTTGTACGAGAGAAAATTTGAATTATGATAAAATTGTTATCAACAATGTATTTGTCAGTAGCTTTTAACACTATAAAGAATGATGAGAATCATAAATCACACACCATCGAAGAATGCCGACGTAAAAATAATTGGGCAAAGTGGAAAGAAGCTATATAGACAGAGCTAGATTCGATGGAAATACCCAAAGTTATAAAAGGACCTATAGTCCTAACATCTGAAGTTGTAAAGGGACCTGTAGTCCCAACACCTAATGCTGTAAAAGGACATGTAGTCCTAATACCCAAAGCCGTAAAACTTGGAGAACATAAGTAAGATGTTCATTTAAAAAGATGAGATTATCAGATATAATGCATGACTCATAACACAAGGTTTCTCGTAGAGACCCAGTATTGGTTATGAAGAAACATATTCTCATGCGATGAATGCAATTTTTAATTAGTCTAGTACTCTTAGAAGGACTCGACATTCATTGTTAAAATATATTTATAATGTTAGATGCAGATATCTATATGAAGATCTCAGAAGGACTCAAACTGCCTGAAGCAAATTTCTCGAAACCACCTAGCACTGCAATATAGATTAAATAATCTAATATGCCCGTGCATTTTCATTAAGAAATCAAGAACTAGATTTGTCATCATTGCAGTGTATATAAACGATCTGAATCTTGTATCACACAAATTAAATATACATTCCAGCAACAATCTCGCAGATCTATTCATCAAGGCGGTTCCAACGTCAACATTCAAGAAATTGGTTATTGCACCGATCTACAACTTTTTCAGTTGAAATGTTTATATTCCTGTTCACTTCAGAGAGGAGCGTCATTATGAGAGGGGAGTCATATTCTAAAAAGACATTTGTGCACTGTACTCTTTTTTCTTCGCCTAGGTTTTTCCCACAAGGTTTTTATAGGCAAGGTTTTAATGAGACAATATTAAGCATGTCCATCATTACCACCTTGATTCACCGATACACTAAACTCTTTTTCCTTCGATCAAGTTTTATCCCACAAGGTTTTTCTGACAATGTTTTAACGAGGCAGTTTCATAAAGAGGCGGACATATCTAAGGAGGAGTGTTATAAATGTAACGGTTGTAACCGATCACTACAAGAAAAATAACTTTTAGCGATGGACTTTCAGCGACGGCCAGGAAAACCATCGTTATATACTAGTTCTAGCGACGGTCAGATCCTAGCCGTCGCTAAAAAACAATTATTCAGTTTCGGAGGGAAATGGGGGACCTATAGCGACCTTTTTAGTGACGGTCATAGTTTGACCGTCGCTATATTTGACTTATAGCGACGGTCAGCTTCAAGCCGTCACTGAAAACCCTTGTCAAGGTGGGAAAGTGAACCCTATAGCAACGGTTAGAAGGAAACCGTCGCTATATACCGTGTTTAGCGAGGCTCAGGGTGACCGTTGCTATATAATACCTTTAGCGACGGCCAATGACCGTCGCTAAAAGTCTTTTATAAAAACACGAAAAAAACTTATTTTCCTTTATCCGAACCCTTTCTCTTCTTCTTTCATTTCTCCCTTTCTCCTCTTGTTCTCCCTCCGGTTGCTATCGTGACATGCTACAGCTGCGCCCATAGCCACTACCATCCGATCGTCGATCCTCTAATGCCGCCGTCCGATCATCGGTCCTCTACCGCCGTCCATTCAAGTGAGTTTTTTCGTTTTAAAACCCTATTTCTCTCTTTTCTCTCCGTATGGATGTTTGGTGCAACCCTAGATGGACATACAAGCCAAGAATTAGCCTAATTATGATTTCTGAGTGTTGGATTGGAGTCGTTCATGGTGGGCTGCAGATTTTAGGATTTTGTTTTAAAAACCCTCTTTAGATGGACATACAAGCCAAAAATTAGCCTGATTTGTGATTTCAAGTGTTGGATTGGAGTCGTTCATGGTGGGTTGAAGATTTTTGGGTTTTTTTTTTAAAACCCTCTTTAGATGGACAGACAAGCCAAAAATTAGCCTGATTTGTGATTTCTAAGTGTTGGATTGGAGTCGTTCATGGTGGGTTGAAGATTTTTGGTTTTTTTTTTTAAAAACCCTCTTTAGATGGACATACAAGCCAAAAATTAGTCTGATTTGTGATTTCTAAGTGTTAGATTGGAGTCATTCATGGTGGGTTGCAGATTTTTGGGGTTTTTTTTTGAAACCCTCTTTAGATGGACATACAAGCCAAAAATTAGCTTGATTTGTGATTTTTAAGTGTTGGATTGGAGTCGTTCATTGTGGGTTGCAGATTTTTGGGTTTTTTTTAAAACCCTATTTGGATGTTTTGAAAACTAGTTTTGTTTTTGTTTTAAAACCTTTGTTTGAAAACCCTTTCATTTTCATTAGTGGGAAAATTGCATTTTCCTTGGAAAAACACACCTGCCCATTGTGAAATTAGCCATTTAAATCTGTATAATTTTTCTTACCAAACCATTTAAGTCTAGATGATTTTTCTTACTAAGCCCGGAATTTTTCCCATCCAGATAGGTGAGAACCACCTGAAAATACACCTTCATTTTCTCACATGATTGAAATATATGCTCTCAGTTGAAATCAATCAACCATTTTAGTGATTTCCCAATTTTTTGAGAAAATTTTATGTGCAATCAAACACGCCCTTAGGGATTTTCTGACAGTATGGATGTTAGGCCCAGTCCTAGTTAGCATTTCGGCATACAGAAAAAGATTCAGGACAGGAGTAGTACATACCAAAACTTAGCATGATTTTGGATGTTAGGCCCATCCTTAAGTGGACATACAGACCAAACATTAGCATGATTAATTCATTATACCCATCACATTTTAGTCTTTTTCATGGGTTGATTTTTCAACCATGGGATTGGATCATTATTTTGGGGTGGGTACAAAGATCCAATGGCTAAAAATCACCAATCAAATTGATTTTCAATAGAGATTGTAGATCCTTCGGAAAAAAAAGAGTCAAGTCATTGATCTCTAAGAATGTGTCAATGGGCTTTTCTCGGCACATGCCGAATTTGAAGTATTATTGGAAAGTTTTATTGAAAATAATAGAAATTCATGTTTTAATCGGTTTTAGAGTAAAAAACAGAGTATAATCCATACAATTCAATGTATATTGTCGTTTAAAATGTTTTCTCAAAAAAATTACTATTCGGGTATGATACATTGAATTGTACGGAGTATAATCTGTACAATTCAATGTATATTTGTGTTTTTTGTTTATCTTGGTGATTATGCACCACTTGGGGTTGGAAGCTTACTTGATCATGTAGCTTGTTATTGATGTAAGTGTGGGGGTTCCACATTACTGGGCCTGTCAGTGATTTTAACCTAATGCAACACTAATAAGTATGGTTGAGAATATCTAAATTCATTTTCTTAAAAATACTTTAGTTATTCAAACATTCATATGGTTCATGGTAAAGTTGATTTTTGTATTTCTTAAGAGTGGCCCACATGGTATGCTTGGTAATTGGGCATGTACTTTGACTACCTAAACTGCAGATTTAAATTTGTCATTTTCTTGTATTCCAATGTCTACTGTCCACAGAAAATGGCCACGATTATGGAAAGTAGGTCTGTTGTATTGGAGGATGGTTGGAAGGTAATGGAGAATGGATTTGCCAAGCTAACTACAATTAGAGGCATTTTCTATTTTCTATCCTTACGTTCAACCTGTTCATATTGGTTAGCACATTTTTGGTAATTTAAAAGGAAACTTTTGGTTTACTGTACTTTTTATTTTCCTTTGACAAGCAGCTATTGAGAAAAATTTTGCTGTATGTGTCATTGTGGGGCGAATAAAAAGATGCCAAGTGCACATCATAAAGGCATATTTAACTCAGATCAGATTACTTAACTTGAGTGGAATTAAGTGAGACTAGGCACTTATAGTGGAAAGGTTCTTCTGATAGTCAATGTTGCTTCCAAATGGTGTCAAAAGTAGTCGGACCACAATTGAAACTATTAAATTTTCCTCTCGGAATGTCAAGTATCCATAGAGGGTCATTTTAGTGTCCAACTCTATTTTTGTTCATGAATCATAAAAAGGTGTATTTCTTCATTACACCTTCATTGTTTATTATCAATTTCTAGGAGTAAAATTGTTGTTGCGAGCTCCTTCACTCCATTTATATTTTAGGCTTAATTTCTTGCATGATTTCTTATAAATGAGGCATTGTTTATGTTATAGTTAATTGACAATGATAGGGGAAGTTCTGCATTGCTTGGTGACACTTGTGATAATTTTTATTTTTATTTTTGTGTGCTGATCTATCATGTTCAGGGATCTTGTCCAAAACCAACTTACAAGTGACATTCCCAAGCTAATTTATTGGAACGAAGTATTGCAATATCTGGAGTTTGTAGTGATGGTTGTTCTGTTTAACATGTCTTACTTGGTTCAGAGTTCCGGTAATTTGGTCTACCCTTCCTATCTCATTCTTTGATTCAATCAAAACTTTTCTTATCTGACGTGAGATAATTATCTTATTATTTAACTTTACATGCCAAAGTTAGTTCTTAAGTTCTTCCCATAAATTTTACTGAAGAATTATTTTTCACAACTACTTATTAATGTTAAAAGTATTGTACCATTGGATATGAGTAGCATCTAAGAGTAGAAATGGGATATATATATATATATATATATGAGTTGCATCTAGGAGTAGAAAGTAATCTATTGTAGGGTCAAGAGCAGCTAAGAGTTCCAAGCTCTTGAAGCTTGATTCTAGCCCTAAGTATATGCTACTAATAAGACTTAGGCATTTTAAGGCTTTAACTTTTAACTTTTCATTTCCATTTCGTTTACACTAAATCTTAATATTTCATATGTTAATTCTTTTACTTATATTTGTTTTGCAGGACCTAGATGCTGATTGACAATGTCTTGTTCTCTTGGCTATCGGATTGATTTTTGTAACTTTTGTTATTGTGGAATTTGAAACAATGAATATTGTAAAAACTAAATTTAAGATATTGAATTTTATATTTTCTTTGCACTTTGTTTTGATTAAATGGAACAAAGAAATGAAGTACTACGGGTTATAGATATTGTAGGCTCCAGGTATAGCAGTGTCTTTTTTTGTCATTTTGAACTATCATTGTGGAATTTGAAACAGTGACTATTGTAATTTTTTTTAGATATTAAATATATGTTCTCATCGAAATAAAACAGGTATTAAAGGTTATAGATATGAATAATATATCTTATCATAGAAATGAAGCAAGATATATGCAGGTCACAGGTAATATAGGTTACATGTATATATATATATAAAAAAAAAATTAAAAATTGAAAACATTTACCGACAGTCACAAGCCGTCGCTATAGGTGACTTCTATCGACGGCCAAGATCTTGGCCGTCGCTATATGCAACCTACACCGACGGCTATTGGCCGTCGGTAAATGTTTCGTATGCAAAAAATCTTAATTAACATTTTACCGACAGCCATGACCGTCGCTGTAAAACATCTATAGCGACGGTGTTGTCCTGACCATCGGTAATATGGAACTATAGTGACGACAGTGGCTATCGGTAAAAGCCTCTTACCGTCGCTACATATGACTTACACTACAATATTTTTTAGCGGAAGGACTTATAGAGACGGCCAATTTTAGAATAGACCGTCGGTAAAACATTTAGCGACGAATATTCTACCTACGGCTAGCGACGGCCAGGACAACCGTCGCTAAAGGTTTTAGCGACGAATTTATAGCTTTGAGCGACGGCCACCGACCGTCGCTAAAACCCTTTTTTGTTGTAGTGGATAGCTGATCTCCGCTCTTCTTGCGTCAGTTACAATATTGCCATCAATATTGTAACGTCATGATGAAGGGATATATATGTATGTATTGATCAATGGAAATATAATCAGATTTACGACAGGAAATGTTTTGTAAAGCATAAACCATCTTTTGTTTTTCAAAAGGGATGAAGGAACATGCTCCCCTAATAGGCCTTTTATGACATGCGCACATGATGACAAGCCATACCGGGTACCACATGATGGTTTGCTTTGGAAAAATGTGAAGGGAAAATTACTTCAGGGGCCGTAAGTTTGTTATTACAGCCCGCAACGTGTAGATGCTAATTTGTTCAGCTAAAAGGGGGTGCCTTTTTGGAACATTAGCCCGGCACCCCCAATTCCACTATTAAAGGTCACTTCTTGGTATTTATTTCTAATTTTACCCTTTGTAAGTACGGTAAGGTCAGTGTAGGTTCAGGTTTTTTTTATAGGTTCAGCCTTTTCATTTATTTAAACGAGAAAACAGAGAGAGAAGTCAAGTAGTATCCTCGTCTCCTCCCTTCAACATCCTTTCTCCATTGAAACCCTAATCTACCATCTCTTCTCTGCAACTCCTCAACTCTAATCTCAATCTCCAACATAGCAAACTGGAACATAACAACAGAGTAAACAGGAACCGGTGCAAGAAAGTCCTCCATACATGTGACAGGGTATCCAACGGTTGTAGATAACACAATACTTGTGCCAAAAAATATTGCATTGACGCTTCTCAACACTTTCTATAACTTGTGTGTTTGCATTGCTGTAGATGACACAACACTTGTGCCAAAAAAATATTTGCAGTGAAGCTTCTCAACACTTTCTCTTACTTGTGCCAAAAATATTTGCATTTTGAATTTTCTCAACACCTTATCTCACTTTTACAAATGGTCATTATGGGAATTGAAGCAAAAGAATTCATTTCTTGAAGCCTCCAAATAAAAAGCTGCAATGGAATATGCATCTATATGGTGGGCAAACAAGTATAAGCTATGCAACTCTCTCACATAGCAAAAGACAGCCCAAAAGAAGAACACCTCTGGGTCTTGATTCCATTGGGTTGGTTGAAGATAGATTTTCAATTTCTAGTACTTTTTCTACCATCTTCAGTTTTTGGTACTTTTTCTACCATATTGCAAAATATGGTAAAAAAATTACTAGTTTCTTAAAAAATAGAACTTTGGTTTTTTGCTTGTGGAGCCATATAGGAATTGGCCAAACATCCATACGATCAAATTCCTCTAAAAGTATGCCACGTGGCTCATTATCCTCCCGACCACCACAACCCATTCCATCGTCAAACCCAAATCAGGCCTCCGACAGACACATCGATCACCTTTGAGCTTGGCTCGCTCTCCATGTCTCTTCCAAAGCAAACTAAACCACTCTTCTTAAAATACTGTTTCAATCTCCTGAATCAAAGAAAGCTTCCATGCAGGTCTTAAAATACCGTTTCAATCTCAAGAATCAAAGAAAGCTTCCACACAGGCAAAATGCTAATACCCTTCATGCGGAAACCCCCCCCCCCCCCCCCCCCCCCCCAAAAAAAAAAAATTATATTCACAAAAAACAAAGAAAAATCTCACCTTTCCAAACAAAATGAGGAAAAACTTCTTAAATTCTAAAGGGTAAACAAGGAAAGTAAGAAGTCAGATCGAGAAATCAAACAGCTGAAACGAAAATAGAAGAAGATTGGACAGAAAAAACCCTAGATTGAAATGTTTTGTGACCGACGATTAAAAATCTAAGAAAGATAAATGAAGAGATGTTTTTCTTAATTGTACAGGTAAGATCTTGCGTTTCCGTCTTCTCTGTTTGATTATTAATCTGCTGCATTCTTCTCTCTCTATCTTGTTGATGATTGTGACTTCATGGTGTATGAAAAATGAAAAAGGAAGGATCAGAGGCATCGAGAGAAGTTTTACGAACTGAGATGAGTAAATCTTCGCTCACACCCCGGTGTGAGCACTACCAAAAAAATGACTTTCCCCGTCGGAAAGGTTTTATTTTACTGGCGGTTTATAACCACCGGTTCAGTGGGACGGTTTGCAACTGCCGAGAAAGACAAAAAAGCCGCCGATAAATTATTTTTTTCATTATATTTGCAAATAACATCGCCGGCGGTTTTAAACCCTCGAAGAAAGTGTTTCCCCGGCAGTTTTTAACCGCCGGCGATGTCATTCGCAAAAAAAAAAAAAAAAAAAAGCGCGAAGTCTTTCCGCGCATTACAAAATGCCCTTTTAGTCCATTCAAAGCCCTAGCCCCCAAAATCCTTCCTCTCCTCTGCTCTTCTCTCTTCTCTCCTTCGACATTGCATGTCGCCATTAGCCATCGATGTCGACCCCCTTGCCATCAGACGACGTTTTCGCCAATGATACAAGTAAGCTCTCTCTCTCTATCCCTCTCTTTCTCTCATCTATCCATATTTACCTCTCCGTCTCCCTCTCTCATATGAAATCCATCAGAGCTACCATCTCCTTTTATAGCATCTAAGGGAAGTAGGCTTCTCCACCTAACAAAACCCTAACCCTAATCTCAACTCCTCCTCCTCTTCCTCGTCTTTGTCTCTTCTGAAATCCAATACTCAAAACCCTAGCTCTTCTATTTCCTGATTGACTGTGACTGAAACTCCCTTAGGGACATCTGAGCTTGTGATCTGCAAGCTCCAACGCCTTGTATCTGAGTTTCAATCTTTGTCTGATTCGATTGATCGGGTGAAACGCCTTTTACATCACTCTCTCTTTAATTTCCCTGTCTATCTCTCTCTCTCTTGACCTTTTCCACATTTTCTCCACCAGATCTCAAGGAGTAAGCCTCAGAGATGTGTGCTTGCCGAGATTTTACCATTTGGGTTCAAATGCCAAGACAAATATATAATAGTTTGCATTTATATCAGACAGAAAATTTTCTTTGAAAAAAGGAAATCACACTTCTTTTGTGGGTGTACTAGCCATAGGTATGGTGATGTTGTTGGGAGGCATTGGGTTTTCTCTACTGGTGGCCTTGAGATCAGTTGTACGAATGATCCTTGGTTGTCAGGTTGGTCAGTCGGATCTTGTTTCAATTTCTTATATCTTCTTTTTGAGTAATGGATTTTGATTTATATGCATGTTAGAAGTTTCTTACTAGTTTAATAAACATCGGATCCAAAGTTTTGGCTATATTTTGTTGTTGCAATCTGTTTCAAGGATCTACCACTTTCTGATTCTGTATTGAGTTTCAACTCTTGTGAAATATTTTTGTTGTTGTTTATGCGTGTAAGTGTATGTAGAATTGTCTTAGTGATGGGAGTTTTTTATTTTTATTTTTTCTTATTCTCAGATTCACTTTTTTGTGATTTTTATCGGGATACCTAAATGGAATTTGGAATCTGATTTTGAAAAATGTTTGTTTGTGATTTTTATTCCATTTAATTATTTTTTTGGTGTTCCTAATTTGCCGGCTGACGTAATAGTTCATGGATATAGTGGGTACAACATTAGATGGGCTTTGTTTTTGTTGCATCACCTTTTCCCACTCGTAAAATTTATACCCTTTTTCGTTCCTCAAAGCGATCTCTCACAATTTTAAAGTGTACATTATGAGCTTGAATCCAACCTTCAAAGTTATATATTTTCTGACATTCTTCTGATTGAGATTGTAATGTGTTCTTTTGTTTTTTTAGAATGGCTAGTGCTGCATTTCACCAAGCTATTGGAACCATTCAGATGCATGGATATTGCAGTGTCTCTGTTTCGCAGAAGGGATTTGGGAACTTTTCAGTGAAGTTGGTACCAAAGGGCTTTGTGGTTGAGGTAGGTTTGTCAAGGAGAGGAAATTGTTGCTCTAGTGGGTGGAAATTGAGTGTGATTCAAGCCTCAACTTCTCATACTTGGTGGCTGATTTGGTTTCATCACCCTTGAACAATAACACCAATGACTCTTAGAAGAAATCAAGTAAGTCTATTTCACTCTAAGTTGTCCTTAAGTTGCTTCAGGTTGTATATTTGCATAGTAATAACTTTCAATTTCATTGATAGAAAAATTAAAACTTACGTGTTTGCATTGTCGAAACTTACGTTTTAGATATCGACACTACAAATCCATTTTCTATAAAAATGTTTTTACAAATATATCAACATTGTTTCTGCATTAGGTTCCAAAAGTTGAGACTTTTATTCTTAAGTTCGTATTTTCTAATAACTTCTTGTTCTTTTTTATTTTCCTCCCCTTATGCTTTTACGTTGAGTAATGCTTTGTGTGGTTATTTCCTCATCCACCCTGATGATTTACATATGCTTTGCATTTGGTACATATGCTGAAGTGTTGGGACCCACAGGTGATGATTCCACATTGATCTCATAGGCCAAAAATTGACATCATCGGATGATATCGACACCATCCAATGTGCAAATATTTTTTCTAGACTTTCACCATATTATGACCTTCCAAGAGAGATGAGTTGGTTAAAATAATTATTAGGTGCTTGGCAGTTGTTCCAATATATGTGGTACATAGTTTTCCATATTAATTGTATGGAGAATTAAGAGGAATGACATTGGCCATTTATTTAGCTAATCAATTTGTAGTTTGTGGGTGGGTTAGCTAACCTGCTACCTATGTTTAGTATCATCCAATTGGTTCAATTTTTGCCTACATGATCCCCGACGTGGGACCTTTGAATCTATGTTCCAACCCTCTACATGTGCTTCATGCGTATGGCATAGTTAAGTTAGTGGGTGGCAGAATGTGGACCTCATGACATAATGGGTTCTAGTTCTATGCTACATGGTGTTTATTAGAACTTTTGCCATTGCCCAAACAAGTTCGGTGTGCAGTACACGTTCTTGGGTGACACCCTTGAGGTCGTGTGTTCTCAACACATAGTCTACCAATGTTTGTTCTTTGAATACATAGTGGTAAGATACCCCCATCGATTCATTGTTGTTCTAGTTAGTATGCTGCTGGTGCATTATCAATCTTCTGACTTACATGATCGGAGAAAACATGTGAGACCACTTATCATGATCACTAGAGATCTAGGTTAGGTTTTCCCTATGTCGTTCTCATCTCGACTATAGCTAGCAGTTCTTGGATTGTGTTGCAAAGATCAATTTGGAACTCCTTCTGATTAGTGCTTAGTCCAATTATTGCTTGAGTGAAATGTTCTAGTGTTCTAGACTGGTATACAGGTACCAAGTCTTCTTGGTTCTAGAATCTTTTCAACTTCCATTGCGAGTGATGAGTGCTAGTAATGGGACCTATTGTGCTTCTTTAATTTAAAGATGAAATTCAAAAATGACCTCAGATTTTGGGAAATTAGCCTCCATTTGGTTGTCCTGACCTACAAGGGACTCCATGAGGCCTTCTACAATAATTCATCGTGTCAATATATTGTCTTATATTTGATTGTGCTTCTCATCAATAGGAAAATTTATGGTATGTGATCAGGAATGCACTGTAAAAGTTTTTGTGGTTTAATGCATTTGTTTCCTTGTGCCAGGCTTCTAATGAGGGATTCAAGGAGGATGAAGCAAGAATTTTCAGCAGCTCATAGGGACCTTAAGGTGAGGAAATTTTTGGCTTTTAAGTTTCATGTTTCCTTTGTTATCCCTCAAGATCCCTTCTACTACTACTGCTACTACTGTCAGTGAGCTTTAATTAGTTGGGCTGAATGGGCTGAACTTCTTATAGAAGAAAAAAGTTTTAAAACACTTGTTCCTCCGTGGGTTTTTTAAATTTTAAGTGCACATTTGATAGTGGTCGAAGTTTCAGAATGGGATCTTTTGTGTGCTGCTTTCTTTTCTTGTTCTTGAACATGCCATGACTCATTTGCTTTGTGCTTTATTTGTAGGCAACACAAGCAGACATTGATATCATTGTCGGACAAGCAGAAAGTGCTTTCCTTGGCAATGGACTTCAGCTCTTAGTGTGAATTTGTGACACCTTCCCTTTCTTGAATGTTTTTACTTTATAGCATGGTTTAAAAAAATGGTTATTACACGGTTATTTCAACTCTCACCAAGCATTTTGAAAGTTGCACTTTGAGTATGAGCCGGAAAATAGTCCAGAACATAGAGCTACTACCATTCTTAATTCATTTATGCAGTCGGAACACTCAGTGTTTCTTGCATTTACTTGAGTTCATGGAAGATGTCATATTTCTCTACATTGTCCTTGACAAGTACTTAGCTATTCGGTTCTTGTGCCTTCGCAGATTATATAACATTCGTGGAGAGGGTGGAGGCTACCTTCATCAAGCACTTGTCAAACTCAATTGGTATTCTTGTTTAATAACATTTCTTGATTTTTTTTCTTTGTTTTAGTTGTATTCTAGCTTAAAGGTTTTTTCAACTCAAAGAACTTTTCAAAGAAGACTGACATAGTTTCTATTATGCTCTCAGTATGGGGTTCATTACATCTTGGTGTAAGCAATCTATAGCTCTCACAACTAAGTTATTGACCTTGTTTTCCTTTGATGGGTAGGTTCAATAAAAGTTGTGACCTTATGGTTGTGACATTAAGAAGGATCTATTTGACCTATGGTTCAACTCCAAGTTACTAAACTTTACTCTTTACTACATTTGCAGTGGAACTGGCAGACTATACACATAAGGGCATCATTCTTGACTTTCCTTCTATTAGCCAAGTACATAGTAAGAGCCTTATTCTATACCATAATCTATCTTGGACTTTTTATGGGGTTAAAGATTTTCTCTTGATTCTTACATGATTTGAGAGAAACAGAGAAAGAAAAATAAGAAATTTTTTGGGTACCTTCAATTGCCCCTCCGATCTCTATTACGTTATCCTGTCCACCTTTTATGTGTCCACTGCCCATGCGGATAAAGGTGTTCAAATTGTAAGTAATGTGTTCTTTTCTCGTTTCTTTCTTTACTAAGTTTGTAAGGTAGAAATAATAAGAACCAATGTAAACCAATGGTACATTGGGTTTCTTTACTGTCCACCTCTGATGTGTGTTCCCTTATTCATTCCTATATATATACCCATATCATTTTGGTACTATCCACCTTCTATGCTGCTTTAAGATATATTATATAAAAAGACGCTTCTCTCCTCATTCACGATAACTTTCTTGTAGGTAAAATTGATTGAGTCCACTGTAATGGGTACATGAATGTACTAAAGGCATGCTGAGGCAAAAGTAGAGTGGGTTGTGGTTGTCATCTGTTGTTGTTGTTATGTTTAATCAAAACTGGCAAAAGTATTAAGTCATGGATGAGTCATATTTGTCCAACAAAGAATTTTGCAAGACAGCTGAGGTAAGTAAATAGCAAAATGATGTTTAATGGCAGATTTTGGCGAATTGGACTGTATTGAAGATCAATTACAGTGGGTTTATTTCTCATGGATTTAAGCTATGACTTTGGTGCTTGTAAGTCCACTGTGACTCAGTTGGATCCTTGAATATTTTGTGTTGGGAAATACAACTTGCTAGCATTTCTTTAATCTATTAAACTAGTCATAGTTAGTCATTCAAATACTAAAGCTGATTTGGGGTTTGAAGTTCTAAAAATTGTATATTTCAAGTATTTTACATTTTATGGTATTTATTTTAGATTATTGTTTATATAATTTGAGAGGATGGTATTCTATTTTCCTATTTCAAGGAGTTTAGCTTCCTTAGTAGCTGCAATGCTTTACCAATGGATAGTACTAGGAATGCCCTACTCAAGTGAAAGCCTTAGTACCTACTATTTTTCTGTTTCTTTAGCCAAAGTTTTAGTTTTGGAGCTACTTTTTGTTGGTTAGCAATATGCATTGGACGGATTATTGGCCTTACATACCCCAGTGGGACAACCACAACTATGTTGATAAATAGCTTTCATACAAATACAGGAGCTGAGCTTGCATGGTAAGCAATACTCTTATGTTAATTTTTTTTTTCTAGAGCTTATTGGCCTTTCTGTGTTTATTTATTAAGTTAACAATACAATATCCATTGATTGCTGTTTGGAGTCTTTATAAAAATCTTGGGCTCCCCAGAACTTTTGGTTCTGCATGTTCAACACTTTGATGATCATACCTGTTGGATTTTGTGTGAAAACCTTGTGTGTTTGTTGAATATGTGCAACAAAGTAAATGTTCAGTAAAAATTCCATCTAAAGTTGATTCTTACTATTCATTTGCTTAATAAAAAATATCTTGAGCATGTTATCCATCTTTGTGGTAAAGTAGAATGTTTGGGATTCTTGCGGCTTTGATAATTTCCCCACCCTTGGCTTGTTAGCATTCAAGAACACGTGGGGTTCTAATGACAGTTTTTGTTCATAGATGATTTTGGGTTTTCTAAGACACTTCTCATTGATGGTCCAACCTAATCTGCCTTGCTTGTCCTCTTTGACACATGATCGATCTACGCCACAGACCTCTAATAAGAAGATTTTTATCATCATATAATTGAGATATTTGTAGTTTGATATCTCATTATGCTTCTTTATCTAGTTGAATAATATTTTAATTTTGCTGAAATTTCATAAGGTTTTTTCTGACTATAACAATAACCGATCATATCTTTTGTTTTGAAAAGATATTTAGCTGTCATATCTTCATCTTTTGATAAGATATTTACTTGTAATATCTTCTTTTGATAAGATATTAACTTGCATAGCTTCTCACTGACCATCTAATTGTTCTTCTTAATTAATTTCTTTGGATATTTTTTGTCAAAATCAGTGCTACTGTTTTAAAAATACTAATTTGTATGTGTTTTCTTTTTCAGGTTGCAAACATGATAAGGTTTCTACTTGATAGCTACAAGAAGCAAATTCCAACAATTTTGGAGATTCCTTCCAAGGACCATGATCCAGCACATGATCCAGTTCTTTCACAAATTAAAGTGCCTCTTTTCTGCCGAATCAGTGGCATCTGGAAGGCTTTAAGTATATAATATGCTGCTTGTCAAACTTATCATAAAACAAAATACTTCTTTTGTGCACACCATATATAACATTAGGCTCCTACTTCTTTTCCTTTTAATTTATTGCGTTATATATGTAATTTTTCTTTGATCTATTTGAGAATTATAATTGTAATATCGGGCAAATGATTTAAGTTGTCATAGAAGTCAAATTGGATAATTTGTTTGTTATTTATCAATTGTATTAGTTTTTGTTTGTTTTATCAGGTTGGGTAAAATGACATCAATAGTACATTTTTTTTAAAAATGTATGTTTTTTTTTAAATTTCCACTAGATTTATCGGCGGTTAAAAACTGCCGGTGTTACACTTTCACCGGCGGCTATAAACTGCCGTACAAACCGTCGTAAATTTGCTGATGGTGTATTAAAAGGCTAACGTCGGCGGTTCAATAACCGCCGCAGAAAGATAATATCCGGCCGTTATAAACCATCGGTGAAACTAATATACCGGCGATTTTCAAACCGCCGGCGTTGGCCTTTTATCTATGCCGTCGGCAAATTTACTGCGGTTTGTGCGGCGGTCAATAACCGCCGGTAAAGCCTTAACCGTAGGTTTATAGCCGCCGGTAAAAGCCATTTTTTTGGTAGTGGATATCAAAGCTGATAACAGCCCATAGTATGAGCCACGTGGCACATACTTAGAGGGCGCTGACCGTATGGATGTTTGGCCAATCACTAGGTGGACCTGTAAGCCAAAAATCAGCCTGATTAGTGATTTACAACCCGGTGTGAGTGAAGCTGGTAACAGCCCATAGTATGAACCATGTGGCACACACTTAGAGGGCACTGACCGTATGGATGTTTGGCCAATCACTAGGTGGACCTGTAAGCCAAAAATCAGCCTGATTAGTGATTTACAACCTTTAGATCTTTGCACCAAAATAGCACTCAATAATGCTAAAATTCCTAGGTTTAAAATCAACCCATGAAAATAACTTCAATCCAACGCTTAGAAATCACATATCAGGTTTATTTTTGGTTTGTAGGTCCATGTAGTGATTGGCCAAACATCCATAAGGTCAGCACCCACTAAAAGTGTGCCACGTGGCTTGTACCGTGTGTGATCGGCTTCGCTCACACCCAACGAAGGTTTACTTGATGGAGACTTGGCCTGTATGCTGAACGTACTCTGTAGAACCTGCACCCAGCTTATAGCATCCAGTAGCTAGAAAGTGTAAAAAGGGAAGGGAGAAACGAAATATCACCTTCAACAGTGGAATAATGTTCCAAAAAGGCACCCCCTTTTAGCCGAACAAATTAGCATCTGCACATCTCGGGCCGTAATAACAAACTTACGCCCCTGAAGTAATTTTCCCAAAACTGAATGCTTTCCAAATACGAGTCCGTGTAGAGCTACACCCATTTCTTACATCCAGTTCCTACACCTGGGGGTGGGGCCCACATAGAGATCATGTTGGACAATCCAACCATACATCGAACTGCTCTTGCCATGATGATCATCATCACAAATAATCATTTCAGTTCGACATTGCTAACCATTTGAAAAATTGACCCAAAATAGTGGTTTAATTGGATGGTCTGGATTTTTCAAATTAAAGTTTACTTTTCATGAGGTTAGGAATGTTGAATTTTCCTGATCTTTTGTGAGGAGGGTAACTATAGCATGACAAACTCATTGTGCGGTTGGATTATCCAACATGATCTCCACGTGGGCCCCACCCTCGGGTGTAAGAACTGGATGTAAGAAATGAGTGTAGCTCTAGATGGACTTCCAAATACAGCATGTATTTGAAAAGAAATTCTCTGTTTTTTTTCTTCATAATGAAACTGCCAAATGTAGTCCATCAAACCATTTGATGGTCAACCTTCAAAAAAACCTCATTTGAAAATTTTCGAACCCGACTAACTTGTGATGCCACCCTCTATCCTATGGTCCACCTGTTAGCCATTTCAATAAAAAACCATTCTTTGGTTTTTTCAAACTGGACCCGGTCTTTTGTGACGGGCTCACGGGACAGGCCTTGGCGTGGATTCCAAAAATCCAACGGTGTGATAGTGCTGAGCTGGCATTTAATTTTTGTGGCATTCAATTTGGAAAGCAGTCACTTTTGGAAAAAGCTGTAAAAATGTTTGCTGAAAGTTTTTGAAATGCCGGAAGCACGATTTTTTGTTACTCACCGCTGTTATCTAGGCCCACTGACCGTATGGATGTTTATCCCAAGGTTTAAAATAATGCCGTTATAACGAAAATAACTGCCGTTATAACGGATTCGGACATAACCCGTTACGTTATACCAAAAATAATGGATTTTCGTTATAACGGCCGTTATAAAGAAAAAAAACGGCGTTATATTTCTGTTCCAACATTGATTATAACAACCGATATTTTCAGTTATTTTCCCATATTTTCCGTTATCTTCCGTTATTTTCCAATATTTTTTGTTTTATTCCGATATTTTCCTTTAGAAAAAGGGTGGGATGGTGGGATTTGATATTTTGCAGAGGAAGTACTTGATTTATTTAGTCTTGGACTCTAGGCAGCTAGTGTGTACTTAGTAGCACTGCATGCTACTCAATGTAAGCCTTTTTAAGGTAGGTTAATGTAATACTTTTGCAAAAGGAGTTGATTGTTTTAGGGTAGGCTAATAGGCTTTTCAATGAGAATTGATGTATTTGTTTGGTGAGTCATTTCCAAAGACTTGCATGGGATTTAAAATTTTAAGGCTACGTCATTTTTTTCCACCTGTCATGGCACAATATAAGTCACGTGAGAATCTCAAAGGACAAACAAAAAAATCAACTTGATTAGTGATTTCAAACCACTTGATATTTGTACCTCAAATATTGATTAAAAGTGTCAAATTTCCAACCGTTAAAATCAACCCATGAAAAATAATTTCAGTCCAACCCACGTGGCTCCTATTGTCCCGATGATAGGAATTTGTCATCAAATTTTTATTATTGTATTTTTTCTTTTCAACTGATGTCGACTTTGGCACGGGGAATCTTCATTGTTCTCTCTTCAACTTTTGCTTTAAGTTTTGTCTCCCGTGGCAGAAAGAATTCTATTATGGATTGGGCTCCGTTGACAGATATAGAATGACAGGTAAAATGACAAGGACACAATATAAGCCACGTGGCACCCTGTTACAGTACTCTGACCGTATGGATGTTTGTCCTATCCAATGGTGGACCTACAAACCAAAAATCAGCCTGATTAGTGATTTATAGGCTTTGGATTGGACTTATTTTCATGGGCTGATCTCAACTGTGGGAATTTGAGCAGTAGTATTTGAGGTACAAAGATGCAACACTTCTAATTCACTAATCAAGCTGATTTTTGGTTTGTAGGTCTACCATGGGATAGGACAAAGATCCGTACGGTCAGAGTCCTGTAACAGTGTGCCACCTGGCTTATATTGTGTCCCTGTCATTTTACCTGAAAATAATGACTTAACTTTTTAATAATGTAATTGGGTCTTTACAATCACGTCAACTACGAGACAAAATTTGTCAACAATTTTAATAATGTAACAATGTTAACAATGACTTAACAATCTATTTTGTTACATGAAAACAAACTTAACTTTTTATATTAATTTAAAGTAAAAACTCAGATGTTGGTTATAAATAAATCGAGAGTTGTAATGACCATGCACATTCTCAAGACTTCTCTCTTCTCAAGCTTCTTGCTCTTTACTCTCAATCCACTTCCCTTCCCTCTCTCTAAACGAGTCGGAGCTATCCACCACTATTTCTTGAAGTGTTTACGTCATTCTTACACTTTATTTCAACACTTTGCTGCAAAGAGGTAAGTACTTCATTCTTTTCATTATTTTCTTGATGTATTATTAATTTTTTAATTATGTATTCTTAGAAAACGTATACATGCCGGCATTCATATATCTTCTCATATATACTTATATTCCTGCGGGTATTTATATATACCGAAAAATCTTTGATCCATGTCACAAATCGGTCAAACATGGTTGGTTCAAGTTCAACATATCTATTCCTAGCTAAAATATATTTTTTTAAATTATCATTTTGCTCTGATATTGAATATGTGAAATTCGTAAAACATATCTTTTATTTAATAAACAACCCATTAGCAATATCATTAGCATGTTTATTATATTTGACAGAAATGTCTCTTCTCACTCACAATTTTTTGGTAATTAAAATGCGTTTTTACCTCTCCAATAATTATTTGTAGACCCTGAGTGGAGAGATTCAAATTATGCTAGACTTGAATCTGGGAAAAAAGTAAACCGAATTGTGATGGATGAACAATTTTGGAAAAAGGCATTCAATGCAGTAGCAATGGTAGAGCTAATCATAAAAGTTTTACGGTTGGTAAACTCAGATAAACCTACGATGGGGTATCTGTTTGATGCATTATGTACAGCTAAAGGCATAATTAAGCAGTTCTTGGGGTTGAGAAGAGCTGCTAGTATTTGCAAGATTATCAACATAAGATGGAAGGACCAGCTCCACACTGACTTGCATGCTGCTGCATACTTTTTGAACCCGTATTATCTTTATGAACCATCAAGCTTTAAGGATGAAAATAAAATCTGTTATCCAGAGTTTTGTGTTCATAAAGTGATTGCCAATTTGTTTCCAAACCCAACAGATCAAGCGACTATAACTTTGGAGGTATTTATATTAATTTTTGTCATTATAAAAGTTAGTTCTCAAATTATATCATTATTCTAATATACTTTTGCATTTGGAAACAGCTAAGAAGGTTTCAATCCTGACCAGGAGCTATGAGATCAGAAGCAGTCAGGATAGCTGCAAAAGAAGGGTGTCCCAGTTAATATTTTATATATTTTTTAAGATTTTTTTTAGCAATTATTTTATGTATTAATGTAGTATATTCTTATAACTTTTCTCAGTTGATTGGTGGAACGGCTTTGGAATTGTGTTGCCGCATCTCCGAATGCTCGCAGCCAGAATTTTGAGTCAGACAACGACATCTTCTGGTTGTGAAAGAAACTGAAGCACATTCGATCGCATTCATACTAAAACAAGGAATAGACTAGCAACGAAAAAGCTCAATGACCTTGTTTTTGTTGAATACAATCTGCGATTAGAGCAGAAAAGGATGGATAGGTGGCGAAGATATTGCACTGACCCAATCAGTGTGCCTGCTATTCTGTGGAAAATCCATTGACTGAATGGATTGCAGTAGATGATGAAGAAGCAGAATTACCAGCAGACCCTGAATGGTTGAATAATACTGAAAGAGAAATGACTAATGATGACCCCGATGTCGTTGACCAAAGGCATTTTTCAACATCAGTGCTGGATACAGAGCTTCCGAAAAATTGGGCCAGAGCACCACCCATGTATGAAGGACGAATGGAGCCTTTACCGAAAAATTATTTTGAATTTGATTTAAATCAGCTCCAGATCGACCCTACTCATAACGATGGATCTACCTTAGGAATTGATTCCAGTACACAATATTACGGGTCACAATTCGATCCTAATCAGAATTCAAATTTTAGTAACTATCAATGAATAAACTTTTGTGCTTAGACTTTTTAGAATATTTTGTGTAATTTTATTTTTATTTTTAATGAACAGGTAGGGGTCTAGCCAAACCCCCTCCTCACACTGAGGTGTTTCTCTAATGAATAATATTATTATATCTCTATATCTTTTACCTTTCCCTTTTTTTCATTAAAAAAATATATTGATAAAAAACAATATAGTTTAACATTATAAAAAGCTATTAAAGCATGTTTGATTGCCAATAATTTATTTTTGTTCTAGATTGGTGAAAATTCGTTTCCATGAAAATCTACCTTTATTTTGTCAAAATTTTAAAAATTGCATATTTTCTTAAGTACGTTTTAGTTGTATTTTCCAAATAAAATTTTCAATGCGAAATACTTT
Organism: Euptelea pleiosperma; assembly: GCA_035048495.1. Classification (NCBI taxonomy): domain Eukaryota; kingdom Viridiplantae; phylum Streptophyta; class Magnoliopsida; order Ranunculales; family Eupteleaceae; genus Euptelea; species Euptelea pleiosperma. The sequence continues at coordinate 13,483,468 of CM068553.1, forward strand.
TTTCAGGAAAATTATCTGTGCAATCATCCACGCCTTAAGTTTATTTATTTTTCAGAAAAAATAAGAAAATTATCTGTGCAATCATCCATGCCTTCAGTTTATTTATTTTTCAGAAAAAATAATAAATATTTATTAATATTTTTATTACATAAAAAAGAATTAATATTTATTATTTTTTAAAAACTCATTTTTTTTTTAAAATGGTCGTGTTTAAAAAAATTGGCAGTTATTTAGAAAAAAATAAGCTGGCCATTAAAAATAACGGCCGTTATTTTCCGTTATTTTAGAAAAACACCCGTTATTTAACGTTTTAATAAAAGAAACGTTATTTTCTGTTATAACGTAAATAACGTCCGTTATTTACATCAAGAATAAAAAAATGATTTTATTTTCCATTATTTTCTGTTACTTTCCGTTATTAACATTTTCCATTATAACGGAAAAAACGGTAACGCCCCCAGTCCGTTATACCAAATATCACCCTGATTGGTAATCTCTAGCCATTAGATTTTAATACTTTTTAAGGCAGTCTTATAGACGTTGAATTCAACTATTGTTTTGAGTGCTAAAACCAACGGCTGAAAATCATCAAACAAGCTGATTTTTTGTATTAATGAATAATGACTACTAAGGGGTGGGCCAAACATCCATGCCGTCAGTGGGCCCAGATGGCAGCGGTGAGTAACAAAAATGCGGTTTGGCATTGTACAATACGAGCACTCTTAGTGGACACTGATCGTACGGATGTTTGGCCAGTCCCTCGGTAGACCTGTAAACCAAGAATCATCCTGATCAGTGATTTCTAAGGGATTCGATTGAAGTTATTTTTATGGGTTGATTTTAACGGTAGGAATTTGAGCATTTTTTAGCATTATTTGGGTGAAAAGATTCGAAGGTTTTAAATCACTAATCAGGCTGATTTTTGGTTAGCATGTCCACCGAGGGACAGGCCAAACATCCATACGGTCAGTGTCCACTAAGAGTTTTTTTTCTTCAAAAACTCGGGTTTTAAACCGAGATTTGCTAACTATGGTGATGAAAAGATCTATATCGGATGCCCAATCGAGTAGACCCTCCTGGACCTCCAGTACCTTCCCTTAAAGAAAGAATCCTCCTTTAGAAAACAATAGAACATGCTCCTTAATTCAAACCACAGAATCCTCCTTTGAGTCCTTTCGGAGGTCAAATCAGCAACTTTATCTTTGAAGACCCATCCACCATTTTTGGAGAACCACGTTTCCATCTTTTGAAATGTCTGTGGCGCCTCTTTTGGAAACTAAAGGTTGTTCTCCATTTTGATGCAAAACAATCCATACCGTGCCATCCGTGCCATGTGCTTGTATGATTGGAATCAAGGACCGCCCCTCTTTTCTTTATGGCCAAAGCCATCAATTTCCATTGAGGTTGTTGTCCCATTCCCAGAATTAAAGCCTATATATCTCCATTTCTTTTTTCAAAAGAAAACAAGGTATTCTTTTTTTCCTTTTTCCTTTTTAGAAAGGTAGGCCTTTTTATGAGAGGCGCACGGGACAAGCCTTGTCGGGTGTGGATTCTGAGAATCCAACAGGTGGTTTGCTTTGGCAAAAAGTGAATGCCAGCTCAACACTATCACAACAGTTGGATTCTCGGAATCCACACCTGACAATTTTTGTCGTTTCAGGATTTGCTAACTATGCTCATCACCACTTGTCTAAAGAAAGAAAAGGATATACAAGGCTTGAACAAGAGACGTGGAGAACTTCTTCTCATTGTGTTGGGAGCTCCTCTCCCCCCTCTTTTCTCTTCTCTTTCTTCTTCTTTAGCTGTTTTCATGGTCACCTACATCATGGGTGGTGAGAGAGAATAACCTTCCGCCTCTCTCTTTTGTCCCTTGTTGAGTGCATCAATGAGAGTTCCAGAGCTTATTGTACATGCACGGAGTTCATCCCCCACCATCTTCATTTATTTGGAAAAGATCTTCACACCTTATGCCATGTATAACTAGTAGTTGATGTTCCTAGATAAATGAAGTTTGAAGAGTTATTTCTTTTATTCTATATTTTATGATTTTTTAAGTAGTTTTTCTTTGATCTGTTATGTCAAGCATATTAGATGCTTAGGATTCAAATATTTAACCACACACTAGAATGATCACTTCTAGTTTTGCATTTCGATGATAAATACTTTGGCGTGTGAAAACTCTTAATTCTAAACTTAGCTTATGATTATCATTTCTATATCTTTGGAAGGAGAGCAACTTTTTAGTTAACTCTCCCCATTACCTTGTTACATTCACTAAGGGCCTGTTTGGTGACGCACCGCGGTGGGAAAATAAAATATTTAGCCGCGCTAATATTCACCCAGGTGCGTTTGGCAGCCACTCGCCCTCAGCAAATATTTAGCCGGGCCCACATATTTGCCCTCCGAGGAGGAAAAATATTTGATCACCTCCCCCCCTTGTGTAAATATTTTCACGCTGATTGTGCCTTGGGGAGAAAATTTTATTTTCTCGCCAGAAAATCACTATTTTCAATAAAAATGAGTTTTTTAGTATATAAAAAAGATAAAAATGAGTTTTTTTTTCCTTTGACATAATATGTGGTTCCCACACTCGCCTAACCCATTTTTTACTTACTTTGATATGTGGGACCCACTCAAATTTAAAGAAAATGAAGTAAGCTAGCTTATACACATACCAAACGTTGTTAAATATTGATACGAATAAATATTTAGCCAAGATAATATTCGCCTGGCTAAATATTCGCCATCGAAACTCTTTTTCTCATGTACCAAACATGCCCTTAGTTTCGTATACAACTTGTATACTTGCAAGTAAATTTTACTCTGGCCAGTTGGTTCAATTCTTTAGATCAAAAGTTCGGGCGTAACAGTAACAAATTAAGTACACATAATTTTATACTTGTGTAACGTTAACTTAACCATGAACATGTGCAACAATGTTCGACATTGACATGAAGATTGAATCAGACAGATGATGCAATTTTCCTAAATTTAATGAAAACCAACTGTTATAGGAGAACTGTGGCTAAGGATTGAAAATTACAACCAAAGGACGCATTGATGGCCACTTAGTCAACCATTTGAACAGTCAAAGAGTGTTGAATTTTTTGATCTCTATGAAGATGAACACATTTTTGGAATCTTAAGGCATACGCCTACATGAAATCAAAAATAATACGGGCGTATGGTCTCACTTCCCATTTTGGAGCTTTCGATCCTCACGATCAAGCTACATCTGACGGCTGAGAAGCATCAACGATCAGATCTCTATGAAGAGGAACACATTTTTGGAATCTTAAGACATACGCCCGCATGAAATCAAAAATGATACAGGCATATGGTCTCCCATTTTGGAGCTTTGGATCCTCACGATCAAGCTACATCAAACAGCCAAGAAGCATCAATGGTCTGATCTCCATGAATAGGAACACATTTTTGGAATCTTAAGGCATACGCATGCATGAAATTACAAATGATGCGGGCGTATGGTCTCACTTCCCATTTTGGAGCTTTGGATCCTCATGATCAAGCTACATCGGATGGCCGAGAAGCATATCAACAGTCAGATCTCCATGAAGATGAACACATTTTTGGAATCTTAAGGCATACGCCGCATGAAATAAAAAATAATGCGGGCTTATGATCTCACTTTCCATTTTGAAGCTTTGGATCCTCACGATCAAGCTACATCGAATGGCCAAAAAGCATCAACAGCCAGATCTCTATTAAGAGACACACATTTTTAGAATCTTAAGGCATACGCCCGCATGAAATAAAATATGATGCAGGTGAAAGTAAGGTTTTTTCGCGTCGTTGGATTCTGAAACCCTAATCTCAACACATTTGTAATTTATCCGATTTTATTCCTGTAAAATTAAGTATTCTTGCATAGTGGAAAGTATGTCGGATGTAGATCCGCACTCAGGGTTAGTTAGCGCAAAGAGATAACATAAAACAACGGATTTTTTGGCTTGAAATTGGTGGAGAGATGAGAGAGATGGAAATTAGGATTAAAATATTATTTTATGATTCTTGAGAGAGAATTTTTCACAAAAATAAGAGCATTAACACAAAAATAAATTGAGAAATGAACAAAAATAACTTTATTAATTAACGAAAAGTGCTTACAAACATGAGACAAGAAACAAAACCTAACTAGAAAGCATGTGAAAGAGAGATTAAGATAAAGAGAGAAAACAAGAAGAGAGAGAAAGTGGAGAGATCTAGAGAGAGAGAAAAGATTAGAGAGAGAAATTAGAGAGGGTAAACTAAAGTTTAAAGAGAGAGAGTGAGATTTACCATGTTGGAGATTACCAATGGTGAAGGTGGATGGATCACGGGCAAAGGGATGGCCGTGAGGTGGAGAGTCATCTTGCCTCAAGTGTATGTGAATGCCAACCTATCGGCAAGTGGAGGATTTTTTTTTTTTTAAGGTGCTAGCCACGAAGGTAGGGATGGTATTGTGGTGGCTAATCGATGGTGGAGATGTGGCTTTCTTGGACAGCCAGCAAGGAGACGTTGTTGGATATGGTGGCAAGTGCATGGAGGGGCAGCATATGGAAGGTACGACCTCTCCTCTTCCCTTCTTCTTCTTCTCTTCTCCTTCTTCTCTTTTATTTTTCTAGTTTTGTCTTTCAATTCAAGAGAGAGGTGAGGATTTTTGGTGGACTGGTGGAGAGATTTTTTTTTTTTTGGAAGAGAGGCACAGCTAGATGGTGGTGGTGGAGAGGTGCGCGGAGCAGTTGCTGGATCGTGAAGTTTGCACCAGCAGGTGACGATGTGGAGGTGGAGCAGACCTGCAACTAAAAAGTTGCAGGTCGTATGGAGATGTAGCTGTAGAGGCGGTGATGAGATGCAGCAACGACTGGGGGTGCAAGAGAAGAAGCGTGGAGGTAAGCCTCCTCTTCTCTTCTCTTCCCTTCCTCTTCTTCTCTTCGTTCCTCCTTTTCTCTCCTTTTTTTTGTTTCTTTTGGAAGAACGGCTTGGAGAATAAGTGGTGGACGGCTGGAGGTTTTGAAAGCTTCTTTTTTTTTTAAAAAAAACGTGGGGGGTGAGAAGATGAATGAAGAAGGAGGCGTGGAGTGATAGATGAGGACGTGGGAAGAGAGATGACGGCTTGAGGGGTATTGGGCCGTGTAAAGGGGTGGCACACCAACAGCAAAAACGGTAGTGATTTCTTGCTGGTTTAGGCAGTATGGAGGTCTTTTGATTGAGATGCAGCGGTGTGGAGAGAAAGATCAGTTGGGAAAAGAAGTGTGGGGGAGCGGTCAAAGTGATGGACGGCTTGGCTATTTTTGGTTTTCTCTCTTGAGAAAACATGGTGGTGAGAGGGATTAGAGATGGAGGGGGCCGGCTAGCATGTGAGAACGTTGGAGAGAAGATGGAGAATGAAGAGGCTTAGGGTTTTGGAGGAATGAGGAAGTGAGAACCGTTGGTGGAGAGAGGGACGGTTTTGGAATGTGGGGGTCTTATATAGAGGTTTTGGTGATGAGCAACACGTGGGTTGTTGTTTTGGTGATAATGCCCAAAAAGGACGGTCCCACCTCTATATCTTATAGCCATCATGTGGCTATGCTTTCCTCCCCAAAAAAGCTATCCTCTTTCCACAATTTAAAAGCTTCCTTTTCAAAGGAATAGAAGCTTTCCTTTTTTTTATAAGGTACAAGGGAAAGGTTGAACCATTAGATCTTCTTGTGATAATTTCCCTCATTGTGGACCCCAACATGCAAAATATTAGCCACTTCTACCATTTAATTCACCATACACATGGGTATTAATCCCATGTATTCCAACTAGCTAGGCCTTTGCACTCTTGTTAAGCCCATGGGCTCCACCTTGTAGTTCCACAACGACTTTCCACCATCTTGATCTTTATCATCCCGGCCAAAGTCAGCGTGTCTCCTCCTCTTACCAATTCAATTTTATGATCCATAAGAGTTGCTGAAATGTACGGCCGAATCTCCTTCGAGTTCTTCAATGCTACCCATCACGTGCTCCCTCCATCGAGTTCTGTCTCTTGTTAGCAATGTCCCGACTTTGCCCGTTGTGTTTCTCTTTCTTAACGATCATGGGCCTGTTATATGTAAGCCAATAGCCAAACTCCTTGTGGCCTTCATCTTCATCAAACATTGTGGTGGCCCATCCTCGCAAATCACACCCGTCCATCAACTCGAGATCAAACCTCATTCTTCATACCTTCACCTTAAATTAAGGGCTAGTAACTTGAATCACCTTTGGCTCTCCTCTTGACCCATGGCCTTGGCCCATAATTTCAGCCCACCAACTTGGCTCATACGATGGTCTAACTTGTGAAACCATTACATGCTAATTAGCCCGTGTGTTTCCAATACCAGCTAATCATAGCTATTCAACGTTTATCAATTGTCTTCTTTCTTGACCTATCAAATGGTCTCTCAAACTAGACTTGTGTCTTGGTCAACTTTCGATCTTTTGGTCTTTGGTTCGGCATTAGCGATTTTCTGGTTTGACCCGTACTTGGCTTGTATCTTATTGTATTGGCCTATTGGCTTTTTAAGTACTGATATTAAGCTTCCGTGGTTGATCATGGGCCCGCCAGTTTTGAGAGTCGTCCGATCGAGTTTTTTGCAATAACGAAAAGCGCGTAATGAGATTTAATCAGAACGACTTTAATATCTAGACTTCCGAAAATGTGTTTAATTCATACAAATATACCGTTTCGTCCAGAAAAGTATGTTCTACGCAACAGAATAGACTCTTACGTAGAAAAGTGGGTAAATAGAGTAATTTTACGTAGAAAAGTGTGATAACGCTTATAAGATAATAGTGGAAAATACACACTTTTTAGCGAATATCACAACCCCCAACCAGCATATTGCCAATCCTTGGCAATTAGTGTGAAATAATTGAGCTTAAAAGGGCTCTGCACATGCTTTACACTTTTGCATATTAGCTCAGGAAAAACACCGTTCGTCAAATCATTAAATGGATGCAAAAACAGTTACATGCTAGGAAAGAGTTTGAAAGTTTTGGGAAGACTACAGACTGATAATCATGACCAAGAATAGTCAGACTCTGCGTGTGTGTGTGCTCAACATTTTCATTATCCAAGAGTTTAGACTTCCAGATCACTTCTAAGTTCTTATGCCTCGACCTCAAATCTCACATGTTTAGCACTCAGATTGGAATCACACAAGAAGGGTTTTCTTCTTTTCTCTCAATTTATATGTGAAGAGATGTGTTGATATATGAAAGCAAAGATCTCACATATGTATTATTTGAAGGAAGGACATCTTTAACAGAAGAAGATCTCATGATTAGAATACCACTTAACTCGAGAACGTTAGATCAAACTCTATAGTTTCTCTTTCTCCAATCTCCACATTTTATGATTGTGTTATCCTAGAATCAAGTAGGACTTTCCTAAGTTGTAATGAGGCTTAGGTCAGGTGTAAAAAAATGAGAGAATACAAGATTTCAATGTTCTGAGAGAATATCTCTATTTTCTTGTATTTTTCCTGTAAGTGTAACACCATTTCTTTTCATTTTCCATCTTTTGTATTTTTCTCTTTTTCTTAATATTTCTGAGACTGCTCAATTGCTTTTTCAGCTCTTTTTCATACTTTCTTTTCATATATTCTTTTCGGTCTAAACCACTTGTCTTTTTCTTTGATTTTTATTGACTTTTCTTTTTATGGTATACCCATATCAGTTATTCTTTTATCCATCTCAAAAGAAGGGTAGCCAGTCAGGCTTCATAGCTAAATCGCTTTTATAGAAGGGTTCAAAGGGTTTCTAGTGAAGTATAATTTAGGTTAGTAAAAAGGCTGAACAGTTCAGAAAAATGGCCTAAATCATTTTATAGGGTTTGCACTCTCATGTATGTTGTCTTGACTGGATACAGAGAAGGTTCTGTCGTAGTAATCCAATGTCGATGTTGTTCCGAGTTTTTACGATCGAAGCAAAGAATAATGAGATCTCTCAATGAATATTGCGAGCATGAAGAATAGTGAGTCATCTTGTGACTCAGAATTGTGGTATAACCCTCTAAAATGATTAAAGGCTCGAAAGCTCACTAGGTTAGGTCTCCACAATTATTCTCACAGGATCTCCAGAGTTTCTAAACTTAGGATGACTCTGATGTTGATAGTGTACAATTGTGTCAAATCTGAGTTTTTTTGAGTTTTCAAACCTGCTATAGTCACGCTTGACTTGACTCAAAGCTAACCTTAAACAAAAACTGTCATCCTCAATACAGACTTAATGGAGGTTTTCAGCTAATCAAAGTCAGGGTATTTGACACATTTTTGAAATTCTAGAAAACTTTAGAAAACATTGGAAACCACCCAAAAACAAGATGTTCTCTTCATTTTTTTTTTATCAAAATGAAGACATGAGTTTTGGTAAATACCCACCCCCAACCAAAATATAGCATCGTCCTCGGTGCTCATGACTGAGACATAAAATGATGAAAAATCAGTGATGATGATGCAAAGGTTTAAGGAGGATGTTACCAAGTCGGCAGAAACTCGACAGTGTGTGGTACCTGATGATCGGAAGAATGAATGTAACTGCATTTCCAGAGATATAACAGTAATAATAAATACATGAGACTCATGTACTCTAGGAATACCGGAATTGCCTTTTCAAAAGCGCTAGTTTTACGTCTTCAGCCAGACATGACGGAGGTATATCAAGTACCCCCAACCAAATTAAAACTCAAGGAGACTGAGTGAATCTGCAGTCTTCCTGACACCTAAAGTGGAATGGAGACAGTTATCCTATCCCTTGTCTAGGTATACCTGTGTAGAACAGGTCTTTCTCAGTGTAGACTGAAAAAAGGACAGTAAGTGCTCTGAGCAGAGGTGAAAGAGCATTAAGTGCAACGGAGAGGGATCAAATTTGCTCTGTGAGAATGTAGAGGAGGGTAGAAGGGTGTTTTCTGGCCGTGGTTAGCAGAGCCGCAAACTTATTGAGTTTAGCGAGAATGTATCTGAATGGAGCAAACTCCTACAGATCAGTAATACCAAAATTGTCTAACTTTGAGATGAAGTCAGGCGCAAAGTGGTCTTGACACTGGGATAATTTTTCCTTGTGAGAGTCCTAAATTAGACTCTCCATGACATACGGTTCATCGACAACATCGACGTAGGATGACAGGTGAAAACTGTTGACCTCTTCCTCGATGTTTCCTAATGTGATAGGGATGTTCCAATCCCTGCACTCAATATGTTCCTCTTCGGTGGAGAACGGTAGGTCCAAGACAACTGGAGTCTCATATTCTAGAGATGGATCAATGGTAGGAATGTCTACCTCCAGTACAGAGGCAGAATCATGATAGATAGAGATGGACATGGGTATCTCTGTACTCGGTTCAGAAGTGGCTGCATGTAAGGGCACCAGAAATGGATACTCTGGCTCATCACTCTTGTGGCACACTCCAGTGGAGGTCAGGAACGTTAAATCTAGGACAGTTAGGCTCCTACGATCTAGACACAACTAAGTGTCAGGAATATTGCCTCCCTGTTCTGAGGCAGTAGAGGTATAGTGAAGAAGAGACTTCTCTAGGAGAGGTTCAGGATTTTGTACTTTTAAGGGCACCGAAAATGGATACACTGGCTCCTCAATAATCTGGTTCGATCTAGGAATGGAAACAATTTATATGTCTTCTTCGCAATTTTGGTATTGGATCCAAGGTAGAAAATCCTCCTCATAGATGGTGGTCATGTCATTCCCCTCTGGATAAGCATTAGGTTGACCGGAGTAGTTGACTTCCACACTCTCAGAATCTAATTGACCTAGATGATGGTCCAACCTCTCCATGGAATGTTGTTGTTGGATGATATACTAAGAGAAAAGATCTTCTAGAACGACTGTAACAGCAGACTATGGCGGTTCAGCTAAGGGAAGCTGTGGTGCGAACTCTTGATAGTAGTCCAAAGGATTATGACAATGGTAGGTCAGTAATGAGTCTGAGACTGGCTGCTTACTCTGGTAATCCTGATGGGTCCACTGTTGACCAAAATATTTAGTCTGTAGATCTGGCTGGTACTGCGACTGCGAGAATTGCCAGTCATATTCTCTATTGGGTTGATGAAACCCAAAAGGATAATTATCCTGCGGAAGTGGCTGCTGGAGAAAAGGCTATTCCCAATCAAAGCTATGGTGATTCCTATTGACTGGATAATAAGTGTTATCATAGGAAGTCTGCATTGGAAATTGAAATGTACTGAAAGTACAGACATCTTTCTCGACAGGAGGGTAATATCCTAGAGACTGAGAATTGTGCACAGGTTGCTGGACCGAGACAGCAAGGGCGGCGACCGATTTGGTAAGTTCCTGAATTAGGGATTATAGCTAGGGGTCACCCTTTGCCTCACATCCCATAAAAGTTCGTTGGGTCGGAGTGTTATTACTGCACACAGAATTGGTATTCCAATGCTGGGAGTTTTCACCTAGTTCTCCTAAGAAAATGTAGGCTTCTGTTGGAGTCTTGTGCATGAATCTGCCTTGGCACATCAACTCTAGCAGAGTTCTAGACTCATCAATGAGTCCTTTATAGAACATGTGGACTAGACTCCCCTTATCAAAATTATGATAGGGACATTTAGTGAGAGTGTCCTGGAACCTGTCCCATGCTTCATGGAATCTCTCATTCGACCATTGTCGAAAGTCTTGGATGATCTACTTCATCTCGTTTGTCCTTGACATGGGGTAAAATTTGAATACAAACTTTCGAGTTAATTCGTTCCATGTGGTAATCGAATTCTCGGGCAAAGAATAAAACCAATCAACGGCTCTATCTTTCAGAGAGAATGGAAAAAGTCTCAATTTGACACTCTCGTCATCAAGGTGTTGAAGTTTGAAGAGATTGCAGATATTCAGAAACTGCCTTAGATGAGTGTACGGGTCGTCTCTTGGAAGACCATGAAAGGTAGGCAGCAATTGTACTATGTGCGGTTGGATTTCTAACTGAACCGCCGTCGTGGGTGGGTTTACAGAGATAGGCGCATACATCTCAATGAGAGGTCGTTCAGCCGCCAGTTCTATGAAGGAAGTTTCTTTGGAAGAGGAGGGGAGGGTAGGAGATAGAATAGGTAAAGCAACTGGTGAAGAATCTAAAACGTTAGACTGACTCTCAGATCGAATCAATCTACGGTTGGATCGGGTCCAAACGGGCATATGCTTAAAAAAGTAAGCCGTAAACTTGGCAAAAAGTTGCCATAGGAGAACACTAACCTGAAGTAGATTATATGATGTACAAGGAGCAAACATGGTAACCCTATTTCTAAAGCACTCAGGATATTTGTAAGGGATTTATCTTGTTAGTTTGTAGGCTAGGGTATATTATAACAGTGGGCGGACCACTGATTTATCTTATTACCCGCCGGACTAACTATTTGCACTCATGGGTTCTCACCAGGCTACACTCTTCAGAGCGAATCCTTTAGTACTAACTCTGGTCAACAACAAGGCAATCCGAAGCCTAGACAGACGTGCGGCACAACGGCTAGCTTAAATACATCCCAGACTAACCGGATTGGTCAAGTATTTAAGAAGAGTGTTCCCTCGGGTTAAGCTACAGTTGGTGCGTGTTCCTAGTCCACAAGCAACTAACCGCCGAATAGTCTAGGATGCCACGTCGAGCTCAGTGTACTTGAGTAGCAGGGACCTATGGGTGTGTTAGACAATAAGGACCCGCGCTCATGGTCTTATTTCGACTGGATGTTAAGCGGGTTCGCTTTGTGTGGATTTTTCCTCGAACACCGGGCTAATTGGCTCTACTTCTTGATTCTTTTTAATTAAATGGAGCCTTGGGATCAAATCAGTTGGAATGATGAGGTGGGTGATGAAATCCCACCAGTTTCAATTTTAGAGTTGGACCGGCTCTCTTAGAGTTGATTGATTAACGGCCACGCCACGCAAGTTGAGTAAGTTGTTGCTAAAAAAATAAATAGACTTGCGGCAATGTTTCACCCAACTGCGCAGTATCACACTCAAGGTGAGGATAGAGACTTACCTCCCATGGGCCACGCCACGGGGTCGCCTCCGTGGGTTAAGGAGGGGTATCCAAATGGGCTTGGGCCCGACTCCACCTCTTTAAGCTTTCGCTCCCTACCCACACTAGATGGTGTTCCTACACTCAACAGTTAGATCGGGTCTAGGGTATTGGGATATTTATTGGAAGGTTTGACCGGCTATTAGGGTTTCACGAAACACGCATTGAGCTTAGCCGGTATAGGAATTGTTTCCAAATAAGGTATGAAGTTGAAAATAGAAATGTCTGAATTTAGATTCGGAACTTTCTCTTTTCAAACTTTCTCAGATAAGGAAACCTTCCAAATAAAGTGAAGATTTGAAATCCCATCTATTTTAGAAATTTTCCAAATTAAAGAAATCTTTCAAATTAGAATATCTCTTATTTTAGAATTTTCGAAAATTAGAGAATATCTATAAATAGACTCTCTCCAAAATTGGAATGTCCTAAAAATGAAAACCCTAATTTCGAGATTCCTATATTTCTGGAAACTATCCAAAAATAGAAAATCCTAGAATCTATCTAAAAATAGCAAGAATTGAAAACCCTAATTTTTTTGAATTTTGATTTTTTTGATTTTTTTTCTATTTTTCACTTAATCTAGGGTTTTTAAAAAACCCTAGAACAAGATCTAGCAGTTATTTGGAAAGTAGTAAAATTTCTAAATTATTACAACTTTGCACTCGACCTTTCGATGCGTTAAAAATAGTAATTTAAAAGTAGCTAAAAATAACTAAAAACCAAAAAAAGAAAGTTTCAAAAAAAGGTCGGGCTGTCCAAATTGAACAGCTTTCCGATTTGGCAACTTTCCAATTTCGTCTTTATGTCCTTTTTCGCACTCCCGTACACCCGACCAGCAACAATGCCATTTGAAAGTAGGGTTTTTTCGCGTCATTAGATTCGAAAACCCTAATCACAACACATTTATAATTTATCCGGTTTTATTCCTACAAAATTAAGCATCTTGCACAGTGGAAAGTATGTCGGATGTCAATCCGCACTCGGGGTTTGTTAGCGCAAAGAGAGAACATAAAATGACGGATTTCTTGGCTTGAAATTGGTAGAGAGATGAGAGAGATGGAAATTGGGATTAAAACATTATTTTATGATTCTTGAGAGAGAATTTTTCACAAAAATAAGAGCATTAACACAAAAATAAATTGAGAAATGAACAAAAATAACTTTATTAATTAACGAAAAGTGCTTACAAACATGAGACAAGAAACAAAACCTAACTAGAAAGCATGTGAAAGAGAGATTAAGATAGAGAGAGAAAATAAGAAGAGAGAGAAAGTGGAGCGATCTAGAGAAAGAATGTTAGAGAGAGAAAAGACTAGAGAGAGAAACTAGAGAGGAAAAACTAAAATTTGGAGAGAGAGAGAGTGAGATTTACCATGTTGGAGATTACCAATGGTAAAGGTGGATGGATCACGGGCAAAGGGATGGTCGCGAGGTGTAGAGTCATCTTGCCTCAAGTGCATGTGAATGCCAACCTATCGGCAAGTGGAGGATTTTTTTTTTGATGTGCTAGCCACGATGGTAAGGATGGTATTGTGGTGGCTAATCGGTGGTGGAAATGTGGCTTTCTTGGACAGCCAGCAAGGAGACGTTGCTGGATATGGTGGCAAGTGCGTGAAGGGGCAGCATATGGAAGGTACGACCTCTCCTCTTCCCTTCTTCTTCTTCTCTTCTCCTTCTTCTCTTTTATTTTTCAAGTTTTGTCTTTCAATTCAAGAGAGAGGTGAGGATTTTTGGTGGACTGGTGGAGAGATTTTTTTTTTTTTTTGGGAGAGAGACACGGCCAGATGGTGGTGGTGGAGAGGCACGTGGAGGAGTTGCTGGATCATGAAGTTTGCACCAGCAGGTGACGGTGTGGAGGTGGAGCAGACTTGCAACTAAAAAGTTGCAGGTCGTATGGAGATGTAGCTGTAGAGGCGGTGATGAGATGCAGCAACGACTGGGGGTGCAAGAGAAGAAGCGTGGAGGTAAGCCTCCTCTTCTCTTCCCTTCTTCTTCTTTTCGTTCCTCCTTTTCTCTCCTTTTTTTTGTTTCTTTTGGAAGAACAGCTTGGAGAATAAGTGGTGGACAGCTGGAGGTTTTGAAAGCTTCTTTTTTTTTTTTAAATGTGGGGGGTGAGAATATGAATGAAGGAGGAGTGGAGTGATAGATGAGGACGTGGGAAGAGAGATGACGCTTGAGGGGTATTGGGCGGTGTGAAGGGGTGGCACACCAACAGCTGGTTTAGGCAGTATGGAGGTCTTTCGATTGAGATGCAGTGATGTAGAGAGAAAGATCGGTTGGGATGAGAAGTGTGGGGGAGCGGTCAAAGTGATGGACGGCTTGGCTGTTTTTGGTTTTCTCTCTTGAGAAAACGTGGTGGTGAGAGGGATTAAAGATGGAGGGGGGGCAGCTAGCATGTGAGAACGTTGGAGAGAAGATGGAGAATGAAGAGGCTTAGCAGGGTTTTGGAGGAATGAGGAAGTGAGAACCGTTGGTGGAGAGAGGGACGGTTTTGGAATGTGGGGGTCTTATATAGAGGTTTTGGTGATGAGCAACACGTGGGTTGCTATTTTTGTGATAATGCCCAAAAAGGACGGTCCCACCTCTATATCTTATAGCCATCATGTGGCTATGCTTTCCTCCCCAAAAAATGCTATCCTCTTTCCACAATTTAAAAGCTTCCTTTTCAAAGAAATAGAAGCTTTCCTTTTTTTATAAGGTACAAGGGAAAGGTTGAACCATTGGATCTTCTCGTGATAATTTCCCTCATTGTGGACCCCACCATGCAAAATATTAGCCACTTCTACCATTTAATTCACCATACACATGGGTATTAATCCCATGTATTCCAACTAGCTAGGCCTTTGCACTCTTGTTAAGCCCATGGGCTCCACCTTGTAGTTTTACCATGCCTTTCCACCATCTTGATCTTTATCATTCTGGCCCAAGTCAGCGTGTCTCCTCCTCTTACCGATTCGATTTTATGATCCATAAGAGTTGCTGAAATGTACGGCCGAATCTCCTCCGAGTTCTTCAATGCTACCCATCACGTGCTCCCTCCATCGGGTTCCGTATCTTATTAGCAATGTCCTGACTTTGCTGTTGTGTTTCTCTTTCTTAACGATCATGGGCCCGTTATATGTAAGCAAATAACAAAACTCCTTGTGGCCTTCATCTTCATTAAACATTGTGGTGGCCCATCCTCGTAAATCATACCCGTCCATCAACTCGAGATCAAACCTCATTCTTCATACCTTCACTGTAAATTAAGGGCCTATGACTTTAATCACCTTTGGCTCTCCTCTTGACCCATGGCCTTGGCCCATAATTTCAGCCCACCAACTTGGCTCATACGATGGTCTAACTTGTGAAACCATTACATGCTAATTAGCACGTGTGTTTCCAATACCGACTAATCATAACTATTCAACATTTATCAATTGTCTTCTTTCTTGACCTGTCAAATGGTCTCTCAAACTAGACTTGTGTCTTGGTCAACTTCCGATCTTTTGGTCTTTGGTTCGGCATTGGCGATTTTTTGGCTTGACCCGTACTTGGCTTGTATTTTATTATATTGGCCTACTAGCTTTTTAAGTACTGATATTAAGCTTCTGTGGTTGATCGTGGGCCCGCCGGTTTTAAGAGTCGTCCGATCGGGTTTTCTGCAAAAAAGAGAAGCGCGTAATGAGATTTAATCAGAACGGCTTTAATATTTAGACTTTCGGAAATGTGTTTAATTCATGCAAATATACTATTTCGTCCAAAAAAGTGTGTTCTACGCAACAAAAGAGACTCTTACGTAGAAAAGTGGGTAAATAGAGCAGTTTTACGTAGAAGAGTGTGATAACGCTTATAGGATAATAGTGAAAAATACACACTTTTAAGCGAATATCAGCAGGCGTATGGTCTCACTTCCTATTTTAAAGCTTTGGATCTTCACGTACAAGTTACATCGGATGGCCTAGAACCATCAACGGTCAGATCTTCATGAAGATGAACACATTTTTAGATTCTTAAGGCATACGTCCGCATGAAATAAAAAATGATGTGGGCGTATGGCCTCACTTCCCATTTTGGAGCTTTGGATCCTCACGATCAAGCTTCATCAGACGGACGAGAAGCATCAATGGTCAGATCTCCATGAATAGGAACACATTTTTGGAATCTTAAGGCACACGCCAGCATGAAATCACAAATGATGCGGGCGTATGGTCTCACTTCCCATTTTAGAGCTTTCGATCCTCACGATCAAGCTAAATCGGATGGCCAAAAAGCATCAACCATCAGATCTCCACAAAGATGAACTGATTTTTTAGATCTGAAGGCATACGCCCACATTATATCAAAAATGTTGTGGCATGACCTTCTCAATTCTATGGAGCCATTTGGGAGATATGGCAAATATTTAGAATTTTTACTTTTCTAGTCAAAGTCATGATTTCTCGAGATTTGTGCAAGATCAAACAAGTTCGAAGGCATATGCCCATACCAAATACAATTTCGTACGAGTGTATGACCTTATATTTGCCCAACTATGCACAATTTGGATGATTCTAATGATTTTTGGAACTTAAGCAAGAGTGATTCACAGAATTTTGGCAGTTCGAGCAATATGGCAATTTGCGAGTAGTTGAATAGGGATTTTCGTCAATTCAAATGTCAATATGAATGAAGATATAATTTGATTTATTAATTTAGGGTCATTTTAATTAATTAAACTCATTGTAAGTGATAAAGTGACCAAAATCCTGAGTGACAGGCCTATTTTGAGTGAAAAGGGTATTATTGTAAATATTACCCCCTCCCTA
Organism: Euptelea pleiosperma; assembly: GCA_035048495.1. NCBI lineage: Eukaryota > Viridiplantae > Streptophyta > Magnoliopsida > Ranunculales > Eupteleaceae > Euptelea > Euptelea pleiosperma. The sequence goes on from CM068553.1 coordinate 13,500,292, forward strand.
TAGAAAACTCTATAGTTGTAGCAAAGGATAGATTGATGGTCGAGCCCATAAGGACGAGTTGCTGGTGGTAGTAGTGATCTTGGATCGCTGCACATGTAGAGTTCTTGCCAGCGTTCAATGGAGATTGGAAGTTGCAGGCAGTCATGGAGAAGAGGATTCAGTCTGTTGTTGGAAAGGGAGATGTCGGCTGGAGTTGCAGGCTTTGCAAGTGGAAGGTGGCACTTGGAGGAGAAGATCGGGGCTGATGATGGGAGCTTTGATGCTGCAGGTTCAAAGAGGAATGGTGGAGGGCTGGGCGGTGCACATCAGCAGTATAGGGAGGTGAGGATACCACCTCTTCCTTCTTCTTTCTCTTCTCTTTTTCCCTTTTTTTGTTTTGTTTTTTCTCTTGAGAAAGGAGAAGATGAGACTGGACGGCTTCAAGAGGGGATTGCGGCTTGGAGAGTGGTGAGAATGGAGAGGCTTGGGAGATTAAGGTTTTTTCTCTTGCTAGAAAACGTGGTATGCAAAGATGGAGAGATGTTGTGAGAATGTAAGCCGCCCCTTATTAGATTTCCAAACCCTATTTATCTCTAAAAAAAAAATCAGCAATCCCCCTTTTTGAAATCTTTTCTTTTCACTTTAAAACATTTTCTTATTTTAAGGAAACACTTCTTTGGTCCATGATATTCACAAATTTTCCATGTCCAACGTCCAAGCATATTGTTGTTCCCAAAATTACCCCCATTGTTAAAAACGTCTAGCCCTTAAAAGCATTTTTCTTTTCTTTTTTTTTTTTTTTTTAAATTATCTTCTTTTGAATAATGTTTTGAAATATCTCCTTTTCAATCCATGTGAGAGAAAAAATGGTGGTCTCTTTATGGAAATAGTGGGTATTTATTTCAAACATAGAGGGAAAGTTCCCTTTTGTGAACCCGTGAGATATTCTTTAATAAAGGCAGTGGGGTCCACCTTAAGTCAAGGATGCGGGATCCACTAAATGGCTAGGCCGTAGGTAATGGGCCTATGTTTAACCTTGTCCGTGGCCCATATGACTGATCGTGGAATGATGAGGGCCATTGGATCTTAAGATGGTGTGATGGATGATGATCAAATGATCAACTGGTGATCAGACGATAGAGAAGGATGGCAAAGATCTGATGGATCATCGGATGGTGGAGATCGGCCAAGGTAGGCAGTAGGATCGAGTGACTGAGGAAGGAGAGAGGATCGAATGATTTGGATTTGAGAGTAAAGAGAGAATGATGGTTTGGAGAGAGAAAATAAAATAAAGAGAAAATACTAGCAGAGGGTCTTAAACCCTGGTCTATGACTTGATCTTTTGCAAGCTTTACCAACTAGACAAATCTTCATCTTGTGTTAGTTGATTAATCTTTAATCTCCTTAATCTCTTCATAGGGCGCTTGGCTCTCCTTCTCTCTTGATCTTCTCTTAGGCTTTTTCGACTCTGTCTCTCCCATCATTTGGCCTGTATCTTTCCATCCTTAGCCTATTGGCTCTTGAGCTTTGATCATAGGTTCTGAAGGTTGATTGTGGGCTCGCATTCCATCGAATTGTCCACTCGGGTTTTCTGCGATAGAAAGAGCACGTAATGAGGCTTAATCAAGACGGTCTTGTATGTAGACTTTCAAAAATGTATTTAATTCATGCGAATAATCGATTTTCATCTAAAAAGTGTGTTATACTCAATGGAAGAAACTCTTATGTAGAATTATTGATAAAAATCAAAGTTTTATGACTTGGTCTTTTGCAAGCTTTACCAACTAGACAAATCTTCATCTTGTGTTAGTTGATTAATCTTTAATCTCCTTAATCTCTTCATAGGGCGCTTGGCTCTCCTTCTCTCTTGATCTTCTCTTAGGCTTTTTCGACTCTGTCTCTCCCATCATTTGGCCTGTATCTTTCCATCCTTAGCCTGTTGGCTCTTGAGCTTTGATCATAGGTTCTGAAGGTTGATTGTGGGCTCGCATTCCATCGAATTGTCCACTCGGATTTTCTGCGATAGAAAGAGCACGTAATGAGGCTTAATCAAGACGGTCTTGTATGTAGACTTTCAAAAATGTATTTAATTCATGCAAATAATCGATTTTCATCTAAAAAGTGTGTTATACTCAATGGAAGAAACTCTTATGTAGAATTATTGATAAAAATCAAAGTTTTACGTAGAAGAATGTGATACTACTAAAAGGATAATGGCTTAAATTGCCTCCAATTTTTCCCAATAAAACTTATAGTGGCGCATATTTAATAGACGCCGCTAAAGTCTACAATTAGAGGCGGTTTTTTTTTGCTGCCACTAAAAGTCCACCGCTAATACCCTATTTTCTTGTAGTGACATAAAGTTGCATGTAAGACTAAAAACTGTATGCTTGTACTCCTTGTCATGATAGTTTTAGAGCTATTATGTGTAGTTATTGCCTTGAAAGTTCAAATCTTCTTTGTTTCCATTTCTATTAGTGGGAGAGGACATTTATACTAAGTTATGTCCTTGAAAGTCAGACAATTTGAGTAGAATCCATTAGCAAAGTTGTTGATAGACCACAATATGAGCCACGTGGAATATTCTTAGAGATTTCGGACCGGATGTTTGACCAAACCCTAGGTGGACTCGCAGACCAAAAATTAGCCTAATTAGTGATTTCTAAGCGTCGAATTTGAGTTGTTTTCATGGGTTGATTTTTAACCGTGGAATGTGAATTATTTGAAGCACATACAAGAAAAGTCAAACAGATTTAGTTAATTAACTAAAAGAGCTCAATTCTTGTAAATCACAGAGCTCTTATCTTTTTAACAAATAATTCCTAAAAACAACAAACTAAGAGTGTTGTTGTCTATAATAGATAACTATAAAAAATGGAAAATCATATAAAATCACACTTCTTGTAAAGAACTAAGCTCTTATCTCTATAAATTAGATCTCAAAGACTTCTCGAGAATAGTGGCATGAAGAGAAATAGAGTAGTACATTCGATTTCTTTAAAAAAAAAATTTCCATATAACGCACCAAGTGTGTTGTTTCTTATAATAGATAAAGGGTGGCGTTATTTGCACACACCTTTTTTTGAGCGGCACCCACATCAAAGTTGGAAGAGAACAAAAACAAAAAAAAAAACCGAACGAAGAGGAGCTCACCACCGCCCTCTTCTTCTTCTTCCACCACCGCCGCCACAACCACTGCACCACCACCGTCTTCTTCTTCTTCTACCACCATCGCCACCACCACCACAACACCTCTCTCTCTCTCTCTCTCTCTCTTAAGAAAAAAAACGCCCGTATCGGTAACCTACCTCTTTTCAAAAAACCACGAATCATATATGATATCACGGTTCTTGTAGAGAACCGAGCTCATGTCTAAAATTTGATCTCATCAGAGACTTCTCGATAAACTCCTTGGCCCGCCGGGCACAGTATCGACCATACATATCATTTGACCTCTTTCAATCAGAACGAAGAAATTTTGGTTATATTTCGAAGAACAACAAATCAACAGCACACCCGTGGCACACTTGCATGGATGAACGACCGAACTATTGATAGGAACCCACCTTTGTGATCTGTTAGAGCAGATAGGTTTCCAATTACCTGATTGGATTATCCTAACCTCATGATGCCCCCACGTTCTCGTATCTTGTTGGACCAAGTCAAAAAATTTACAGCGTCAACTGGAGAGTTCTAAGAAACACCAACTAAAGGTACAAAAAAGAGCGAGAGGACTTGGCAGTCCTCTAGGCCGACGTGCTATACAGCTGCTCCCTACCTGAGGGTCTTTTTTGGTAATTTTAATAGGGGGGATGGAGTATATTTGTTAACGAGTCGTGTTACAGTAGACATGAGGCTGCTCAATGGAGGGAGGTGTGTACCCTAGGTCAATGCCGAGATCTTCCAAATACATCTCGAGGACTTACATTCCAAAGTATTTGTCCTAAAGTTCACAGCACCTGGCCCTTTGGATTTCACTTGTACTTAGAAAGATTCTTCTTTTTTTTGTTTCTTATCAAAGGGGGTGTGAACCTAATTGAGTCAATGCCGTGTAGTCCTCGATCCTCACCAAAGAATATGCTTTGTTCTTTTGTAATCAGAGAGAAAATTTCTTGGAAAATGAAAGCTAAGGGCCTGTTTGGTACACGAATATTATCTTGGCTATGTATTTGTGCATATCAATATTTAGCAATTAATGTTTGGTTCGTGTATTAGCTTGCTTCATTTTATTTCAATTTGTATGGGTCCCACATATCAAAGTAAGTCAAATATGAGTTAGCTGAGTGTTGGACCCATGTATTAAGTCACAAGATCCAAACAGTCTCATTTTTATCTTTTTTATATATAGTGATTTTTCAATAAGAAAATAAATTTTACACAACAAAGCTTATTTGGTGTGAAAATAATCAAAATATTTACTCAGGGGAGGTGGTCAAATATTTTCCCTGGCTAAATATTTGGCACGGGTGAACGATGTGTACCAAACACGCCTAGGCGAATATTAGCGTGCACAAATATTTAATTTTCCCGCCGTGGTGGCCTACCAAACAGACCGAAGATAAAGTCAGATGATCCAATGGTGGTTCACGGAGTTAAAAGTATGAGCTCCTATTGTCTGATTTCCATTTATAAAAAGATTACCACAGGCTCTTCGTAATCACCAAACTTTGATTTAAGTCGGCCATACAACAATTCCTCACCTCACCAAACAGATCTTACACCAAAGTCTTAGTGAACAATCCATCTTGTTACAATATGGTAGTTGCACATATATATATATATAGTTCATATAATGCAAAGGAAATAGTACATGAATCTTATCGTAAGTATCAGGCCCCCATCATAACATTTGGCGCTTGCTCCATGTCGCAACAGCTACACGACATGGCCTCATTTTGGGCCGACTCAAACAAATAAACGTTAATCATAAACCTTAATACTATGAAAATTATGCAAATCAATCAAACAGCAGTAAGACCATTAACGAACACAGAAGCAAAAGCATCCATTTCCTTCCTGTTACGAACCAAGCTAATCTCAACCCCACCATCTCCGTTACTGTTATCCACCAGGGAAATTGCACCGGTTTTGTAGATCGATGTCATCTCCACCTTATTTGGCCTTCCCCATCCAAAATCCGCCTCGTTACTCCCGAACCGAGTTAAACCGGTAACCGTAACAAATCCCCTCTTATCTGAAGAAAACAACCCCGAAAGCCACTTCTCTGCACCTTTCAAAACTCCATTGTCCAGCTCTTTAATCGCCTCTCTAATGGCATCCACTGCGAAGGCAATCCCATCTTCTCCCATTATATCACTCCTCTCTGCGTTTGCTGTACAACGCCTGACACAGTTACCAAAGTACGTTTCAGGGATCGGTGGGTCTAATCGCGCCCTGCAATCCACGGTAAAGCGAATGTAGACCTTATTATCATCACTACCATCTTGCCCGGCTTTAACCAAGCAAACCCATGTGTATGCGCACGTTAGCACGAAGCTCGATATGCGAAATGGTTGCGTCTCTTCTCCATCCTTCTTGCGTCGAGCCAAGACCCATTGCTTGAGTCTCGCAACGTCAGCTCGACCCAGCTCGAATGTGGTTCGAACAGCGTTGGGTTGCTTTCTAACTTCCAAGACTTTAAAATTGAGGCTTGACTCGGACTCTGACTCAGAATGGATGAAATTGCACTTCATTAACTCCTTCAAGTATATCTTCTCGATTTCACCCGGGTCCTTGATCACAGTCCTATCATAGAAAGGTAGTGACTCGGTTAACAAAGATGTGTCTCCTAATCTACAAACCGAAGCCCATGACTTCATGAACTCTATAGCTGTTCTCCCATCAGAGACTGCATGGTGTGTTGTCATTCCAACGCATATGCCGGAATTAGGGAACAGGGTGAGTTGCACCGACAGCACTGGGACTACTGCACCGGATACCAGCAAGGGAGGGACGAGAAGTTGGGACTCCTTCGCATATCGTTCATTGTTGCTTAAGAGATGGTTGAAATCGATATCGGATTCGGCCACGGTTAAAGACACCGAGTCACCTTCAACGTAACGGATCACAGGTTTTTCAAATTCGGGTGACCATATCAGATTTCCAGCAAAAGGGTAGAAGTGTTGGAGGACGAGGGAGAGTGAATGTTTGAGGTGGGGAAGGAGAGAGTCTGTAAAGTGAGTCTTTGATGTGGGTACGCTGTAGAAGTAAAGGCCTTCAGAGGGTGGCCGCGGTATCCAGAGCAGATCTAAGAAGGTGAGAGGGAGAGAAGTTTGGGCGACTGAGCCTGGTGGTGGAGACACTCGGCAAAGCTCGAGCACCTTCACTTCGTCTTCGTGAGATGACAACCCCATATCAGACAGAGATCCCATATCAAACTAAGAGAGAGAGATATGCTACGGTCAATACTTGCATTTTGGTCTGCCTATAAGAGTTAATTTGTAGGAGGGGAAACCTTCAAAGTTTCAAGGTCCCCGGGACCAGCGAATCTTTTCCCTACCTAACACCCTACCCTACATCTCGTTTCTGCCTTTAATTGCATTTTGGTCAACTCTTTTGTGGCTATGAACAGCTGCTTTTTTTATTTGTGAAACTCCTTTAAATAACACCCCTAGGCAGTGTTATCATGTTCCCAACATAATCTCTGTGTGAAATCACAAAACAACTTATGTCATCGAGATTCCCACCAAATGAATCCCAAAGACCACACCACTCAAATTTCAAAGAACATCAAACGGTTTGAACATTTCTATCTCTTCCTTATTTTCTTTTCAATTACAACTAGGGCTGCAACTTGTGCGTGCTCAACCTGAGCGCGATGGGTTCAATTAGGATTGGGTTGCCCCTTCATAAGGTTGGCAATGCATCGGATCCTAAAAAATTGGGTACGGAACTTTATTTTTCGTTATCGGATCGGTACCGGATCGACCTCATTCCGATCCGATATAGACCCGGCATCTATATACTATATATAATATGGGTTAGGATCGGGAGACAACAATTTTCACAACATTTTCTACAATAAAAAATTGGCGTGAGCCAATATATAAATTATAAGTTTTGGAATTGGATGATTTTTGGTGAAGATGGTCTCTATGGCAAGGAGATCATCCTCACAAAAGTTCAAATCATTGAGACATTCGTAGACTGATTTAGAAGTTGAAGAATTATGGACCGTCTATTTTTACCATTAACTTGAAGACTACACTTGATGGGGTTAGAAATTTCAGAATGGGCTGATTTTTTGTAGGAGTGATCTATATGGTGAGGAGATCATCCTCACCAAAAATCAGCTATTGATTCATCTTCCATGTGGGTACGCCAAAATTGTTGTAGAAAATGTTGTGAAAATTGTTGTCTCCTGATCCTGACCTTATATATATATATATATATAATCCCATTAGGCCTATATCTAAATAATATATATTTAAATATCTATATAATATAATTTATATGGGTTAGGATCGGGAGACAATAATTTTCACAACATTTTCTACAACAAAAAATTGGCGTGAGCCAATATATAAATTATAAGTTTTGGAATTAGATGATTTTGGGCGAGGATGGTCTCTATGGCAAGGAGATCATCCTCACAAAAGTTCAAATCATTCTGACATTCGTAGACTGATTTAGAAGTTAAAGAATTATTGACCGTCTATCTATATAATAAAACAGGATGGTTGTCTCCCCCTCTTATCCGATTTCATAAAGGATGGTTGAGATCTTATCACACCACATGGACAGTAGATCTCAGCCACTCACACCCAATTTTGACAAATGCTTTGTCGATGAGTGTCGTGGGCACGGGTCACCTACTATTTACCTACATATAAGGAATGAAATGGATTGGATTTACATATAGACCAAGGGTCAGGCTCAGGAGCCCCACTTTTTATGCCTCGAGAGGGGTGTTACCTTTAAAACGGCTATTAAAACGGATTGAAACGGCCAGGGGCAAAAATGGAAAAAATAGATTTTAAATGATTTTAATGATTTTAACGGAAAAAAGTGGTGCTGAAATTCAAATTTAAAAAAAAATAGAATTTAACAAAAATTTAATGGTTTTTTTATACCCCTCTTATCTTATATGGCTTCATTAATAATGAGTGACTGAGATCCACTGTGCTTCATATCGATGGCTGAGATTAACTCCCACCCGATTTTGACGAACACTTTGTTGGAAAGTACCGCGGGCACGAGCCACCCACGCATATATCAAGACAACTCAGTTGTATTCTCTTATCTTATCCATCCATCTAAGGTGGACGGTTAGATAAAGAGTGGTTGAGATCAAATTCATCGATCTAATGTGGACGGTTAGATTTCAGCCACTCAATCCTCCTCATTTGACCTCAATTTATTCAAAATTTAAATTTCAACACCGTTATTTTTTGTTATATATTTCTGTTATTTTCTCATTTCTCCATATGTGCGTTACAATCCGTTATAACAGCCGTTATAATGGAAAAAACAGTAACGCCCCAGTCCGTTATACCGTTTGAGTGCCAAAGGCACCCAATTTTTGCAAACATTTTTGTCGGAGAGTGCCGTGGGCATGGGCCATTTACTATTCTATATAACAAAACACATCAGTTGTCTCCCTACTTATACCTCCTCTTATAAGCATCAACAAAGATGGGCCGAGATCTAATCCTCCCCCAAATGGACGGTGGATCTCTGCCACTTAACTGATTTTGGCAAATTCTTTATCGAGGAGTACCGATGGCATGGGGCACCCACTAGTATATATACATATGGGATCAGATCGGATCAGATCGGACCCAGAACCGATCTAATCATATCGGAACGGTTCCGGAATGAATTTTATTGATCCGATCCGGTCCGGATCGATTGGATTTCTTATCGGATCGGTACGAAATCAGTACCAATCCGACTCGAACCCGATCCATTGCCAGCCCTATCCTTCAGTACTTGGGTTGGACTCAGGCATGGATTTTGACAACCTGATCAAATTGGGTTGAGCTAGGGTTGAGAAATCTAAGCCCGACCTTGGGTTGAGTTGGGTAAGATTTCACGGCCTTGAAGGTAGGGTTGGGTAAGTGTTGACCTCCAACCCAACCCAACCCACCCGAGTTGCAGCCCTAATTATCACGTTCATCTATTAATCTTATTTTCTTAGACCGCCGTCCATGGCATGAGAAATTGCCAGGTGGTTGCGTGTGTGGAGACCACTCGGAGAACAAAATCCGAGGTTAGCACGAAGGTTTCAAGCCCTTTAACAGTTGACTTTTCATTTTGGGTAAATAACTTTCGAAAGGGAACAAGAAAATTGAATAAAATAGACCAACAAACTCACTCAGTCCATTGATGGTTTTGGTTAGGTAGGTTACGTCCATTTCAACCTTTTTTTTTTTATGGGTTAGGTAGGTTCTTGGACTTTTCCGATTCCTCGTCACCTTGACAAATTCAATAGAATTAAAATATGTTTTTTTTTCAACAACTTACCTAAAAAATATCTACCAAACTCGATCTTTCAATGAAAAATATCTGGTCAAACTATCTATCAAATTAACTCAAAAATACCGCCTCGTGACTATTTCTATCATCTTTGCCGCATCATTGAGAACTAGACCTAAATGCGTCGCGCAGGTCATCTGCCGTGGAAAAAAAAAAAGCCATTACTTACCAAAAACAAAATCATATCATCTACAGGGTAAAATCATCCAACAATGCTGAGTGAGTCCTCACTCCTCAACCCACTGTACTTGAGATACGAGTCAAAGGTATTGTGATTAACGACAGGCATTTTCTGAGTATTCAAACATAAGTTGGTCAGGGAATTATATAGTTAACAATGGATTGAACTACTGAAATAATTAAATTTGAATGATTGAAGATATAATTGGAACTTAGCAATCCATTAAGTGGGCATAAACGGGTTCATTCTTACGGTAGGAATCTGAGCATTATTTGGTAGCTAGCTAGTCACCGCTGTCTGGGCCCACTGACCGCATGTTGATAGACATTCATATAAAAAATCAGCTTGTTTGATGATTTTTAGCCATTCGTTTTACTAATTAATTAAAATAATGGTCGCATTCAACGGCCGTAAGAACGCCTTAAAAAGTACCAATCAGGGTATTTTTGGTATGTATACCTACCAAGTTTATTTAGTTGCCGTTGTAAACTGTATTGTCACGCTTGCACATGTATGTGCGCGCTTGTACGTATGCGCCTGTACGCGCATGTACACACGCACCTATACGCACGTGCTAGCTCATGCGCTGGTGCAAGTACGTTACTATCGCGCATGCGGGAAGCCCGAAGGGCTTCCGCTCCCTCTGAGCTCCTCCGGATAGGGTAGAAGTGTTCAAGCTGATGAAAAATCAGCTTGTTTGATGATTTTTAGCCATTGGTTTACTAAAAAATGGTGGCATTCAACGGCTGCAAGAACGCCTTAAAAAGTACTAATCAGGGTATTTTTGGTGTGTATATCTACCAAGGGGTGGGCTAAACATCCATGCAGTCAGTGGGCCCAGATGATAGTGGTGAGTAGCAAAAATCGTGCGTCCGCATTTGAAAAAGTTTCAGGCATACCTTGTTACATCTTTTTCCTTTATATATACTAGGGGAATGCCACGTGCGATGCACGTGCACCTTACACGTAGCACACTCGTAGAGATCACTCACCGTATCGATGTTTGGCCCATCCATAGATGAACCTAGATGCAAATAAATCAGCATATTAATGATTTTAAGGATTTGATTAGAGTCGTTTTCATGGATTGATTTGTAACCGTAGATTTTGAGCACTTAAACAGGCTGATATTTGGTATATAGGTCCACCTATCGATGGGACAAACATCCATGCGGTCAGTGGTCCCTAAGAGCGTGCCAGGTGGCTTACTATTGTCCCTCATCATCATTGATGAGGGATGTGGGCATGCTGGACATCCTGAACTGTGTAGGACGTACTCCAACCCAAGTTTTGTCTTTAGAATACAAGCATTTAACGAGGGAGGGTTTTGCCTTTGATAGTAGAGAGGCCTTTGAAAGAGTCTACTTCATGAGTTAAGCTGAACTATGGGAATTTGAGCAATATTTGAGGGACAATGATCCAACGCCTAGAAATCACTAATCAGGCTGATGTTTGGTTTATATGGTTAGAGTCCTCTAAGAGTGAGCCAGTGGCTCTTATTGTGTCTTGTAACCGGAGCCTGTCATTTTAGGGCTGTAAGTGGAGCCCGACCCATATATAAATTAGAAGTTTTGGAATGGGATGATTTTTGGTTTAGGAAAGTCTCTATGGTGAGGAGATCACCCACACAAAAATTCAAATCATTCTGATATTCATAGCATGGTTCAAAAGTTTAAGAATTATGGACTGTCTATTTTTTACTGTTAACTTGAAACCACATTTGATGGTGTTATAAATTTTAGAATGGGCTGATTTTTTGTATGTGTGATCTATATGGTGAGTACATCACCCTCACAAAAATTCAAATCATTCTGATATTCATAGCACAGTTTAGAACCTAAAGAATTATGGGCTGTCTATTTTTTATTGTTAACTTGAAACCCCCACATTTGATAGTGTTAGAAATTTCAGAATGGGCGCTGATTTTTTGTAGGGGTGATATATATGGTGAGGAGATCATCCTCCACCAAAAATCAGTCATTGAGTTATCTTCCATGTGGGTACAACAATTTGTAGTTCATGCTTTGTCACTTTTATTCCTCTTATTCCAAGTAGTAATTAACTATATTATAATGATACGTGGATATCATCCGTTTCAGTTTCAAAATTAATATAGGTTGTCAAATGTTTAGAGGTAGTTGTAGACTTAAAGTGAGAGGTTAGGGAAATTAAATATGTCTTAATATAGAAGAGACAAAACCAAATCATGGACATACATGGTGTTTAAGTTGTGAAGACTTTGGTTTCAAGCTCTTTAATAGATATGGATGTGACATGTGGCCCAGAATGTTGGAACCATAGAGAGGTAAAATGTGTGTCACATACAAATAATACGTAAGGTGAAATCATTATCATATTAGATGGTTCACCAAACTGGCCTGCTGTAAAGATAGAATGGCCCACTTGGTTGACCCACAGACTGAATTAATCAGCCTGATCGGTGATTTCTAGCCATTGGGGTTCGAACAATTTTGTTATATCATGGGCTTCATAAGTAAACCCACACACCAACTCTGGCATGTGGTTTGGTTTATTAGTGATTTCTAGCCGCTATACTTTGACACTTTTTTCATCGCGGGTGTCGTGAAAAGTCCTATAAATGAGTTCTAAGCCCCTGATGGGAAGTACTCAAATTGTACAGCTAGAAACATCACAAATAAGAGTATTTTGGGCCATCAGTTTAATTAGGTTATCCAATGATCAAAATCTGTGTTGTGTGGCCCACTATCTTTCTCTGAATTGTAAAGGAAGTGGCATACCTTGTAAAAAATAATTTTATATTCTAGTTTGGCAAAGATTCCGTGTGACACAGAACATTCTTGTAACCATTCCTACGAGTACTAGTGTAGCGTTAAAGATGTCGTGGTACGCATACTTCGCCGACCGACTACATGAAGACTCAAATACAAAGACAGCAACAATCAAACGGTTAACGACATGAGTCATTTGAGTAACTGCACATTTGTTCATTAAAGATCGTACGTGCTCGCATAGGAAGGTAAGTGACTTAGTGACCATAGGAATAGGTTTTAAATGAATAAAATATAATGGTCAAACCTAGTCAGAGGACAGACCCAAGTCTAATCAAGAGTTTGACTATGGGGGTATATCCAATCGATTGGACTTATCCAATCTATTGGATCTTCCTGATCAATCGATTGGACCCTACGGAATAGAACCTATTTCAAGTCTGATCGATTGGACTTTCCTGATCAATCAATTGGACTCTACGGATAGAACTCAGTTCTGAGTCCAATCGATTGGATCTTCCTGATCAATCGACTGGACACTACGGAATAGAAACTTTTTAAAGTCCGATCGATTGGACCCGTGGTACAATCAATTGGATTCACAAAGGAAAAACCCATCCGTACTGGCCCAATCGATTGTACTCTTGGACTGTGCGCAAATAGATCTTTTCAGATCAAAAATTCAAGGTTCTACATTCCCCACCTATTTTATGACTAAGGGCTTCGAAACTCTAGAAATATAGCCCTTCTCTTGACTTACAGATTATACATTAACACACAGAAAATAGTATTTTATTTATTAAGAGTTGTCCATTCAAAAAAAAAGTTCAAAGCTTCATTACTATTTCTTGAGACCTTTTCTCTTCTCTTTAATCATAGCTTAGTGCTTGATCTCCACTCAACTGAGGTTTCCCACTTAGAATCTTAAACCTAGCAAGTCTGAGAGTACCAGTGTGTCTCAACACTATTTTAGCGACTTGGGGTTCAGGGTATATTGAATCCTTCACCTTCAGTAGAGACTAGAGTACTGAGAATTAATATCGGGAAGTATTGATCGAATGTAGGTTTGGGGAGTACCAAATTGAACAAGTAGTCAAGGCTTCTTGATTGGGAGGGCGCGCGTGGAATCGTAGCATTGATTCAGAGAACGTGGATACATTGGTAGTAGGCCTTGGCTAAGGTTAGAAGCTGCATTTGCAACGGGTGCTGCGTAGATAACTTCTGTTTTGTTTAATTTTTCAGTTAGTGATACTTTCCGTCTAGACGTGGTCTCGTGGTTTTCTAGACTAAGGTTTCTACGTAAAAACTTTGTCTTGTAGATGTTTGATTGTTGTTCTGCTAATTGTATTGATTACATCAAACGAGGAAAAGATAATATACCATGGAGGTATATTTGATTTGAGTCGGTTGAGATAATCTTTTTATCAATCAACTAAGGCATGCGAGTTTATCACCTTACATTGACCAGTAAACTTGTGATAGGTTAGATTAATTTTTAAATACCTAATCACCCCCCTTCTAAGTATTCTTGAATAAAAAAATACAACTAAGGCATACGAGTTTATCACCTTACATTGACCGGATCGGGTATTTCAATTGGTATCAGAACGAGTTATTCTATAAAATGTTTAATCACCTAAATTTAGATTCCTGTAAAACCAATTCATTCTTTACATTTACTAAGATGCAAAAAGAAGGCGGAAACACATCCAAACCTCCATTATTTGATGGAGAAGACTATGCATATTGGAAGATAAAAATGAGGGCATTCTTCATAAAAATATTGTTCAATTTTTAGAATATGATTGCGATAATTTTGATGAGTTTGGAAGAACCGTCATGGGATGAGATAGAAATAAGGATGGTTGCTATACAGTGACCAAATTTTCTCGAAACACTACCCACGATGCAAATCTTAAGGGTATCCTTCCTTTTCTATTTACTTGAGAGTTGTGTACTCTTACATCATTACTCCCGTATTATGATTTTGATATCCTTTTGAGTCTTGTGAGGTTCCCTTGGTATTGATACAAAAAGACCTAAAGGGGGGTGATCAAGTCTTTTAAAATTATCCTAAGTTGATTACTAATATGTATGGATATTTATGTACAATCAACTTAAGGCAGTAAAGAAAGATAGAGACAAACAATCAACAACACAAAGATATATAGTGGTTTTGTGTCACAACACTTACATCCACTCTTTAAAAGCTCCAATGAGCTATCACCTTTTTAATTCAATATTTAAGAACTCTTACAATATTAAATAGGATAAATAACCAGGTATCAATCGCAATCGATAATAACAGAGTACGGCCACAACTGAACTCCCATTTAGTCAAGAACATTTCTAACTCGAGCAGGGTAACAGATATAAATGGGACAAACCAATATGGGAAGCGTTTCTAAAGAAAAAGCTCCCTACAAAAAAAGTTACCTCTTAATCGAGATTGATGAAGAATGTGTAACTTCGATGTTTCTGAAGCTTTATCAAAGGCACTGTGTAGAACCGCCGCCTAGAACAATCATTGAATCACTCTCACAGGAAGAGCTCCAAGCGCCGAGGCAAAGCTCCCACAAGTTGAGCAAGGCTAGAACATCAAAACAAGAACACCAAAGCAAGCACGAAGGCAAGGGAGCGAAGATCTAGTCTCTTGGAAGTGAAGAACTCAAGAGATAGGAGAGTGAATTGGTAAGTATTAGGGAAGGGGGTAGGGGTAGGGAGTATTTATAGTGAATGGGGAGGGGAAGAGTGCACTGGAGAATCGGGGTTCTACCGAGGCCGGTCGACCGGTCTACCCGATCGACCGAGGGTCAATTTGACCCCGATTGCCCTATCTCCAAGTCCGGTCGACTCGTCTACCAATATCGTCTAATCAGGGTTCCGACAAGTGGGGTTTCCATCTAATATGTCAAGGGAACTCCAAATATGTCTGAATGGGACTCCAAAGATGTCTCAGTCAATGATGAGTGTCTGCACTCCAAGTTAGAAGCAATCACATATCCAGGGTTTGGATTAAGGCAGAGTTGTCGACATCTACATAATAATATCATTTAAGTAAATGTCAAAAACCTTACAATCCATTTTCTTAAGAAATTTATAATGTAAATAAGGGATTACCCCCAAATCAATCCAATAAAAATATTTCCAATATCAAATTCCCAAAGATATAGAAAGTGATTTTCCAGTTCAAGAACAAAATCAAGATTATGGTAGTCAGTCAACA
This sequence comes from Euptelea pleiosperma, assembly GCA_035048495.1. NCBI lineage: Eukaryota > Viridiplantae > Streptophyta > Magnoliopsida > Ranunculales > Eupteleaceae > Euptelea > Euptelea pleiosperma. The sequence continues at coordinate 13,515,905 of CM068553.1, forward strand.
AAGTTGACTTTCTACTAAAAATGTCTTTTCCAGATCTGAAGGTATGGTAATTTTCTTTATAAAATATCAATACTAAAATACCAAAGTCTGGTAAAATAACGTTAAGCCGAAAAGCATTTTTTGTCAAAACAAAGATATGCTTTTCAGTATTTAATAGCCTTCCAGACTTTAGTCAAATCCACAAATTACTAACTACTCGAGTCATAGTCTAATAGGACCCGGAATTAGAGAGATGGAAAATACTTATCAAATGACCTTACCAAATACCATGGAGGAGTTCTTCGTTAGATCTTTAAGATTGGATCTTCAACAGATCTTAGATAGCTTTCAACACCCACTATCTTTAGAGATCTCCAAGACAAATACTTAATCAGTTTCATTCATGGAATTGATAATACAAAAAGTATAATATTACAAGTCGATGGTGTGTAGTTTTTTTTTATTTTGTTTTCTTTATAGTTTTCTATTTGTTTTTAGACCTTTGCTTATTTACATTATTTTGAGTTCATATATTCAAAAACAAAAAATCAAAAATTTGAAAATTAAAAATTTTTGTATTTTGCATAAATGTGAATGTAATTTTGATATTAACTTTAAAAAATTCTAGAACCAAGACTTGACATAAGGTAAATTGAGACTAGATCATTGTAAAAAAATTCTATAAAATTTAGATGATTAGTCAGCTTTATTATTTCTCAGTTAGCGAATGATCATAAGTTTTAACTTGATAAATTACATACACATTTACTAACACTGGTTTAGACTAGATTTGATAGAGGTAACAAATCTATCGAATCTAGTACTTTACAGGGATGATGAATAGCCCTATACTAGTTATGAATTCAAATTAGTTGTGATCCTACCCTCTGTTGATTTTGGTACTAAAAAACAATCGACTTTTGGCTTCCCTGAGTAATGGTTCTCTTTGGAAAGAGTTACATCAAGTGGATGTGGTAAAATCTGCATGGCCCCGAATTATGTAAAAATTCTAATTATACTAAAGTTGCAGAGGATACCATACCTACCGAGAGTGAAGCTACTATCCATACGTGTGAAAACATTAGCTCATGTCAAAAGAGAACTTGAAAAAGAAAAATTGTTAAAACTAAGTGAGTTAAAAACATCCATATTTACTAGAAAATAAAATTAATTAACTTGGCAAATGCACTTGTAAAAGAAAGTGGTTAGAACCTAATAATTCTAATGATATCTCATAACTAGATACAGGATACCTCCAGATTCTAGTTTAATACTTGGAATTGAACATTTATCTATCTTGTACCCTTGGTAGTGAAAAGTTAAATCACAGTACACCCAAGTAAAAGAAATTGAAGTTTTAACTAAAGTAAACTAATTTGATTGACTTACTCTGACAAATGGCCTGGGTTGACTACATTTGAACTATTCTCGATTAAACTGCATAGTTAATTTTAAATTTCTAAGTTTGATATTTAATAGTGTCTATCACATTGAAACTCATTTTGCATTGCATTTTATTTTATTTTATTTTATTTTATTTTATTTTATTTTATTTTATTTTATTTTATTTTTCAAAGAAGAAAATAAGTTTATTAATGAAGATAACATGTTGCAACCAAGATGACTCAGGGAGGCAAAACTTGGGAGTAATTAAACACTGGATATATCACCTTCGGCCTTGGAGATCACTTATTTTGGAGCAGTTCCAGGACAACCAATCTGAAAGACCAAAGAAAATCATTTATACCCAATGAAAACCCAATAACCTAGGCGCCTAGCAAAAATGGAATCTATATGCCAGTTGACACATAAGGTTTGACACAACTTCTTCATTCGCACAGGGGGGGGGGGGGGGGGGGTAGAGTTCCACCAAAAGATGGTCAAGCCATCCGTAATAGTGCCCCAATTAGCCAGCTTATCGGCAGCGCCATTGCCTTCTCGGTAAATGTGTGAGCATCGAAAATTCAAATTGCTGATTTTATGCAAACATTTGAACCATTGGTTTGAGTCTCCAAGGAACATCTGTTGACTTAGTCTTGAGAAGATGAATCACCATTTGGCAATCGCTTTCTAACTAGATGGATTGCCATCCCTTAGCCCAAACAATGTCCATACCGGTAATAATCGCCCAGATTTCAGCATGAAGGGTTGTTGTAGTGTCAAGTCCTTTGGCAAAGCACCCATTACAAGGCCTCTGCAATTTCTGAAAATACCCCCATACCCGGCCATCCCCGGATTTCCTCTAGCAGCGCCATCCGAATTAAATTTTATCCAACCTGGAAGAGGGGCACCAAATGACTTCTGTGATAGATGGAGCGCAACGTGGACTGCCAACAATGTTAAGACTGTGGAGGACCGATATTTCTGAAGTGGAATTCATCATCTTCCCAGTAGAAATTTGTGCCGTATCCTGGATCCAAACTTGAATCAATTTAATCTATTTAATGGTGGATGGGGATTCATCTTCAAATTTGCAATTGTTATGAGCTTTCCAGATGGCCCATAGACCAGAAAAAATAGCAGCTAACCATAGTTCACCCACTTGACTATTATTCCCCAAAGCCTCATTTACAAATTCCAGAATGGATGGCCTTAAAGCAACTGGTTTACCAAACTTAGCAAAAAACCAAGCCCGGATATTTTTGGCAAACTCGCACTATAAGAAGAGATGAGAGACCGTTTCTGCGTTGCAAGGAGAAGGGAAAAGGCTGCAACATGATACAATATTGCAGCCCCTACTCCGCAAGTTATCTTCCGTTTGGAGTTTATCATGTAGCATCCGCCATATAAAACAAGATATGCGAGGTGGGATGAACTTGGTCCATAGAGCTGCGCCCCAAGAGGTAGTATGGTTTTTATGTCTAACGGCTTCATAGGCTTCAAAGAAAGAAAGGATCCCAGTGAGGGAGTCATTCCATACTAAATGATCATCACCCAGCTGGGTAAGAATTTCTGTACCATGGATTAGCTCAGCAATCCCAATGGCGTGTTGAGATAATTGGATAGGGATAGCCCATTTACCCTCAACAATAAAATCAGAAACTTTATCTTTGAGCTTGCTGCGAACCACGTGAGGGATGTCTAACATGTCTGCGATGATGTCTTTTAACCAGATATCATTCCAGAAATTAACCGTGGAGCCATCTCCAATCACCCAATGAGTGTTCTCCACCACATTTTGGTATTCTTTTTATATTCCAGTCCAGATTGAGGATTTTTTGTAGTAAGAAATTGGAAGATTGTGTTTATTGACAAAGCCAGCTCTAAGGAAAACACTCCATTGACATTTACCTGAAAGGCAACCCCAGGCCAGTTTGGTCATGGCAGCTTTATTCATCCCTTTCAAACTACAAACTCCCAATCCACCTTCTACCTTGGGTAAGCAAGGTTTTTTCCTAGCCACAGTGACTAAGGGTGCGTTTGATACCCGTGCAAATTGGATGTGCAAATAGGTTTACGCGTGCAATCGTTTCCCACACATGTTTGGTACGCGTGCATTCGGCGATTTGCACATGTACACGAGCAAAGGAATACTCACCCCCTTTAGCAATTAAAAACCCATTTCACCCCCTGAGCAATCGTTTACACAACCTCCTTGTGCAAACAATTTGCATAAGGTACAAATTAAAATCCAATATTTTCTCAAATCAAGCTTTCCAAAAAAAAAATAGAAATAATGAAAAAAGTGGCCTTGAAATTTAAATTTTAAATTTTAAAAAATGAGAAAAATGAAAAAAAAATAACGAAAAATAATGGCCCCTTTTTCACAATTTTTTGTCAAAAATTAATGGTCATTATTTTCGTTACAACAGAAAATAACGATATTTTATTTTTTGACCATTTTAACAGTACATAACGTAACGGGAGAGGTCCGAATCCATTACAATAGCCATTATTTTTGCCATAACAGATTCGGACCTCCCTCGTTACGTTATATACTGTTAAAAAGCTGAAAAAATATACCGAAAAATAACTACCATTATTTTCTAAAAATTTTTGTGAAAAAATATCCGTTATTTCTGTTATTGCCCATTATTTTTCTGTTTTTTTCATTTTTCATTTTTGAAAATTTGAAATTCATGTTCAACTATGTGGGGCCCACCTATTAAGTACGAAAAATTCATTATTTACTTAATATGTGGGGCCCACATATTTTGTGCTTTCCTAAGTGAGCATGCGCGCAAACCAAATGGTAGTAAATATGAACAATGCGTAAATTTTGAAACTTGCATATGCAAAGTTGGTGCGAACCAAAGACAAGAAAATAGTATGGGTGCACAAACCATGCATGCACAAACCATTGCACGCATAATGGTTTGCATGCATACCAAACAGACCCTAAGGCTTTTTCATCTAAGTCCCCTGTCCAAATAAAGTTACGAATCCATTTCTCCAATGAGTCCAAAGAAAGGCGAGGCCAATGATAGACATTCATACTGTAAATGAGCATACCATGAATAATTGATTTCACCAATAGAATGAGCCCAGCTTGTTAGAGTAGGCGACCTTTCCATTTGGACATTTTCAACTTAACTCGGTCGACTAAAGCTTGAAAATGAGTTTTACTCAACTTCCCTCTTAATAAAGGAACACCCAAATATTTAGCAAGAAGGGCACCTTCTCCGATCCCAAGAATAGATAAAATGCGAGATTTTCTGCTAGCTGTAGCATTTCCAATAAATACAAGGCTTTTGTCCTTACTGACAATCAGACCAGATGCTTTGGTGTAGTCACGCAACAGGTCCATGAGGTTTTGCAAGTGGCTGGATATACCTTTGCAAAAGATAAAAATGTTATCAGCATAAAGGATGTGGGTGGGAGCTTTGTCCGTTTGCCAAATGAGCTTTCTCAATATCAGCTTCCGCGGCCATGGGCAATGGGCTGCCTGCTACATCCTCTCGGCAAATACTTCTCCAGCGGTTTTAAACTGCCGCATAAACCACTGAAAATTGAAAAGGCCAACGTTGACGGTTCTTAAACCGTCAGGGTGCAAAACCGGCAGTTATAAACCACCGGTATATTTGTTTCTCCGGCAGTTATAAATTGCCAGTGTTGTACTTTCCTTGGCAGTATTTTAACCGCCGGTGTTGGTCTTTTTCTCTACACTGTCAGCCAATTTCCGGCAGTTTCAAGCTGCCGGTGAATCCAGTCAAGATTTAAAAAAAACAATTGCTTTATTTTTGGAATGTATTTTTTTTTTAAATTGTACTATTGTTGATGTCATTTTAGCCCACCTGCTAAAACAAACAAAAAAATGATACAATTGATAAATAACAAACAAAATATATATATCCCTTTTGACTTCCATGACAACTTAAATCATTTGCCCGTTTAGACGTCCAAATTACAATTATAATTCTCAAATATATCCAAGAAAAATTGCAAAGCACAATCGATTAAAAGGAAAAAAAGTTAGAGCCTAATATTATGGTGTGCACAATAGTATTTTTTTTTTTCTAACAAGTCTGACAAGAAGCATATCATGTAGTTAACCAGATGCCATTGATTCGGAAGAAAAGAGGTGCTTAACTCGTGAAAGAACTGAATCATGTGCTGAATCATATAGATTGTCCTTGGAAGGAATCTCCAAAATTGTTAGACTCTGCTTGTTGTAGCTATCAACTAGAAACCTTATCATGTTTGCAACCTAAAAAAGAAAACGCACATACAAATTAAGCTTTTTAAAACAATAACACTCAAATTTTGACCAAATATCCAAAGAAGCGAATTAAGAGGAACAACTAAAAATTAGCTTGATTAATGATTTCTAGCTATTCAATTTACTACCAAAAAACATGCTTGAATCCAAGGTTAGAATCATCTTATAAAAAGTATTAGATGATTATAATTAATTATTAACTAGGATTTAATTATTTTAATTAGAACATTCATGAGAAAATATAGGCAACAAAAAACACATGGTCAAGAATAAAAGTTGTTACCAGAAACAGCTGCATGTACCTAAAGTGAAACACTCAACACAGAAACATCCATAAGAGAAGCATTTATTATCATATTCCATGTATTTGCAAACAAAATAACTAAAGCAATTTTCAAAAGAAAATCAGGAAGGTTATGGCTATATCTGTATGGCAAATATCCAATTCCATGTCACATGAAAGATAATCATGAAACACAACATAAGGATGCGAGGATCATTTAAATAAGAGATATATGTTAAGACTGAAGGACATGACAACCTCATTTACTTTCCAAAAAAGAAAAGGGATGCTAGTGTGTGCTCTACATCATCTCAGCCCCACGATCATGATAGATGATATTTCTATCTAAAATCTTGGACCCTCCATTGCAAAAAATAGATTGATCGGATGGTTAAGAGTCGTTCCGATCAGTGCAATTCCCATGCAAGAAGTGCCCTATTGTCTTATATCAGTGGGTGGGCCTTTTTGCTGATTGCACCTACAAAAGAAGTAATGCATATACTGTGGTGGAATGGATGATAGTCCATTATTATTTCTAGATGATGCCAATTTGCATGGACAAGAGAATAAATTCAGTAAATGAGAAATTAGGATCTCTAGAAAGGGAGTTGGACAAATTTGACACTAAGGGATTTCTATCATTTTTTCTAATAAGAGAAGGACGTGAAATTAAGCTTCGTCACTAAAAATACAAAAGAATAAAAAAAATCAAGCTTATCATCTTATTGTGATACCGTACACACTGTAAAGGAAGTAATACATTTTAATTTTTTCTTGAAAATTGAAATTATTAGAAGTGGTGCTTGCTTACTCAAATCTGAACAATCACACAACAAGGCCTTGTATGGGCCCACTTGAAGAAATTCAAATTACTCGTAGATATAATAATATCTTAAGCCCAACTACTCTAAACCTTATGTACGTCGTCCACAAATTAATCAAAGAGCATTAAGATCATTAATGAACATAGTAGCAAAAGAATCCATTTCGTTCCTATTGCAAACCAAACTAATCTCAACCCCGAGTTTGCTTCTGCTCAATCGATTGGACCGAGACAAACTTGTTTTATATATAGATTTTGGACCTTTTGTTCCACACTTCAATTGATCCCTCTTGCTTCCCTTCTTCCTCCAATCAATCTAACTCTTCAGATCTGGTAAGTTTAGGTATACCTTGTTACATCACGACCCAAATAAATAGTCTAACCCTAAGGGATTTCTAGCCTTTTTTCTAATAAGAGAAGGACGTGAAATTAAGTTTCGTCACTAAAAAAAAAAAAAAAAAAAAAAACTAGAAAATCAAGCTTATCATCTTATTATGATACCGTACACACTGTAAAGGAAGTAATACATTTTAATTTTTTCTTGAAAATTGAAATTATTAGAAGTGGTGCTTGCTTACTCAAATCTCAACAATCACACACAACAAGGCCTTTTATGGCCCACTCAAACAAATTCAAATAACTCGTAAATATAATAATATCTTAAGCCCAAATACTCTAAAGCTTATGTACGTCGATCGTCAACAAATCAAAGAGCATTAATACCATTAATTAACATAGAAGCAAAAGCATCCATTTCGTTCCTATTGCGAACCAAACTAATCTCAACCCTGAATTTGCTTCTATCCAGTCGAATGGATCAACTCAAACTTGTTTTATACTAGTGAATGGCCCATGCCCACGGCACTCTCCGATAAAAGCATTTGCAAAAATTGGGTGCCTTCGGCACTCTCAAACGGCTGTTATAAGGGATTGTAACGCAGAGAGGGAAAAATAAAAAATGAAAAAATAACAGAAATAACAAAAAATAACGGTGTTAAAATTCAATTTTTAAATTTTAAATTTTTAATAAATTGAGGTCAAATGAGTGGGAGTGAATGAATAAATGAGGGGGATTGGGTGGCTGAAATCTAAGCATCCACATTGGATGGATGGATTTGATCTCAACCACTCTTTATCTTATGAAGCGGGATATTTGTTATATGTGTGAGTGGCCCGTGCCTACGGCACTCTCCGACAAAGTGTTTGTCAAAATCGGGTGGGAGTTAATCTCAGCCATTGATATGAAGCATAGTGGATCTCAGCCACTCATTATTGAAGCCATATAATATAAGAGGGGGTATAAGACAATCACTATCACTTGTTATTTAGATAGTGGGTGACCCGTGACCTCGGCACTCCACGACAAAGCATTTGCCAAAATCAGGTGTGAGTGGCTGAGATCCACCATCTATTTTGGGGATAAGATCTCGGCCATCCTTTGTTGAAACGTATAAGAGGGGGTATAAGTGGGGAGACAACTTCCCTGTTTTGTTATATATATATTGGACCTTTTGTTCCCCACTCCAATTGATCCCTCTTACTTCCCTTCTTCCTCCAATCATTCTAACTTTTCAGACTTGCTAAGTTTAGGTATTCCTCCAATCAACACAACCCTATCAGCACTCCTTGATTCTAGCACTCTTGAAACCATCACAAATCCCTTCATTTAAGTTGTAACCACTCCCTGATTCTAGCTCCCCCTGATTCTAGCACTCTTGTAATTACTTGCTTCTTTTGAACTTTGTAATTGTAGATATTTATGCATATAAATATAGAGAACCTCAACACCATTCTGTGTGAGGAAATTCATATCTTATATGGTATCAGAGCACCTTGATCCTTATTCCGATGGCCACATCTGATGCTACCTCCAACTCCAATCAAGCTCCAACTCCTCCAACTCTCAATTCAATCACTTCTCTTGATCAAGCAATTCCTCTGCCCAACCCCTCACAATTCCTCTCTCTAAAACTTACTCCCACCAATTATCTACTGTGGAAAACACGATTTCAGCCAATACTAATCTCTCATGATCTAGAGGGTCACATAGATGGAACCGTCATTATACCATCACCTACAATAACCGTAAACAACTCAATCTTCTCATCCCAATCCTGACTTTATTTCCTGGCGCAGGAGTGACTAAATGCTCCTTAATTGGATCATTGCATCCTTATCTGAAGATGTTCTTCCTTACGTGGTAGGTGCCTCTACTTCTTATCAAGCCTGGACGTGTCTCACACAAGCTTTTGAATCCCCTACCAATACACGACTTCTTCAATCTATATATCTATACTATAGCAGAGAAGTGGGCAGCATCCCTCTCTCTCCTCTACATTAAGTTGACGTGGCACTCTCCTTATGCAAAGTGTCATATCATCGACCGAACATTCTCTCTCCTATGTTCCTTTATTCTCTAATAATCATTAATGTCTAATTCTCTTCTTTTTTCAAAACGTTTTATTCTTTAAATAGCCGCAATTTATTTTTAAAAAATGTCTAATTATCTTCCTTTCCCAAAATATTCAATTCCTTAAATAACCGCAATAAATCAAATCATCCAACCAGCCAGATTCTTCTAATTCTTTTGCATCATTAAACAAAAAATGAACTTATTAAAAAGTTAAATATGTAATTATAAAAAAATCAAATCATACTTATTAAAAAGTTAAATATGTAATTATAAAAAAATTAAATCATCCAGTCAGACACATTCTTTTAATTCTTTCTTTAATAATGATTATAAAAAAAGTATTAAAAAAATTTAATTAAGCAAGTTTCAAAAATCAAATCCCTACCTAAAACGTCTCCCTTTCTCAAACTAAGTTGACATTTTTAATTCTTAATTTACTCTCTCCTAAGGAACCTTTATTGTAAGGTTTTCTCTTTAAACAGTTCATTCTCCCTTACGTTTTCATATAAAATGGGTATGCCTTTATTGACATTCCATCTATAACTTCATTGTGTATAAATGACTTACCTAAATTATAAGGTTTTCTTTCTACTAGGTTCCTTGTCCCATACATTTTCATATAAAAATGGGTACGTCTTCATTGACATTCTATGTATAACATTGGTGCTTGCTAATAACTTTTTGAATAGAGGGTTTTAGAATTCTTCGCGATAGACCCGACCAAAGCTCTTACCGATTCGCTGGTATGGAGATTTTCATTCCTTGATAAACAATTTTTTTTTATTTGATTGAAATTGATGATTTTCTTAATTTTTCTTCCATATTGTTGGTCAAAATGAGCTCTTTTTTCAAGTAAAAATATGATTTTGTTGTTCTTACAGGCTATAGAGAATGCTAGAATTTACAGAATAAACGGTATGTTTTTTACTCTTCAAAATTCTAACTTCTTATTTCACTTGAATTCCATGTTTCTGTACAGGTAAGAGTAGAAAACTGTTGTAGGATAGCTGAACATTCGTGTAATATAATCTGCATGTGATGAAGAGATGGTGAATTTTTTAGATTTAAGTTTCGTACTCTTCCTCAATGCGTTTAATTCAATTTTTATATATTTTTTATAGTGGTGCAGATCGAGATAATCTACGACAATGGTCAAGAAGATTATGACTGAAACCAACATCTTATTTTGTGCCACCAATAAATAAAGACCAATTAGGACCTTAAACATTAAGATGTTCATTTGCTTACTCTAGCCATGCATTTATTTTTGTTGAAATGATTAATGTGACAAGAAAATTCTCCATGTACACATGGTTTTTTAATTATCCAAAATTCTGTAAAGATTCATCCCAACATGACGCCTAAAGTAACAAAGTTTTGTGGGACCACCACAATACCAACAATTTTTTTTTCATAATTGGGTACTATTAATATAACAACTTTGATTCTTCTAATAAGTTGATACATGGATCCAATGGTCCAGATCATAGTTTGACAAGTTGTACACCTTACACCACATGATTATGAGATTACAGATAATAAGGCATTTTCGATAAAATATGATAAAGTAGGATAAGACCTTCCCCAAAATCTCAATCATAATAACAGATACACTATCCTTCCAACCCACCTTATCTCTTACCCCTAATATCTCACAACTTTCTTTATTTCTCTCTCTACTTATTCCAAATATCATTCAACTCTCCTTATTTCTATCTCTACTCAGCTTGGACATACTCCACTAAGTAAAAATATCCTTCAACCATTTATTTAATAAAATTTAATATATTTATAAAATTATACAATGATATAATCTTTTATCTATACACGAATGTAAAATATAATTTACTTATTGGACGATTATAATGGATTAATGGGCATAGCATTGTTTAATAAATAAAATCTTAAAATTAATATTTTTGTAAAAATGTATACTAAAAAAGTAAATATAAAAATCAGGGATAGATAATTTACCAAAAAAAAAAAGAAAAAATAAAACTTGCCATAAGATAAATCTGGCAAGCATTAATTTTTTTTATTTCACTGCTTTTTTAAATATACTTCAATTTTTAAAAATAGTTAATATTTTTATTTCTTAGCACCCTAGTTGCATACTCAAGTTCAAAACCTCCCCAAAGGCGATCTTCCTGTTACTAATTTTCTCCAAAAAGCTAAGCTCATGGCTGGTCAACTTGCAGCCACAGGAAAACCCCTTGATACAAATGAGTTCAATGCTATCATATTCCGCAACCTAGGCAGTGATTATAGTGACATGCTCACCGCCATTTCTGCCAGACTTCAGCCTGTCTCATATCCTGAACTCCATAGCCTACTTGTAAGCCATGAAATTTGGCTTCAAGACAAGGAAGCGCATTCCTTAGTTCCTCCTTCTGCCAATGTGGCCTATCGTGGGTCAACATCAAGAAACTTCAACAATAATCGAGCTCCACCAAATAATAATCGACCTACTTATCCTCGTTCTCAATCCAACAACCGGCCTTATAATACCAATTTTAATCCACGAAACCGTGGTCTCTTGCCAACCCCTGCAATTTTTCCAAATAGAGAAAATTGTCAAATTTGTAGGCTCTCAAATCACACGGCTGATCGATGTTACTATAGATATGATCGACCCTCTAATGCCTCAGTCAATATTGCATCCTTTCCTGCTTCCTCAAATAATGATTTCAGTGATTGGTTCCCTGACATTGGAGCAACTTGCCATGTAACTCCAGACCTTGCAAATCTCTCTATCTCCAACAACTACAATGGTTCAGATCAACTAAGAGTTGGACATGGTAATGGATTAAGTATTACTCATGTTGGTTCACCTTCTTTCTCTAATTATAATCGCTCCTTTCATTTATCAAATATTTTACATGTCCCTGATGTTACAAAACAACTTCTTTCAGTTCATCAATTCTCAAAAGATAATAGCTATTACTTTGAGTTTCACCCAACCTTTTTTGTTGTGAAGGACCAAACCACGCAAAAACCTCTACTTCGCGGGCTGAATGAAGGCGGCCTCTATAAGCTTCGTGATGTTGCAATTTGGAATAAAGATGTTGGCCCCATGGTTTTCCTAGGCGAACGTGCTACTCTCTCTTGTTGGCACTCGCGTTTGGGCCATCCGCATCAACGTGTTCTTCATCAAATAATAAATGGCCACAAGCGTCCCTCGCTTCCTCCCAAGGAAATCACCGCTTGTACTGCTTGTTGCTTAGGGAAAATGTCAAAATTATCTCTTCCGCCCACTCATTCTATTAGTTCTCATCCATTAGAGCTGATATTTAGTGATGTATCGGGACCTTCCCCAACTCCATCAATTGAAGGCCATCGTTATTTTGTTTTATTTATTGATGATTTTTCAAAATATGTTTGGCTCTTTCCATTAATAGTACGTAAATCTGATGTGTGTGAAATATTTCTTAAATTTCAAGTCCAAGTTGAACGCCTTTTTACCTCAATCGGAGGAGAATTTCGTAAACTTACCTCTCATTTTGACAAATGTGGAATTACCCATCGGATTAGTTGCCCACATATATACCCATGAACAAAATGGAACAGCGGAGAGAAAGATCCGTCACATCACTGAAACGTGTCTAACTCTCCTTGCTCATGGATCCATACCCAAAAATTATTGGCACTTTACTTTAGACATATCTGTTTTCCTCATCAACCGGATGCCTACCACAGTTCTTCAAGGCAAATCTTCCCTTCAAGTTCTCTTTAATCAATCTCCTAATTATTCTTTTCTAAAAGTTTTTGGTTGCTTAGTCTTCCCCTATCTTAGACCTTACAATAAGAACAAATTCGATTTCCATTCTCTTCCTGTATTTTCTTGGGTTACAGTCCTAATCATCATGGATATCGGTGCTTAGATCCAAAATCTGGCCGGATATACATTGTATGGCATGCACGCTTTAATGAGGAATCCTTTCCTTTATCTCCCTCTAACTCATCTATGCTGTGGTGCCCACAAGATCTACCACGTGGCCAATTTCTTTTGCCCGTAGAGTTGCCGCATTCAGCACGTGAAGAAAGGGTATCTCCACTTGGTAATTTCTGCCTTCCTAATTCTTCTCTACCATTAAATCCATCTTTATCACCTTCTAAACATAACAGTCCACCAAATCTTTCTCCAAATCTAAATTCCAATTATTCCAATTTAAATTCCCAATCATCTCCCACCAACACCTCCATTAATGGTAATATATCTCCTACCTCCCAAATTAACCACTCACACAATATTGCAACCATATCTCCCCTTCCCATCCAAGACTAGGAATTAATAGCACGTGCTTTGCACGGGCATAGTAAAAATAATTATATGAAAATAATATTTAACAGTAAAAATCCATTATTTAGTGAATGTTCATCTGATTTTGTATGCCACATCTAACGTGAAAGAGATGAATAAACGTATATACATATTTTGACAAAAATGTGGAGTTGCATAACTACCAACAAAAGAATAGAGATTAGGGACTCACATGTCTTAGAAGACTCAGATTGCTACCATATATTCTTTCCATAAGTGGTCCCACTAAGATTTTCAGTAACTAAAATCAAAATAGTTTTATATAGCAGATTTGCTTCCAAATGAAAAAAAAATTACCTTTCAAAATAAAGAACTTAAAATGAATCCCTCTCAAATTCTTTGATTTGACGCCTTATTTTGTGATATACTCCTTCAACAAAGCTATTCGACTGCACACTTAACAAATCAAATGAACTTAAATAAAGCTTAACAAAAATGAAAAAATTACAAAAACTCTCATTCGAATCTAGAAAATCTAACCTTGAAAGATCGTCACTAAGAGATAGAAGAAACTATAGCGTTCCTATACGAAGATTCGACGTGTTGAACTGCAAGATTAAAGAAATAAAGTTACAAAAATCAAATAAAAATCAAAAAATTAAAATTTATCGATTTTTACTAACATATTTGATTTGAAAAATAAAAAACTGAGAGAGGTTTTGGTTTGCTTACCATGTCGAGAGGAATGTCAAAAAAATACTTGGTGATTGCTTCATACAAATGGTTCCACAGATACAGAGCGAACATTGGAAAAAAATATAAAAAATTAAGAAAAATGAAGAAGATAAAATCTATTGTTACCTTTGGATTGAGAAATTAAAGAAGAGAGAACCAAATGCGACGTTTTTCTTGTGATGCAGAAGTTGAATGTAAAAGAGAGTTAGAGATTCTTTAAGAGTTTCAGAAGGAGAAGTATAGTGATAGTTATGGACGAAGATGGAAATGTTTTAGGTTATAGACGTTTCAGGAAAGGGAAAGGTTTTAGGCGTTTATAATTTTAGAATGTTATATTGTCAAATTTTTAATAAAAGAATAAATAGTTATGTTATTATTTTTTTACAAACTTTAATTAGGAAATGATACGTTTTGGGAATGGGAGACATAAATAGAAGATGGAGAGGTGAGTTAGAATTGGAAAGAGTTGTTGTCGTTTTTGGAAGGGAGAGGCATAAATGGAAGATTGATGGGGGCGGTGGATATGTAAAGTTTTTATTACGTTTTCTTTAATGAGATTTTGGAAAGACAATTTTTATAGAATGGAGAAGAGATTGCGTATTAATAAGGGTATTTTTGGTAAAAAAAAAACCTTGGGAATTAAAAAGATTGAGAGATAATTTAAGAATTAATAAAGAAATTAAAGAGAGGGAGAGTGACATAATTGGAAAGAGAGATGTTTTGTGCAGGGGTGTTTTTGGGATAAACTAAAAAGCTTGAGAAAGCGCCACCTCAGCAGGGTCGAGCTTTAGTATAGATAATAGATAGCAATAATACCCTTACGGTTACTAACCCCAATGGTCTGGATTTAGTGGATTTGGCAGGTAATCAAGAAGGAAACCCAAGCCAAGGGCGTTACCATTCAAAGTGTGTCAGTTCATGCAAAATCCCACCACCGAGCATTGGAAAGCAGTCAAAAGAATCCTCGGCTACCTCAAGAAAACTATATCCCACGGCCTTTTTCTCTACAAATCACCATTACATGATATGGATTCAGTGATGCAGATTGGGCCGGATGTCCAGGCGACCGCCGATCAACTGGAGGTTTTGCAAACTATCTCGGCAGCAACTTAGTATCATGGTCTACCAAAAAGCAACACACAGTTACTAGGTCCTCGACTGAAGCAGAATACCGCGTTGTTGCAAATACTACAGCTGAGATTATTTGGCTTCAATCCTTACTCAATGAACTTGTTATCCAGACCTCTACCTCACCAACATTGTGGTGTGACAACTTGGGTACAACGTATCTTTGTGCCAATCTGATCTTTCATGCCCGAGCTAAGCATGTGGAGATCGATTATAATTTTGTTCGTGATCAAGTATCTGCAGGACATCTTCATGTGAAATTTCTCTCCACAAAAGATCAACTTGCCGACATAATGATAAAGCCACTCAGTACAACCCGACTCCACTTCATCAGAGACAAGCTGAGAGTTCAAGAAGGCTCAGCTTGAGGGGGCGTATCAGCACTCCTTGATTCTAGCACTCTTGCAACCATTACAAATCCCTTCATTGCAGCTGTAACCACTCCCTGATTCTAGCTCCCCCCGATTCTAGCACTCTTGCAATTACTTGTTTCTTTTGAACTTTGTAACTGTAGACATTTATGCATATAAATATAGAGAACCTCAACACCATTCTGTGTGAGGGAATTCATATCTTATAGACCCAAACAAAACAGTCTGACAAATCTAACACTAAGGGATTTCTAGCCTTTTTTTCTAATAAGAGAAGGACGTGAAATTAAGCTTCGTCACTTAAAATACCAAAAAAAAAAACAAAAAAAAAAAAGAAAATCAAGCTTATCATCTTATTGTGATGATACCTTACACACTGTAAATTACATCGTATTTTTTTCTTGAAAATTGAAAATATTAGCAGTGGTGCTTGCTTACTCAAATCTCAACAATCACACAACAAGGCCTCGTATGGGCCCACTCAAACAAATTCAAATTACTCGTACATATAATAATATCTTAAGCCTAAATACTCTAAACCTTATGTCATCAGCAAATCAAAGAGCATTAAGACCATTAATGAACGCAGAAGCAAAAGCATCCATTTCGTTCTTGTTGCGAACCAAACTAAACTCCACCCCACCATCTCCTTTACTGCTCTCTGACAGAGAAATACCTCCGGTTACGTCGGTCGATTTCAACTCCACCTTCTTCGGTCTTCCCCATCCAAAATCCACATCGTACCACCCGTACCGAGTTAGCCCGGTAACCGTAACAAGTCCCCTCGTCTCTGGAGAAAGCGCGTGTGAAAGCCACCCCTCTGCATCTCTCGTAACTCCATTGTCAAGTCCTTTAATCGCCTCTTTAATCGCATCGACTGCGAAGGTGATCCCATCTTCTCCCATTATATCACTCCTCTCCGCGTTTACTGTACATAACTTGACACAGTTACCAAAGTACATTGCAGGGATCGGAGGGTCTAATCGCGCCCTGCAATCCACGGTAAAGCGAATGTAGACCTTATTATCACTACTACCATCTTGCTCCGCTTTAACCATGCAAACCCATATATAGGCGCACATCAGCACGAAGGTCGATATGTAAAATGGTGGTGCCTCTTCGCCATCCTTCTTGCGTCGAGCCAAGACCCATTGCTTGAGCCTCGCAACGTCAGCTCGATCCAACTCGAATGTGGCTCGAACAAAAGTGGCTGGAGGTCTAATATCCAAGACCTTAAAGTTTCGGTTAGAATCGGACTCAGAATGGATGAATTGGCAATTGATTAACTCCTTCAAGTATATCGACTCGATTTCAGCCGGGTCCTTGATCATAGTCCTGTCAAAGAAAGGTAGCGACTCGGTTAACAAAGATATGTCTCCTAATCTAAAAACCGAAGCCCACAACTTCATGATCTCTATAGCCGTTCTTCCGTCAGAGACTGCATGGTGTGTTGTGATTCCAATGCATATGCCGGAATTCGAGAACAGGGTGAGTTGCACCGACAGCACTGGGACTAGTGTGCCGGTTACCGGCAAGGGAGAGACGAGAGGATGGGTCTCATTCGCATAACGTACATTGTTGCTTAAGAGATAGTTGAAATCGCTATCAGACTCGGCCACGGTTACAGACACTGAGTCACCTTCAAGGCAACGGATCACAGGTTTATCAAATTCGGGTGACCATGTCAGATTTCCAGCTAGAGGGTAGAAGTGTTGGAGGGCGAGGGAGAGTGAATGTTTGAGTTGGGGAAGGAGAGAGTCTGTGAAGTGAGTCTTTGAGATGGGTAAGTTGTAGAAGTAAAGACATTGCGAGGGTGGCATGTGTGTCCATAGCAGATCGAAGAAGGTGAGAGGAAGAGAAGTTTCGATGACTGAGCCTGGTGGTGGAGACACTCGGCAAAGCTCGAGCACCTTCACTGTGTCTAAGTGAGATGACGACCCCATATCAGGGAGAGAGAGAGAGAATAGCAAGAATATGGAGGAGGTTGCAGTGCAGTAACAGCTCTCATTACAAAGGTTTAAATAACACCCAAGGTGTCATCGTGATTCCCACCAAATAAATCCCAAAGACCACACCACACAAATTTCAAAGAACATCCAACGGTTTGAACATTACTATATTTCCTTATTTTCTTTTCAATTACCACTCGCATCCACTAGTCTTTTTTTTAGTGCACCGTCAACGCCATGAGATATTACCACGTGGATCTGTGTAGAGAGCACTGGGAGAACAAAATTCGTGGTTGGCACCAAGGTTTAAAAGGGGCCGTTATAACGGTATAACAACGGACTGGGGCGTTATCATTTTTTCTGTTATAAGGAATTGTATCGCTCAGGAGCACAAATGGAAAATAATGGAAAAGAACGGAAATAACGGAGATATGGCTCTGAAATTCAAATTTTGAAATTTGAATTTCAAAATTTCAAAAACGAAAAAAAAAAAAAAAAAAGGAATATAACGAAAATAACTAACAAATAAGATAAAATAACTGCGTTTTTTCACTATTTTTTTCCAGAAAATAACGGCCGTTGTAACAATTGCCGTTATTTTCGATATAACAGGGGAAATTCGAATCCGTTATAACGGCCGTTATTTTCGTTACAACGGCCGTTTTTTTTAAGCCATGGTTAGCACTTAGCACAAGGTTTCAAGCCTTTTCACAAGTTGACTTTTTTGCTTTCGGTAAATGTCTTTCTATTGGGAACACGGTACTTGAATAAAAATACTCGAACAAACAGTCCATTTCATTTTTGCATTTTGGGTTAGGTAGGTTACGTCCATTTCATATTTTCTTTTACTTAGTTTTTTGGGTAGGTAGGTTGGGTCGGTCTAGTATGCAACCATTTGCATACTTAAACGTATGCAAACATTGTATCCATCATTGAATGCTCATTGAAAAACGTGTTCTTAATTTATAAAATATATTTTTTTGAAAATATTGAAATAACACATTTTTCAAGGGACATCCAACAGTACTGACAATGTTTCGTACTTTTAAGTATGTAAATGGTTGCAGACTAAATTTGTGGGCTAGTGGACTTTTTGAATAAATCCTTTTTATTATTGAGAATGGATAAGACCCTAGCAAACTTCCTCCTTGTTTCCCTGCACTAGCTATCTTTTAGATCTTAAATCACTGGGAAGGTGAGATGCATATACGAATTTTAATTTTTTTTTATTTTTAGAGGGACAACATATATATTACGAAAAATTTTCGAAACGAACCCAAGTTTAAGGGTATTTTCTAAAAAGAACCGTATTTTTAGAAATTTGTCAAAACAAACCTAGGACGCCAAATCATTTGGCGTATGCTCAAAAAATATTTTAATGGCAGATTTGCCCTTGTCCTGTTGCCTGAAAAATGTCAAATCATTGTCAGATGCCATACTGTTTGGCGACGGTTATTAACAGTCGCCAAACCGTTCGGCGTCGGCTATTAAATGTCGCCAAACTGTTTGGCGACTTTTAATAGCATACGCCGAACGGTTTGGCGATTGTTAATAACCGTCGCCGAACGGTTCGGCGACTGTTAATAACCATCGCCAAACAGTTTCGCGTCTGACGGTGATTTGACTTTTTTTTTTCATAATTTTGGTGTACACACAAAGATAAATCAATGGCTGATTTTTGGTGATCTGAAATTTCTAACGTCATCAAACATGAGTCTCACGTTAACACAGTAAAAATAAATGCCTAACAGTATGGCGTATCACTTTATGAACCGCCAAACGGTTTGGCGGTTCATAAAGTGATACGCCATACCGTTTGGCGACGTATAACAACATACGCCTAACCATTTGGCGTATCGTTTGAAGAGGGCAATTCAGCCATTTTAAAGTTTCGTGAGAATACGCCAAACGGTCCGGCGTCCTAGGTTTGTTTTGACAAATTTCAAAAAATACGGTTCTTTTTGTAAAATACCCTTAAACTTGGGTTTGTTTCGAAAATTTTCCGTATATATTATATAAGCATATATTTTAAAGATATAGAAAATTTTGAGAAATTTAATAAAAACATATAATACACGTATTATACACGATTAAATAAAAAATTTACAAAACCAAAATACCCATGCATACTACAAAATAAATGTAATTACCTATTAAATATTTGCCAAATTTTGAGTTTTTAATTTTTTTTTTTAAAAAAAAAAAATGGTGTACGTATTTATGGCCCTTTTTTAATGTCAAAACTGAATTATAGCGAACTTTTCGCGTATTGAATTTATTTGGCACGTAAAGAAATCACAAAGAAGGATCCAAATTGATGGCCAGCACCATGTTAATTAAAGAATTTCCATCCACTTGGTTGGGTGGTTGATGTCTACTTGTCCCTTGTGGTAGGTTAAGGGTTCGAATCTTCTCAACATGTGGAAGCGCCATCAGTAGCGAGGTCGCCCCAGTTTTCGTAATATATACGAAATCTATACATGCACATGGTCCACTCTGTAACGGGAATAAAAAATCGAATTTGATACCCTTCAATTATCGTCGTCTTTACTATTATAATGCACACGACTCCTTCAAGGTCAGCATCATTTTTTGCCATTAATATTTTTTTGTCAAAAAAGAATAGCAAATTTATTTATCAGTGAAAACTGAGTTCGTTGTCCCCTTCCTTCCCGGTCCGGCCACAGTACAGCACCTGAACCCGAAGCTACGATCAGATCCAATGCTCCGCTGTAATATATGAATGGGCATATTTCAGTGACCTTAGAACTCTATCACCACGCACACCGTACCGTGCTCTCTACTATTAATTCATAATATAATGGCTCTAATCTTACACATAATGCTTGCCACTAACCATGATTTTTAAGAAAACCGGGTAATGCCGCCCCAACCCCGTTACGTAAAATCCAATATATATTGTCATTATTGAGGTTATTTTGAAAAAAAAAACTAACCATTTTAAAATCATGATGCGACCCGTTATAACAGACAAAAAGACATGACAAACGCTAAGTCGGGCATAATGTTACAACTAACCATTTTAAAATCATGCACTCAATAAACAAACCAAAACGCATCGTTTGGACCCATTCCAATCTAAAATAAGCGATATTTACTAAATTATTCATTCAATATCCATTGTTTTACTAAAATAATAGGAATAAAAGCGACATTTCAGTCATCTCGAATATTTAGAAAAAACGAATACAAAATATATTCACGTATTCAATATTTATAATATACTAATTTTAGTAAACATGTATATGTAATTAATTTTCTTCATTTACAACTAATAAATTATTTCCCAACTTATAAAATTGTGTGATCATGACATGGAGAAGTACATGCACTTGCTAAGTCATGATCTCGACAACTGTATATACAATTACAAGGCTTCATTTGGGCCCACTCAAAAATATAATATCGAGTCAATGGTAAAGTTTTGTTTGGCCGACTGCAAATGATTTTCAAATTAATGGATAAGCATTTTCAGAAAAAAGTTAATAAATAAATAAATAATATTTCTAGAAAAAAGTTAATAAATAAATAAATAATATTTCTAGTAAAATATTTCTTCAAAAATGGCGATAAAGCTAGAGCTTCGTGGCAGCCTCTTTAGTGTTTGATCGTCCGGGGAAAATTAAAAAAAAAAATAAAAAAACAAATGAAGAATGCTAGCAAATGTACTCTTGACGTGTTGCACACACGTACCATGACACCCATCGTCGACATCCGTCTTGGCTGAAGGTGTGCGTCTTGATTTATGACAAGTGTTTTGGTCACACTAAGGTACGCACCCTTTAAAGACACAATGGACCTTGAAGACGTGCGAAAGTGAACCTTCAAAGGTTCACCTCCTCCCCCCCCCCCCCCCCCCGAGTCTGAGTCTATGAAGACATGTACTTTGAAGGTTCACCCTCGACGTGCGAAAGTGAACCTTCAAAGGTTCACACCCCCCCCCCCCCCCCCCCCCCCCCCCACCCCCCCGAGTCTGAGTCTATGAAGACATGTACTTTGAAGGTTCACCCTCGACGTGCGAAAGTGAACCTTTGACACATGTATGCCTCTATTACTTGAGACCCACATATGATCCGTCAATTTTCATTCTATACTAGTGTTATTGACCCGTGCTAAAGCATGGGCCAAGAAATAAGGAGAAAAAATTTAAAATAAATATACTTAGATAAATAATAATAGCACTTACAATGAATAAAATATCACTTCTATATAGACGATACATTAATGCAAAAGTCACATACATTGGACGGTGGTCATAGTCAATATAAGATATCGGTGGTCATAGTCAGCATTATTATTTTGTTAATGATCCTATTCGTTAACAAAATTATTACTAACTAAAATAACATGTTTTAATATGCCCACAACTAAATAAAATACTGCAGACAATAAAAAAATTAAAAATTAAAAACGCTTTAGTAATTAGTTTAGAGAAAATTTATTCTTACTAAAAATTGAGTTCTGGCGGCCCGATGACATATTATTAGCCCTGCATAGACGGGCTTCGTCCATTGAATTGTGGCTTCCACCTTATATAGAAGGGTTGGTCATTCTTGAACATAGTAAAAGAATAATGCTGCCTTTGTGCCATGCAATTTGGAGTGATGATTCTTGTATTATATATATATAATATGTTTCAGGGCCAGTAAAAGAATAATGTTACCTAATATTTTGAAAGGCTCGGTCATACACTAAGTTTTTTCATTAATCATAATATTTGAATAATATGCATGAAATTACTAACAACGGGTTTTCTCTACCCAAATCTTATAAATTTTAGAAATAAGCCATAATTAAAAAGATTAAAAACTCAAAATACATTACACCCATGTTCTCATCTTCTATGACTTTTGTATACGGCAAATATACGAATTAAAATTTTTTTTGTTTTGAAAACAATTCATGTAAAGTTCGGTAGTATAATACATTTGTGTATAAATTTTGAAAAGTCCAATTCGGCTCGATTTTAAAAAAATTAGAAAAATCGTGTATAACAATTCAGGAAGCAAATGATTAGTTGCCATGTGGAATGGTCTTGCATCACTTTTCACCCTTAAACCTAACTCAAATACAAAATGATATATATCACTAAATATGAAACTCTTAAATAGAAATTTCACTAAAATAAAAATTCTTTCAATAATTCTCTCCTAATTTGGGGATCAGGTTTCTTATTTTTTTTCTTATTTGATTTTGGTTTTTTATTTGCCTATATTTAAGTTTCCTTTATACTAACAGTGGATGTTTCACCGATGACCCAATAGTTAATCTAGTTGTGTGTGAAAATATGTGTCCGCTGAGCCTGACGAATTTTTAAATTGAGAAGTCTATAATATCCCCAAATATTACATTGATGACCAATGAAGACAACTCCAATCAATGTTTATAAATCACTAATCAGGCTAACGTTTGGTCTATAGATCCACCTAGTGTTGGGCCAAACATCCACATGTTAAAAGATTGTTAATTTGTTCGATTATCCATAGGGTAGCACAACTTTTTCAATATTGTCATATTATTTCTCTGATTATTATTAATCTCTTTTTTTTGGCATGTGTTGTACCTTGTTGAATATTTGTCACTGTGGAGATGTGAACCAGTTAAAAAGTACATCTGGCATACCATTTCGAGCCCCACTGATCCATGAATGATTTGTCCACCACATGATGGACCAACACACCAACAATGAGACTGATTAGTGTTGTCTAGCCATTGGATTTTTAACATTTTTAATAAGGTGATTAATAGTTGTTGGATTTGAAAAAAATCTTGATAGTGAATTCCAATGGCTAACAATCACCAAATAGATTGAATTTTTTGGTGAGTGGATCCATGAAGGAGTGGAACATCATTCATGGATTAGTGGGCAAAAAGAGTGTGCCAACTGTTCGTTGGATTCGACTCTCTAGGTGTTCGATGAAATGCCAATCGATATTTGGTTTCTTGGGCATGTATAGATCTCTATCCCCTTATTCCCTTCTCTACTTCCCCTTTAATATGCTTTGGAGAGATTTGGCTTAATAAATTCATAATTAAAAATAAATTATCAATCTTAAAAATAAAAACAAAAAAAAAACTATCTATTGGAAGGAATTAGTGGAGATTGGGTTTTCTCGAATAACACAATCGGAGGTTCCAATTTGTTAAACCCATCACAAATAAATAGAAACAACAACGTTTGCAACATTATGCTCCCATCTGTAACCAATGGCTATGCTACCCAACCATTTTTTCTCCAAAACGACAACAACAAATATGTTGAAACAATCAAAGAAAAGATGGACAAAAAATAAAATAAAAAAGGGCCAAATGTTCTTTTTTACATCATCATAGCAACAATTGAAAGAATATTTACACCCACACGAAGAAGAAAATGAGAAACAAACCCACATTTCATCTTTTAGTCCACTTTTTAATAAATATGATAAAAAAATGCAAAAGAGAGAAAAGAGAACACAAAGATAATAGAGATTGCAACCACACCGTTTTAATTAAGAAACGGTATTGTCCCCTCTGAAATCAGGCGACCGACCAATGTTGGAAGCTGTCGATCTCTTCTTCCTCTTCATATGCCAGATCACCCGTTGTCAACTTAAATCTACACATTAGGCAAGAATCCCTCAACCCAACCACGGTAACGGTTCATTGTGCTGCTGATGCACATTCCTTGCTCGAAGAGGGAACCTTCCCGATTGACCACTATCATTTTCTCCGAAAAAGATACTATTTGACTGGTGAAATGTTGAAACGAACTATAGATCCGTGTTTAGAGAGGAAGAGAGATCTTTTGATGCTTTAGAATAAATCCACTTTGAGAGTCCTAGGAGATGGAGAGACGTGAAACGCTAAGAGGTTTTAAATGCCAAAACGAAACAATTAAACATCTCTCTAACAGCATGGATGTGTAGCCCACCCCTTGGTGGATATGCATACTAAAAATCAGCTTGGTTGAGCCATGTAGGACCATGAGACCCCTCTGCATCGACTGCATCCAAAGTCCTCTGCATCTAAAAATTTTCTATTGCAAGAAAGTATTTCCTAGAACAAGGGCTTTAACTTATGGGTCCGGCTCCAGGACCGACCTTTTTTGACCGGCTCCGTTACAGGATACGATATGAGCCACGTGGCACACTCTTAGAGGACTCGGACCATATAGATGTTTGGCCAATCCCTAGGTGGACCTACAAACCAAAACTCAAGCTGATTAGATTAGTGATTTCTAGGCGTTGGATTGGACTTGTTTTCATGGGTTGATCTCAACTGTGGGAATTTGAGCAGTATTTGAGGTACAAAGATCAAAAGGTTTGAAATCACTAATCAAGCCGATTTTTGGCTTGTAGGTCCACCTAGGAATTGGACAAACATCCATATGGTCAGCGTCCTATAAGAGTGTGCCACGTGGCTCATATTGTATCCTGTAACGGGAGCCAGTCCCTGGAGCCCGACCCTTAACTTATTGTGTCATCAAGGCTTCCTTTTCTTTTTATCAGAAAGCTTAGTCACTTTCCAGAAGGCCACTTATGCTTGTTTATGATTCTTCCAAGACTGTGGAGGACTCTTCCAATACAACAGGGAATCTTGGTTGTTCCAAAACAAATCTGGACAAGTCTTGTTATGTTACGAATTGTGGATTCAAGGTTGCACTTAGGTAAGAAACAGAGATCTTCTTCCTTGTTCGTCCGTGTTTCAGCTATGCAACTTTCCTTCCCAGAGAAGAGAACTTTTACAAGTTCTTTCCAACCACAACCAGCATTTCTTCATTCCAACAACTGTCGTGGTGGATTCCGTGATGTCCATGAAATGGGGACCCTTTCTTCTCTGCTGAGTATAGCTCCATGCCATGAGCTTTTGAACAAAAGTCATCGAAACCTTTAAAGGTTTGCAGCAGTAGAGCAATAGATAGATCTTGCCTTAAGTTGGCAAGGCACATGCAAATACATTCTTGTTAATTAGGAGAACTTTTGCTGACATGAGAATGTTAGAGTCCTCCATCTAGCAATGAAGTCCACCACATGCTTGTGTTTCTGATAGCTCTGTTATCCCACTCTTCCCTGTGTTGTAGAACTCCATGGTCATGGCATGCCAATTAAGGATTTACCCTTCTAGCAAATTAGCATATCAGGTGAATGCAGCGCCCTCAAGTGACTGGACGAAGAGTTGTAACATTAAGGCCCCATTCTTCATTTAAGGAGATCTTTTGTCCTCGGTCAAAGGCATCTTGCCCCTTGATTGTGTTGGGGAACTAAGCGTGACAAGACCCTTGTTAGCAATTTGGAATACAGCAAAAATTCGATACGGGGAAAATTCGAGTTTTATTCGATTTTGAGTTTTAAAAATCCGCTAAACGGCAAATATGCGGTATACGTTTTATACGTGGTTTATATGTTTGACTTCAAAAATTCGGTACATTTTGAAATTTGAAGGGAGTCTAATAGTTTTCAATTTAGTAATCTTTCAATTATATGAGTTACGCCTCTAGAATACATAACAATACTCAAACTTATCTAATTTACAACGAACCCAAAGTTGATTGGCCTTCAGCTCCCTTAGGTGGCATTTGGTAAAACTTTTATTCAGACCTTAAGTCTGAATGGGCTGAAATTCAGTGATTTCGTCAATTACATGGCGTTTAGTAAACAACTTAAGGTCTGAATAAAAGTGAAATTCAGACATAAGCAAAAAGTGAGCTAGGGGTCACTTAACACGGTAAGTGGTTTCGGCGAAAAGCATCTAGAAAAGATATTCTAAAATTTTACAGAAGCATGATAGGTTCCGTTTGGTAATCAAGAAAAATTTTACAGAAAATGGATTTGTATATAAGTGTTGATGATAAGAAAAAGTTTTATGCCATTTATTTGCAAAAAAACATTTCTAGAAAACCTTATTTCGGGCAACCATACAGAGCCTAATATGAAAATGATGTTAATAGAAACTATAACCAAAAAATCAAAATAAGAGAAGAGAGACGAAAAAACAGTCTGAAAACTGATATTTGATAAGAGATAAAAAGAGAAGTCTCTATTCGAGAAGAGATAGATAGGTCTAGAGAGAGACAGAAAGATCGCAACAGAAGTCCCTGTTACAATTTAATCTTGTAAAGTGTGTAAACTAGGATTTCATAAGACGAGACGTGGGTTTGTGGGAGAACTTGGTGCCTACAATCTCTCTATCTATTACTATTATAAAGCAAGAACTGGGGTTGGGGCACGCCCACACAAAAGTAAAACGAAAAACAAAACAACCCTTCGGTACCACAAAATTACTTCCCATGCCCCTTTACCGTTCAGGTGTCCGGCACGCCCACGTCCCTCATGATGATGAGGGACAATAGTATAAGACACGTGGCACACTCTTAGAGACCATTGACCTTATTGATGTTTGTCCCATCCCTAGGTGGACCTATATACCAAATATCAGTCTGATTAGTGATTTCAAACCTTTGGATCTGAGTACCCCAAATAATTCTTGAAATCTATGGTTAAAAATTAACCCATGAAAATGACTCCAATCAAATCCTTAAAAATCACTAATCAGGCTGATTTTTTTGCATATAGGTCCACCTAGGGATGGGCCAAATATCGATACAGTCAAGGATATCTACAAGTGTGCCACGTGTAAGGTGCACGTGCATCAACGTGGCATTCCCCTAGTCTATATAATGAGTGAGCTCAGTTGTCTCCCCCTCTTATAGACTTCAATAAAGAAGGGCCGAGATCTTATCCCCCAACTGTACGGTGGATCTCAGCCACTCACACCTGATTTTGGCAAATGCTTCATCGGGGAATGCCGTGGGCACTGGCCACCCACTAGTAGATTATAATATTGGTGATCAGCTCAACCCCTTAAGACAAAAACAGAACATAGCTGTCTACTGACCATTTCGTGAGCGTGGACTCCATGGTTCCAACGTGAAGGGGCCCATAATTCTTTGGACTTTGGATCGACACTTACCGAAACCCAACAAACACATAATTTTAAATTTCTGCCAACCATCAACCTTATATTTGATGTTCAACAACTAATTTAATCAAATTTTGTGGAAGAGGCAGAATGCAGAAAAAGATAAAAAAAAATCTCAATGTTTGTTAGTTAATGGTGACAAGTACAAAACCCACTTAAGATCAATCAGAAAGAGAAACCTCTTAGAAGCAATAAGAAATCTTGATCGCACCTGCACCTGCACCATCCACAAGAAATCTTGATTGCAACAGAGACTTGTGGAAAAAGGAAAAGGATCAAAGAGAGAGTGAGAGGGCACAAGAAGTCGAAACATACCTGAACCTAATGAAGGAGATTGAAATCGGAGAGGAAGGAATGATGGAGTGTCGGGGAAGGGAAGGAGCATTGTAGAAGACGGAGTGTGTTGAGGAAGTTTCCCTTCACACGATTTGTTAAGCGTTTTTTTGGGGGGCAAATTTTTAGAAAGACGTAAAAAGGCATTTTTATTCGTTTAAGCTTGAAAATTTCCAAATTTTTCCAAATTATTGAAAGATTTGGTCGAATAAAACATTTTTTGAAAAAATCATAAAATTCACGAATTAAACAGGTGATGGCTAACAAGGGCCAAGACTATTCGAATAGCCCACTTTCGGTCGATTGGGACTATTCGATTGCTGTTGGAATACGTATTGATGTTCCCTTTCAATGAAGCCACACTAAAGCTTTTATTTCTGGGAGCTGCATTAGGGTCTTGTTTTGGAAGGAAGACCCCCGTGAAGGGACTGTTCCATGCATGCATAACCGATGCGATGCAAGCACTTTTGTTCTTCACAGGTTGGTCGCAAAATCTCGAACCTGTCTTTACTTTCGAACTAGACTATTTTCCAATCAACTCTGTTTCCATCACGACCACCCTACCCAGTTCTTCCGGGTGTTCCAACATGATTTTAACTGGAGGAAATGCCTCGAGT
Source organism: Euptelea pleiosperma (assembly GCA_035048495.1). Taxonomy (NCBI): domain Eukaryota; kingdom Viridiplantae; phylum Streptophyta; class Magnoliopsida; order Ranunculales; family Eupteleaceae; genus Euptelea; species Euptelea pleiosperma. Next base: position 13,544,437 of record CM068553.1, read on the forward strand.
TAGGAAAATATGTAGGCTGCGATTTCTTGGCTGACTTGCATGAAGCCATTTGAAGCATGGCAGGTATGGCTGCTATGGACACCACGGGGACCACTGTGGTTGGAAGCAACAACATGGTCATGCCTCACCACGGCAGCTTGGAGTGCACAAGAAGGTGCACTCACCATGGCAAGGGGTAGGACACTCTGCTCGTTGGCGGCAAAAAGACTTGGTCCCGCTGCTGTGGCTGAACGTGCATGTGTGCATGCACTTATCGCAATGTGAAGTAGACCCCTCCATTTGCTATTGGGTGACAGCATGTTCGCTGCCAAACTTGTCTTTTGGCATTGCTTCTAATTCAAAACCCGTAGCCAAGTTTTGTCCTTCAGAAACATGGATGACGTAGGTAACAAGCAAGTTGACGTCAGTAGCAGAGGCCACAGCAGTGTTGCCGCCTTGCTTCGTCTGTTTGGCCATTAACTAGATAAAAAAAATCCACCATTTCACTCTCAGAACTAAGCATATTGACATTTAGTACCACTTCATTTGTGATGCAGATGACAAATAAATTAGTTTGCAGTAGTATTCATAACAATGATAATCTTACAGATATTCTTGTACAAAACCTATTGCAAGGGAGAAGTTCGCGCGGTGCAGGGCCTTGAGTTTGATTTTGTGACTCGACCCTCGGCCACATTTATGTATTTTAATGCTTAGATGGCTACTACGTTCGAACCCACGTGCTAATTACAATCCATACTAAAGAGAATTCTAGATCACTACCTCATACACAATATGAAGCTGGTAATGTTCCAAAAGTTTTTAAGGTTCTCAAAGTCAGACGGCAAATATGCTTCTGAAGAATTGTTAAATGATAAGTGAGGAATCAGGATTACCTTCAGTTCTTTTTTTTTCTTCCCCCTTATTTCTTCTGCCTCCATATTCTTCCTCTTCTTCATTGATAAACTGAGCAACTCCACCATTGCATATTTATAGATTCACGTCAAGAGTATCACTGTAGTGAAATAAGCCGCTCCACCATGTACTCCAGCTTGCCTGTAACAAGTTTCTGACAACTTTATACCAGTTTCTCAATCTTTCTTCACACTCATACCATTTGTGCATTTCATATTTAGGATGGCTCCACCAATAGACATCTGCTAGAAGGGAGAACTGGGTGTTAGTCAAAATTTATGAATGCTATCCATTGATTCAGAGATGAGTACTACAGATTATATTTTAATAGAAATGATAACATATTAACAATGTCATGCTTAGAATACCATTAGTAATTTAACATATACATGACGCACAAAACTCATTGCTAACCAGAAATACACATCAAATCAATTGAATCCTTTCTCGGGTGTCCAAGAAAAAAGAACTCCATCCATCTATATTTAAGATTATAGATTCTGGGTCATCTTTTGGGCCAAGGATATCCTCTTTGGGAGCCATAGACTGGATGTTTAACGAACGAACATGAACCATGTGTATGGAGGATAATATGTAGCTAATAAACACTCAATTGTTGGCATTTCTACAGAAGAGCTACAGAGTAGGAAACTTGCGACACTAAAAGTACTATTGGATGAAAGAGTAACAATAGCAAAACCAAGAAACATCGCAATGATGGAAAGTTCATATCCATGTCCAATATTTTGTGTTATGGCCATTGTCAGATGGGTGTTATCCTATTTCCCAACTCATTTGAGGTGTTATCCCAATACCCACATCAGAGGTAGCACATAGAAATTAGTGCTTGGTTTCTCAATAGTTCTCTATTTTTGTCTTCCCATAAATGGACACAGAAAAAGTCACTTACTCAAATCAGAATGTGTCCAGGTGTGTCGACATGTGTATCCATGTCGAGAAGTGGCGACATGGCAAAAAAAATCTAAAAGTGCTGTGTTGGTATGTAGACTAAAATGGTACAGTTACAACCGAAACACAGGTCAATGGCTTACCAGCCATCTACACAGTTTGGAACAAGTAATATGAAGTTCAGTAACACAAAAATAGTTTCTAGGTGGTGACACTCTCAACGACATGCAGAGTGATGTCAAATGAGTTTCATTCACATGGTATAAAAGGTAAAATTCTAGTTTCTGTATTTTCTTTCAACCAGTGGAAGTTTGAGAATGCATGATATTGATCCTCAACTTGGTTGCCACAAATTTGGCTATACTGAAACTTTACCCAATATAGGCAAGAAAGGAAGGATAGATATATTTCAAAGAAAGATTAAAATGATTTTAGGATAATCTCTCCATCTGATGAACTGAAAGCAGCAAGCAGATCAAGAATATGCCACTTATTGGCAAATACAGAACAAAAGAACAACAGTTCTTATAGGGAAAAGAACAATTATCCGGAGTATGACCCACTGGCTTTTTTTTTCAATAAGTATGACCCACTGGCTTTCATAGAGATGAAATATCAGATGGGTCCTCCACAAAGAATATAAGGGTTTGCACTGAAAACAATTTTTTTAAGAACAAAATTGATTAATAATAACAATGATGGACTGATATAAAATGTTATGAAAAGAACATGAGAACCTTACCCATCCAAAGAAACCCCCTAGCAAGCATGACCTTACCAATTCAGGCGTGAATTACCCTGAATATCAATTGGGAATCCATTATATCCTAAAAGAGGGCATCCCAATCACAGCTCATTACATGATCATTGAAGAAGGAAATCAGAACCATTCCTCAGTGTTTTTGCGTCCGCAACTTATCATCGTAAAGAAAACCTCCAAAACCAGCCACCATGGCTTACCCCGATACCACCATCAGAATAAGGTTGACCAATCACATGGGGCTCTGTCAGATGAAACATTAAATAAATCAAGCTCCACTCTGCCCTTATGCCATTAGCTGAGAGATATCACAGTAAAGAATAAATAAGTTTGCCTTGTATATATTCGACAAGCCCAACACCTTTATCAAATGGCCATTTCTCTAATATATTCACCCTGTATGAAACAGAGAACAAAGGGACTTTCACTTGAAGACCACTCGATCATAAAACAGCACTATGCATCCCAATTCTCATTTCCTCAAAAAAATAATAGCAATTTGGAACTACTTGCCTCTGTCTAAATGACACTGAGTTCCATAAACCCTACATTGCAGCACCTTTCTCCATAGTCAGAAGAACTTCCGCTTTACAATTGCTTCAAACAACTCTAGTTAGATCAGAGTGCAAAAAATGCAGCTTGTCCTTGGGTTTCAGCACAATGACTGATCACATGATCGAACTGAACATCAATAGAGAGTTATATCTTCCCCAATAGTATTCTCTAATATAATCTGCCCAGGTGCTAAGATGCCCCATTGCAAGTCACTGAATAATGGCCTCCATCATATAGTAAAATTATAAATCCATTAAATACACTTTTTGACTGATGTTTGAACTCAGTAATTTGCAATGTTTTGAAAGCAAAAGTTGATACATGTTTCAGGTGAATCAAAGAAGATACAATGGATAACATTGCAGGTGCATGATTTAGGACAGACCCAAATTGTTCCACAATTGAAAGAATATATGCTGGTTTTAGATGTTTGAAGGAATAGAACAGGTATAAGAAGAAGTCAACTAGTGCATTAGTTTAGAGATGGGCTTCTAAGGTTTTCAAGGCTAAAAGAGGTCGAAAATATTGGAAGTATGTAAGCTGGAAAAAACCGGAAAAAGGGGGTAAAGAATTTAAAGAAAATATAAGAAGGAGAATATTTAATGTGCATGTAAGAATCAGCACTTACAATTTTGAAGAAAAACTCTCAAGGAGTCACACACAAAGAAACCTCAAGCTGATGAAGTAGACACCCCACTTTGGAAGATAAAATAGAGAGGAGTAACACCAGCCTAATATATTCTCTGATGGATTCACACTATCAAAATAGATGAGTAATACCTCAAAGAAAGCAACACGGCTTCTTAAACTCTTCATTCAATTCCAAAATAAGCAAAAGGGTATATTATGTAGGGGACAATACCTCTTTCCTCTTATACCAAATCATAGGTAGTAATTCAGCATGCAGAAAAATTACAGTACAGAAAAGTTCGAGTATAACTTGGGTTTGTCATTCAAAAATTCGTTTAAAATTTAGGCAAAAAGTAAAATAAATTTTTTTAAAATAATAATAACAAATATTGCAACTTTTTTTGCATTTTAAAGTATTTTTTCCATAAAATCATTTTTTCAATAATTCATGCCTAATACGCATATAATACGGATCCACATAAAATACACAAACTTCACCAAATCTTTGAAAAGTTCGGCCATATAATAATTTTTAAAAAATCCGCATATATTATGGAAATAATATGCAAACTTACTTATGGGCCAAATCTACTTGCTAAGAAACTAAAAAATAAAAACTCACCTAATACTCTTTGACCAGTAGTTTCCTACAAACTAAATAATAACCCTACTACAATTTAGACTATAATGGAAACTCCTTAACCATAGTAAACAAATAAACATACTTTCCTAAATTTTTTTTTTTATAAGGTACTTTCCTATTAAAAGTCTTCTTTTATTCAATCTTAAAGAAGATAAACAAACCAGACTAGTGCTCCCATCATAGTTCTGCACCATGTTCTTAACTCACTCAAATCATGTCCAAAATGCATAAACTTGGGCTCATTAGATAGCTAATTGAATAAGCTTTCTAACAGTACCAAAATTGAGGCATTCATGAACTTTTTTGGTGCAGAAAATATAGCCAATATATGAAATTGTGATATTAGACTACATCACTGCAGCATTTGCTGCAAAAGAAGACACGGAATATCATTCTTGTATTAGCATTTAGCATTACAAAGTATACACTATAGTTCCGCATTCTGCAGTTACATAGGATAGAATCATATTTTTGACTATTGTGAATAAACAACACTAAAGATATTGGAGTCATATGTCAACAAAGCAAAATTGCACCTCACTCATCTAAGCCAAGCAATAATGGTTCTCATCTATCTTGAAAGGGAGTGCCCATATGGTGCAGATTAAATAATTTGAATCACCATTGCCACATGAAAGATAGGCTTTCAAAAAATCACAAATGGAAAATGAGCAAAGGCCTTGTCCTGAAATGTGTGGTGCAGATTAAGTTGGTTAGTTCCATATGAATCTAAGAACCCTGAATCCAAAAGTATTCTCCACCATTCTGGGACCCACCCAGCCTGCCACAAGAATTAAACAGATAAAACATCCAAAAAGTTGTGAAGTGTTAACAAACTCCACTTTGTGGATATAAGATGCAGAAAATGGGCAGCAGATGAAAAAATTCACTATTGTCAATTTGGCATGGATTAACTCTAAGACACCATATAAAATTGAAGCTAACTGTAAAATCATGAATGGACAGATGCTTCTGCTTTCAATTAGCCTGAAAGAAATCGAGGCCTTTGACTCGCTTTGTTATGAGGAGATCAGAGGGTCTTGAGCCACAAAAGGAGAAAATAAAATTGCTTTGCGAAAAGAAAGTGGTATAAATGCTTAGATCTGAAGCCTACCTTTGCAGCAGATATTCACTTATGAGATACCATTGACATTTCTACTGCTCATCAGAGGGGCAGTCCAGACCAGCAAACCAGCATCAAGCATAATATTTCCAGTTAGTCAATGCCTGCCAATATAGGCCCAATGTAAACTTTGTATGTCTTGGACTCTTATTCATCTGAATGAAATCAGGTAGAAGCATGTGCCTTTCTGTATAGAATTCTTCCGTACAACACCAAAAAATCGGTGATGAACATGCATTTCAAATATGACATCTCAAGTTTGTTCTTTGGTACAACATTATGGTAAACTTTGTACGTTTTCGGTTCTTATTCATCTGAACCAAGTCAGGTGGAACCATTTGCCTTTCTGTATTGAATTCTCCCGTACAACACCTAAAAGTCAGTGATGATCAAGCATTTCAAATATGACATCTCAAGTTTGTTCATTTGGTACAACATAGTCCTTAATATCAGTGATTAGACCCCTCCTTACCATCTCATTTAGCAATTCAATGGCTTCATCCATGTTTCCCAGTTCATGATACTTCCTTATTAAAGATTTATAAGCAGCCACATCTGGAAGAACACCCTTTCTTGTCATCTCATCCAGCAAACTCCTTGCTTGTTGCACTTGACCACATTGACAAAGCCCACAAATCAATGAAGTGTACGCATACAAATCAAGCTCGATACCATTTTCCACCATTCTGTTTCTCAGATCGAAAGCTTCCTGAAGATTGCCATGCTTCAGGTTCCCATCCATCAGAGATGTGTAAGCAACTTTATCTGGAACCATACCCTTCTCCAACATTTCATCGAACAGATTCACGGCTTTTTCCAAGAAATCCTTTTTGCAAAGGCCATCAATTAGGGCCGTATATGCCAATACATTAGGTTGTAAGCCCACGTCCGCCATCTTACCAAAATGATAGGATGCTTCTTGGACCGATCCTGCCTTGCACAAACCATCAATCAATGCACAATAAGTCACAACAGTGGGGACAACACCCAAATCATTCATTTCGTGTAGCAGTTTGAGAGCTTCTGAGGCATTTCCTGCCTTGAAATAAGCATCCATGAGTGTTGTATAGATAACATGATTCGCTTTTACACCACATTCCATCATTTCACCAATTAAAAGCTTTGCTTCTTGAAGCTTACCTTGGTCGCACAGACCCCAGATAATGGTTCCATAGAGAGATAAGTCCGGTTTGAAGCCTTTTTCATTTATTTCTTTTAATAAATCCATGGCTTTCTCAGCCTTTTTGTTCTTGAAATACCCATGAACAAGGGCAGTGTAGATTAGCTGGTTCGCAGCCACTCCAGCGTTTAGCATTGCCTTGAAAACTTCTTCTGCTTCCCCCACCTTCCCCTCTTTACATAGGCCATCAACTAAAACTGTGTAGGTAACAATATTCAGGTTAATTCCTGCCTGCAACATCTCATTAACCAGCTTCAAAGCTTCGCTGAGATTACCTGCTTTACAGCTCCCATCTATCAAAGAAGTATATGTAAACTCGTTAGGGGTAAGGCCAACCAGTCTCATGTCCACAAAAAACTTGATTGCTTCTTGCATCATCCCTTCCTTGCAAAAAGCGTCAATAAATGTACTAAAGGTTACAACATTGGGTTTCAACCCATTCTCCTTCATCTCGCGGAGATACAGAAAGGCCTGTGGCATCTGTTCAAATTTACAGAAACAGTTGATCAGAGCATTGTACGTTATCACATCAGGATTGCAACCTGCCACCTTCATTTCCTCAAATATACATATTGCTTCCTCTAACTGTCCGAACTTCCCATGCCCATCAATAAGAGAGTTATATGTGACAATGTCTGGCATGAAATCCATCTCTTTCAACTGTGTAAACAAGCCTCTCGCAGTCTTCAAATCCCCCTCCTTGCACGCAAAATCTATCATAATGTTGTAAGTAAACACTGATGGGGCGATTCTGGCAGCGACCATGTCCTCAAAAAACTTCCTTGACAAGTCCCCCCGGCCCAACTTGGAAAGCCTGTGCAGAAGAACGTTACAAGATCGCGTCTTCGGGAAAATCCTAAACTTCCTCATCCTCATAAAGCACTCATTAGCTTCTTCAAGCAACCCTAATTCCGTCAAGACACCAAACAAGGCATCGAAGACTCCATACCCCGAATTGCAAACACCCTTGGTCAACCACAACACGTCAAAAACATCTGAACCAGGTAGAACCCGTCTTGAATAAATCAAAGTTTTCAGAACTTCTTGGGCATCAAAATACATTCTAGCCCTAAACAAAATGTGAACAAGAATACAATACGACTCAGTCGTGTGGCAAAAACCTTCTTGCCTCCCAGCCCAGTTAAAGAACTTGAGCGCTAGTCGCGCGTCCTCCCTCAACTCTACCAAAACCCTAGAAACCTTAATTGGAGCTAAAACAGAACCAAACAACTCAACAACCCTATAATCGTCCCAGCGTTCTTCTTGGACGATCTTACGTATCGATTCTTTATTCAAATCTTCGCGAAAATTATCCGGTTTCGCTTCCGTAGCAAAAGGGAATCGAATCAAATACAGAAAACTAGTGAACCAAATCAACACAGTGGAGGGGAAAGGTGAAACCTTTGGTAGTCCATGAGATGCTGAAGTATCGAAGAGACCACCGACTGGTCGATTAGGGTTAGAAATCGATAAGAAAACGCTGGATCGTTGCGAATTCCTCCGTCCAATGCCGTGGAAATTGCGCAGGAAATGTAACATTTTAACCAGCTCCCATTATCGCCATTTTCAGAGCTTAGATTACCGAGAGATGATTCTTAGATACTGTGAGGATTTGTTCCATGGAGAGACGATTGAGAGAGAACTTAAGCCTGTACTCGTTGTCGTTATTGTTGTTGGTGCTGGTGGTGGTGTTCTTTCTTCTTCTTCCATGGAGGGTTTTGTTAGGGTTTTTGTAGGAGTTAACGGCAGTATTCAGCCAAGCTTGATGAAATTAGTGCAGCAAAAGATTCCGGTACTAAGGGGGTGTTTGTTTGTAGGGGTAACTTTATGATTGTGTTTGGGAATAAAGTTAATATGGCATGATTTCAGCCCGTGCAACAATTATTTTACTTCCTTTTGCTTCTTTGTTTTTTTTTTAATTATCAAACCTGTTAAGGGTTTAGGTCTGTGAGTATTGATAACACCAACCATGCTTACAGACTCACACATGCACGGACAAATTTAGTATGCAAACATTGTCAGTACTGTTGGATGTTCCTTGAAAAATGTGTTATTTCAATATTTTCAAAAAAATATATTTTATAAATTAAAAACACATTTTTCGATAAGCATTTAATGATGGATACAATGTTTGCATACTTTTTAAGTATGCATATGGTTGCATACTAGACCGGGCACGGGCACGCACACACACACAATAAATTAAAAAAAAAAAGGATAACACCAACCTCGATTCGAAACCTACTTCACCCATTGATGACTACCCGCTAACTCACTTGCCTACCCAAATAAAAACAAATAAAAATGTGTTACCATCCTCCCAATTGGTCTTCGTGCTAGAGTTAGTAAATTCTTGAATTATTTGTGGATAAGTTGCGAACTGTACAAATTACATAAAAAAAAAAAAACCGAACCAAACGATGTCCTATTCAAAGGTTTAGAAAAACTCACGCATTTTTTTAACAAGATTGAGTTATTCATGAACTTTTCCGATTTATTTTCAGATTATTTAGTTTTGAAAATGAAAAATTATTTTACAAGACAAAAATTGTCAATATTTTACTTGTTGTTTTATTTTATATTTAAACTATTTTTGTCAAATTTTAATGACAAATCCAAATTGTACTCGAACATTTTTCGTACAGTATTTTGGCCGTACTCCGGATTGTTAACTACGAGTTGGACCATTAATTGTCACGTCCTAAATTTCGAATACACAAATCCTGAACTGTGCACCACGTGTTCTGAATCCAACGTTAATGCGCAAGGCATTCTCACTCGTTTATCTAATTAGAGTAAGTTTTTTATTTTAAAATGCAGAAGCGCGAACCTACTGGGCATAAAACTATATCCGAACTATTAAACTAAAACAAACGAACTATCTTATTATATAACAAGATAAACGAAGATTATCCTAAGTGTTATCATGATATTATACAATAGAGATGTGTGATCCGATGATAGACATATATAAATAACAAGAATCTAAACATCTAAAATACAACTATCTACTTCACTTAAATACGATAAATGATATACGCTCCACTGCATTTGATCTCTCTTCAAAAGCAATCTGAATATGTCTGTCGATTCTTCTCTCTAAGAAGATTGTAAGTGGGTGAGCTTTTGGGGAAAAGTCCAGTAAGTGACCTACCTTCTAAACATGTCTAGAGGGGTAAAATCTTCGATAAAATAATAGTAGTATAAATTTACTAGAACGACAAAATTTTAAAACTAGAAGAATATCAATAACTAAATTTGAAAGTAAAAAAAAAAAATGAATATCTCAATGATAAAGTAGGATATAAATTGTGACAATATAAAGCAATTTTAGAAATTCGATAACATTGTGCATTAATATAAAGCAGAAATAAATATGAGAGGCATGCATGAAATGCAAGTTACAAAATCAATAAGCGTGATAGACCCAAGTCGTAAGTACATCTTATTCTATACTAAGTGTTACTCGTGACTCTACCTATAGCATGCAATATAGTATTCATTTTATATTTCTCAATTAACATCTTTTCACTTCATAATTGAGATCATATCTCTTAAATTTCTTTGGATGCAACTAAAATACAACTAGTTTTATAATTGTCCCAATCAGGGTCTCTCTCTAAGGAACCAAGTAATCATCATCCAAAACTAATCCACTCTATAACCAAGTTCACCAATGTACTTACATAGCTCTCAAGTCTATCAGTTGGAGTTTGTCCATGTCACATCCCGAATCTAGGACACCTAGATCCGACCCAAATGACTATGGATCACAGCCTGTTTACCCAAGATTCAGGGTGTAATAAAATATCATAATAAATAAATCATCCAAAATGATCCAAAGTGACCAACAATATCTTAAACTCAATACAATGATATTAGTAAGTCTTAGTGTTCAAATATAAATAAACGCCATAAAAAGGAAGAGGTGTCTAAGCATTAACGTCAATCCATCGGCTTCATCAAAAGTCTCATCGGTCATTCACACTATCGCCGTCCTCCCAGGCGTATATTCATGTACCCGTTATCATCTACAAAATCTAAAGGAGTCGACATATGCCGTGAGCTAACACTCAGTAGAAAAACCACATGTACACCACTTGTTCATACAATTAAATCCTTATAATGTCCAATCTAATCATATCTTAATCATGTATATAACAAATTCAACATAATAATAACTTCACGTGTGAAGCATAGAAATGTAATAGATGAAACATGATGTAGAAAAAAATTTAAACAACCCGAAGATGGGTCTCTTCTGTAAAGGTTAAGGGCTTTTCGTCCAAGGGTACTAAGCCCTACTTGCTTTCCCATTTTCAAACACTCATAACATGCCTCATGGTCAATATGATATCCCAAACGAAATACTCTGATGCAAAAATATTCAGTGATGCAATTTCAACCATCAATCAATTTTAATCAAAACTCCATAATCACAATCATAGCATTCTTTCATGATCACTGAGCAAGATTAACAACTTAACATCATCATTATGACAAGAATATTCATATGATCTCATGTAATAAAGCATAATAGGAATACAACACGATATCATTATCTCGAATCCATATATTCATTCCCTAGTTATAACATGATAATCAAAGAATCACCATTGATTTCAATCCATAGATCGATCACATCACTATAACAAAATGGATCGACCAATACAAAGAACTCACAATTTATTTCAATACAATGATCAATCCAGCACTATTACATGATAGAAGAAACAAACAAATCACCGCCGATTTCAGTAGGTGTACATTGTGGGTAACGTATTTTTCAGCAAGTAATATTCTAACACGTGTCACTGGCGCAATACGTGCGAGACACGAAAGATTGACATTTGGTATCGTCCAGCACGCGTGAATAAATGCGCCGAAGAGATCTTCAGAGGTCACAACCAGTCCGGTCCTACCGCACGTCATCTATTAATGGAAGAACCACGTGTCAAATAGAGCGATCAGAAGGGAATATCTCAGGATAGGATTAGTAATGGAACGCATTGAAGCTTCAGCAATTAATATGTCAGAAAAATATTCAATCTTTCTCGACACATTAATTAGCAGCATGCTTGACGGGATTGACATTCAACTCAACCCGGCAAAGTCAAACATCAAACTTGGTAGGAATGACGTACAACTCAACCCGACAAGTTGTACAACATATTTGACGGGATTGACATTCCACTCAACCCGACAAGGTCAAACATCAGACTTGGCAGGAATGACTTACAACTCATCCCAACAAGTTCAACAGTACACTTGACGGGAATGACGCACAACGTATCCCAACAAGTTTAACAGCGCAATTGACAGGAATGACTCTCTACTCATCCCGACAAGTAAACAAAATTCTACGAACAAGATAAGTGTTCTAAACTACAACCAGATTGATTATTGACTTATCTATTATATGATTGCCACGGGGCAATTAGTTTAACTATTACACCCATTCCCGCGCTCCCCCATTCAAATATCTGCCACGAGAAATGCCACATCGATCAGTCATTTCAAATACAACTGAATGGGAGACGTTAGTTTAACTATTACACCCATTCCCGCGCTCCCCCATTCAAATATCTGCCACGAGAAATGCCACATCGATCAGTCATTTCAAATACAACTGAATGGGAGATGTTAGGATCCAACAAGAAGAGGCGATTTTGTAACAGAATCTCTCTAGATCAGATCTAACTAACGAGAAGCGAACACGTAGAAGGTGAGTCACGCCAGTTCTGAGGGTATAAATACACGACACTCAGAACTGAGAAAGAGATTTTGCTCTCCAGATTCGGATAGTCTAAACTTTGAATCATCTTTGCTATACTTCCTAAAACCTGTTAGTACACCCTATACTAACTTGAGCGTCGGAGTATTGTCAACAGGTACGACCACGTTTCATCTGAAGATTATCCTGTAATCCGCAGTAGAGAAAGGAGTTCTGTCCTCAAGCATCAGATACGAATCGTCTGACCTCGAAGATTGTGTAGGATAGATCTGATATTTTTCCCCCACATACATATCTCGGTGTTGTAGATTGTCCTAGGTTTGAAGATGTCAAATGGTAGAAGTCTTTATTGTGGCCCACGATTTGCCTCAGTGGTTCTAGACGAAGTTATGTAAACATTCATAATCGCACAAGACAGATTTATAATGGTTCGGTGACTTCGCACCTACGTTCACTTTCCAACCCTCAACAATTGCAATTTATTATTCTTTCAATCATGAAAATTGCTTCTCGCATACCTGAAGAGTCAAACTAGGCTAGTAGAGTTAGAAGAAAACTCTTTTCTCAAGGATCTACAATCCACAACTCAATACCAATGAGTAAACACTTATCAACCAAACACAAGCTCAAGTTTTGATAGTTATAATGCTATCTTAAGGTTTGTTCATAGAGATACTTACCTTTAGATGAATTTGGAACAAATTGTTGAATCTTCAGAGAAGTTTCACCACAAATGTCACACTTACAGTGATGATCAACTACTAGATAGAAAATGAGAAAGTGTAAACAACAGAGTGTAGCCTATCAAAAGTCAGAGCCTTCACAAAATGATGCAACTTGATTTGCTCAAGTGAAACTCTCAAATAATCCAAATCTCTTCAACTCATAAGATATCAATGAATGAATGAGAGTACAAGAATTATTGTTTGGTTATTTGTGCTAGGGTTTATGACTGTTTTATATAAGTAGCTCTTAAACAAGAGAAACTGACTTAAAATGTCCATTGGGATAGATCCGGCAAGCCAAAAATCATGAGATTTATCAGTCAAATCGAGATCCATTTTCAAGGGGGGTCGACCACACAAAGAGACTTCTATCTGAGGAGCGGTCGAGCGCTCAAATTAGCCAATCGGCCAAGAGTCATTATAAAAAAAATAACATGTAAAGGGGGTGGTCTACCGCTCAAAGTGGTTAGTCGACCGCACGAGTCAGTATTGAATGGTCGAACGCACCTTTTAAGTGGTTGGTCGATCAATATGCCCCGACGCCAAATAGCCCCAAGTCAGCCTAGACGCCAAAAAGTCTAAGTCAAAAAAATCATCAAGGGCCTAGACAACTACATGATTCGTATGTTGAACCCCTTAATGTATATGAATATTAAGTACACGTGAGATTTCGTTTGTTGATCGTCCATTGAGTGAGAATTTTTGCAGAGTTGAGTCTCAAATCTTTATGTTAATGTGACTTTATCTTTTGCTTAATAGCATTCATTGGGTTGATCTTTTTTAGCTTTGATCTTCTCTGAATTGTTGATGAAGTCCCCATTTGATTATTAACGCTTCGGTCTTTAAAAGACTACTACCAAACGAAATCAAATACTAATAAACTAAGTATTCTTGGGATTGAAAACATAGACTTTTCATAAGCCACCTAGGTTTAAGGTACCAAGTGTTCACGTTTTACTAGGGAATAGATCCTTATATTTGTAGTAATTTATGGTTTTACATTTTTGAAAGACTTCTATCCTAGTGGTTAGGTGTTAATATGGCAAGAGTCTTTTAGATTTGCTAATGTAGTTCAACGTTTCTTATTATGTAGATGACTAAATTCACTTCAACATTTTTTTAATTCAATTTAGGTAATTAAGTGTTAGCCATGTGGGTCTCTACAATGCTCATATGTTAGTAGTACTAGTATGATTATTTTTAAGTTTCTAAATTTTATTCCCTCTAAGCAACAAGTGTTGGAGTAATCCTAGGTACCACGTGTTACTCTTACATTAACTTACCGTATTTAATAGAGTTAAGTCTCTTCTTATGTGGTTTATTACGAGAATGCCACTAATAAGTGATACGTGATTTTATATACTTAAGCTTAGGTGTACTAAAGGCGTACCATTGCACATCTACTCCATAGGGTACTCTTCAATAAATATTCAATTAAGATGTGGTCTTATCATAGCGTTCAAAAAAATACATATGCTAAAGATTATCATGTATCATGAGATGAAAGTTCTTGTCTAAGTTCTGACAATATACTAGGTGTCGCACATATTATATAACAAGACAAGTAATTGTAATGAAATTTTTAAATTGAAAAAATTACCTTCTAAAGACAAATTACCCTAATACCCCTGAACCAAAGTTCAGAGTATTACAACCTACCCCCTTTTAAAATAAATTTCATCATTGAAATTCAAAATATATCAAATTAATTTTTTAATCAAATTTGTCATATCAGATTAGTCAACTAATTATTCTAGTCAAGCCTAGTTAGATTGGTTGATAGAACTTTATAGTTAGACCCAGTTAGATTGGTCAACTTAATTAACTTAGTATACCTAATAAAATTGGTCATCTACCACAATCTAGTCCAACCTAGTCAAACTACTCATCTAATAAGTAGTCAACTTAGCTAGGATGGTCAAACAGTTAGTATAGTCAACCTTAGTTAAACTGCTAAAATTAGTTAATCTGATCGGCTTAATAAACGGGTGAACTAGTCTGTAAAACCCTGAAACCTCGTTAAGAGTATTTTAGACCTTTTTCTCTTTTAAGACTCTTAGTATGCATCTTTCCTTCATGAAATGCGATTATCTAACTATTAAAACATTTACGCAAAATTTTGACAAATTCTGAGAGAGATTAAATTTTCAAGGTCTTAGGGCCTATCAATGTGAGCCACGTGGGCATAAGGGGACCCATGAAATTCTTAGACCGTTTTGGATCCATTAGGTATAAATTAATATTTAAATATGATTATAATTATTTTAATAAGCTAAATGATATAAAAAAATAATACTTTTATTTATATTAGTTAAGTATTTATATGAATGGGTGTATTAAATGCATGTATATACATTATTACTATAGTGTATGTTATGCACAATATATTATTATATTATTATGAGAAGTAGTTCTTATAAGGTATGTATATTGTAATTAATGGGTGACTCATTACTTATGCTTAACTATTAAGAATATGGTTGTACTTATATTAATGTATAAACCAACCCATGATATACCTTAATTATATGTAAACCCTTTAGTCCAAACCCATTCATGGCCATACGGCCTCAATCCTATCCCATAACCCACTATTATATAATTTCTATTGTTTTCACTTAAAACAAAACTTTTATAATGGTCTAACCCAACCCTTATCATCTTTAATGTTGTGACAAAACACAATATCAAACCAAACCATAAAATCATATTTCTCAACAAACCCTTGAGATGTGGTAAACTTTCCTACTAAACCACCACTTGTTGCCCCTCTAACCAAAATCCTTAACAAACCTATGACCATCCAAACCTTTCATTCATCTTTTCCACAGCTTTCTAGTGGGATTGGAACCCATCTCACCATCCAACCACTTTCCCTCCATTCGAACGTCTCATCCTCCCTTTGAACTTTACCCTATCTTTATAAACCTATCATGAGATGCCTTCGTCATCATGTTGAAGATTGGAGAAACTGGAGCTATTGTTCTGCAAACCGTTGTTGCTTCCATTTTCATCATCCGGTTTTCCTCCTTCATGATCAAGAAAACCCAAATCTCATAAGCGTAGTGCAACACATCGTTCAAAAGTTGTCGGATCTGCAGACCACCAGTTGCAGTAGCCGTCGATCTCAATCCTTTGAAGAACTTCACCACTGGACTCTGACAAGAATCACCATCATTGAATCAAAAACTCCACTGCCTTAGTATCCAACCAACATCAACTCGATCTACCAAGTAAGGGACTTACCTTTAAATTTCTCTGCACATTCATATCATCTATAATTCTTGTTTATTTTATGCCTTCTTCTATCATTTTTTTTTACTTGCATGTGTTTCGGGTATAGAAGAATTGTTTCCAATCATAAATGGCCATACATGAGAATGGAATTCAATCTCTTATATGGTTTTGTGATGTTAGACATGGGGCATTATAAGTCTGTATGTTGTTGTAGTGGTAGCCGGGTAAGACCTCATCTCTACCCACCTTCTGTTAGTGCGCCAACTCACATTATTGGTGCACAATACACTCCATTAATACTAATTAGTCGATCTCCTTGTAACCTCCCAGAACCTCCTGATCTGCATTTCTTTTAACCATCTTTTTATTTCGCTATTATTGATCAACTATGATCATCTGATTACTACCAGCAAGTGGTGCATGTTACCTTAAACAATGTATCCGGCTAATTAGAGTACGATCAGAGAACTACCTTACATCAACCATGAATATCGTTTTTGAGAGTCAAACCATCTATGATGTGAACTTCCATCAAAGACCCATGATTGCCTAGCTTATCTTTTGATCGTTCAGCCAGCAACCGAATCTCCTGCCACACACCTAACTTAACTAAAGCTAAATCTCCCTATCCGATGCTTCGCATGATTATTCTAACACCTTGACCGTTAGATCTATTTGATCAAACCTTAATTATGTAGCAGATTTAGAATCAAACAAATCACTCTGACTGTTGTGATATGAGGACAATTGAATGTCTCTTACTGTGAAGACAACCTGTGTTTTTGGACAACCATATTAAGCACGTCTAAATTCTAATGGAAGGCAAAACCATTTCATTTCACAAGTCTTTATCCAAACTGTTGTCCTTGCACAACATGTACAAACCACTAGTTAGATGGTCTAGATTTATAACCCATCTTGTATAATGTTCAAATCTAAAGAGTTCATGCTTAGTTTTATCATTATCGATTATAAAATAATAAAATAATAAAAATAATAATAGTTATAATGCCCAACAATGCACTCTCGTTACAGTTAATCGGATAGCGAGCTAAGGTAGGATTCTGTTCTCGATCTCTTACTTTTATTGATGCATTTTATTATTATAGTATTAAATGCATGTGTTTAAAATAGAAAATTTATTTCAATCTATATTGAAAAGCATGTATATCGACTCTCATGCATCTCCGTTGATTTATCTGCATGTATTGAAACATAGTCGTTCATTGGATATTATCCTGGATTGTTACTTATTACAGGAGATGCATTGGTTGTTATTATTTCATTGTTATTATTTTAAAGGTTCGGATGTATCGTAGGACCACGACCCCTTGGATGCTCTCTCGAATTCCGAGAGCATGCCTAAAAAGCAACGGGGTCATTCTGCTCCCAATGATGAAAGACCTGAAACATCCCTAGATCCTTGTGGTGGAATTAACGACATGGCCCGCCTATAAGAAAGTCGCTTGTTTAGCCCAACAATGCACTCTCGTTATTATTTTGACTCATTGGGATTTTGGGATTTACCCGATGAGTCGAATATTTGATTATCGATAGCATTGATGCATACTTCGATCATTGTATGATTTTTATCATGTTTTAATTGCTCATCATCATAGAAGTATGGGTGGTGGAGCGAACCGACTGAGTTGTTGATAACTCATGTCTATATTCTAACATTTTTGCAGAGATACCAGATGGACCAGCAACTCAATGATAGGAGCCAGATGACTCTAACACTTTTATTGCTTCCCTAGAAACTATGTTTAGGTTTTGCTTCTAGCTATTTGAATTCCTAGTTATCTCAGTAGGTTGTTATTTGACATTTGAAATATAATCGGAAACAAGTTTCGGATTTACGTTTATGAAATCATCATTTTGAGACTGCTTCATTTTGATTGGTGTATTGACTTAGATACATGCTCACTATTTTATTTTTTTAATCCGCACCTCATGCCTTAGCCTCGGATACTAGGTTCGATCCATACTCTTCTGGGTCGGGTCATGGGTCCCGGGTTCGGGTCAATGTCTTCTAATCAAACTAGTCAAGCTAGTCAAATTGGCCAACTAGTCGGAATAGTCAAACTACCAAATTATATTATATATTTCTTTTTTCTTATTAAAATGTTCATATATGTACAATTACTAAAATCTTGCTTAAGGTCAATTTTCTAGAATTAACCCTAAAGTCCCAATTTTTTACTGAATATAATTTATCTCAATTAATCATAGGTGTGTAAATTAAGAAATTCAGAAATTATACGCTTAAGTTAATAGTCCAAACATATTAGAGTTCAACCTAAAGTGTTAGAGTTCTAGAGTTATCCCACAGTTTCTTATCATTATGCATAAACCCATTATACACAAATTCCTTAGTGTCTAAAGCATATGCTCTGATACCATTCTGTCATGCTCTGAATCTGGGTACTCAGATCCGACCCGAATGCCTGTGGATCACATCCCATTTACCCAAGATTCAGGGTGTGAAAAAAAAATCATCTGAAATGATTTAAAGTCACTACAAGAAAATGGAGTATTAGCGACAAACTTTTAGCGGCGGCCAGGAAAACTGCCGCTATAGAGGGGATTTAGTGGCGGCTAGGCGATGACCGCCGTTATAAGCTTCGCGGAAAAAATTGAAGGGAGAGTTTTAGCTATGGCCAGATTATGGACATCTCTAATGGACCTATTAGCAATGATTTTTTGCGTAGTCGTCGCTATATGTTCCACTAATAGTGACAGCCAAGTAGGTGACCATCGCTAATAAGTCCTTTAGTAACAGGCGCCTCTAAAAGGTTGGGTATATAACTAAAAGATGCCCAAAATGCCCGAAACCTCTCCTTGCTCTCTCCCTCGTCACTTTCTCTCCTTTTTTTTTTGCTCTCTCTACCAGTGCTCCCATGTTGTTCCACCCTTGTGCCGCTAGTTCTCCAGTCAATGTTCCACCGTTAATGTGTCTGCCTCCATTCACCATCATTGTCGTCTCTTCTCTTCTCTTTCTATCTTTGCCACTGGCCATTCTCTCTATCTCTTCTCCCTGTTCACTCCAATGCGACCATAGATGTTGCGCCACTGTTGCTGTTGCTGTTGCTTTCGCCCGTCACTCTGTAACATAGGTGAGTTTTGATCTTTTTATTTTTATGGTTAGTGATTTTTGACCATATGGATGTTTGTAAATTAGCTTGATTAGTGATTTGTATTTGGTTTGTAATCCTTCTTTTGAAGGATCTTGGTTTCTAAGATTTGTTAGTGGTTTATTGATCCTCTCTCTCAATGTCTATCTCTTTGTTCATCCACTTCAATCTTCTCTCTACTCGATTCCATGTTTCTTTCCTTGATTAATTGAAGTTTAATTTACTCTTTTCATTTTCTTCATGGCGATTGTTTAAAGAATATGGAAATGGAGATGATGGACAAACTGAAGCTTAAGGTGAAGAAATCTGAGAAGGTACGGATCGTCTAAGGTTTCATCTTGTCGTTTATTATTTTTTAGATTTTTAGTTTTACTTTAGTTTTTGTT
The DNA here is from genome assembly GCA_035048495.1 of Euptelea pleiosperma. Classification (NCBI taxonomy): domain Eukaryota; kingdom Viridiplantae; phylum Streptophyta; class Magnoliopsida; order Ranunculales; family Eupteleaceae; genus Euptelea; species Euptelea pleiosperma. Next base: position 13,564,347 of record CM068553.1, read on the forward strand.
CCTTATGGTTTAAATTGTAGATAAATGGAATATTAGGGTTTCAAATAAAGCTAGGTAATGGTTTTGGTGAGAGAGATCTATTTTTCATATTTTCAATTGTAGTTGCTGGAACAAATGCTACTTTTATCTATATCTATAAGTGCTTTATAATTTCATTCTAAAACAGTTTTCATTTTTTTTCTTTGCGAGATTGTTATAAAACCTCTACTTTGGTGTAGTCTGCACATTAGATCTCATTGATATTTATATGATGGCAGTAGAACTTATTATATAATGTATAGGATTTAAAATTTGAAGTTTGGAATACTTTCGTACTCATAAACACTAAGAAGTGGAAGAGGAACATATATTTGCATACAAAGCTAGGCCTTTGTAGATAAATGTGTTAAAAATTACTCTTTTTATTCATTCTACGTAAATCAAGGTTATAAACTTTTCAAAGCGTCACTTTGTAGAATTGAAACAATAAGAAAATTGAGATTTTAAACATTTCAAAGCGTCACTTTGTCATATTATGGGGACTAAAAATAAGCAAAAAATATTATTTGTAGAGATTAGGGAAAATGTTATTTATAGAATGTTCTCTTAATAAAGAATATGTAATGGTCCATTTCTTATTTATAGAATGTTCTTTTATTAAATTATATCTTATTTATGAATATTAGTTTTGACAATCTCTGCTTTGTCTCCCCAAGTCACTCGATTGACGATCTTTGAAATTTTTGCAATTGTTTCTGCTTGCTCTCATTTTGTGCCTTAAACATAAATTTTTTGTTTTACATAATTTTTTGTTTTTTGTATAGAGTAACATTTATCCTGAAGCACAAACTATAATCTTGGTTGAACACCCTAATGTTCTTAAGGCGCACTGTTCCTTTGTTAGTGATCATAGTTTGTGGGTTGTCATGCCATTCATGGTTGGGGATTCTTGTCTTTATATATTGAAGGCTACTTATCCAGATGATTTCGTGTAGGTGGTAATAACAACCATTTTACGTGAAATATTAAAGAGCTTATAATACCTTCATCATCATGGACACATACATTAGGATGTCAAGGTAAGTTTTCATCATTTAGGATATCTCGAAGATGATCTTATTGGTTCTCAACTTTTTTTGTTTATATTCAGTGATATTTTTATTGATCTCTTTTCTAAAAGCTCATACAACTTATTGGCTGGTTATTTATGTCTTTTAGTAGTAGTAATTGTACCCAACTAGCATTTGTTTGTTAAATTGGTCTTATATACGGGATCAATAGTTCATATAAGCATCAACGCATGCTTAAGAGACTTCGGCATACATTTTGTAGATTCTAGTAATTCTCGAAGATTTGGTCTGAACTATAAAAACTTTGCCCCGTAAGTACATTGTCCATTTAATCAAATATAATCCCCGATTTTTTAAGCAACATTGGGTTCCTCCGAACAAAACTATCATCTCTTATAAGCATTTATTTTCCCTTCTATTGATCATCGTAACATGAATGGAATGGAAACATTCTCAACATTGACATAATTCATATCTTAAAGCCCACATAATAATCATAAGTTTAATTTTAGTATGTTTAAAATATTCTAAGTCTCCAACTAAAAATTATTATAACAATTTGATAAATTTGTGGCTTCATCATTCAGAAACTTTAAATCTTATGCTCATTTTGTAAATGATTAAGTAATTGACCGTGTATATTTAATGCTATGGGTTGATGATTTATAGCTAGTCCCCATTATATATTTCATTTACAATAAGGAAATTTATAATTTTACAAGAAAAAACCCTGCAAGTTGTGGTAAGAAGAGCTTGAGCAAGTTTTACAGTATTTGATATGAGTCATAAGACATAGAAGCTAAGTATGAGAATACCAGAGGAAGACAAAGTGGCATCAACTCTAGTGTGTCAAAAGTGTTAACAACTTACAATAAGGCAGCTCAAATATGGGACAATTGAGTATCAAAACTCTTTATTGAGGCGAATTCATACCCTTAATAACAATGAAGTATTGCGTTGACTGATCTCCTTGTGTTATTTGACTTATTTCTTCTAACTCTTATAAGCTAAATTTAAAGACTAGTATTTGTAAAGAATGTGATTTGATGCCAAGCAAGACATTAAAACGTATTTTGAGAGTACTTAAGTGCATTATTATTGAGTACTGTTCATGTTATATATGTTCACAAAACAATATCAAATGACTAACAAACTTAATTCTAGTTAAGAACTAATAACTCAACAAATGTCTAATGCCTAGTTTATGGTTGGCTAGCTTTCAAACAGTTTTGACCAATTATCCTGAGTAGCGGTGTCCATGTTGTGGAACCTAAGCATCATGCATATACTAATATTTTTCCATATTTATTGAGAGTATTAATTTTAAGTCTTAGACATTGAGACTTAACCAAGTCCTAAATTTGACTCAAGGTAATTGATTTTTGAGTTGATTTGTTATGGGGCTTTTGAACTTTAGTTTTGGCTAAGTCAAAATTTTGTCATGAATTAGTAAATATAATTTTATAACTTGTTCTAAAAAATGTTCAATTGCCTCATTCATTGTTTATTTTACATTATAGAGAGGTAATAAATGTTATGTTATGATGTAGTCAGCTTTGTTAATGAAATTTTTGGGTTCACTTTACACTTATGTTTTCTTTACTTTATCTTAGTTTGTTATTTGTTTTTCATCCCAATAAAATCAGTTGTTTGTCAAAAATAAAAGCACAAATCTCTTTTAGCCTTTTAGCAAACTTGGGGAGTCATAGTAACAATCATTAACCTTGAATCTTTTTTTTTTTTTTGTAAAATATTTAGTAAAAATTCTGTTTGACATAAAATATTCATGTAACCGTTCCTACGAGCACCAGTGTAGCTGTAAAGATGTCGTGGTACGCATTCTTCACCGACTACGTGAAGACTAAAAGATGAATATCTCAAGAATCAAACGATTGACGACTTGAGTTATCTGAGTAACTGCTATTTGTTCAGTGAAGATCGTGTCTGCTCGCATAGGGAGGTAGATAACTTAGTGAACATAAGAATAGGATATTAAAAGATTTTAATATAATGGTTGAACCTAGTCAAAGGACAGACCCAAGTCAAGTTAGTGCAAAAAGAAGTAAAATATTTACCAAGGGAAAGTCCAATCGATTGGAGTTTACACTACAATCGATTGGAGTTTACACTACAATCGATTGGACCAGTCCGATCGATTGGACCTCTTTGTACAATCGAATGCAATTACAAATAAAAAATCCATCCGTACAGTACAATCGATTGAACCCATAGTACAATCTATTGGACTTCGTAGAAAAAGTCTATTTTCATATTCGATTTTTATGCTCCCACTTTCCCATTGCTTGCACGACCTTAGGCTTTTAATCTCTTATAAATAGAATATCTTTATAACGTAGAAAAATACACATTGACTGACAACAAAGAGAGTTTTCTAAATTAGAGTTGTCCATTACCTAGTTGCCAAGTTCGGATACGGCAAAAGTTCGAGACAGGAAAAGTTCGAGTATCATTCGGGTATGTACTAAATATTCGTCGGTATAAATTCAGTCAAAAATTTGAGAAACGATAAAAATTCGCAACTGCATTCATTCGTGTTTAATTCGACTATGATCCAAAAATTTGATGTTAAAAATTCGTGACCTAAATCTAAAGGTGTAAGATAATTGTATAGTTTTGAACAGTAAATTGTAGATTATAGATATTGCAGCACGTACCGAGCCATTGTAAACCAATTAGCAAACTTAGTTCAACAAATAGCAAATTTAAAAAAGTTACAGGTACAAGTTTTTATTAGGCATTTTGTACAAGTTTTTACCTGTACATGTTTTTATTAAGCATTTATTAGATTTGACTAGAAGGCCATGAGCTGTTTGTTTATCAAATTGCATAAACAGAGCATTATCGCATTTATTGTCAAGCTTCTATAACAGCAGCACATAAGAGAAATCATGGGCCCTAACCAAGTTTACTATGTGTGTTTAAAACCCTGGTTTTGGCATTTGAAGGCAAATAAAGAAGTCCTTTTGTCTGTAGAATAGATTTCATGTCTACCAAGTTCCTTTAAGAACCCCCCAAATTTCAATCTTTTCAAGAGGAGAACATGAGAGGGAGGTAGAGAGGGCGATAGGGTGGCATTGGAGGAAGAAATCACCTCGGAGAGAGCTCTGTTGTAGCGGTAACAAGTGGAGTGGTGTACGTGTTGCAGCCAACGGTGTGATGAAGTTGGTGTACGAGTCAATGCCGTGTGATGTGTGAACTAGGTTGGGCCATGGGGGGTTGCCGGTGGAGTTGTAGATGATGGGGAGAGAGTGAAGGGTGGGGACTGTGTGGATGGGACGAAGCTAAAGAAAGGTATTTAGGGCTTTTTTAGTTGTTTTCACTTTTTGAGTTTTTTGATTTTTTTTATTGTGTTTAAAAAGACCGAATTAATGGGCTGAATACAACGCCTAAATGTATAAATCGTGGTTAATTCGTTAGGTTTCAATAAATCGCGAATTAAACCAAATTTTTGAAAGGTTCAGCCTTTTAAAACGTTTTTACCCATAAAATAATTCGCGAACTTGGCAACTAGGGTCCATTACGAAGAGCAAAAACCTTAGTTTTCATTGTTATCCTTGAAAGGCCTTTTCTTCCATTTCAATCAAAGTTGAGAGCTTGATCTTTCCTCTGCCTAGAATTTCCATCTAATACCTTAACCTAGTAAGCCAACAAATACTAGTGTATCTCAACACTATTTGAGCAACTTCGAGGTTCAGGGTGTACTAAATCTTTCACCTTCGGTAGAGACCGTTGACTGAGAATTAAGATCGGGGTGTACTGATTGACGGTAGGTTTGGAGTGTACCGAACTAAACAAGCGACAAAGGCTTCGTGATTGGGAGGGCGTGCGTGTGACTCGTTGCGTAGAGCCAGAAGACGTGGACGCGCCGGTAGTTAGCCTTGGCTAAGGTTGGAAGCTATATTTGCAACGGTACTATGTAGGTAACTTCTGTAACTCAAAACTTCTCAGTTAGTGATACTTTTCATCTAGACACGGTCCCATGGTTTTTCATTGGCTAAGGTGTCCACGTAAAAACTCGCATGTGTTATGGTATGTTGATTATTTATTTTCTGCATAACTGCTATATTAATCTAAATTACAAAGAGACATTATATAATAGAGATATATTTGATCCAAGTCTATTGTGATAATCACCTTGTTATCATTCAACTATTTAATTGTATTACATGCGATTTAGTTTATCCCTATCGAACTAATAAACTTTGTTAGGTTAAAAGGAATTTTAATACCTAATCAACCCCCATTCTCTATATTCGGAATAAAGATAATGGACTTAATTTCAATATGCAAGACTTAAACAAAGAAATATTGGTGCCTCTCACTACAACTTGTTACACTTTTGTTAGGTGGGTTAAGCTCATTGTTAGGGGAAAAACCATTGTATATTTTATCATGGAATTAACAAAGAGGGAGATTAATAAATATACTCATTATGTTGTCAATTCCAGTACAACCTTGGGTATATTTATGTAACCTCCATTGATCAACTACCATGGACTTTGGGAAGTACGTCTCAAGATTCAGAGAATGGCTATGAGGCAATCATCTATACACAACGATGAATAAAGGATCAAGGACATGAAGAAATCCTTTGGAAAGTTTACTTGGACAGAAACAAAACCCCCACAGTCTATTATATGGAAACCCCTTTGAAAGAGTCTTAAATATGAGAAATATGTATAAGGGTCAATCGGGCTAAGTAAATGGGGCGACCGAAGTCAAATAGACCCCTGGTCGATCGATCTCAATAGATCCTCGATTTACAAGTGCGCCATCCCCCTCCCCATTCACTATAAATACCCTTCTCATACCCATTCTAGTTACCAATTCACTCTGCTATCTATTGAGTTCTTTACCTCCAAAAGATTTGATCTTTGCTCTCTTACCTCCGTGCTTGCTTCGGTGTTCTTGCTTTGGTGATCTAACCTTGCTCAACTTGTGGAAGATACGCTTAGGTGCTTGGTGCTCTTCGTGTGAAAGCAATTTAGTGATTTGTTTAGGCGGCGGTTCTGCGCAGTGCCTTTGATTCAATTTCAACAATATCGAAGCTTCATTTTCTCATCAATCTAGATTGAGAGGTAACTTGATTGTTAGCAAGAGAGTTTTTTCTAGAAAAACTCTCGTTATTATTTAAATCATCTCTATATCTATTACTCTGCTTGAGTCAAGAAAAGTTTTTGACTAAGTGGGAGTTCGGTTGCGGTTGTATTCTATTATTATCGATTGCGATCGAGACCGGGTCATTTACCCTATTCAATATTATAAATGAGTTTAAATATTGAATTAAAAAGGTGATAAGCTCAGTAGAACTATTTGGAGAGTGGACATAGATGTTGATACACTGAACCACTATAAATACTTGTAATGTGGTCAATGAAACTATCTATCATTGGAAATAAATTTAAATTAAAAAATATTTTTACTTTTATGGTCATTATTATTTTCTAATGATAATGGTATGTTTCCCAATTGGTTTTGAGGTCTTAACAGATTCTGAAAATGTGTATTAACTTCCCAAAAATTTTTCAATGTTTCTGCTTTCAATGTTAGGTGTCAAATTTCAATAGGCCCCACAATCCTATTTAGTTAAAACTATGTATTATACTTTGGAAAGAGTCATTTGGAACCCAAACATTTTGACCCTTCTATATTCGATAAAGGTCTAAGGTTCTTAGGTGTCTAAGTAGATTACCTTGTTTAGTGTTTTTTTCACGTTTGGTACATTGGAGTGTATTGGAGATAAGTTTCTAAAGTTTCCAAAATCATTAACTATGGGCTTAATATACATGGAAAATCCAAAATTTTTAATGGTAGTTCATAAATAAGGGAGGATACATTTAATTAGTATTTATTCTTCAAAAATCTGTCAAGCATTAGAATGGAAGGTCTAAAAATAATAAATAGTCTTAAGGCTTTGAAAACGTCAATATTATAGGAAGGTGATCATGTTTTTAATGTTCTCCTTTAAGAGATTTCTTAATCGAATAAGCCACCTAGGTGTTAAGGTGCCAAGTGTTCACGTTTTACTAGGGAATAGATCCTCATATTTGTAGTAATTTCTGGTTTTTACGTTTTTGAAAGGTTTCTATCTTATTGACTAGGTGTAAATATGGCAAAAGTCTTTTGGATTTGCTAATGTAGTTCAACGTTTCCTATTATGTGGATGACAAAATTCACTGCAACATTTTTTCAATTGAATTTTGGTAATTAAGGCCGTGTTTGATTACCAAGTGGGAAAATTGCATTTTCCTAAGGAAAACACAACTGTCCATTGTTATATAGCGAGTATAAATCTATATAATTTTCCCAAATAAGCCATTTAAATTTGGATACTTTTTCCTACTAAACCCGGAATTCATTTCCCATCCAGATAGGTGAGAATTCATTTCCACCTGATTTTCTCACATGATTGAAATATGTGCTCTCAGTTGCAATCAAACAGCCATTTAAGGCATATCCCAGATGTATTTTCTGGGAAAAATTTTCCGTGCAATCAAACGCGGCCTAAATGTTGGCCATGTGAGTCCCCTAGTTATAGCAATAATTCAAACGAAATGTCTTTATTCGTTAAGGGAATTATGGGTTAACGATTTTAGTAGGTGATGTTGTGGTAATTAGTGGATGACAACTAATGTTGGTTTTCTAATGGGGCTGAGTTACTCAATTAAAGAGTTGGTTAATACCTCAACGTTTTTAACTAGAGATGGGTCTCACTACCCAAAATTATGGAGATCTTCTAAGAACTCTCTCATATATTAATGTACAAGATTCCAACAATTTTCAATATTCTATCAGATTTCCTTGCCTAATCAGTTATATAGGATCCTATGTGGCATTAGAGATATCCAAATCTCTACGTGCTCATACGTGGGTTACCTATTATGATTCTTTCCAAGTTTCAAAATTCTATTTCCTCTAGACAATAAGTGTTAGACTAATCCTAGGTACCACGTGTTATTCTTACATTAATTAACTTACCGTATTTAATAGAGTTAAGTCTCTTCTTAGGTGGTTTATTATGAAAACGCTACTAATCGGTGATACGTGATTTTATATACTTAAGCTTAGGTATACTAAAGGTGTACCATTGCACTCCATAGGGTACATTACAATGAATATTCAATTAGGATGTGGTCTTATCTTAGCGTTCGAAAAAATACGTATGTTAGAGATTATCACATCATGAGATGAAAGTTCTTGTCTAAGTTCTGACAATATACTAGGTGCCGCACATATGATATAACAAGACAAGTAATTATAAGGAAAATTTTAAATTAAAAAATTACCTTCTAAAGGTAAAATACCCTTATACCCCTAAACGAAAGTTCAGATTACCCTAATGCCCCTGAACGAAGTTCAGGGTATTATAGTCCCAAGATCAACCCATCGTCCTACGTCGATGATTGTAGATTCACTAATGATCCAAAGCTCATCTAGTGTGATTGTAAACCTACACTCGCATCTAATGGTCATTGGGCAGGCATTTATCTTTAGGCTCCCCATGATCATACAAGTTTAAATAGTGATTGTCTTATTAAATACTCAATGTCATTTCAAATATATATTTATGAGTTGTGTGTGAGTTCAAAATCAGTTTATGCCAAAAAATTATTTTTGATTATACACGACTAATATGATTAATCTTATCAAACTTTGATAAGTTTCATCAATTTGATAACTCAAATTTTGCTGGTAAGTCAATTAAGACATGGTAAATCTCGATTCAGTTAATCTGACAAATTTGATCATTCGTACTTCGATAAATCGGTAAGATATAGTTAATTTTGATTCAGTTAATCTTGGTTCGTTTAATCTGATTAAGATTCGAATAATTACAGTTCAATTAAAGACATCTTATAAAATCATATCCTAAGCGGTGACCATAAACTAACCTTAGCTATTTCGAGAACATCCCATCTATTGAGTCAATTGTATGGATCGATCGTGATTGTCTGATTTGCCTGTGAGCGTTGATCTTGATCATCTGATGGTTGACTTCAATCGTTGATCTGGATTATCTACATAGTTTGATTTACATCGTTGTTTTAGGTTGTTGCATGGTTTGATCGTAACCACCAGAATGTAGTCGCTTGCATGTGTTGATTATCACCATCGGATTAGGGCCATCAGCTTGGATTGATCATGACCATCATGACCGTCTGATTGAGTTGTGTGAGTTGATAGTAACCATCGTGATTTGGATCTGTCATTCTCATGGATGACTCATAGTCGCTGGATGGATTGTTAAGACCTCCTCCTTGTAATACTATATATATTTGAGTATGAAGCTTCACCCATTTTATTATATAATCCGTACCCAATACTTATCTTGGTAGGCTATATATGTACATATATTAATACAAATTTATGCAGTACAACATTTACTCTTACCATTATACACGAAATGAACTTTACCCAAGCCTAAATGAATAGCTATACCTATGAATATGTACCTAAGCCATAAGATAAGACTGAACCGTTGGACTTAAGTCTAACACCTCTCCCTTATTACTAACTATATATCTATCCACCAAGTTCTCCTCTACTATATACGTATATATGATAAGAGTACATCATCATCTTCCACGTATACCAATCCACACACAACAAGTCCACATACATCAAGTCTGCTTCCTTCTTTCTTTCACGATAGCAGTTGGTGTTAGAGTTGTGTTTGTCGCACAGGTAAGCGTCCAATAAACTAGAGTGATGCGGTTTGGCTTGTCGGATTCATGGATGGTCAAGCTAGGCATGCAGATTGGAGGAATCCATGGTTACTTCTGGATGTTAGGAGGTGGTTGTTGATTGGAGGAATCCATGGTTACTACTCCATTGGAATCACTGTGAATGACGGGTTGGTTGGTGAGAGCATGAACTAATGTCAATGTCGCCCCAAAGATTTCCTATGCTGCATATCGTTACAAACACCATAACTGTCCATGATGAGTCACGAGTTGGTCGAAAGGATGACGATGGACGAATGAGTTGCATGGGATGCATTTATTAAGACCGAGTGTTGCTGTGAGGACGCGTGGATAACGACAACAGGACATAGAGCTTACAACTAGGTAGAGTGGACACCTGGGAGCCATCACGAGAGTTCATTGTAAGCATGAATTGGTGGCATGTGGTTAACTGGAGACGTGTGGACTGTTGCAAGAACGAATCAACAACATGGAAGAATCTTCTCAATTCAAGCCTGAGCCTTCCGATTTTATAGGATTGAATAAAAATTCAATTGATCATTTAATATAATTGCTATGCTCAGTAGTGGTGTCAATGGATAGTCGAAAATTTGAATTTGAATTCTAATTCAAATAATAGGATATTATCCAAAAATTCAGATTTCGGATGCGGATAATTTTTTATATTCGAACACTATCCGGATTCAGATATCCATATATTCATTATTTATTATATATGTAAAATAGATTATTTTATATTTATTATATGCATCCGATCACTTGACACGTACACCTTGGTTTTAAAAACAGTCGTTTAAACGGTAATGCCCCAAGCCCGTTTCCGTTAAAACCGTTTAAATACGTTTTATCGGTTTTGAAAAAAATGACCTTTTTTTTTTGTTTTAGCGGCCATCAAAATCGTTTAAACAGCCGTTTAATTTTGAAAAAATTTGTAAAAAAAACGGCCTTCAAAACCGTTAAAATCCGTTTAATTTCCGTTAAATTCCGTTTTTTTTTTTTTTAATTTTCAAATTTCAAAATTTGAATTTCAGCGCCACTTTTTCCATTTTTTTCCGTTAAAATCCTATTTTTCCCATTTTTTTCCATTTTTGCCCCTGACCGTTTCAATCCGTTTTAACGCCGTTTAAACGGTAACGCCCCCAGTCCGTTTAACCGTTAAAACGGCCTCCTTTAAACCTTGACGTACATCTTGCAGAGATCAAAAATTAAAAAAGTACAGGGGCACATGTCACGTGGAGTTGCTGATCAGCGCTTTTCAGCAAAATTGAATCCCGTAGATTTCTTTCACTCGATTAGATCGAACATTGACTCGATCAACCCACGAAAAAGACTCAAATCTAACGGCTAGAAATCACCAATCAGGCCGACTTGTATCCGTGGGTCTAGCTAGGGGCTAACATCCAGTACAGCCGCGGTTGAGAGAAGTCATTGAAGTCGAACTCCTCCAGTCCTCCTTTCCCCCTCTGCACGGAGTAAAACTTCCATCACAATGGGATTGCAAATCACACAAAACACAGCCAATGAGTTCTCGGCACGTACACCTAAAAGCAAAAGCACATGGGTACGTTGCAAAAGCACTTGTGTACGTGCAGAGAACTCATTGGCTGTGTTTTGTGTGATTAACAATTTCGTCTGATGGATGTTTTACTCCTCTGCACGTAGTCTTCTTCAGAAAGCGAGGACAAACATTTCACCAAAACAGAGGAAACCTACACTCACTGAGTTGACTCACCAGCCATGACTATTCACCAACCTCATTTCGTGCTCAACATCCCATTCTCATGGCTCCTCTAACCTGCAAAACACTAAGTTCCCGTTTTTCCCTTCACACCCTAACCCGTCTCAGCCTTCCATCATTCAGTCGCACCAAGGACAAGGTCATCCGAAGTATGAGTTCAGGGTCAAATCAGCGCATTTTCCAGCTGAAACTGAACCCTTTAACCGGTAACTCGGAATGGGTTGTCATCGAAGAATATGAAGACGCAGAGAACTCGCCAAAAGCCCTTTTGTCGTCGACGTCTTATCTTGATATGCTTAATGACTCCCCAAGGAACCGAGCGTTCCGTGAAGCCATCGAGAAGACCGTAACGAAGCCTTGCCATGTTCTAGATATCGGGTATTTAATCCGTTACCCTTAACAGATTATGTGTGAACAAACAGCCAGCAATGGAAAACCACCTCTTAGCTTTTCAATTTCAGTTTAATGGGTATTTTTTTTTTATTATTGTAATGCAGTTTAATGGGTACCTTTGTTTTTTAATTGAATTTTTTTTCAAATTTGGTTAAATTAGTCTGCTTGATGCTCGAATTAGGAGCCCGTGTGGCAAAAGGTGTCTATGTTAACAATTGGGTTCTACTCTGTCTGTTTATCTTGTTTTATTTTAATGTTTGATGGGTATTGTTGAATTCTGTTAGATATATATCGAATGTGTAGACTTAGGACATGGGTAGTGTGTGTGATTGTTGAAAGTCGAAGTTGAGGTATTGGAGTTATTGGTTCAAACTTCAAATTTATCTCTAAACATTAAACACACAGTTTTGCCGTAGTTGATGAGTATATTTTAGTGGGGTTTTATGCTTTTAGAAAGAAGATAGAATGCACCGAAACACGAATGAGAAAATTTTATTTCTATTCATACCTGTATTCAAGTAACATAGATTTGTTGAGACTCCATTTCTTTTCAGCAGATATTTTGCGCAAAACAGCCAAGACAATAATGCCAACATTGGACTTTGGAAGTCTAGAAATAGCTAATTTCCTACTTCTCTTAGAATGGTTTCTTACCACCCAATTTTTTGTTCTATCAATGCACTATTGCCACTTTGCCACCTTAAGAAAAAAAAAAGGGATTAAGCTACTCAAATTAATGTCTCTGTTTTGTGAATTTTATTTGCTATTGTCAATACCAAGGGATGCTACTTAATCTCGTTGAAAATAAACTTTGAAAGGGTAGCACCAGTGCTCCAAGAAAGGAGACCAGGTATGCATCAAATATAGTTAAGTCCTTATATCTCATTCTTCCTTCAAAGTCATGGACCTTTTTGTATGTTGTTGGCTTGGTTAGACAAAATCCTTTTAATGGAGATAGTTGTTTTATTTTAACATGATTCTTACATTTTTTTTGTGCAGTGCCGGAACTGGGTTGCTATCAATGATGGCTGCACGGGCGATGGATTCTAGTGATGCAAAGGAATGTGCTGGTGCCAAGGGAATGGTATCAGCATGCGAGTCTTACCTTCCCATGATTAAGTTGATGCGGAAAGTTTTGCGTCTTAATGGTATGGAGAAGAACATAAATATCCTCCTTAAGCGCTCTGATGAGCTCAAAGTTGGTGTGGATCTTGCCTCACATGCCGATATCCTAGTAAGAAGCATGACTTCTATAGTTTCCATTATGCTTTACTTTTTATGGTCATAAATGTTTCCTTAATTGCAAGGTGGCTATGGTGAAAACTGAAACTTTTGCTAAAGAGAAAAGAAGAAAGAAAGAAAGGTAGAATGCACTTCAAGAAAGCAAGACACTAGGAAAATATCCTCATTATTACTCCATACATCAACTGGTGGGGATGGACATCCTGGTCTGCTCAGCCTGGTTAGTCCAGCCCAGCACAGGGTTTGGGCCAGGCCTAGTGTCTCAAATGGTCAGGCTGGGCTGAAAAATCTGGCCTGAGGAATAATGGACAAGGCTTGGGTTAGCTCATTGTTATTGAGGTTTTTGCTACTTGGTCTAGCCATATATATATATATATACATTAGTGCCCTTCTTATAAAAAAATCACATTAGTACCCTTTATACACAACTATTTATCTATGTTGCATGGATTCTTCGAAGGTTTTTTATTCATTGCTTTCAAGTTCATGAAGCCCTTTCAATTCCAAATGCAGGTTAGTGAGATACTAGACTCAGAGTTATTGGGTGAAGGACTAATACCGACTCTACAACATGCACACGACAGACTATTGGTGAAAAATCCACAAACAGTTCCACACCGAGCAACTACTTATGGCCAGGTGTTCAATTATACTAGATTTTGTTCCTCATGTTTATTTTTGTGGAAGTGTTCATGGAAGCTTGTATCTGTTTAATAGAATAATAGGTTATATGTGTTGGCCTGTTTCTGATGCCTGTTTCTGAGATATCAGAAACGAACTTGATTACCTATTTCACATTTTATTCTTTAAAGTATTCATCTTATTGTTGTTTTTTGTTCCACTTAGAAGTTTCTAAGAGTCTCAAAGGATTTAGGCTTGATTTGAAGCCACATTGTACATGGTGTTTGCCCTTGAAAGTTGAAACTATTAGGACAGGTGGAAATTTCTGCTGATAATATATTACATTTTTGTGCTACATCTCACGCCATTTGATGATGTCCAGTGTAACATTTGCAGCAAAGCCTGAAGTCGTGAGGATGTAGTGGGGTGTTCTATATTTATGAACTCAGTCGTAGAATTTTCAAATTTTAGATGGACAAACTTTTCTTTAATATCTGAACCCTAGCAATCGTAATCATTGTGCGGATATTATTGCTGGTAGTTTACAATAATTTTAAGGAAAATATTCATATAATTATAGGTCACTTAACCCGGCTTGCAAAATTAGCGAGTGAAGAAAAAACTTGTTTTCTGTGGAAACAGTTCAGAGTTTGAAGTTTAAAGTATTACCTCTTAAACTTTTGTTTTACTATTTTTCACTATAAAAGTTGATATTTTATCAAAGTCTAATTTTTATATTAGAAAAAGTTATTTGGAAAGAGCTGCTTTATGATGATTATACTGGGGAAAGCTAATTTATTCTATTAGGCTATATTATATCTGATGGTTAATCTATCGTGAATAATTGAAATTATCACAAATACTGCTTAGCAAGATTCAAATAAGAAGACCATAGCACATGGTTCCTACATATTGCATGACGCTATTGCACAAACTAATAGTGTCCATCATTCATAAATGCAGATCTCAAGGCCAGACAATCATTTCTTTCTTCACAAGGGGTAGAAATATCAGCACATATTTGAAATTTTGAGTTCTGACATGTACATGTAATTGTCCAGGGGGAGGGCTCATTTTCTTGAATCAATTGATTGTATATGACTCGACTGATTTAAAACTTTTATCTGTAGAAGGGTTCTTTTGAGATAAACTAATGGTCCATGCCAATCTTTCTGAGTTCCTCTAAGGCTTGCAAAACTAATGGTCCATGCCAGTTTTTTAAGTATTTTTTATCTGAGTTCCTAACAACTTCTTTCCCTCATGGCTCATAAGAAAATTAGGAGTTTTGTATGCCTTAGAGCCAAATTTGAGAGGGAGCATCAAGAGAAGATTTACACTTTTTGTTTCATTTCTTATTTTTTCCGTGATTGTCCTTCCCTTGAATTTTATTCTATTCTTTCATTATTTATGCCTTAGGTTACTTCTGTAATTTTTGTGTTGAGTAGACTTTATTTCTCTCAATGTTTTGAGGATTCTGTCAATCATTTCAAGGCTCAAGTGTGCTTTTTTTGGTACCTTAGCTGGTTGAAAGCAGATTCCTATGGAAGCTGCACGATTTATACAATAATGAAGCCAAAGCACTGGATGGATTGCATCTCGTTCCAGCTGGACTGGAGAGGATTATACATGTCAAACCACAACAATATGCCATGCATTGTGATGCAATATCAGAAGAGATAAGATTGGTATGGACATGACTTTACTCTTAGAAGTAATGACTTCCTTAGGAAAGACAAGTGATCTAATCCCTACTCAATTTAGTACTCATTCAGCTGTCAGAACCCTTCAAAATTTTTGAATTTGACTTTTGGAAACGGCCAGACAGTCATGGAGAAACTGAGCTACGCATAAATGCAACTAGTGATGGTAGAGTTCATGCTGTAGTTTCATGGTAAAGATATCCATGTAGTAATATTCAATTGACTGTTGTCACAATTTTGTCAGAATTATGACAAAATTATTTTGGTTGCTATTTTAGGTGGGTGCTTCAGCTTGATTATGAAGGGACAATCTTCTATTCCACTGCTCCACGATGGATAAGTTCGCCTTTCAACACTGAGGAGTTGCAAACAAAATTTTCTAGTGAGTAGAAGCACATTATGTTTACTGTAGTTGCAGAAGGCATAAAAAGTCTAGGAATCCATTTCTAACTAAGATGTTGCTTCTCTGGCAAGCTTGGCTTGTTATTCCTATTAAAGGACATTAATGATGAAGTTAAGGTCTATTGTCCTTTATGGACTCTACCCTATATCATACACGTGACCCACCAACCCTTCAAGATAGACCTTACAATTGATGGGCCACCTCTTCATGGAGCATATTCCGAAAATAGATTGAATGGATACTTTAACCCTCTCGATGATATTGTTTTTATGTCCAAATTGATGTATAACCTTCATAAGCTTCTTTGAATGTTTAAGGAAATACCTCTCACAGCCCTTGTTATGCTGTTACAAATTTACAATACCAGCTGTTGGATTTGGGAATAAAAACATCACAAAAAGGCATGATTCAAAGTCTTGGTCTCGGGGTCTGAATCGTCTGGGGTCGAGAACAAGTTGACTAGGATGAGTAGAGCATTTTTTTTCAAGTTTTTGTAGCTGTTTCCACCCAAAGCAACGAGACACAGCCGAGTTGTCCAGGACAATCCTAGACAAACCGATCCAGTGTGGTACAAACTAGTCAACTCAGGCGATAGATACGAGACACATCTGAGTCATCTCAATCAACCCATGACAAGTTGGATCCATTGTGAATTATGATTACAACTGGATCATGACCCGGTCCCTACCGAGACCAAGATGATTTGGGCGAGTCAATTGGGTCTCAGTCGAGACATTATGATGTCATTATTGCCAACCAGCTGGCATTGAGGTTCTATTGTATATTTGTATTAGCTTATCACTGAGACTCTGATGTCATCATCCTTTCTCTATTGCGTGCTCAATGATAAAAGGAGGTGATTTTTATTCTTCATTAGGTACTGCAGATTGGTGTGACCATTGGAAACAATGTGTTTGGTTTGTCCCGGGGATAGGAATCTCTGTTTCCAAGGATGAGAATGTTCAATTTCAAGCTGTTCATAATGATATTAGCATCTCATATAATCTGAAGGATTATAACCTAAGAACGGAGCTTGGGCATTCCGACTTTTACATGAGAGATTGTCAGCTTATACTATCGCCAGAAAGAATTGCAATTTATGGAGACATAGAATGGAGATTTGCCATGTTAACAGCCTTAAGAAATGCTGTAAGAACTCTCTCTTGTAATCTTGATAAGTTAAAGCAGATATATATGATTCTTTATTCCACGTGCCAAGTACATAATATTGAAGTAGTTAGTTTTTGGTAAGTGCGGAAAATGAGCTCCATTTCTAATTTGTGGGCAATCATTTACGAATATGTTATGCAATTCGGATGCTTTATAATGTGTTCTATGGTCACGTTAGTATTCTTTTTGTATGCTACATTGGGATAGGTTGAACTTCTCTCTCTCTCACCATCTTGCTATGAAGAAATGGGTGGTTGATGCTTTCCTCTTATTCTCTACATGTCGAGCATCTTATTGGAATAAACTGACACCTACATGTACGTGATCCACCAGTAGAATCTTGTCCAATATGACTGTCCGTATTAATGCTTCAACCTTTGAGGAACTGCCTTAGCCCAAATATCTGCTGTAAGAGAGTTTAACTCAGAAACCCCAACCGTATAACCTCATAAAACGAACATATACAGAAACTCCTTCAGATCCTGTTATATATCTATGTAATAATCTATCTGCATGGACATTTGGGCATCTCCCTGTTTGTCATGTCCAACATCTTGTGTCTGTATCTTTTTTTTTTTTTTTGATAAGTGGCTTTATTAAGACGCAAATGCCCAAAGAAAGCACAGAAAGGCCTAAGAGGTTGAGACGACTTGCAAAGGACTAATGCAACAGGACAGACAAAAAGCAAAGCATACAAAACAACCTAAACAGCTTCTCTAGAACATAAGAGGTCCCAACGAACCACAAAATATTCAAAGAAAAGACCTTTAGATTCTACAAAATCTTTGGACCAAAGGAACATCAGTCCCTTAATGTTGAGAATAATGACGGCCACTTCTTTGCACTCTTGTGTTTCAACCCCACTATACTATTCATAGTTGTGGGGCACTGTATACTTACAGCCTCTACGATAAGCAAGTGAATGGGGCTGGTGCGTGGCCTTGCCATGATGTCCTCCAACTATCCCTCGAGCTAGCTCTGATACCAAATGTCACGGACAACTCCTTTGCACTAGGTGTGTCCGTGCGGCACTCACGCGTCCCTTCGGATGGCGAGTCAGCCTAACCAACTGTAAGCATGCAAGCAACTTCCTTGCTATCAAGAACTCTTAAGACTTCTCTCCTTCCAAAGACCCCAGTAAATCGCAAACAGAAGAATCATCCACAACACTCACCCTCTAGAAGAAAAGGCATAAGTATGCCAACCAGAAACAAGGTTCAACAATGAACTTGACACAATATATCCCAAAGTCCACTAAAACGAAGACCAAACAGCTCTCGCGACATCACAATGCAATAGGAGATGGTTACAGATTCCCTACTGTGCTTGCCCATCGAACAAAAATCCACAATAATAACCCTTCTAGAAATCAAATGATCTACCGTCAAATTCTTCTCCAGAAAAGCAGTCCACATAAAAATGCTACCTTGAAGGAATTTTGGATCTTGTGTTTGTATCTAACATCAACAAAAGTCTATCACAATGTAATTTCAGTTGTGCAGTGATATATATGGGTTGGGATCTTCTGCCATGGATTTTGACATGGCTATGTTGGGCCCACATGGAGATAAGTCAATGTTTAATTTTTGGTGAGGATGATCCCCACACAAAAAAGCCCATTCCGTCATTTCTAGCCTTATGAAAAGAGGATTACAAGTGAAATTCTGGACCATCCATTTCATCATTAACTTTAATTCCGCATTTGGTAGTGTTTGAAATTTCAGAGTGGACTGACCTTATGTGAGGATGATCTAAATGATGAGGAGATCATTCTCACAAGCTCTTGACTCATCTCTAAGTGGGCCCCACAGAGCTGTGTCAGAATATCCCGACCCTATATATTTACCCGTGGTGAACAATATGCTTTTTGGGTCTTTCTGTGGACATTGCTTAAAAAATTTTCTGTTTTGTGCTAAAATGCATTGTTTATTGTTTTCCTTGTAGTTGCGGGGAAGAATTTGTTCTTTGTGTGTTGTTGCAGATGATAGCGTGTTCTTGACAATTCTTATTGCACATCTTTCAAAAACTTCACATATAATCTCAATATTTCCGGGGATAAAAGAGAAAGGCGCCAAATATTTGCAAGCTGTTGCTGATGCAAATGGTTTCTCACTGGATCGTGTGAAGGTTCTCGGGAAAAGGGAAACATGCTTGACCATGGATGATACTAATCAAGAAAAGGTAATGTCCTAGATTTTTATGTGGTATATTAATTCAGGTAATGCTTTTAATTAAATCTCCGCCATTAAGTCTTATCAAATCTATGAGATTCTCTCTTTAGCTCGGAAGAGGTTCAATTGTATGCTATATAATTTAGGCACTGATACAGAGTTTCAAATTGACCACAAAAAAACATGATACACTGACATGTCCGTACAATTTAATCCATGTATTGTGAGATTTACGTATTAAACTATTTTGTGGGGTTCCTCACATCCTAATAGAGCTTAGGGGGAACTCTCCGACTCATCTAAAAGCCTCACGTAGCATGCGAGAGAAAGAAGCCAAAATCTGGGTTTTAAAACAAAAATGGATTGCCTTAACCTCCAGGGGCACCCATGTAGATAATGGAACCGGTGTTGTTTTCCTAAGCATCAAAAGAAAGAGAAAATGAAGAGGAGGGTGTCTACTCTAGGCTTCTCAACCGTTTGATACGGTCACACCGAACCATGTCTCACACTTGGGGGGATTCCCATATCCTAATGAAAATGGAAGAACCTAAAGAGATAACTAGAAAACCAAAAAAAAAAAAAGAGAAGGAAAGAGGCTAACTACAGAATTAAACTAGGAAGCATATAAAGAAAGGAAAAGAGACAAGAGGGGAGAAAGAGAAGGGAGGGTGGAGTAGCCAAGCCACCCGTATATAGTTTAACATTGTTACTTTTCCTTCTTTGCTTTAAGTATTTATTTTGGTAGAGCTCTTCTTCTTCCTTCTTTGCTTCAAGTATTTATTTTGGTGGAGCTTGGGTTTTTTATTTTGGGGATTTTAAGTGGAAAATTTGGTAGGTTTTTCAGAGGTTTTAGGAAGGCTTGAAGGTCTCCTCTAAGGGGCTTTTATAGGAGTTGGGTAAGGGCTTGGGGCAGGTTAGGAAAGAAAATGTAGGGCAGTTTAGTCTTTTTAGGATGGTATTCAAGGAAATGCCTAAGGTTTAGATGGACATGGATTGGAATTTCCCAAATACAACTGGTGGGAATTTGGAATGGTAAAAATGGCTACGAGCATTTTGTTAATTTGGTAGGGAAAAAGGAATTAGGTAGGGATATATTATTTAAAGGCTATGAAGGGATACACCATTTAGTGTGAATAAATAAGAAAATAGAGATGAAAATCAAAGGAAGTTGAGAAAATTTTGGATGAACAGTGTGAAAAATGAACTGGTCTTGATGAATAGTACACCTTAGCAATCCATCAAATAATCAATAACCATCCGATACAGCATGGCACTAAACATCTAAGAGTTTGGTAAACTTTATCCAACTTGAACAAAATCCTTTTTAAAATGAATTGGTCGATCGATTTATCTTCAAAACTATAACTGAGATATTTTGAGCGCACGGTGGGAGGAGATATCCCTTTGTTAGAAATTGTTGTAGAGAACCCTAAGAAAGAATAGGAAAAATACTTCTATTGATCAAGAGAAGATTGTTACATCTCAACTGAGGAGCCCTCCCTATAAAGGCAATTGAAGTTACAACCCAATGGCTAGGATTGATCCACATGTGCATCCAATGGTAGGAACCTTATGGACTCTATAGAACTCTCCAAACATCTCCAAGGTACTAAATTTTGACATTGCCCTAAACTTCTATAAGTTGAAATTTGTAATTAGTTCGACGTGGAGAAGTTTTTGTAAAAATTCACTAACTTAGAGATGTTTGGAGATCTTATGCATTCACGCTTTTGTAATAACTAATGTAACTTAAATGTACGAAAAACATGAAGTTATAGAGAAATATGGTTTTTACTGAAGAACAACTTCAAGATAAGCAACCTGAGGAGTGTTTGATCTTGATCTCAACCCTTACAAGTTGTTTTTGACTCGGAAAGCCTTGTTGGAGTGGTCGTTTTTCACTTAAGAACTTTCCAAAAGCAAGGAAATGTGAAAAAATGGGTATAGAGTTGAATGAGTAAATGTCGGCTTCGATATGCTTGGTCCTCATGTAGGACCGCAGTTGATGCAATTTGAATGGCTGCCTGGTTATAACAATATAGCGTCATAGGAGTCATAACAAAATCCGATCTCAACTAGGAAAGTCAACCACATGAGCTTGCAACATCCATGAGCAATAACTCGATATTCGGCTTGGGCATTCGATCAAGAAACAACTGGTTGCTTCTTACACTTCCAAGTGATTAGGTTGCCACCTAAGGACATGCAAAACCCAGAAGTGGAGCATCTGTCAGTGGCATTTCTAGCCCAGCCAGCATCTGCGTATCCCATTACGTCTAGGTGGCCATGTCTTGCATAAAGGAACCCACAATTGTGACCCGACTTAAGATACCGTAGGATGAGTTGAACAACCTCAAGAGTGCATGAACTGGCTTACATCACTCACTACATGAGTTATGTCAGAGCGTGTGATGGTAAGGTAAATCAACTTCTTCACAAGTCACTGACACATCCCTAGATTAGTGAGCGGATCACCTTTTTCAGCATGACAAGGGTGATTTTGTTCCATAGGAGATGAGGTAGTGTGAGATCCCAAGTTCCTCGTCTCATTGAGAAGATCAAGAGCGTATTTTCTTTGGGATATGAAGATGCTTTAGAGGAGCGAGCAACTTCAATTCCTAAAAAATAACGAAGTGGTCCAAGATTCTTGATCTCAAAGACCTGACTCATGATCTTCTTCACATGACTAATGGAGGCATCATCTCCAATAATGATGATGTCATCTACATACACAAGTAGGATTGTATGACCCTCTTATCGCGAATGAACAAATACAATATGATCAGCATGACAACATCTAAAATCAATATCAAGTATCGTATTGCTGAATCGCTCAAACCAAACACGGGGTGATTGCTTAAGTCCATAGATAACCTTCTTCAGCTTAGACACCTGACCATTCTCCCCTTTAAGTTGATTTTTTTTTTATAAGGTGAAGATATATTAACCTTTAAGTTGAATACTAGGAGGAAGATCCATATAGACCTCTGGGAGGTCAACGTGAAGAAAAGACGTTCTTCACATCGAGTTGACAGAGAGGCCACCCTGATTGGCCGCAATGGATATGGGAACCCTAATTGAGTTAAATTTGGCAACTGGAGCAAAGGTAGCCATATAATTAACCCCATAAGCCTGTGTGAAGCCTTTTATAACAAGGCACGCCTTATAGTGCTTAATAGACCTATCTGCACGATGCTTAACAGTGTAAACCCACTTGCAACCAATGGGTTCTTTTCAGGAGGTAAGGAGACAATATCCCACGAGTCATTTTTTTTTAGGGCATCAAATTCCTGACCAAGAGATGCTTTCCATTCAGGTTGCGATGCCTAAAACTGGAGCAATGAATGGTAACAGAAGAGAGAGCACTCACATATGTTTAATAAGAAGGAGAAACAACCTGATAGGGTACAAAACGAGAAATATCATGAGAAGTATGTCTTTCTTACCCTTGTGGAGAGCAATAAGTAAGTCAGAATCAAGAATAGGAACTGTAGAAAGACTAGGAGAAATAATACCTGAGTCAGAAGGAGGTCTTGAACACGGAGATGTGATATTGTGAGGCGTATCCCATGGTCGATGGGTGTAAATGGTCAACTCCTTTTCTTGTTGCATAGAGATAAGAGAATTTGGATAAATAGAAGTAGACAGGGGCAATATCCATAAGGGAATAATTACATGAAAAATATGGTGTCCTAGAAAATGTAATATCCATGGAGACATAAAAGTGCCTATGGATAGGATCAAAACATTGATAGTTTTTTTTTTTTTTTGTAGTACCCAACAAAGACATACTTTATGGAGTGATCATCCAACTTACGTATCGTGGGACTCATGTTCTAGACAACATGTGTAGCCAAACACATTTAGAGGAATAAATAAGGAGATATGTCCAATGGCGGAATCAAGGGGTCTAGTGGGGGCAACTAACCTCCCTCAACTTTGAATGTTTTGCTCATCCTAGGTGGACCACATAGTATGAGCCATGTGCGACACTCAACTTGACCACCCTCAACTTTAATGTTTGCCCATCCTTAGGTGGTCTACAGTATGTGCCATGTGCAACACCAACACTTTTAGAGACCTCTTACCGTAAGTCAGATGTACCTTAAAACTGTCATTTACTGTTTTTCAAAGTTTTATTTCTAACTTAAAAACATCCGATGGTGCAAATAAACGTTTGCATACTTAAGTAGACGGATTTTATTCCATCAAATCAGCCAAATGATGAGAAAAGAAATTAACTGCTATTGGTGTTTGACTTATCCTTTTTAGAAATAGAAAGAAAAAAGTTTGTCTAAAGCTACACCTATTTCTTAGGTCCACTTTTTACATTAGGTGGTGGCAATGGCGGAGCCAGGGGTGACCACCCTCAACTTTGAATGTTTGGCCCATCCCCGAGATGGCAGTCAAGGTTCTAAACTTCAACTTTGCTTTAAACTTCAGTCAGTTAAAATTCGGAATTATTTCAGAGAAATTCAATTCGATTTAGGGAATTCCTGTAAAAATTCGCTAACTTCTAGAAATTTGGAGAATTTTTGTAAAAATAAGTATAACGATATTAATCTTGCTTAGGTTGCTCTAAATGGTTGCTTTTATGATATAATGAGTATAAATGTTTTTATCATGCTTGTTTTATCATATCCTTAAAAATCAGTGTATTTTACCAGCGTTTTGGCAAAAATTCTTCAAACTTCCCTAAGTTTATTGTTTACTTCGAATTAAACGAATTAATTCGGCGAATTTTTTTACTAAAAAAGGCTAAACTTCGAGAAATTAGCCGAATTTTTACTGTTCACTTCGAAACAATTCAATGGATTTTTGTAACTTTTTAAATATATGTACACTTTAATTTGGTCATTCAAAATTCGAAAATAATTGGGCTAATTTTGCTGAATTTTGTCGAATTTTAAAACGATGGTGGCAGTGGAGGAGCTAGGATTTTGTTCAAAGGTGGGCAAGGCGGCAAGTGACAATCAACATTGCCAATAATTACTGATGACATTGTTAATTGACGAAATTTCCCCTACATAAAAAGGGGGCAATAAAAGCCCATCAATTTTTTTAATTATTCTCCAGGGCTCAAGAGCCAGTTATTTGAGTAAATCTTTGTTGATGAATGTCGGTCATCAACATTGATGATGAACCATAGTATGAGCCACGTGTCACACTCTTAGAGGCCACTGATCATATGGATGTTCGGCCCATCCCTAGGTGGATCTACAGACCAAAAATCAGCTTGATTAGTGATTTCTAACCGTTGGATTGGACTCTTTTTTCATGGGAATATCTTTAACCGCTTGATTTGAGCATTATTTGGGTTACTCAGATCTAAAGGTTAGAAATCACTAATGAGGCTGATTATGCACATCTCTCATTAGGATTAGAAGTGTATGTTTTAAAGTTTCGGTATTGAACAATAAGATTTGCAGAAATATTGTAGGTAAACTTTACTCGCCAGGTCATAGGTCAACAAATTGGCTAAAAAACCCTTCTATCAGCCCTGCAACCTTGCTCTGATACCAAGTTGAATTATAGAATTAGGGTTCGGATTAGGGTTTCACAGTATACGAGAAAGAGAGAAAGAAAAGAAAGGAAGGGGAAGAGAGGATGTCATTGTGTGTTCTTCACAATGACCCCATAAATCTTATTTATAAAAAAGGGTTACATAAAAAAGGACAAGTATACCTCTCATAAGAGGTATTTACAGAACTACCCCTATACAAGATGAATACGTATTTCTATGTATCTGATAATGTGTACGGTCGTGTCGGGCTTCTTAAGGCGCCATGTCAGACACCTCGTATCTATGCCAGACACCGACTTACTTGTCCGTGTTAGCTGATGGTGTGTTCTCGCGCACGTGTTGTGTTGTCTCGATGACACGTTGGTATACATAGTTGTTTCGCCCTTTCCCAACAGGTCGATTTGTTGGGTAAAGAGGGCGAAACAACGTTCTACAGAGGGTGTGATG
The DNA here is from genome assembly GCA_035048495.1 of Euptelea pleiosperma. NCBI lineage: Eukaryota > Viridiplantae > Streptophyta > Magnoliopsida > Ranunculales > Eupteleaceae > Euptelea > Euptelea pleiosperma. The sequence goes on from CM068553.1 coordinate 13,589,531, forward strand.
CTTGGAGGTCCCTTGTTCAAACCTTCCTACGAGGTCGATCTTTTGGGGTAAATAGTTGTTTAACATGGTATCAGAGCGTTAAGGCCTGGGAGGTTGTGGGTTCAAGCCTCTAGCGGAGTGTATTCTCGTTAAGGGGGCGTGTCGTGTTGGCTCGACGACCCATTGGTATACATTGTTGTTTCGCCTTTCCCCAACAAGTTGATTTTTTGGGTAAAGAGGGCGAAACAATGTTCCCCAAAGAGTGTGATGCCTGGGAGGACCCATGTTCAAACCTTCCTACAAGGTTGATCTTTTGGGTTAAATGATTTTTTAATAGTCTGTGTCATTCTATGATGCCCGGATACGGATACGGACACGGATACGGATACAAGTATCCTATTTTGTAGTTCAAAATTTTTATTTTTTCTAAGTTTTTCAACTTTTTATGAAGGATACGTGTCGGTGGAGTGTCCGGTGTCCGTATCCGTGTCGACACGACACAACACTGGTACGAGGCACTAGTACAAGTATCGGGTATCATAGGTGTCATTTAGGTTTTGGGTTATTTCGAAGGGTATACTAGGGGCATCCTGAAGGGTGTTCAAGCCATCAAGGTTAGGTATGGGGCTTGGCTAGTTTTTTTCAACTTCCGAGGATTGATAGGATCTACCTTGATATTGAAGAAAAAGATCTGGAGATCCTAACGAAGTGAGATGTTTACAAAAGTGTCATACACACAAAGTTTCAGAAAATGGAGCATCTTTGTTACATAGATTATATGTAGGGCTGCAACTCGGGCGGGTTGGGTCGGGTTGGGGGTCAACCCGAGCTTCAAGACACTAAGCCGGAGCCCGAGCCCAACCCGAGGTCGGGCCTGAGAAGTCCAGCCCAAGCCCAGCCGAATCGGGCTCAGTCGGGTTGAGACTTTCTAAGTAGAAAAATAAGCAACTCAAAGCTTATCAACCATTAAAATTCAAACCAGCTCTCAAATAGCAATTGTGCTCCTATTCTAATGGCCAAATAGTGATTTTTCGGGCTTAAAAAGAATCAAGAGGGATTGAATAGCTTCATCCCTCTCAGCAAATAGCTATTGAAGAAAGCCATTTGAGAACTTGAGTAGATGTCTTGATTTTTTTGAATAGCTTTATCCCTCTAAAAAAATCCCCTATTTGAGAGTTGCAAGTCCACCTCCCGATAGATTTATCTCTCTTGATTTGATCGATCAATCAATCTCGAGAGAGAGATGAAGAAGAAGAAAGAAATAAATGAGGGCAAACCAGTAATCTCTAGAGAAAATCTTCAGATAACTAGCGGTGATACTCTTCAAGATCTCTGGATTCTTCTCCTTCTGTCAAGGCTTCAAGAACTCGTTCTAAGACAATAATGCAACATGTGATTCTAAGTACGCCTTTCTGCTTGTACCCATGCTTTTGAGCTGATTTCTTGAGAAATTGGATGAAGATCGGGCGGTTAAAGAACTCGGCACTGACGGTGAATATCCATCTCATCGCCTACATGAACAGGGAACCTAACCCTAAATGAGAGAAAGGGGGAGAGAGTGCAAAGAAGAGGTTTATATATATACACAAAAGGTTTTATATCATATATCTTATACATATAACTATATATATATATATACATGATCGGGCTCGGGTTGGGTTGGGCTTTCCAAGGGCTCAACCCGAGCCCAACCCGATTTTGATAGGGCTCTAAAAATCAAGCCCGAGCCCGAGCCCGAGCCCGTCGGTATCGGGTCGAACCCGCCCAAGTTGCAGCCCTAATTATATGTTATATCTGTGGTATTTTGGTTCAACAAAAATAGATATCTGATCCTGAATTATTGTCTTGTTTAAGTACCTATAAATTAACAATTGAGACCTATAGGCTTATCCATGCAAAGTTATTTGAATCTGTTTCACATCTTGATTAAATCTTTAGTCATTTCCTATTTTAAGCTTGAATATTTTGGAAAAATACATTGATAGGACCGAATGGCAGATCAGGGTTATTGTTGTTAACCCCAAATAGTTGGGAGAAGGCAATGATGATGATAAAAATATTGATAAACATATTTTATCGATAAGAAAAGTTGACTTCCTGGTGCACTTCATAGAAAATGCCAACATGCATGACGCTATTTCCTCTCTTTTTTGCTTGAATAATTTAGAAAAAATAATTTTGATAGACATACTTTATGGATAAGGAAATTTGATTGCCAAGTACACCATAGTAAATGACAGCATGCATGAGTAACTGTGAATCTGCGGTGAACAACTTACTATTGCATTGACTAATTGGATGATATGATTTCATGTTTTATTCGTAGGTTGACTTGTTAGTTGGAGAGCCGTTCTATTATGGACATGAGGGGATGCTTCCATGGCAAAATCTGCGGTTTTGGTAAGTAGTATACATATTACTCTTTGCAGTATTTGTGTTTTTTGAGCGATGATTGTTATGCTAAGTTGGCAGGTCTATGCATACTTTTTCCTCAGATTAGAGAATGATTGCCCTTATATATGAGTCCATTGCAGTCTCATTGATTATATGGATGTACTTCCATTGATGATTATATAACTTTTTTCTGAAATTATTGTTTCTGCACAACATCAACGAACCTGCTTGCATTGTTGAATAGGAACATGCATGGAAAGAATTAGATTCTGACTACTGAAAAATCCAGGTCTATGTATACACATGACCTAAAGGGGGGTGCATAGGTCCAATTTTAATTTAACAATAAATAAACCTATTCTAGAGGTTATTAATCTTGGTAAATCTATCGTATTCAATACTAAAGCGGAAACAAATCAAATCGACCAACTTTAGTCTGAATATATTAGGGATATCTTATTCTTAAGGTTGTTTGATCAATTATCAGAAACACACAATTACACAAAATTAACACACGATATTTTACGAGGAAAACACTTACGGGAAAAACCTCGGGACCACATCCAGTCGTGAAAGTACCCTAAAAGAAATTTGAGCACAAACGTTAGTATGCAGGATGTTACCCACTGAATGACAACTCGATAACCCAAGTCTCCAACCATTGCTTGACCACGCCGTTTGTAATTGCACACCTAGAATCCACGAGCACTCTATCTTTACACGATCACCTCAAAATCCCCAATCCTCTGAATCCCCACTCAAATCCACGAGCAACTCTCCAATCCACGAGCAACTCTCCAATCCACGAGTACCATACTACAAGTGCACTAAAAGGTATGAAGGGTTAGGTTCACAAAACGTGTTCAACACTTCACATAAGAAGAAGATTCAACCATGAAGGATTAAACACTACTCAAACTCAAAATCACAAAGTTATTAGCCTTGAACAAACAAGGATTTTGAGTTCACAAGGAGAAACCTCACAAAGGAAGTAAAACTACTTAGGTTCTTTAGGATTTTCTCAATGACGTGTGAATTATGAGTCTTAGGTTCTTCCCACGACAAATATGACTTTTAAAGGCCTTTATAGTTGTAGGAAGCCCTACAAGTAGAAAGGAAACAATCCACACATGCGAGAATCCTATCCGAGCAAGTTTCCTTTTTCTGCTCACATCTTGGTTTGAACCAACTGAAGTTCGTTCAAACCAACTTTGCTTTGGTTCAAATCAACTTCCTACAAATTGGAAAACATAACTTTTTCTTTTCTGGTTCGAACCAAATTATGGTTGTTATAAAAAAAATATAATATTTGAAGCCAATTTTCCCAGAAATGTTCTAAGTCAAAGTCAAGGTTCTGGTCAACTACCTATGGTCAATATGGGTCAACTAGGTCACTTACCAACCTAGGTATGAGGTGGTGTGAGGTCTTCTGGCACGCATTTGATCATCGAATAGGGGAGCTTCATGCTTTGTCCTTTCTTTAGACTTCATGACCGACACATGAATAAGGTCAACCCTAATAGAGAGTTGACTAAGTTGGTTTGACACGAAATTCGCCAACAAATATAGACCTTACAATCTCTCCCTTCGGTAATTTCGTGACAAAACCACACAACAAAAATGGAAAAACTCGTTTCAAGACTTCTCTCGTAACACTCTCCCCTATTTACTAGACATGACTCAACAGGTCTCTAACCTCTCTGGGGTGCTTGAAACCTGCTTACTTGCACATAATTTCAAATGCACGCATAAAGGAAAAACAACAAAAATTGATAGTCATAGTGCATTGTAAAGTGTAATCCAATGGTGCAGTGTAAAGGTAATGAGTGTATCCAATTAATCCACACACACACAAATAGTGCTTCTCCCCCTTTTTGTCACAAGTTGACAAAGGGAAGGAGCAGACAAACAAACCATAGCATGGGGAAATAAAAACACTCAAATGTAGAAGATAAACAAATCCACACATATATCACCAAACAGTCTATTACATCAACCAAAAGCGGAGTTCTAACTGAGCACATGGAGACATGAACTACAAGAAAATCACTCTGACTCACCAAATACTCCAAAATAACAAAACAAAACGAAATAAAAAACACTAAGTGGCAGGCGCATCATCATCCGTGTCCTTGCTGTCAATACGATGTACCGACTCCTCTTGAGAATTTGAGCGCCGAACAAGAGGCATCAGCTGGTCAACATCACAATGAATGATCTGAAACTCTCCTTGGAGAGCACCAAGCTCGTGCAAAATAGTGCCATGTTGCCGTAGGATCTGAGACAACTAGTCATATATCAGATCCAAGGTGCTAGGAGTAGCTGAGGTGGATGGAACAGTATTGCTCGTTGTAGGAGGAAAGGAGCTAGAGCAGTGGACTGGGAGATCCAACACAAGTGGCAGGAAAACAACCTGGACCTCGAAGGTGGGCTTCACTTTTGTTCAGAGTGGATAGATTGATAGCCCCCTTTGGATACTCATGAGGCTTTGCAGGATGAATCTGAACTCCAGCTATCGACATCAGCCAGGTGACTAAAAGATTGAAGGGAAGAGCGAAACACTCTTAAGTAGAATCAGTCTCATGAGTGATGACCTCGTAGATCCACCGAGGGAGGTTAATGAGCACACCCCTACCTATCAGGTACATGAGCATGGCCTGCTCAACACCAACCTCATTCGTGTGACCAGATCGAGGATAGAAGTTGTAACACGTAATGAGGTTCATGAGTCGATATGTCAAAGTCAGCTCCCGAGAAGGGAATTTTTCCTCCCAAGCAAGGGTACAACCACGCAACTAGGCAACAGTGTCAAATAAAGACACATCAATATCACAATTGACAGGGAAATCAACCGCATTCTCTGGACACGAGAGAGGGAGAACGGTAGCGATGATATCCAGGGAAATCTCTATGGTCCAACTTAGGATGAAAGATCAACAAGTCAAGTGCTCGTAGTTGACCGCATGGAGGTTGGCATAAAACCAACGCACAAAAGTGGGGTAATTGAAATCGGATATCATAAGCATGGATTCCCAACCCTACTTGCTCACATCGCATGAACAAGAGTTTGGGAGAAATCAGAGAGTTTCACAACTCTCTCTAATGTTATGGCCTACGAGTGTAATACTTTTGAAAGTTTGATTCACATGTACCAGAAACGAACTACGGAGGACCGGAAGGAGGTGAGGATGGCTAGCGTTGGCATTTGGAGCGAGAAGGGCCTTCCTCCATGAGGACCACAAGCACCAGAAGCAAGAATGCCATCGATGCAAGATCCGAACCCTAGCATGAGTGATGGACACAAAGGAGCAAGAGGAAGCAAGGGGACGAACTCTAGAGGTATTGAGAGAGAAATGGGGAAGAAACAAGTGAAAAGAATGAAGCCCTGGATGTGTTTTTAAACTTATACAGACGATTGTTAGTATTCTCGTTTGAATGAGTCAGAGGTTCATTCAAACAAACCTGCAACTCGTTCGAACAAATTGTCAAGTCATTCGAACCAACTGTGTCAGCACACATAGACAAGGGCACTGACCCCTCTAGACACTCCTATATACATTATTACGTCCTATAATGCATGAAATGCAACTAAAAATGGTGCAAAACACATGAGTACACATGATCATATTATGAAATAATAAGCCCCAATAAAGAATTTCAGATATAGGATTAAGTCAACAAAAAATAAACAAATCATTATAGAAAATTTTCAAAGATCTAGTCTATATCACTAGGCAAGTAAATTTTCATCACAAGGTTAGCTTTGGTGTCTGGTGAACTAAGTTCTCTCTAGTTAATATTTGGTCCTAAATTGAAGTTAAGACTTCATAAACACTAAGGTTCATCCAAGGATACCAATAGATCGAAAACATAGTCAGATCATCATAAATGAAATAAGCACCAGAAAGAGTATTGTTCAATAACATGAAGGCTTATAATGGGATGATAATCACAATAGATGGCTTTCACACTAACCCTAGGTAGCCATTTCCTATGTATAATTTTTTATGATCAATACAAAGAGGAGGCTTTCACACGGTGTGGATACAACATTTACACTTAAAATGGAAGTATCCGACACAGATACGGCACCCATTTTGAAGTATCCTGGTATCATAGATGGCAACAAGTTCAGACCAAAACTCACAAGAAATAGTTGTGCATGTGCAAAATTCAAAGTGTAACCAACATGAGTATCCACTAACAAAAGAATAGTGAAAAAGACTATCATCAAAGATATTTAAATACTGAAGTCGAATTTAAGTCTAATTATCACCAGGCGTCTTATAGAGGATTTTGGGTATAAAGATCCATAATATATATCAGTGCACCCAAAATGCAAGATGCAAAACTAGAAAATAAGACAACCAAAAATGAGACATGCATATTAGTATGTTATAATAATGCAAATGATGACATACTATATGCATGCAAAGACTCAACTAATATACAAACAAGATCATAGCTCTAGGAGACAAACAATATAAACATGAAAAGAACGGTCCTAGGCTATGAAGGAAGTGACACTCAATCAGTAGCACACTTGTCAACAATCTTCCTAAGGGAATCTATACACTTCAAATCCTCCTTTCTCACCCAAATGGTCTTATACTTTGGTCGCAAGGTTTGCTTCATTGCCATTTTAGTGGGTGGAATAGTGGGACGGACCTATCTCTTCCGATTCCTTTTGTTCCTGGCAAGGTAGTTAAAGGCCCAAGGTGCACTTAAGGCGCTAGGACCTCTAGTGCCTGAGGCGCAAGGCGAGGCACGCGCCTGATTGTAGCGAGGCGCAATATTAAAATTATAAGAAATATAAAAATAAAGAAAAATAACATCATAGACATAAAATAAGTAATCATTGGGCCATAAAACATAAAAGATAGCAAATGTCGAAAATCTGAAGTAACCCAAAAGCAGTTCTAGTTAGCACTGTCATTATTTAAATACAAAACAAGTAATCAAAAAGCCATAAAACATAAAAGATAGCAAATGTTCAAAATTCAAATAGCCCTCAATTAGTTCTAGTTAACATCGACATCATTTAAAATATAATCATTAGTTTCATCCTCATCATCATCTGATGTGTTAGCCTCCTCAATATATTCTTCATCTTCTGTCTCCTCCGAATTGGCCTCTTCCTCTTCCGGTTCTCTTATTAAAGCCCTTGCTCTTACTCTTGACTTTGATTGTGATCTAGTATTTGATGTCGATTCACCAAATCCAGCAACTCTCACAACAACACTCCATGTCAAGCTATCATCCTCAAACACTAATTTATCTTCTGCTACTCTACCTTCTGTTTCCATCTCCTCAAGTAGTCATTCATTGCTTTCATTAATGTCTTTCAATGAGATAGATTCAATTGTATCTCTCCTATCATACCGATGTTAAATATAATAGGCCAAAGAACAAATTCTTTTACAAAAAAACACGTATTTTAGTGAGGCGCGCTCCTGATAGGGCCTGGAGCCTAGTTTGAGGTGCACGCCTTACTAAACGTGCCTCGCCTTGACCCTTCTAAGGCACTTGAGGTGTGCCTTGCGCCTGAGGCACGCGCCTTGACTACAGAGGTTCCTAGACCGAGCCTTAGAAGTTGACGCATGTGAAACTGCCTGAGATGGTTTATTCTTAGAAAGAGCCTTGAGATCTCTCTTTCTCTGCCGGAAATTGGTCCCTTTGCTCAAAAATTACCGCATGGAGTCAACAGGGCCGATTCACATGTTGGCCAATTCACATGACCCTTAGGCCCACAATAAAAGCAAGTCGAAACACAGATAGGGAGTTTAGAAAGGTCAACAGGTGGTTTGGAAGGAACTTGAGCTTTTACGAACTTAGTTCTAGAAGAAGATGAGGAGATCATAGTATTATCATATCCAAGACCTCTCCTATCTCCATTCCATTTCCCAACACTAAGGATTTTTCAAGCTTTTCAATGCTTTGAAAAAATAAGGCAAGTCTCTCTTCAAATGGACAATTTCAAATCTCAGAAACTCCCTTTTCTCCAGACGAGTATGGAATTTAGTTTCCAGGAACTTGTTCTTGTCTAGGGGAACAAACTTTTCTTCAAGATGTTTAGCTCGAGAAGTGATCTGATCCACTTTGAGCTTCAAGGAATAGTTCTCTTGGTTAAGAGACTTGAGTTGCTCACTCAGTCTCTTATTAACTTTATTTAGCTTATGACTCTCCTTGTACAGCTCTTGATAGGCTGCATGGATGTCCTCCTCTGATTAGACTGGTCAACTTGTTTAGTTTGGTCATCTGCTTTCTTCTCAGCAGTGTCAGTGATAGAGGCAGTGAAAGCCTTTTAATTGGTAGTATCACTACTATCACTTGAGCCATCAGACTCAGGCTCATTGTCATCCCACGTGGCATTCATTGCCTTAGTCTTTCCTTTCCCTTCATTGTTGGGATAGCCTGAGGAAATGTGTCTGAATCATCGACATTTGTAGCACTGCACCTTAGAAGACTTACGTTCTTTCTTTTTTAACCTATCGTGAAGTTTAAGTTTCTCCATAGAATTCTAGGTTGGTCTAGGAAATTCCTTTTTCATTATCGGAAGAATTTTCTAAACTTCTTAACAACCAGAGCCATCTTCTCATCATCAAGATATAGGATTGAGTTCATATTCAAACTCATCTGTGTTGTCCTTAGAAGTTTTCAAGGCCTTACTCTTCTTGGATTGGCGCAAGGTAAGCTCAAAAGTCAGAAGTGAGCCAACCAAAGAGCATCGACATTATTACTCTTTTCAATAGCTATGACCTTAAGTTAGAATCTCTTAGGTAGAGATCTCAAAACCTTTCTCACAACTTTGGACTCAGTGATTTTCTCACCTAGATTAAAGTCAAAAATGTCTCATTGTCATCCATGCTAATGGTCTCAAATCAAGAATTGACCGTCTAAAGTTTGGATATCTTTATAGTGGTGGCTCCTTCATGGGTAACCTCAAGGATATCTTATGCTTCTTTAGCAATGTCACAAGTTGATTTAAGATGGAATTCATTAAGTGTGACAGCATTAAAGATAGCATTGAGACCCTTATTGTTCCAGTTGGACTGTTCGGTTTCATCCTTCGTCCATTGCTCGTTGGGTTTGACATCAACCTCTCTAGAGCCTAGTACAATCTTTAGAGGTTTCCAACCTTGGACGGTGGACATCCAAACTCTCTCATCGAGAGATTTTAGGAAAGCTCTCATTCTAGCTTTCTAGCAGGCATAGTTATTACCATCAAACAGAGGTGGAGGAGTTAAGCCTATCGAGTGACCTATGCACTGATACCAGATAAAAAACCCAAGTCAATGTATACGCAAGACCTGGAGTAGGGTGAATAGGTCCAATTTTAATTTAACAATAATTAAACCTATTCTAGAGGTCAGTGATCCGAGTAAACCTATCGAATGCAATACTAAGCGAAAATAAATCAAATCAACCAATTGTAGTCCGATTATATCAGGGATATATTGTTCTTGAAGTTGTTTGATCAATTTTCAGAAACACACAATCACACAAAATAAACATGCGATATTTTACGAGGAAAACCCTTCCGGGGAAAACCCGGGAACCACGTCCAGTCGTGAAAGTGCACTAACAGAAATTTGAGTACAAACATTACCACACACGATGTTACCCACTGAATGACAACTCAATAACCCCATGATTCTTCAGCCGCCGCTTGACCACTCCGTTTGTAGCTCCACACCTCGAATCCATGAGCATGCTATTTTAACACGATCACCTCACAATTCGAAATCCACTGAATCACCACCCGTATCCACGGGCAGCACTCGAATCCATGAGTGCACTAAAGGTGTGAAGGTTTAAGTTCACAAAACGTGTTCAACACTAAAATACCTTTCTACTAGGTTGTTCAGGTTCTTGAGGATGACATTGAGGACACGAGGTGCTATCTAACTCATCTTGATATCCTGCTTTGGCCAGTCCTTCCTTTGACCAGCCAGGTTTCCTAGCCTCTACTTTCTTGCATCTTCTTCTCCTTCTAGTTCTTCCTAAATTATTGATTCATGAGCCTCAAAATATATGGTGCATAAGACCTGAGTAACCAGAATTGTCCATGTGGAATAACTGTCCCACTCTCAAACCACGATTTCACGGTTTGAGTGTGGATCGGCCACCAGACCTGAGACCATGCTCTCAACTTCTTGAGAGCACAAACACTCTCACACGACAACCCAATGTTGGCTCTCTGTCTCTCAGCCCCCACCTCACAACTATTGTTGCTGCCTCCTCTCAATTGATCTTCTTTTCTCTTCCTTCTCCTGCCATTGCTGCATCTCACAGAAGCTTCAAATGCTGCCTTAGAAAATCAATGTATTTGCAAAGTAAGGGGGTTGAAGAAGAAAAGATGGGTAGAAGAAAGAGAAATGAAAAGGGCTTAGTTTATCTTGGAGGTGAGAGAAATTTGACTACAAAAACAGAAATCATTATGGAGATGCATTGGTTTTCCGTTGGATCTTTTCTCACTCAGGTTTCTGTTGACAACATGTATGTACACACAACATAATACATGCACGTCTCTTGCCCGGTTGTACTTATTTTGCTTTCTTAACATTGTTTACAACTAGTCGGTGGCATGATTCACAAAATAATTCGGAGTTTTTATGGCATGTGAGGTGCACCAAGTTTACGTATGTATGGGGCTTTTGAACATGCTTTAATGCGTTTAGACTATGGACCATATGGTGGATAGAAAAGCATGCCATCCCAAAAGTCCCCAAATGTGTGTGTGCATGTATGCTCTGGAGGATGCTTCGGACTCTAGGATATTTTTGAATTTTGCACTTCTGCGCACCCACTTCTGCTCCACGCTCTGGTAAGACCACTAGCTGACTAGCATTTCTTTTGTTTTTCCTCATTTGAGGAATTAAAGGGTTAGACTTCCTATGGATTCTCGTCAAAGGAAAAGGTAAAGAATTGTTCCAATGTCCCCTATTGTATCTCTTTCTCTTACTCTTTTTGTTCTCCAGCTACCAGAAGAATAGCTTTAGGGTTATCAAAATAGAGCTTCATCAGTAAGCTTACCTTGAAGCACGACTCTTGCAATAGGCTCTCCAACTGCATCAACGCACATGCATGACGAACCAGGTGTCGTCGCATTATAGTATGCTTTGACACTAAATTCTGTCAACATAGTTTTCTTCTTGCTTTTGTAGGGTTCACAAGGTTTATCTATAGTCAAAGTGCAATACCTAGATGTGAGATGTGTATGTGACAGAGTATGTGTCACAATCAGCATGTATAAGATGACACACACAAGTGACCATTTTTAGAGTATAAATTATAGAGCACCCGTTTGGTGATGATTTGTCTAATAATCTAATTGCATAGCATTATATGGGAGAATTCTCTCAACATTTAGAGAGTCTAAAATCTGATTGACATTTAAAGAATAAATTACATTTATAGTAAAAATAAAAATAAAATTGCCCTCAAGGCATAACAAAATGAAAAGATAAAGTAATATAGAAGTCACGGGTAATCACGGAAACAGAACAGTAAATCTCTTAATGCTTCCAGTTTGTGTGGGGATGGGTGGTGTCTGTTTCAGAGTTGTACTAGATTAATCTTTGACAAGGGTTTCATTCTATTGAATGAAATATTAGCCATTTTTGTATTGTTCTATAATGTATTGTGGTTGACCTTGTTATTATGCGAGCATTTTTTGCCCCTCTAAAAGTTTTTTTTAGCATGTATAACGACCAAAACCATTTGTTTTATTGAAGTGATCCATTGAGAATTATAGTAGAAGCATAATGTTGCTTTTATTTGCCATCATGTGCTTCAGATAAAGTACATCCCTTTCTTGTAATATCTTTTCTATCTCAACAAATTTGTGTTAGTTAAAAATAAAGCTTAGCTAAATTTCTCTTTGGCTTTTTGAAATGGGATGCAGGAAGGAAAGGAGTATGCTTGACCCAATCTTAACCAGAGATGTATTAATCATGCCTCATAAAGGAATCTTGAGGGCTTGTGCCATGTATCTTCCAGTGAGTTGGTTTCCCTTTTATTTTCTTGTTTCAACTAAGTATATGTTTTTCCCCAGTAGGTTGATATATATGATATTGCGAACTTTCTAATGCAGGATTTGTGGAAAAGCCGATGCAGTCTTAAAAGGATTGAAGGTTTTGACCATTCAGTTGTAAATGCAACCATAGGGGCCTGTGGTGATATACCTGCATCACAGGAGGGTCCCTGCCTGCCTTATTTTATTTGGCAGTGTGGGGAGGTCAAGGTAATTAATCTACAGTCGAACTTGTTTTTGCTAGTACCATAATGGAATCTGAAGGGGAGATTATGTTTTTTCTTTGGTATCAGCATTTATACTTATCAGAAAAATAGACTAGCTTTTACACTGATATCGATTCAACCGTTGTTTGATATGTTTCAGCAACTCAGCGAGGTGTTTACAATCATGGAGTTTGATTTCTCAAAACCCATGAGTCCATGTTTTGGGAAAACCAAGGTATTGCAATGTCCTTACTTCTAAAGAAGTGATTTACATTTCGGTCTTGAACAATGGTTCCAGTCTCTTTTGTATTATTTTGTACTAGATCATTTTCACGTTCCTGAATTAGTTGTCTCATTGGGGGGTTGGGGGGGGGCAACTTCAGATAAACCCTGGGCCGTACGTTTTGGTGGCGTACTTGTTGAAATTCGGTCCTTGGGTGATACTAAACAAGGTTTAAAATGTTGGTCTCTTTTAGCGTTTCGGTAAGCGTGACATTTCAACCTACATGGAACGGTACATTGGAAAAATAATGATATGTTTTATATGCAAAGATACAAAATACAGTATACTAAACTATTCTTAATGCTTAATTAAGCAAAAAAATATGATAGTTGATGAATAAATATTACTCCCAACCATGAAATAATATGTATACCGATGTATCATACCGGTACCTTACCAGGATTAGATGTCTCGGCTGAGACATTCCGAGATGGAACGGTACTTTGATTCATGATATTAAATGCATTTGTAAAATAACAAATCCCCTACTGTACCTACCTGCATACTTGTGTTTGAAAATCTGGAGTTCTGGTTTTAATTCATGAAGTTAGTATATATGATTTATTACATGCACACCCACATGCAAATTCACACAAGGTGTCAGAGATGCTATCCACAAGAAATTGGCATATCGATGAGTTTGAGTACTCACACTGAAACATTTATTTTCAAATTAATATTGAATCATAGAAGTAAAAAATTATATTAAATTACACCACGGAAGAATATATGATGGATTGAGGGTGTCATCATCCTTGATGGAAGCTGCTCTCCATACCTTACATGTGGTCCCCCAATTGGACAGGTTGATGTGCCGTGGACAATATGGTGATAGGGCTGATTGTGGATTCCTCACATCCATCATATTTGATAATCCCTTCATTAAAAGCTATATAGTTCCTATATTAAAACCACCAAAACAAAAGAAAGAGAATAATTTACAGGTTTCATCCTGATTCCCATTTCAAGGACTGATTAGCATGAGCTTTTGCATACACATATCGTACTGATACTCATTCTCAACAACAAATCAGAACCACTTTCTGCTAAGATGCCCGGATACGGATTTTGGTACAGGAATCAGGGATACAACTCTTCATTTCCCGAAATTAAGGACACGGGGCATGCTTAAAGTTTAGTTTTTTAAGCTAAATATCATTTTTTTCGTATTTGCATCATGCCAAAATGTAATGAAACTTATAAGATCACTAAGTTTTTCACAGTATGATTTGTTACAATACTATTCATATGTTTTTTTTTTTTGACAAAACAAGCAAGAGAATTGTTAGAAAGTTATAAAAAGAGCCAAGTGCAACAGGAAATGAGGAAATAGTAATGTAGATATCCATGCAGTAAGAGTACTGTTTCGTGTCGGTACAAGTTTGCTGGGCATATTGAATTATTCTGGTATCATAGGCTGCCACTATATGTTTTTTGTTATTTACGTAGGTTAGTAAATTTTATATTTGAGTTTTGTGGTACTGCAGGTTGAGTTTACTAAGACTGGTATATGCCATGGATTCGCACTTTGGATTGATTGGGTAATGGATGCAGAGAGCTCCATTGTGTTAACTACAGGGCCAGGTACTCTTTTGCTCCCATGTAGAAATAAAGAACAGACTTCATTTTCGTCACTGCTGTTTTAGTCTTATCGTCTAACAAGTTCAAAAACTCGGATTTCGAGTTCATGACAGCCTTTTAATCGAGGAGGGAACTTAGAGATTTTTATTCAGTTTTTTCCTATCGGGCAACCTTTGATTTCAGATCACAGATATTGGAAACAAGGAGTGAAGCTTCTGAGCAAGCCTGTGACAGTTGGTAACCATGAATCATGCAGTATTGGTGAATGTTGTGCAACTGAGGTTGAGGCATTTTTCAACCCGTCAAACGGTGAACTCACAATAAAACATTCTTTTTTGTAATCTAGAGTTCATGATATCGAGCAGCATTTTGTGCCCAAGATTAGTCTCATTTTTACTAGTGTTTATCAACGACGGCAGCGAATAGAATGTTAAATGTACCTGTATATTGTTTTTGAGTATTTATTTTGGATAAAATCCTGTTTTAATGGTTTGCACTACTTTTAATGATCGGACGTGGGGCCCACATGCAGATGAGTTAAGAGCTGATATGGGGAGGGGTGGGAGTAAGGTTTCTTTGTTTATTATGTTCATTGAGCTAGCAAACCTTTAAAAAGTCTTTTTTGACTTGAAAAACAGCTTTCAGCTATTTTTATAAAAAGATTTTTTGACTTAGAAAATATATTTTTATGGAATAAATACTTTTTAAATAATGGTCATCCAAAAATTCTGTTATTTTGAAGAAGTCCGAAAAAAAAAGACTTGTTCAAGTCTAAAAATTGCGATCCAAACAGGCCCTAAGGTTTTAAAGGTTTTTTTTTTTGTAAACAAGGTTTTAAAGTTAACTATCAAAAGAAAGGGTCAACATTTTAGGAGTGGGGTCCCAACATTTGAGAGCGAGATTCAGAGAAGGATCAGGTCTCGGACCATCAGATCAAGGTTTCAATGCAGGAGCGGCACTCTTTATAGGAGGTTTTGGTTACTAAGGGTAAGGACATGGAATGGGTTGGATCAATACACCCTTAAAATTTTTGAAGTTAGAAAAAAATTGCACAAGGGGCCGTCCAACCCAGCCCTGCCCGTCACTGTAGATGCAGCCTGACCAACCCGGCCTGATGGGCCAAAATGCCACCCTGAACCTTATGTAAATTATGCTGTAGATAGGAAGGCATATATGGACTCAATTATGTTTGACGATCCATATTGGCTGTTCGATTGAACCCGAGAAAAATGCATTTTTCAATAATTTGTGCAATGGCGTATTTTCGCGTGGAAACAAATTCTCACCTATGTTGAACGAAAAATTCCAGACTTGGACAGAAAAATCTCATTTTCTCATAAAATGACTATCAAACAATGGAAATTGTATTTTTACTAGAAAATATAATCTTCCCCCCACGAAAATTTTTGCAAACAAACACGCTCTAATAGAGTTTTATTTCTTGGGCCACAAGTCCCCTTGCCTGAGTTTTAGCCGACCAAAATTGATCATCGAGATTCAAAAAATAATCAAGCACCCATCTGTAAATGAGAAGGTGGGAACGACAGCATTATTTTGGTAGTTTCCCTTCTCCACGAATTTGGGCCCCACTCCACCATGTATAGACGGTGGTCACAAGCCTCAACTTGCTTTCTATGTTTTAACTTTTCCGATGATTTTGAAGTCCATGCTTTAGTGCTAGAAAAAATACGTTGTCCCATAAGAGAAGTCTTGGCAAGTTGGCCATTCACCTTGTTGTCTGGGAAAAGTGCTTTGAAATATGGTGCATTTGGTAATCATATGGAGAATTTGGCTGGAAAGGAACAAAAGAACTTTCGAAGGCAAGGAGAGTTCATTTCACGAAGTTATATTAAACATTAAGGTCTTCTTATTCCGATGGGTTAGTATATGTCATGAGACAAGGGACATCTTTTTTGGGGACATGGTTTTCAGGTTCCATCATCTTTTGTTTTGATTTTCTTTATTTTTGGTTTCTAGTTTGTATCCTTGAGATCTGCTCAATCTTCTATTTTAATACCTCTGCTGGATTTATCAAAAAAACAAAAAAGTTTGAAATCCCCCACCCAAAATGTCGACACCTACCCTTGTTAACTCTCCCTAACCGATGGATCGATGTGGGTTGGGTCAAGGCCTTAGGGTTAGGAGAGTTGACAAAGGGTAGGTGTCGACATTTTGGGAGGGGGGACTTCAAAATTTGCAATACCCAGGGGACAGCAAATCTTTTATCTTCTCAATGGACCCTACAAATAATGTCGGTTCCACTATGTTCCAATTAAACCTTCGATCGTTCGCCTTCTCCCTTTAGTCTTCGAAGACGCATGTACTTTGAAGGTTCATTCTACACTCCCAATGGGCTTAGCCCATCTAATGTGTGGCCCACTTCTGATGTATGGCCCACTCGACATATAGCACATGTATTAGTTATCAACACCTCTCTATTATTTGGAACCCATATGTAATCCATCAACTTATTTTCTTATGTGGGACACATGATTTATCGACCACATTAACATGTGGGGTCACATGATTTATCAACTCTAGTTATTATATGTGACACACACAAACTATCGATCCTTGTTCTTATGTTGAGCCCGCGTGATCTATCAACATTTGTTCTCACATGCTCATATAGAACCAAACGTCGGTCTTGACCTTTATAGGTATGCACCTTGAAGATGTGGACCCCAAACAGAGCCTCAATGGCATCTTTGAACTGAACCAAACTATGGGGGACCTGATCTAGTGTATCGTGGGCTATCCAATTAAACAGTGTTTTTAGTTTTGTTAGCGGATGGCTAACAATTTCTCTATACATGGCTAGAGACTAATGCGAAGAAGGGCAGCAAAATAAAGTCTAGGTTGTAGCCTTGTAGGCCATTTGTATTAAAGAACTATTTACCCCAAAAGATCGACCTATTGGATTCACCTCTATCTCTGCTCGTTCCAAGACTCCCTAAAATCGTTATCCCGTTGTCTCTATTGAAGCAGAGAATACAGACAATAACAGGTGACATGCAATGGAGACAGAACGAACAAAAAAAAAAAAAAAAATTGACCAACAAATTAGAAACTACTCAAGATCTCAGAGCGCAAAGAGCTGCAAATTACGAAAAAAATTGGATCGACATCACACCAGATCACTAGCGAAGAGATCGAGAGACATCGGGCATCCGAAAGTAACAAATGTCTGGTTCAGATTCCTCGTGGTTGCAGAGATATCGAGGGGATAGAGTCAATGAGCAACGGTGGTGTCCAATGGAGCTTCCAGAAGAGAAAACTCAAAAATCCCTAATCCGTTGAAGACGATAGAAAAGGGACATAAGTGTAATTCTATTTTCTTTTAAACAATTTATAGGGGCAAAATTGGCAATTTAAAATATTAATTCACTTAAGATTATTTTTTTTGTAAACAATTCACTTAAGATTATAACACGCACGACCCCCGCAAATTATTTTGGCTTCAACTTCCGCCAGAATCAAGAATCAAACTTTTTTTGCTTCAACAAAAATCAATATTTCGACTTAAAGAATCAATTTTATTGTTGAGACCCAAACAAGCTTTCTGACTTTTTTTATTTTGAAAGTCAAAAAGTGACTTATTTTGGGTTTGCCACACGGCCCCACTGTAATGACTTGAGGATGGCAACCCCTGTTTTGTCTTTATAATAGTATAGATTTAAGACCCATTGAAGGCATTGGATCGGGTTTTTCTCCGGTGCAAACGTAATAAGGGTGACCGGGCTGTTCTTTGATGTAGACTTCTGTCTCAAATTGTAACGTAGTAGACTCGTTCATGCCCACTTGCCACCTGAATGTTTGGCCCACACTATGATTGACCTACACACCAAAAAATCAGCGTGATTGGTGAATTCTAGCTGTAGGATTTGAACACTTTTTAGTCATGGGCTTTACGAACCGGCCTATGGGTAGGTTCCAAGCCCATGATGAAAAAGTGCTCAAATACAATGGCTAGGAATCACACTGATTTTTGGTATGTGGGTCCACCAAGGTGTGGGCCAAACATTCAGGGGGGCAGTGGGCCCGAAAGAGTCTACTACGTGGCAAATCCGGTGTTGTGTGTATCTAGTGAATAGAAAGCTGGTTTGTATCCAAAAGGTGGACCCAAATCCACTAATGGAGACAACCCAACATGTGTCTTGCGTTACGAAAGATCTATAAAGAAAATAAGAATCTTGCAAAGAAACAGTCCTAATCTTGACCGTTCAAAATGATATCCTGATCTTCCAACTTTCAAGTTTCAACCGACAATATAGAAAGTAAGGGTTATGATGATTTTGTGGCATGATTGCTTTGTGTGCTTTCTCGTTACGTGCCTAGAAAACGCCTCGTCCCGTCGATGTGGCAATAAAAATTATACGAATGTATGCCTCATTTTCTTCTTCTCGTCTTGGTAAAAATTAGTCTGGCCCATGATGAAAAATGCTCAAATCCAATGGCTGTAAATCATCAATCAAGCTGATTTTTTTTGGAGTGAAGACTAGTCTGTAAACGTAGTGCAGACTCTAAAGTATGTAAACATTGTCTGCTCCGTTGGATGCACCTCAAAAAACATGTTATTTCACAATGTCTAAGAAGTTTGATTTTTAAAATTAAAAACACGTTTTTCAAGGTTCATCTAACGGTACATACAATGTTTGCATACTTTATAGTCTGCAGGTCCTATGCAGACTAGTTTTATTCGATTTTTGTGGGTATAGGGCCTACCCAGGGATAGGCCAATCATTCATAGAGTCAAGGAGGGGGAGTCCGAGAAAATTTTCGCTGGCCCCGGGGGACTTCAAACTTTGATGTCCCCCTCCCAAAATATCTGACAAGTACCCCAATCCCTTAACTCAACCCTGGTTAAGCCCTTGGTTAGTGGTCAAAAGGGGTACTTGTCAGACATTTTGGGAGGGGGACATCAAAGTTTGAAGTCCCCTGGGGCCAGCGAATGTTTTCTCGGGGAAGTCCAACCAACGATGAGAAGAGGCTCAGGTTTTAGCCTTAATGGCTATTAAGTCGACAAGATCTTTTGGATTGCAGTCTTTTTTGCCGCTTGTAACCCCCTATTTCATCGCCCTAGCCTCAACTTCTTCTGTTGACATTGCTCTCGACTCGGTACCTCCTGTTGTCATAAAAAGGTTAAAATCACTTCTATTAATAAAACTGATCAGATCTATTGTCTTTGACACTGAATTTTATGCACTGTCAATGTTCAATTTCTTCCAACCCTAGGGAGGAGAGACCATAAGAAAAATCTTGTAAAGAATAATTTCATATTATAATTTGGCAAAGATTCTGTGTAACACAAAATATTTTTATAACCGTTCCTATGAGCAACAGTGTAACCTTGAAGATGTTGTGGTACACATGTTTCGCCGACTACGTGAAGACTAAAAGACAAATACAATAAGAATCAGACAGTTGACGACATGAGTCATCTGAGTAACTGTCCATTTATCCGTTAAAGATCATGTGCGCTCACCTGAAAAGGTAAATAACTTAGTGGTCATAGGAATAGGTTTAAAATGAATAAAATATAATAGTCAAACTTAGTCAGATGACAGACCCTGAGTCTAGTCAAGATTTTGACTATAGGGGTATGTTCTATCGATTGGACTTTTCCAATCTATTGGATCTTCCTGATCAATCGATTGAACCCTACGGAATAGAAACTGTTACAAAGTCCGATCGATTGGACTTTCTTGATCAATCGATTGGACTCTACGCACAGAACTCATTTTGAGTCCGACGGATTGGATCTTCCTAGTCAATCGATTGGACAGTACGGAACAAAACTTTAAAGAGTCCGATCGATTGGATCATTGGTACAATCGATTGGATTTATGAAAGAAAAACTCACTCGTACTGGCCCAATCGATTGGACTGTGCACGAATAGGTCTTTTCAGATTCGAAATCCAAGGTTCCATATTAAGGTTCCACATTCCCCATCTCTCTTATGACTCGGGACTATAAAACTCTATTAATATAATCATTCTCTAGACTTACAGATTACACATTAACACTCAGAAGAGAGAGTTTTATTTATAAGAGTTGTCCTTTAGAAGAAGAAAAGTTCCATTACTACTTGAAAGCTTTTCTCTTCTCTTTGATCATAGCTTAGAGCTTGATCTCAACTCAGCTTAAGTTTCTCACTTAGAATCTTAAACCTAGCAAGTCTAAGAGTATCAGTGCGTCTCAACATTATTTGAACGACTTGGGGTTCAGGGTATACTAAATCCTTCGTCTTCAGTAGAGATTGGAATGCTGAGAATTAAAATCGGGAGTACCGATCGAAGATATGTTTGGAGAGTAGCAAACTGAACAAGCGAACAAGGCTTCTTAATTGTAAGGGCGGCGTTGATTCAGAAGACGTGAACACATCGATAGTGGGCCTTGGCTAAGGTTGGAAGCAACGGTGCTGCGTAGGTAGGAGTGTCAATGGGTCTTATCCGATTCGGTATCTAAGGTGGCCAGAATCGGAACAATCAATTCAGGTCCTTATCGGTTCGGTTCCTTAACGGTTCCGGTTCTCGAAGTGATGGATCCGGAATCAAAATCGATTATGTATTTCTGTCGGTTCCGGTTCCGATTCTAGGTATATTGGGCCAAATCTTGAGAATATGAGAATTTTGACACTGTATATATATATTGGTACCAGTTCTTATTGATTCGGTTCCGGTTCTTATCGGTTTCGATTTCATATTAGACTACCCGGAACCGGAACCATTATTTTTGGCTCGGTTCTGGTTCCGATTCCTTTTTAATCGATTCCTAAAAATATGGAACCGGAACCGATGTTTTCGATTTCAATTAAAAGGGTAAAATTGACACCCTATGCGTAGGTAACTTTCATCTCATTTAACTTTCTAGTTAGTAATACGACGTGGTCCCGTGGTTTTCTTTTTTAATCAATTCCAAACATCTATAAGGTTGGTGGGCCTAAACTAAGCTCCAAATGTCATTTTTTGGGAGTGACCACGCATTGTGCTTCAGTCCTACCCGTGACCATTCCACCTAGTGGGCCCCACGTAAAACACTTATGATAAAAGAAAAAGATGTAAAAGAAGAAAACAGCATAACAGGATGATCTAAACCATCGGATTGAACCAATCGATTTTTTTTTCTCCATTGCTGATATATTTAAACAACTATAAATGCACCTCGAGATTTGTGGCAAAAATGGATGGATGCTAAAACGAGGTCAATTATAGTTTTTACAAGGGAGAAAGAAGGATCTGATGATCCAGGGGCTCGATCACACCATTCTGACCATGCGGTAAAGCTATCTGAATCATTTCCACAAGAATATGCGCACAGTACTTTACTACTATCCGAGGTTGGACGGTTTCCCCTGTACGGGATGAATTATCTAAATAGTGATATGGACCCACCGCCCAATGTATTTGGACGGTTTCCCGTGTACGGGTCAAATTGGCATGAAAGTGAACCTATTCACATTCAGACCCAACTACTAAGAAAGAATTTCTTATAAGAACCATTCCATGGAAGCGCTCGTAGGGGACTTGGGGTGTGGCAAAGCCAAGTGACTTTCGTCATCTCCAAGGTATTTCCTCTACTTTTTTTAAATCAAACCCCACTTTACTTCGTAACATGTTTTGGGTTTTAAATTTTTAAAACCATATTTTAAAAATGACCGTTACAAGTGGCGGAGCAGGGGACACGCACTAGCTGTCCCGCCTGCCCGCTAGGCGCTATCCCCTCCCCCTTCTGTCGTGACTACCCCACTTTGACACAGTCGGCTCGTCTGCTCGGCTGCTCGCTTCGGACGCTGCCGTCGCCAGTCTCTTGTCGCCTTACCCCTTTGAACTAAATCCTGGCTCTGCCACTAGTTAATTATAACCGCTAACGGTAGGCAACCGTTATCGATTTACTAGACACATGTTTTAATGGTAAATAACAATTATAGTACACGGGAGTAACCGTTATAACGCAAATTATAACCATGATTAGTATTACATCTTAGTTGATTCGAGTTTCTTCATTTTCTTAGGAGAACCCGGTTAATGGCGGATGGTGCTGGAGCAATCTTGCCTCTCTTCCACCGGCACAACTGCCAAAGCATCCTGCCACGCCCCCTTCCCTCGGACGTACGCCATGCCATCCTAACGCTTAGCCTCCCATTGCTTGTAAGCTTGGTTCAAGTGAAGTATCAAGGAAAGGATGTGTCTCCATTTGAAACACATCCCATAAGCATGGTTGTTTTTATACTAGCTACGCTCATATACTCCTTCGCATCCATTCCCGAAAGGGGATTCAATCATAAGCGTGTCTCCGGGCTACATCATAAACGTGTCTCCGGGCTACTTTGCGACTTCTTGGGTGCGTTAATGGTTACTTTGTTAGTGTTGATACTTATATCCGGCACACTCGGGTGGATCATGTCCCTCTTATTTGGTTTTCCTTTGTTAGTCTTGTTGCGTAACGCATTTCAACGTCTATACCAATGGTTTTACAAGAGAACAATGGAGGCAATTGTTCAAGTAGTTAGGTTTATTTCATCCAGAATGCATTGCGTGGCCTATAAACCATGACTTGTGTACTACTAGTGGGTGGCCTGTGCCCACAGCACTCTCTGACAAAGCGTTTGCCAAAATCGGGTGTGAGTGGCTGAGATCCACCGTCCAGGGGGATAAGATCTTGGCCTTTCTTTATTGAAGACTATAAGAGGGGTATAAGTGGGGAGACAACCAGATATATACACACACACACGGTCGTACGTAGTCACGAATGAAGACCATTGTGGTGCATCTGGCGTAGTGGCATTCATGTAAATATCCAGTATGCTTGACCTCGTATAGAGATGAGTGATTGCCTAGTAATTAAAGTTACTTTGGTACATTGCTTCTCATGCTTTTCGCTCGCTTGCTTCCTTTTGTGTGGAAAATTTTTAGAGACAGAGGACTTTGGATGCAGTGGATGCAGAGGACACTTGTGACCCTACCTAATGCATTTTCTTGGGCCCACCAACCAACTACATGGATGTTTACCCCACCCACCCCTTGGTGGATATACACACAAAAATCTGCCTGATTGGTTATCTCTACCCATTAGTTTTAGCATTTTTTAGGAGTGATTGTAGCCGTTGGATTCAAGCATATTTTTTTAGGTACTAACATAATAACATACATAAATTATCAATCAAGCTGACTTTTGGTGTGTATATCGACTAAGTGGTTGCCAAAACATCCATGTTGTTAGTGGACCCAAAAATATGCACGAAGTAGGGCCACAAGCAGGGACGGAGCCAAGAAGGGGCCAGGTGGGCACGCGCCCCCTCTAAAATATCCTTATTTTAATTTTAGTGCCCCCTCAATTTTTTTTTTTTATCACCTTAAAAGCTTTCTACGCATCATGCATAAGAATTCTCTAATTATAAGCTGCATAGTTTTTAGGGTCTGTTTGGATCGCTATATTTAGACCTGATTTTTGCAAAATAACAGATTGTTTGGATGACCATTTTTTAAAAAGTAATTGTTCCATAAAACTATTTTTTTTTTAAGTCAAGCTTTTTTTATTAATATATTTTTCTTTCGATTTTAAAATAGTTGAATGCTGGTTTTAGTGATGGGGTCCACTAAGAGAAGATGACATTTTGAATTAATGATGATCCAAAAAAGAAAAATACATCTCGAAAATATATTGTCAGAAAACTTTTTTGAAAATAAAGTATTTTTTTTAAAATGGCAATCGAAACAGGCCCTTAGCCTTTGAGAAGGTAATTGATTTGGTTTCTACCCTAATTTTGAGTAGACCTTCCAAACAGAATAATTAAAGTAGCCCAGGACTTTTTTTCACCTGTTTCCACTGGCTTAAATCATTCTTTAGGCCCTCTTTACGGCCCTGTATGGTTACCAAAGAAAAGATTTCTAAGATGGGATTCACAAGTCAAAATGTGTTGATCTAGAAGACTTTCATAGACATTTATAGGTAAGAATCTGGAAAAATTTTCTAATCAAAGGGCCTAAGGCCCTGCATGGTGATCAACAAAAACTTTTCTAGAAAAGGATTTGTATGTTAGAATTGTTGATCTAGAAAATATTTTCTGACATCTAGGCCTTTCTTGGTAGCATTACAAATGTTTGCGCGACATTTGTGTGTGCCTGGTGGCTCAACATCCAACAAATATTTGGATTAGGCCCCATCATTTTTTGCCAAATCCTGGTCTAATGTTTGCAGCCAAAAGTGACGGCAAACAATAGGCAAATGACTCTCTCTATCTCCCTTGGTCTCCCCCAACAACTCTCCGCTCCCCAAACATTCGAATATTTTCCCATCCCAACAAATGTTTGTCATTGCAAACATTTGATTATCAAATATTTGCCTACAAATATTTTCCTGCGAAACTCCAGACAGGATACCAAGCAGGGCCTTATATGCAATAATCATTTCTAGAAAACTTACTCTGGGTAACCATAAAATGTGCAAACCGGTCAACGAGCTTCCATCTCATGGTAACAGACTGGAATTGGTTACATTCCATGTCAGCCCTAGAGAAACTCTAGGTCACTGGCAACCCAACATCAGGTAGCCCCAAACTTTCCTTTGATGCAATCGAGTCCGACCATTCCTATGAGGCCAAACCTCGGTCTTGAGGCCCTGGATTGTCCAGGGCCATTCAAGATTTTCTCAGCTGAGAGGTGAAAAAGGAGGACTGAAACAGTGAGTCAATATGGATTATTATGATTCGACTTTGCCAAGATTGGGTTGACTCAGTGAGTTGAACCCAGTCGTGGCTGAGACTTAAGACAATGAAGAGTCGTTAAGGCAGGCAATGAGAAGAAGAAGAAGAAGAAGAGAAGCCACTAAATGGGGTTTGAGGTTTTGGGTAATGTTAATAAACCCGGACCTTGACCAGGCGGTTTTGGGCCCAGTAACTGTATGGATGCTGAGGCCACTCCTTAGTAGATATATACACCAAAATCAGCTTGATTTGTAATTGGGTTGTGATGTAACTGTAGAAGTTTGAGTTTATTGATAAAATTTCGGTGATTACATTGACCTACTCAACAAAGGAAAGAAATCATAATCTAATCTTAATCGGATCAAATCTAATTCTAATCAGATCAAATCTAATCCTAATTGATACTTATCAAACTTTGACAAAGATACGGTGCATCTCGTGCACCTTACTATACTCTAATAGTAACTAGGTAAAAGGCGTCAGGTATAGCAATTTTTGTTACTCACCACTGCCAATTGGATGTTTAGTCTTCGCCATGGTAAACAGTCATACTAAAAATCAGCTTGTTTGATGATTTTAGCTGTTGGTTTTAGTACCAAAAAGTGATTGAGTCCAATGTTTTAAAACTCGGAATTTGGACTCGATCGACTCGGAAGTCATTTGAGTCGAGACACCTCGATGAATTGTGAGTCGACTCAGTGAGTTATTAAATTAATTATTAAATATTTAAATATATAAAAATAATATTTATTTAAAAAACTTTGAAAAATAATAAACGGAAAATTTCTAAAAAGAAAACAAACTTTAATCTATTTACAAAAAAGAATACAACTTTTCGCAAATCCCAAAAAAGAAAACGAAATGCCCTTTCAAAGAGCGTTTCATTACGTGGCACATGTTTATCAAAAAAACGCCCTTTAAAAGGGCGTTTGTCAGTAAAAAACGCCATTTTAAAAGACGTTTTTCAGTAATAGACGCTTTTTTTAAAAACGTCTGTCAGACCTCTGACAACTGACAGACGTTATTTTAAAGGGCGTGTGTCAGTAGAAAACACCCTTTTAAAAGGCGTTTTTCACTGACAAACGCCATTTTAAAGGGCGTTCGGCCGTTGGGATCCGTTCTAATGGATAAACGTTATTTGAAATGGCGTTTTTTGTGACAGCGAGAGAGGAGAGGCAGGAGAATAGATGAAAGCGACTTAGACGGAATTTAAGTCGTCGCCTGGCAGACACCCTTTGAAAGGGCATTTTTTTCATGAAAACGTTTTTTAAAAAACTATTTCTCAGGAATAAACGCCCTTTAAAAGGGCGTTTGTCAGACGTGTCAGCCATCAGTCATTTGTTAGTTAGTCGGCGACTGATTCGACTGACATCTGACGGAACGAAAGGGCGTTCCGTTTTCTTTTTTGGGATTTGCGAAAAGTTGTATTCTTTTTTGTAAATAGATTAAAGTTTGTTTTCTTTTCTGCAATTTTCTGAATAATAAAATATAGAAAAAAATACTAAAAACATTTAGATATTCAAGATAAAAAGTTTCGAGATGACTTGGCCTTTAAATGGTTGACTCAGTTTAGTTCGAGTCGACTCGGCTGAGTTTCCAAAATCGACTCAGCCAAGCTTGCAAATCAAAGTTAGATGCTGAGTTAACTCGAAATACAATCAAGTCGAGTCATATCGGACGAGTCCCGAGTCAACTCAGCGAGTTTTAAAACATAGATTGAATCCAACGGCTAGAATCACGCCTTAAAAAGTTCTAAAATCTGATGGCTATAGATTAATTCAGGGTGATTTTTGGTGTGTATATCCCACCAAGAGTGAGGTAAACATCCATGCGGTTGGTGGGCCCAAGAAAATGCATCAAGTAGGGCCACACGAGTCCTCTGCATCTAAAAATTTTCCACAAAAAGGAAGCAAGCGAGCAAAAATCATATGAAGCCATGTACCAAAGCAACTTCTCTTACTAGGCAATTGTTGTACTTACTATTACAAGGCACCCAACTTACCTAGCTCACTCAACTCTCTTCGAGGTCAAGCATACCGGATATTTACAAAAATGCCACTAAGCCAGATGCACTACAACGGACAATACAAGTCACGGTTTATAGGCCAGGCGATGCATTCTGGATGAAATAAGCCTAACTACTTGAACAACTGCTTCAACGGTTCTCTTGTAAAACCATTGGTATAGACTTTGAAATGGGGTACGCAAAAAACATAGCAAAGGAAAACCAAATAAGAGGGACATGACCCACCCGAGTACGCGGGATATAAGTATCAACACTAACAAAGTGACCATTAACGCACCCGAGAAGTCGCAAACTAAGCCGGAGACACGCACGTACTTGTTGATCGGCTTACGATTGAGTCTCCTTTCAGATGCGAAGGAGTATATGAGTGTAGCAAGTATAAAAAGGACCATGCTTATGGGGTGTGTTTCAAATGGAGACACATCCTTTCCTTGATACTTCACTTGGACCAGGCATACAAGCAATAGGATGGTATGGCGTACGGCCGAGGGAACGGGGCGTGGCAGGAAGCTTTGGCGGTTGTGTCGGCGGAAGAGAGGCAGGATTGCACCAGCACCATAGGCCATTAATTGGGTTCGATCTCCTAAGAAAATGAAGAAACTTGAATTAACTAAGATATAAACCATGGTTTTAAAATATGGTTATAATTTCGGTTATAACAGTTATTTCTTTTTTTTTTTGCTAAATGTAAATGGAATTGAAGAGAAGGAAAACTGTACAGAAACGCGCTGAGGGACACGAGACCCTATGGCATCCCAACTAGGTTGGCACCCTGAGGACACGGGACCCAGACCCAAAGCGGAGACAAAAAGAATTATGTAAATCTATAGTATATGGCACAAGGATCCATTTTTATAGAGAAATGGAGGTCGTTCTACATACGATTCAGAATTTCCTTCTTCTAAATTAGCACCATTATTTGCAAGGATATCTGCTGAGAAATTTGTTTCCCTCCGTGTGGAGGTAATGAAACAGTGGGTGGTACTCTTGATCGCAGCCTCCCATTTCGGAGACTTCCTCTGCCCCAAAGCTTGGACAGCAGTTAGCGAGTCTGATTCGATCCATAGCTTCCTCCACCCCTTGTTGATAGCCCAAGCCACTCCTATTGCTCGACATTCAGCAATAACGGTTACTTCCGTATACTATATTACTGTTATTTACCATTAAAACACAAGTGTCTGGTAAATCAATAACGGTCGTCTCGTTTAAACTATGGTTTTAATACGTATAGGGTCGGGCTCAGGGGACCCCATTTTTGACACCCATTTTGGTGTACCCATGTAGAAGATGAATCAATGGCTGATTTTTGGGGAGGATGATCTCTATGGTAAGGAGATCATCCTCAAAAAAACTCAAATCATT
Organism: Euptelea pleiosperma; assembly: GCA_035048495.1. NCBI lineage: Eukaryota > Viridiplantae > Streptophyta > Magnoliopsida > Ranunculales > Eupteleaceae > Euptelea > Euptelea pleiosperma. The sequence goes on from CM068553.1 coordinate 13,618,104, forward strand.
CTGATATCCATAGACTGGTTTAAAAGTTGAGGAATTATGGACCGTCGATTTTTACTGTGTAACTTGAAAACCACATTTGATGAGGTTAGAAATTTCAGAATGGGCTTATTTTTTGTAGGGGTGATCTATATGGTGAGGAGGATCTCCTCACCAAAAATCAGCCATTGATTCATCTTCTACATGGGTACGCCAAAAATGGGGGTCCCCCGAGCCCGACCCATACTTAAAACATCTTATGAAGTAAGTTGGGTTTTGATTAAAAAGTAAAGGAAATACCTTGGAGATGAAACTAAAGCTTTCACTGCGCACTTTGCTTTGCCACACCCCAAGTCCCCTACGAGCTGCCATGGGATGGTTTTATAAGAACTTTTGTTCTTAGGAGTTAGGTCTGAGTGTGTCTGAATAGGTGGACTTTCATGCCAATTATTTGACCCTATCCTTAACCGGGTAAACGGGAAACCGTCCCAATACATGGGCCGTCCCATAACACTATTTGGAATATTCTCCTATGAAATCATGTGGGCTCCATTTCGGCCCATATAACACTATTTGGAATATCCTCCTATTAAATCTTGTGGGCTCCATCTCAGTAAAACTTGTGTCACAAGATGTTGTGACGGAAGCCGGTCACAGCTCTCAATATGAGCCACGTGGCATACTATTAGAGGATGATGACCGTATGGATGTTTGGCCAGTCCCTAGGTGGATCGGTACACAAAACATCAGCTTGATTAGTGATTTCTAACCGATTCGATTGATGTTATTTTCATGGGTTTATTTTAACGGTAGGAATTCGAGCATTATTGAGCGTTATTTGGGTGCAAAAATACAAAGGTTGTAAATGACTAATCAGACTGATTTTTGGTTTGTAGGTCCACTGAGGGACTGGCTAAACATCCATACGGTCAACGCCCTCTGATCGTGAGCCACGTGGCTTGTACTGAGTGCTGTAACCGGCTTGCATCTTTTGGGTCAATGAGGCGGTAACTTTTCCCCTTATCCAATCCTCGTTTTGCAGACGTGCATTATTTTCATGGGATTGACGCAGAATGCGTGGTCACTGCAATAGTCTCTCTCAAGTCAAAAACTTCTTTAATTGAAACGGCAAAAGTGATCACCAGAGGAGTTGGCCAGTCGGTGGCGTGTGGTCGGCAGATTTTGTCTTTAAATGCTTGCATGGAGGCAAATGCTTGAAATCGGTCCCACAATAAAATAATTCTTTGGGTCTGCCCCTCTCAATTGATGACTATTTGTCTCGATAGACTTGACCAAGTCAAGTTGACTTAGAGAAAAAAAAATGTAGGGAAAATTTTTGCCTCACGCATTTCTTGACATAAACTGTGTTAACGATGTGGATAACATCCTTAGAGTGGATTGCTGAAGGGTCGGGCTCCGTTGACAGGTATGACACAATATAAGCCACGTGGCACACTGTTACAGGACTCTGACCGTATGGATGTTTGTCCTATCCATGGTGGACCTAAAAACCAAAAATCAGCCTGATTAGTGATGTGCTTTGGATTGGACTTATTTTCATGGGCTGATCTCAACTGTGGGAATTTGAGCTGTATTTGGGGTACAAAGATCCAACACTTATATATCACTAATCAGGCTGATTTTTGGTTTGGAGGTCCACCATGGGATAGGACAAACATGCATACAGTCAGAGTCCTGTAACAGTGTGCCATGTGGCTTATATTGTGTCCCAGTCATTTTTCTTGTCATTTTATACCTGTCAACGGAGCCCGACCCATTGCTGAAATTTTGGCCCACCTCTTACTGTGAGATATGGATGACATCATTTTCTTAAAAACAGACCCATAAATGTTTGGCCCACGTGTTGGATCTGTATAAGACAAGGGTCAAGCTCTAGCTAGGGACTCACTTTTTGCACTAATGCTCTTGGGCGTGGATTCCGAAAATGCAACCGGTAGTTGTGCTTTGGCAAAAAGTGAATGCCAGCTCAGCACCTACAACCATCGTTGGATTCTCAAAATCTTCGCCCGATAGCTAGGGCTGTCAAAGGGCCCTGGCCAGGGTTGGGCCCTAGCCTGATCCTAGCACTACCCTCACTTATAAGGGTGAGGCCCTAGCCCGGCTCTAGCTCTTAGAGGGCCTAGTTGGCTAGGCCCTATCCCTAACCTCAAAGGGCTGGAGTTGGGTCAGGGTAGGGCTGGGGTGCCTAGAAGAAGAGTATTAAAAAATATAAAAACTTTATGTAAAAGTAGTTGCTATTATAATGCACTTAGCTTGGTAACGTGTTTCCTCGGTTTAATTTATGTAGATTTTTCAATGAACATAATTTTTTCATTATAAGGATGAGTCGTTAAGGCTTGAAAATGAAATATTTTATTATTTTTAAAAACCTTGATAAAATAAATGATATATTATAAATTTATGCTAGAAAAAAGCCATTTTTGAGTAATTTTGAACCATTCTTAAATTTTCAAAATAGAAACGATTTTGGTCCGTTCATAATTTTGGAATGGCTCAGTCATTTGGAAATTGCCCAAAATTGTATCTTTTTAAGATAATTGTAGTGTCCGACACAAATAACGTCCTGACACGTGTACCTAAGGAAACAAAGAGACCATGCCAACCGATTTTCTCCCTTTTTGTATATTTTGTTTTCAAAATGGATTAGCTTCCCTAGGTAGCTTGGAACTCTCATTAACAGTTGGACACTCCAACGATATGTGACCTTATAACAACCCATTTTTTATTTCAAAAGCCAACTTAATTTAGTTAATTTTGGATATACCATGCACACCTAGTGTCATTTTCGGGAAAAAAAAAAAAAGGTAAACTAAGTGCGTTGTTTTATGGAATATAATTTAAAAAATAAATAAAACAGAGATGATTTGCTAAGGGCCGGGTCCCCTTGAGTGTGTCCCTGCCCCGACCCTTAGTTAATTAGAAGGGCCTTACATATCTAGGCTCGGCTCAACCCTAAGGGCTTGAAATTAAATTAAAAAAAAAAACAGCCCTCTTTTTTAGGGCTTTTAAAGGGCTGGGTTGGATTGACACCCGTACCAAGAGCATTAGTGAAATTATTAGTGCAAAAAGGTTGGTCCACGGATCATGACCCATATAACAAAATACCATACCATTAAAGAATGTGTAAGTTGAAGAGTTTAAACAGGCAAAGAAAAGGTCAAAACTGATGTGGATTAAAGTTTTGCAATGATATTTTTTTTAAAATTGCCATAACAGAAAAAATGACTTCATGCATAATTGAATGAAGGGACATGATTCATGCCACCAACCCTATATTATTAAGATTAGGCTAACAAAAGTTTGGTTTGCTTCCCTGCTTCCTCATTAAAATGATTTTACTTTCCAGAACAAGAAGAGAAAACTTCTCTTGATCCTGACAAACGTAGTCTCATTCATCTTAAGGGGTTACTCGGCAAAACCTTCTATCTACAAACAAGTTTCTTTATGGTCTCCCCTTCCCTGTCACGCCCCGAATTCAGGAACCCGAACTCGACTTGAATGCCCGTAGATCAACCCGTTTACCCGAAATCTAGGGTTTGATAGATAAAAATTAAAATTTTAAAGGGACTCGAAATAATTCTTAAAGATTACTATAATTCCTCATAAATCAAGACAATAAACTTTTGAAAATGAATTTTTATTAATTTAACCGTTTGATATATTTTTCGGATTAAATTTTTGTGATTTAACAGTACGATATCCAAATTAAGAGTTAAATTTATTTTCAATTAAAACTAGGTTATGATCTTTATAATTATTTAAAAAATATTTTAAACAACTTTTGTTAAGACAGTTAAGCTAAATCATTCATTTGATAGGTATATGAATTTATTTATTTTTTGTGATTAACGGTCAACTTTTGGTCAATTTTCAAAGTTCGTCGAAAAAATATTTTCTTTTAGAGTTTTATTCTATACTTTCAAATAATTAACTTTTGTTAAGAAATCTTGATCAAAAATAATATTTACTATTTTTAAAATTTTAAATACATTCTAAAAATCTACCCTAAAAATTTATGTTGTAAAAATTCAATTGCTCAAAGTATCAAAATCACGATGTGTTATTGACTAATTCAAAAACTCGTAGATTCGAGATCTAATCAATCTAAAATTAAATAATGTATATCTAAAGTCTATTACATCAATTAAAATAATAAAAATTTAAATTTTTTTGATAATCCTCTTTCGTCAGTCAATCCCCTTCATCCGCCTTCATCTCACTGAGATCAAAAAAACCTAAAATGGTGTATGTAAGAGTGAGTCAAATGCTCACTCAGATTTTTCACCCCGAAACATGATTCAACTAATACAAGATATACCGTCATATATATTCGCATAAATTAAATTGTCAAGCAACAACATTATAATATTAATGAATGTGTTAATATAAAAACTTACAAATACACAACCCATGCAGAGGATCTCCTTCTTCACCCGTATAGAGGGTATTTTCAAAGTTTTCGTGTCTTTCACCCTAGAGAATTCACTCTCAACTTGCTTAATCGCTTCTGAATATAAATACGAATACATGACTTTAACGTGTAAAGAACTAATCCCTTGTTAAATAATAATATCCACACAATGAGTCTCAAATATAGAACAATCTATCAATATTATAATGGTGCGTATAATTACAATAACAAGATTTACAGCTTATCAATCAATACATGCACATGAATCAATAATTATTATTGAAAGAATCATGAAAAGGGTACCTACCTTAAACCTTTGTTGATACTCTAAAAGTATTCACCAAATTTAAGAATGATAAATTGAGGAAATAAGAGAAAAGTGAGGTAAGTGTATTTTTTAATATGAGAGTCGGTTAGGCTTTAGTGTAGGGAGAATCTAAAATTTCTCTTAAATAGATTATTAGTAGATTTAGGATTTGAGTTTTTGTATAAATTTTTTGGAAGTCAATTCTTAGCCATTGGATCAAAGGTTAGTAGAGGGTTGGGATCAATTAGGGTTTTTGTTTATAATAAAGTTTAGGATTTTGGTTGAGAGATTCTCTCTATCTTTTATGGAATAAATAACAACTTTCTATTTTATTTTAATTTAAAAGTGATTTTCGTCACTTTTAAAAGCGTAAATTTTACAACCCACTAAAAGGTTTATTTTATGTTGGATATGGGCTAGAAATAGGCCCAAAGCTTATGTGTATAAACTAGACTCTAATTAAGATTAGGGAATTTTTGACATACCCCCCCCCCCTATGTTATCTTTGAAATTTGTCATACTCCCCACCACACACAATTTGAAAAAGCTGTCATACACTCCTATGACCTTGGTCCACATTACGTTGACCGTTATTGACCCGAATAGACTAACAATTTCTTTTGAAAGGACGAAGTTGCCCCTTTCTTCCAACTTAGAATAAGGGAGTTTGGGTCAAAACCCTAAATCCAATCAAATGGAACGATGAAATGGCCTTTTGTCTAACAAGTATGAGACTAGTAAAAAAGTATCTTTAAGGAGGGAACTAGGATTGCACAGCCTGTCAGTACTTGGAGTTGCAGATGTACTTTGGACTGTACTTTGAACTGACCGATGTTCCAGCCTATGCAAAAGCTTTGACCAAAATTTATCCTAACAACCTCAAGAATTTCCAAAGCACTTCTAAACACTGATTGCCTACACTTTTGAACATCAAATTCACAAAACAAATTTGTTTTTATTTTTACTTGTTTGCAACTTTCTTGAATCCAAGAATCTGTGCCACTGGCATTTCAGCACATTACATTTGCTACAACTACTTTCAATCTCATCTTCATCCTTGCCCATACTTGGTACAAATTCATGGTGATGAGTAGTGCAACCTACCGAAGCCTCATGTTCGACAGTCATTTTATTGGGTTTAGGGTTTTGACCCAAACCCCCTTGTTCTAAGGTTGAAGAAAAGGGGCAACTTTGTCCTTTCAAAAGAAATTGTTAGTGAATTCGGGTCAATAACGGTCAACGTATGGTGGACCAAGGTCATAGGTGGGTATGTCAGCTTTTTCAAATTGTGGGGGGGAGGGGGTATGTCAAATTTCAAATTTCAAAGATAACATGGGGGGTATGTCAAAAATTCCCTTAAGATTATTTTTAGGCATTAAAAGTCTCTAAATTAGTCTTAAATGCCTACCCTACTAATTTTACTCAAACAACATGCAACCAAGCATTAATACTTCATATTTATTGACAAAATATCATTAACATAATTTAAATTTCTAAAATATCCTGAAATTGAACATTGACGGTGCCTGAAATTTGTTGTCGAAGGCAACAAGGTCTGGGTTTCATTATTAAAAGGGATTCTAACTATTTTATGACAGCATAAAGGTACCTGGTCAAGAGCAGAATCAGTAAAAGAAGCTGAGGCTAGGGCAATGAAATGGGGGTTACAAGTGACAAAAGATATGAGAATTCAAAAGCTAATGGTAAAAGCAGATGCAAAAGATCTTGTAAACCATCTTGCAAAAAAGTCTGTTTTGTAGCATACATCAGTTATCTGCACAAACATCTTACATCTTGCTTATTCCTTTTCTGAGATTTCTGTTTTTGCTTCTCTTGTAAGGAATCTAATATTTCTATTAACTTAATAGTTGTTAAGGCTAAAACCTATTCCTCTTCTCAATGTTAGTCGGACTCCACCTCCTTGGCTCGCAAACTTTTACTTGCTAGAGATGGGAGAACATAGAAGTTGACTTTATCCTTTTGCTTCTTTAGTTAATACGTATTTTCTGATGTTGATTATAAAAAAAATGATGATAATGATATTGTTCTCTAAAAAACAGAAAAGATTTATGGAAAATTTCTCAAATAATTAATAAAATTGTCGTTTATGAGCAGAATGTTAATAACTTTATTGAAATATGCACAAAAGCAACGATTTTCGAGTTTGCCCTTAACATTTTTGGTAATACTCGAAAATATCATTCAAAGGCATTGACGACGTAGCTGCAATGACTGTACGCATAAACCCTTCCCCATATAACATGATTTTGGAGACTTTAAAGTAAATCGTCCGATTGTAGATGATATCAAAGAGAGATGATAAAACCACCGTTCGTCTTCTGTCAACTGTCACATCTACACGACATACGAGTAAACCTTGATGACATATGATTATGTGTCAAAAATTTATTGGTTGTCACGGTCTTCGATGATAGCATATCAACAAAGGTTTACCCCGTTGAAACAATCTCATTCTTACTATTTTTCCCTCCCAAAATCTTTTACCCTTTTAAAATCTTCTATGTGAGAACGACCTTTGTAACTTGGATGAACGGAAACCCTGCAACAAGAACGTGAATGGGAACGGAAACCTTTTCATCGGTTTGCACTTCTTATCATGGTTTTTCATTCATTGTCATCATTTTCTCTTTATTGTCATCGGTTTGCACTTTCTTTTCATTATTTTTCTTTCTTGTCATTCGTTTGCACTTCCTTATCACCAGTTTGATATTTATTTTCACCAGGTCTCGATACATATACTAAAGTCTCACACTAATTGGTGGTCTTCTAACAGTTGGATTAGGGTCCTTTTCGCGGTTGACCATTGATAAGAACACGTCTTGTTTCCTTCAAGAGAGGTGGAGAATATGCTTTCAATAAAAATTTTTTAAATCAAGCAACCCAATTTTCATATTATTTGAAAAGATTTTACTCAAAGAATTCAAATTTGAAATTGAGTCCGTTGAGCAACAAATAAAGAAATTATTCTTTTAATTAATGCATTCTCAATCAATGAAATCCGTTGAGCAACAAAGAAGAAAATTATTATCTCAATTAATGTAATCCATGGACCTATAAAAGAAACTATTCTCTTAATCAATGCAATCAATCCTCAATGAATCAGTAAACAAATCTTTAACTTTCTTTTTATGTTTTAATTTTAAATTAGGTGAGACTCTATTTGAGACCATTGATCTTATAAATTGAAGGTTTCTAACTGTTGGATTGGAGCTATTTGATCTTTATCCATTGGATTGGAGCTTTTTTCATGGCTTGTGTTCTTAATCATTGAAGTGGCACACTATTTGAGACTGTTGATCATATGGATGTTGGGACCAACCTTAGTTGGACTTACATGACATCATTTAGTCAAATACTAATTTCTAAACATTCTATCTGGGTCACTTTGTAGCCTAATGTGATTTTACCCAACCCTTGTCATTGGGTTGCCCTTCTTTGTCATTAGTTTGCCCTTCCTTATCATCATTTTTACATTCCTTGTCATTAGTTTTCTCTTCCTTGTCTTTAGTTTACACTTCCTTGTCATCGTTTTGATCTTCCTTATTATTGATTTGCACTTATTTGTCATCATTTTGATCCTCCTTGTCATTATTTTGATCTTCATTGTCTTCGATTTGCAGCTCCTTGTCATCATTTTGATCTTCCTTGTCATCGATTTGCACTTCCTTGTCATTATTTTGATCATTCATTGTCATCATTTTGATCTTCATTGTCATCGGTTTACTCTTTTTTGTCATCATTGTCCTTGTCATCGGTATGTTCATACTTGTCATCATTTTTTCATTCTTTGTCATCAATTTGCACATCGTTATCATTATTTTGATCTTTCCTTGTCATCAGTTTTCTCTTCCTTGTCTTCAGTTTACACTTCATTGTCATCATTTTGATATTTCTTATTATTGATTTGCACTTATTTGTCATCATTTTGATCATCTTTGCCCTCATTTTGATCTTCATTGTCTTCGGTTTGCAGTTCCTTGTCATCGTTTTGATCTTCTTTGTTATCGATTTACACTTCCTTGTCATCATTTTAATCTTCATTGTTATCGGTTTACTCTTTTTTGTCATCATTATCCTCGTCATCGGTATGTTCATACTTGTCATCGTTTTTTCATTCATTGTCATTAATTTGCACTTCATTATCATTATTTTGATCCTTCATTGTCATCATTTTGATTTTTCTTGTCATCGGTTTACTCTTTCTTGTCATCGGTTTGTTCATACTTGTCATTATTGTTTCATTCTTTATTATCAGTTTGCTCTTCATTGCCATCGCTTTGTTCATCATTGTCATCGTTTTTTATTCTTTGTCATCGATTTGCCCTTTCTTGTCATCATTTTTTATACTTTGTTATCGATTTTCTCTTCATTGTCATCAGTTTGCACTTCTTTATCATTGAAGAACCTAAATACTAAAATTTAACTAGATTAGTGATCTCTATCCATTGGATTAGAGCTTTTCTCATGGGTTGTGTTCTTAATCGTTGAAGTGGCTCTACTATTTGAGACTATTGATCGTATGGATGTTTGGACCAACCATAGGTCGACCTATATATCATTATGGCATCTGTTTGTAAGAAAATTTGTTTTTGTTTCTTAGAATATGCTATCTATTTTCTAGGACCCTGATACATATAAATCAGTACATATAACAAGAATATTACATCATTCGTGAAGAATATCACACCTTCGTCACCCACATCTTTCCCATTCCATCTATTCCCAGTTTTTGCACCACGTTATATTTACGGCATCCTTCTTTATCTTCCATTATCCCGTCATAGAGACATATGACATCCAAACTTTCATCTGAATCCATAAAAAAATAAAAATAAAAAGATGGCATGAGTTCATTTAACTTCTTACTGTTTTACGATCTCCGCATAATGGAAAGCTTCGGAGAAGACGAAAAAAAATAAAAGATACGAGAAAGAAATAAGAATTATTGGAGAAGAAGTGAATTGCAGAGAAAGAAAGCTTAGAGGGGAGAAGTGAAAAAAGATAACATGATTTGAGGTTCTTATGGCGAAGGGCAATTTCTCAAATAATCAATGATTTGATTAATGTACTTGAATGAAAAGCAAGTTTTAACAATAAGGGTAAAACTGTCCAAAAATGTGCCAAAATTGTTGTTCTGGTCATTTTGAAAAGTTATTGTCATTTGGGTCATAAACCGCAATTAGACTACCTTTGTGTTGGAGTATAGGTGACTAGGGGTGTCAATTTTACCCGATTTAACCGGAACCGAACCGGAACCGGAACCGAAAACACCGGTTCCGATATCACATTTTTGGGAATCGATTAAAAACAACCGGAACCGGAACCAAACCGGAAACTAATGGTTACGGTTCCGGTACTCTAATATGGAACCGAAACCGATAAGAACCGGAACCGAACGGATAAGAACCGGAACCAATATATAAATATAGTGTAAAAATTCTCATATTACCAAGATTGGACCCGTTATACCCGAAACCGGAACCGGAACCGACAAAAACTACATAATCGGTTCCGGTTCTGGTACCATCACTTTAAGAACCGGAACCGATAAGTACCCGAACCGATAAGAACCGGAACCGTTAGTTCCGGTTCTGGTCACCTTAGGAACCGAACCGGAACCGACCCGTTGACACCCCTATAGGTGACACAATTTGCGTCCCCACAAATGGAATGCTTACTCCTTGGTCGGGAAGGCAAACGAAGACAAGACGAGAAATCTAGTCTGCCCATGTTGTCAGATTCATTAGTCCGGCAACTCCCTCAATGACACATCGCACACTCTTTTGGGCCCACTGACCCTATGGATGCTTTTTAGCCCATCTACACAAAAAAAAAATAAAAAGAAACCGGATAAACTGACTCTTTAAGTATGCAACATTGTATGTACCTTTGGATGCACCTTGAAAAACGTGTTAGCACCTTTAGAAACGGTGAAATAACATGTTCTTCGAGGTGCATCTAACAGCGCAGACAATGTTTCCATACTTTAAACTTTGCACCACGTTTATAGCCTGGTCTTACTCCAAAAAAAATCAGCTTGATTGGTGATTTCTAGCTGTTGGATTTGAGCATTTTTCATCATGGGCTAAAATTCATCCATAGGCCTAACTTAATGGCTAGAAATCAAGAGTAAGATGATTTTGGTTGTGTAGGTCACCAAGGGATGGACCAAACATTCACAGGGTCAGTGGACTGTGTTCCACGTGTTGTATTCTGAGGCAATATTCGTATACTTTAATTGCCACAGCGACGAGACGATGCGTTTTCTAGGCTAGTAACGAGAAAGCACATAATGCAATTATGCCACAAGTCACGACCCTTTATTTTCTATATTGTCGGTTGAAAGTTGGCAGATCAGGATATCTTTAGACGGTCAAGATTAAGACTTTTTCTTTGCAAGATTCTTTGCTTTCGTAATGCAAGACATAAGCACTGGGGTCATTGGGTTGTCTCCGTTAGTCGAATTGGGTCCACCTTTTGGATCCGATTAATAATCTAGGTCGTGGCTCTTGAAAATGCACCACGTGGCGAACTCTTTCGGGCCCACTATTCCATGAATGAATTGCACACCCCTTGATAGTTCTCCACACAAAAAATCAGCTCAATCGGTGATCCTAGCCATTGGTTTTGAGTGTTTTTTGAGAACATAGTGGAACCGACCTGATTTATGGGGTCCACTGGGGATCAAGCCCCAAAGTATGGAATTCAAAATCATAGGAAAAGTTTAAACATAGAAAGCGAATTGTGAGTCTTGTGACCACCGTCTATATATGGTGGGGTTGGGCCCAAATTCGTGGAGAAGGGAAACTACCAAAATAATGCTGTGGCTCCCACCTCATGTACAGATGGGGGCCTGATTGACTATTTTTTTCTATTTTGGTCGGCTAAAACTCAGGCAAGGGGACTTGTGGCCCATGAAATATAACTCTATTAGGGCGTGTTAGATTGCCAATTTTTGGAAAATTATACAAGTTCTTCCATTGTTTGATTGTCATTTTAGGCCGCGTTTGCTATGTCACTTTCATGGAAAAAAAAAATGCCCGTGCAACTGCAATTTTCACAATGTTTGGCGCACCATTTTCTCACGGAAATATTTAGCTTGGCCCACAGATTTGCCTGCCAAAGTGCGAAATTAATAACATTATGACCGTTATAATGGGGTCACATCAGTCGTAACAAAAATAGGCCAGAATTATTATTTAAATACTTTTTTCAACAAAAAAAAACCTGATAGCTGCAAAAAAAAAATGGTTTTTTCCCTCAAAATAACGGCCATTCTACGGAATAATCCTTTTTTCGGTTTTGGGTTTTGGACGTTAAAACCAGGAAAAAAAAAAAAAAAAGTAATATGATCAGGGTGTTGCCATTATAACGGCTGTTATTTTCGTTATAACAGCCATTTTTTAAACCATGATTCGAACCATTTTTTTTAACTCAGAGATGTGACTGATGTGACCCGTTATAACAGCGGTTATAACAGACACATCGGTAACATTAAGAGTCCATTATGAAACTATAACAGACCATTTAATAACCTTGATCAAGAGTTCATTTGTTTTAGGTTAAATCAATGTGCAATCAGAATTGAAATGAGGGCATTACTATCTTTTCCAAATATGAAATATCACATTGCGACATCTAAAAGGGGCAATCAGTAATTGCCAATTATACATAGGCCACATGATTTTACATGATAATATTCCAAATTTTGATGTCAGCCCCACCCCATGTATTGGTAACAGTTCCTGAATACTGTGACATCCTTTCTGGATGTGGCAATGCCACATCTAAAATTTTCTCAATCATTGCGAAACCCACAATCTGAAAATGAAGAAATATTATGTGCAGTGCATACCACATGTTTATGGAAGCGGGAGTCATCATCATGCTCCCTCGTAGAAAACACGGTGTGACGAGTGACGCGGACTAATTTCGAGTCTTTACAGAAGAAAAAGATGAATGTTTGGTCTTTATTACACCATTATTAGCATCATTTACAAGGAAAAAAATCCCAAAATTCTCTCAATACCTTTATTAGAATCAATATGCCGAAATAAACAAATGTAACAAGATTAATGAAGTGGTGTCGGTCCATTAAAGGTACCTCAAGGGGCATGGCAATGCATGCAAAATTGCTAGAGGTGACCAGGTTGCCATTGAAAATTAACAACGCTGACAGCATTCAGATTCTGTGCCCCTCCTGTGGTATCAGCAACTCGTCGTAGTCATCAACCAACACCTGCATACAATAAACACAAGAAAAGATTACATCTTCCCATGAGATGTGTAATATATAAATGGCAACAAAAGAGAAGAATTTGAGTACCTCATATCTGTCGCCACTGTAAGTGTACTCCACGTGCAGCTGCTTTGGTTCCCCGGGACATGGATCACAAAAGCCCATAATGCCTGACTTCTTTACACCCTCATGGAGCTGCATCAACAAATATAAAACCATAGCACATCTGAGCTACTAATCTGTAATTCTGTATTATTTGTGTTAAGATGCGTTGTTTTTGTATGGATATGGGCAGTGCTCCCTGTTTCAACCTTGAGTTTTCAGGCGTATTCTAAGCATAGGCAGCAACCACTTAACAAACCTTCAAAAGTTTGTTTGTCTTAACCAGGGATTACACATATATGTACAGGGAAAAGATCCCTGTTTCTAGAAAAACAGCAAGTTGTAGCATTCTAACTCCTAAGCATTTTCACTCATCAAGGGCCTATAAACTAGAATATCAGATTCATATCAAAATAACTTCATGCCCCTAAAACAATTCCATTCAGGCAAAGAGAAACACCAAGTTAAATCGGAAACATACCTTGAGTTGCCCAGAATCATTCACCAGGAAGTTCAGAGGTAAGGTGACATCCAGCACTTGTGAAGCCAATTCATCATCCGCTTCTCTTGATTCATTCCTTTTCTTAAAAGCTTTTTGATTTCCATAAACCGCTTTTGTAATTACAAGCCCACTTGTTTCTAATTGCTTGTTTCTCTTCCTATTGGCCACATTTTGTAATAACTGCTGAGCTTTCTCAGCTGCTGCCCTTGCCTCTTGCACCTGAAAAAATCAAGGGATAAACAAAAAAAAGAATACTACGCATCTTTAACTGACGCTAAGGAAAGATAGATCCCAAAATCTTCAAAAGAGGACAAGGAACACCGACGAAGACATAATCAATCCTTGTCAATTGTAAATATTATATCAGAACCTGAGATCACAGAATCACAAATGACAATTTATATCATGGTTGTCAGCAGGCTGATCCGGGCCGCGGGCTTGGGCAGCTTTTCATCATTACTTTCAGGACTTCAAGGATTAGAATTTCAAAACTTCACTTTTGCTGGTGGTTTGTCCCTCCAGGGTCAATCGACATAAAGCTGGTTCCTTGATTCAAATTCTAGACGGATTTAGTTTCTTAAATGGTTTTAAGTTTCTTTCTAAACCAATTTTTACCAGATGAAACAAGAAGCTAAATAAAACTGACATAGGAAGAATTTTGCCACTACTTGACTTTTTCTTCACCCTAGTTAACCATCCTACGGAACTTTTAGTCCAACTATATTAATCTGCAGCCTATGTAACAAGGTCATGGCACTTTTAGGTTTTTTTGCTGTGTCGTACATATATGACACAGATACACATGTCAACACATACCGACACGAACGGCAGTGCAACGTTTAAATCTACTTATATCGATTATGTTATTGCATAGCTCTATGGCATATGTGTCTATATTTGGGCTCTTCAGAGGTGCTGTGTGAAACACCTCATATCCGTGTTGCATGGACACTGATACATGTGTCCATCCTTGTTACATGGTCTGCAGCCAATGTCGATAGGACTGAGATTTATTCTAAACTGGATTTAAATGTGTCATCTCATATACCCATCCATTGGCGCCAATTAGACAAGGCAGGGGATCTGGGCTGTTATGCATGATTCAAAGTATTGGGCGATACCGATACGTTTCGCCCGTATTGCTTCGGTATCGCCCTAGGGCGTGACAAGCTTGGTATCGTTCACTTTCGTCCGAAACCGAACGAAACTTCATCTTATGTGTAAATTTGCACTAACATTTCATTTCGGTTTCACGAAGTTTCGTCCGAAACCAAACAATACCGTGTACTTTGAACCATGCTGTTACGTGATAGAGAAGGGTGACAATAGATGATACTGTGTTGGACACTTGGAAACCAAATGCAGCTCAGCTTTTACCAAAATACACGATGAATGTGTTACATTGGGCCACGATGGAACTCCCCCGGGAGAACTTATATACCCTACTAGGCAAAGTCAAAAAATCTCTTGATTCAGAAAACCACCATCAAAAGAGAGGTCAAATACTTGGTGCATTCTCTTGCTGACCATATGGTAAATAAATGTGGTCTTAAGAACAAAGTTTATCTATTAGTTTTCACAAAACAACAGGAGCTGGAGCAAGAGCGGTTTAGTATGGAATTTTTATTTTAAAATGTAAGTATAATAAGGTTGTCTTTATAGAAACTTCAAATATATATATTCAAAAGATAGTGTGATAAAACTACAAACACAATACATGATTAAGGAAAAGAAATACATGCAATTGCATCACATGTATTTTAGCTCTACAAAATTAATGCCATGGTGAAATTCCTGTTTATGTATTATTATGGTGCATACCCAGTTTATAAAATTTCAACCTCACAACTACATTATAGGATAAAAGTTTACATATATTAGCAGTTTAGCACTTTTGATTATGTTTTAGAACAAGAAACCAGGAGGTCCATGTCTTACAAAAGCCTCCTGGTTACAAGCTTAAAGGGAGGTTGTTTCCTAACACAGATGAGATTTAATTGCACGAAGATTATAAAATCCCTGGTACAGAAGCTAGTACAGTAGTACCAAACATGCATGAAGCACGTAGTAACTCAAAAGGAGCATTTTCAATCAAAATGGAAAACCTCGGAGGAGTAAAAATATCCCATACCTGAGCCGAAGATTTTTCAATCTTCTCTAAAACCTTCTGTCTTTCCCTTTTAAGGTAATAAGGTTTGACAACGAGCGTCTGTAAGTGTGCAGAATGGAAGCAGAATTATCAGATCTCGGACAAAAGGTAATTAACTAACGAAAGAAAACGAGACCCAAACTTAAATTCCAGCAGACCACTCATAACCAAGTAAGATCTGTTATGCTATCTAAACGAGAACACAGCAAATTAAAGACCATTTCTCAGATAAAATAAAACGACAATAATTGTACTACGTCATTTCACTTTGACTTTGGCTACATAACGCCTTCGAAATTGGATAACTCATAACTGAAAAGAAACGGATCCGTGATTTCTACAAATGTTATGGACTGTGTAGGCATAACTTCCAAATGGCAGACAGCATTCAGACAATGTCAAAGGTAGGAATTTCAGCAGTGATGGCTGTCCTCATTTTTAATTATTGTAAAAACGCAAGATTTATTTATGTTCTTTTTTTACAAGTAGCAACAACAAAAGATGCATGTTGAGAACCTCCCTCGGATAGAAAAAAATTCGAACAGTAAAAAGTTTGATAACTTGAAAATTAAACTTTTGCTGTTGAAATCTTGATTTTCCACGGCACAAAAACATCCGTCATCTTATCCAATGAGTTACTTTTATATCTGACATTTGACAAACGAAATTTAGACTAAACAATAGAAGTACAGCTAAAGAGTCTCAAGCATGTTAGCCACCAAGTCCTCTTTACTAGATTCAGTTCCTTCAGGGTGGAGATGCTTTCTTGTCATTGTAAGCATGTAAAGAACATAGAATTTCAAATGTGACATTGTATAGGTGGGAAAATTATCAAAGATTCGTATTTCTTTCAATTCAGTTCATCTACAGGGACCTTAGTATCATTCAATTTCACATGAATCGAATTTAAAATAGATAGCACCCACACTAGTAACTGTTTTATTCTAATTCAAGTTAAACTGTCTCACATAATGCTTCAATGCTGCTCCAAATATTAAACAAGAATTAATTAACGTCGTAATCATCTTACAGTGCTAGTACAAGTAGTTCAACATGGAATCTCATAAATAATGAAGGACAAAAATTACTCAACAGATTGAAAACAAAGAAGAGTGAGACATTCATGGAAACCTTGAGGAGAAAATAAAGTGATGATGGAACCATCAATGCTCCAGTTGCAACTACTGCATTCAACTGCCTAGAAAGCAGTACCTGCATACATCACATAATAGTTCACTAGAAACATACTAAAAAATGTACAAATCATAGACCAAAGTGATACTAACAAGCTATATTTTTCTTTTGCACCATCATTTAAGGGAGAAAATACAGATGATATTAGAAATTCAAATACTGTGACCTGGAAGCAAAGAAAAAAAATCACATCATAAGAATTGCTTAGCACAGTACAACTACATTCTATTTGAGTTTGTCACACACTTATTCAGACTGTAGAATAGATAGTTAGATATTGGTTCACCAATACAATATGTTATATACACAAGATAAGCCGAATGGTCCTCATATGCAACTTGAACACCCCCCAAAAATTGGACATAAAATGGACAGCCTGCACAAAAGAATGACACATTGTTTGAAATTTTTCATTTGCACTTGACTGGAACAGTCTCTTTAGTATGCTTCTCGTTTCAAAGTTATTGTATGAAAAAAAGTTATTGTAGCCGCATGCCTATGTTTTGTGTGTGTGTGTCAATGAAGTTTGAGTTTGATCATCTTTAAACTTAGGTACAGTTAGGTTATACTGAAGGTGCCACCTCCCACTCTGGAATCTCGTCCTGCTCCTACTCTACCTTCAAGACCACTACTTGACTCCATCACATCCACGTTTAATGTCATGGTTGTATTATGTGTAACTTTCCGCTGTACCCAGATATTATAATTGTAAGTTTGTATTAGATTTGTATTTTGATAAAATAAATAAACGATGGTGATTTTTAATTTGTCTGTCACTTAGAAATGATTTTCTAAGATCAGTTAATCATTGGCAATACACACCATGTTGATTTATTTTTCAATGCCTATTCAATCCCCACCCCCACTGCAGCTTCCTTTTTTGCGTCTCTCAATTAATCTCAACTTGATCAAGATTGTATGACCTTTAGTGGCTTTCAACAAGCTCTTAGTGGGTCCTGACAATATATACATTGTTCTATCATGTCAAATGCTTTGTCTTCAGGGTCTATGGTCCTCAATTTGTGAAAGGAAAATATGTTTGGGGGAACCATCAAAGATCCCAATTGGTCGATCCATATCATTAAGATGAACGGTAAAAACCATCTTGAACGACAGCAATCCACTAGGATCTCTATCAACAGAAATTCAACCTTTTGGCTTTATTAATGGCAATATGCAGAACCAGCAGTTAATGATCCCAAGTACGAAAAGTGTGAAGCGAAGAACCATGTTATTTGCCATAGTTGTTAACACTCAAACCACACAACATTTATAATCTATTGCCTTGGGACTCCATGACAATCCTATTCCCGAAACTAGAAAGACAGAACCTGGCATGTGTCTGTCAGCTTTGTAAGGAAATGACCCAATTTCAACAGGAAGACAATCTTGGCAGAGTATTAGTTAGCTCTTATAAGGATACAAACGGAGTTGAGCTATCATGTCTGCATTGCTCGCAATTGTTCCAAGGATGTTGCCAAGTAAGAAAAGCACAGAGAGGACTTTCATATCTTTGTGCTATTGGACAACCTTATGCGTTTTTCGTATCTTTGTGCTATTGGACAACCTTAGTCCTAACTGCGAGCCTATGCCAAGAAGGGTATTGTGTTTAGGATAACTTTGCTTTTTTTTTTTATGGTTAGGATAGCTTTCTTTATTGAGATCTACCTTCACCTTACTAGTTACTAAAACAAAAAGAGAGTTGTAGGATTTTTATGAGACAACCTGCTAGTTCTGACCCAGAGACAGATCTACTCTGGCTACTGGTCTCTAGAGGGTGGGGATGTGACCGAGGAGGCCAAGTTGGTGAGCGAGGTAGCAGCCATGATTGTAACCAAGGGAACATGATGGATTCAAAGTGCATACACATTGGAAGGCTATATCACACAAGACATGTTGATATCTGCATGTTCCACAAGCCACAGCTACAATCTTGACTTCATGGTCCTTATGTCTCTCCAGGCAAGATGGTATCAATTCATAAAAGCAAGTCCATCGATCAGATTCAGAGGATTCCATGCCTCAAGGCTCAAGAGAACTTCCTTTGAGACCCACCAACAAGCAAGCATCTTCATAACAGCTCGATGCGTCTCTCACTCATCCCCTAGTTCATAAATTCCAGTGCTTTTGATACGAGTTTTACATCCACACACAGTAAAAAAATCTTCGTTTAAAACCTGACTTTTTGGAAGGAAAAAAAAAAACTCATATTCTGAGAAAACATTTCAAACCACGACGTTTCCCAAACATCGCGAAAAAAATATGAAATATTCAATAATCCGAAACAACCCCGTAATTAACAAATCTCATGAATTAAACTCATTCTTTTTTTAAAAAATTAGAAAATATTTTTTATTTATAATACATGTCGCCTATCTTGTATTTATAAATATATTTTTAGAAAAGATTAAAAGATTCCTATGCATTTAGAGACCTTGATAAATGAGAAATTTGTTTTGGAAATTATTAATGTTGCTTATATTACTTAGACTTAAAGGAAACATCATATAGTTTCAATTCTATTATACTTATATTACTACCCAGTCTATATTACATCATCGGCGTATGCACATATATCATATATGTATGCGTTTTTTTGAGTACGTAAGTTTGGACTAAAAAAGTATTAAACCCGAAGTCCTCATTTATTGATTTTTGGACATTCTCATCTTTTTTATCACTTTTTTTAATCCAAATCATTTTAAACTCACATTTTTTAATGAGCGAAATTTTGCCGCTTCACAATTTGCTAACTAGGTCACACACACACCACACATCAAACTTCATTTCAAGAATGACTAGTGTTCAAGAAACCACAAAGGAACATATTAGGTATATGAGATTCATACGAGTGAAAAGATGAGATTCAGCTTACAGGAATGATTAGCTTTTGCCCTCCACGATGGAATTCAATTTTCCAAAAGATTCCCTGCCAATATACGGAAAAAAAGGATATTATAAACTCACTGTACAAATAAAATTAACATCCACCCTTCAACAAGTAATTAACAGTAACAGTTCAAAGCCATTTAAAACAAGTATGCATCCACAGCTAACAAATAATTCCATTTTACTTGAGAAAAAAGTATACAATTGTAGGGGAGAGAATTCTCAATTTACACCGTTTTTGCTAACAAGTCCGCCGTCTCATTTGCATCCCTTAGCATGTGAGAGAAGAGAGTGTCCATCCCCTCACCAACTCCCTAAAATGGTCTGTCACATTTGCCAATCTCCATGGGCTATTCCCTATACTTCCAGCCCATTCAATGGGGTCAGAGGAATCACATTCAACTTTTTTTTGATAAGTCAGTATAATCCATTAAACGGGGAAAGATTCCCAAAAAGATACAAAAGGCAAAAGCTTCCTCCTTACAAAGGAGGCAGTTCCTCAAGAAGTTTGTCCCATCTATATACAAAGGTTTCGAAAAAGCACCCTCTAAAAAGAGGGGAAGCAGAGGACCATAGAAACAGATAAGCTTTGACATACAAGACCATTTGGGGGATCCCTGCCTCTTTCCCTTCAAAAATCCTGCGGTTTCTTTCTTTCTAAATCGCCCACAAAACCGCAAAAAGGAAGAAACTGCCAAAGGAGCCGACTTTTTCCAACCACCAAATCAAGTGCCACTCCTTGGAATAAGCCGCCCACCTGCTGAGGGCGCACAAAGGGGATCCCAAATAGACCCAAGAAAGGCTGCCAAAGGTCGGAAGTGAAACTACTGTAAAGAAACAAGTGATTCCCTTAACAAGCTACTTAAGCTTCATTACAAGTATAGGACCATAGATTTCTCAGCGATCAATCCAGGACCTGGAAAACTTTGGGGGCTACGGGCAAAATAGAACTTTAACCAACCAAATTCCTGTCTTTTTCCATACTAGATTCACCTTATCCAATGATCTTCCACCATAAAGAAATGTATCCCTAATCGCTCATCAAATCTGCCACCTTGACCTCCCAAAATTCCTTCAATTTACGAACCCAATTTACTATTAACTCCATATTGTGCTGCGAATTTCTGGGACTCGCTAAGATTTGTCCTTAGCAACTGGAACTGTGGAGAGGGGCAAACAGTCCCACTCCCAAATTGCGAATTTGCGGTTTGAGTGCGATTCTGCCACCAAACCGTGACCCCTTTTTTTTTTCTGATAAGTACCATGACCCCATGTTTTGGAGACCGTGCTCCCAACTGTTTGAGAGTGTGATTCCATTGGTGGATTGCTCTGTGATACTCATTAAATGCTATTTTATCTATTGTCCAATATAATCTCCCTTATCCTCTCCACCTTTTTCTCTCATCTTTATGAGATTTCAAAAAAAAAAACTCTCTGAGTTCCCAAATTCCAACTTATCCTCTTCACTCTCTTGCACAGTTTTTTTGTACACCTCCCTCATCGGGGAGCTCTCCAAAAAAGCCACATGTCACACTCTTTCAGGCCCACTGCCCAATTGATGTTTGACCCACCCTTTGGTGGACATACAGAAAATCAGCCTTATTGGTGATTTTCATCCATTAGACTCAAGGATCTAAAAATTATTGCAAATCTAATGGCTAGGAAACACCCAAGAAATATGCTCGAACCCAACAGCTAGAAATCACCAATCACCTTGAGGTGGAAATCTTAAAACACTGAGTATGATACACCATTGACCATTCACACTAAAATAGAAATCCGTAGACAACTATCAAATTAACGACTTATTTTGCATGAAATTTAGGTTTGATCGCCTGAAGGAAGGGTTTGAGCTTCCAAAAGAAGCATTAACATAAAATTACATTATAATCGTTCTGTGCATCCACAGCATTAAATTTTAAGCTGACGGAATTGCATATCAAGAATTCTAGATTATCAGAGACATGCCTCATTTTGAAATTTTGAGAATATCGATTTCCACAAATATATACTACAGAAGGCAAGAAAACAGCCAACTGTATAAGTGGGTTTTATGAGAGAAACGGAAACTTAGCATAACAGTAAATGAATAAAGAACATAAACTCATATTTCATAGATATCTGGAGTCACCTGAATCCCTATCGAATAAAGCATCCGCATGGAGCTGAACTCAGATAATTTCCTTCCACCCCCAATTTCAAACTCGAGGGCAGTGCTGCAAAATTGATATCAAAAGTAAGTGAAAAGGTAAATGCTTTAAAAAAAATGAGCAAAAATTTCCTGCTCTATCATGTTTATACAACAAAGCCTCCAAAGAGTCTCTAGAAATCCACAGTAGGTACAAATGATGAAAGCAAGAGATTTCAAGAGGAACAATAAATGAGTTATTTCACTATAGTACAAAAGATGACAATGTAAGAATGTGTTGAAGCAACGGCATTTTAGTACATGCACATGAAGTCTATGAAGAACATTACCATTCATCTATAGATAAAAGCCATCAGCTCAATGTAGAGGGGAATAGAATCTATGTTACCCATATACAGAATTTACACTTAAAAAGGAAGTATTTCAAATGGATACGGCACACATTTGAAATATCTGGGTATCATGTAAAAAAAGAAAAATAAAAGAACTCTAACCCAGGAATGTCTACAAAGTAACCAAGGACCTTTTCAACATTGTCAGACTGAAAGGAAGTCTCAAGCTCGGTCTCACAATTCCCTTGTACCATTGTTAAGGGTACCTTTTCCATGATTGTGTCAATGCCTTCACGATGAGTTTTCATATTCCATCATTCTCCTCTAAAACCCCACCATACAGGGTGGGGTGAAGAAGAAGCAACACATAGTTTCCTCCCAAGGCCAAATAATTCGGCACTGAAAACTTTAACCCCAAACTCAAAAATCCAGTTCACTTGAAATGCCAAAAAAGCACATTTTTAGATTGAAAATTTCCTAAATAAAATTTCAAAAAATAATGACAAAAAAATGTGAGTCATACTAGGTACTATCATAGGTATGGTAATACTAGAACTACCTAATGGTTCGCTTGCGTATATTATGGGCACATATGGGGTAGTATGGTCCTCTACCATACAAGGATCACATATTCCTCTCAATCAAAGATATCCATATTACAGGCCCCACCTAGAAGATTTGCTAGACCAAAATTAACCCAATCGGATTAACTAACAACCCACATGTTATACCATTTTGGGTGGTCAGAAATACAAAGGACCAAATAAGAAAATAATACATTTTTTTCATATTACAATTTTTCCAAATGTTAGGTATTGTCTCGCCGAGATGAACCCAGACAAACCCGGAACATTCAAAAATTTCGGTATTTTCCTAATGTTTCATTCCAAACCATAAAAAATTCCACAATGTCTCGGCCGAGACAAAACGAAACGAAACAAACCTTCCAATTCTCGCTGCAATTCGACCATGAGACTTCGAGGAGAAGTGGCGAGTATAATGAGCTGATGCCCCAAAAGAACTTGTCCCGAACTGCAAAAGATTGAGTATGCTTGAATCAAACCAAACATAAACAATTCCATAACAGACCAGCATACATGTGGAAAAGCAAAAGAAAATAATGATCAAAGAAATTGTACTGTCTTGTTTACAGAACCACCAAGTAATCAACCTATACTTTCACCTCCATTTCAAGTAATTTGTAATTCTTACATTGTTCATAATGCAAAGTAAAACAGTGAGGTAACTAATACCACTTTTGCACCACATTTTCAACATTATGAAAGCTAGAATTTTCCTATGTTATTACGTCGCCACATAGTTGGGATAAGGCTTATAATGATGATGATATCAAGTCACCATGGCTGCTGTTCTGAACCATGTAAATTTCATTTATCATAAATATGACTCAACACACATTTCATAGAATTTACCTACACTATTAAGTCAACGTATAGTTGGGATAAGGCTTATAATGATGATGATATTGAGTCACCACGATTGCTGTTCTGAACCATGTAAATTTCATTTATTATAACTATGACTAACACATGCCTTACATGGTAAGAATGATACTGAACCACAGTATCAATCTAAATGAGTAACCAAATTTAAGCACAAAGGAGACACACCAAAACCACAGATTCACAGAAGTGCCTTTTAATGGTAAATATCAATACCCTTATGCATTTAAAACTGGATAAAGAAGAAAGAAGGGAGGAAAACTGAGAGACAAAAAAGTGATGGGAGAAAGGAGAAATAAATGGATGCAACCCAAGCAACAATAAAACCTAAAGGATTAAAGCACGCTCCCAGGGAAGAATAAACCTAAAAGAAATTTCAATTGACAAAATTAAAAAGAGGATTGAAGTTGCACCCTTGTAATGAAATTTATTTACTGTTACACCCTCATGTGCATGTACACCCTCATGATCATTATTTTACTACACTTATTAGTTCTTAAACCACTCAATCAGGGTATTTTAATTTTTCTGTTCACTCCTATTAGATGTGTGGATTCAGGGGGAAGGTACATGGTTGACATTTCCATGAACATTTGCTAACAAGGATTGGTAGTAAAGAGTTACACATAAAGCCTATAATACAAAATATTAAGAGAATAGTTCACCAAAAGTGTCGACTCAGATGAACAATACTAAACTCAAAAAGACAAATGCAACAAAGATGCCAAATCACTTCCCTACACTAAGAAATGCCATCATGGCCTGTACCAAGACAAATCCAAAAATTAGATAAGTTGCTTGAACACAGTTACACACCTCTAGCTTCTGACCCAAATGTGATACCAAGTAAATCTATTAGAGCCATCCTCATTTTTCTCCAAGCAAATACAAAATGTATTACAAGAAAAGAAGCTAATGACCAATTCCAATGAACAAGGATCACCTAGATACACCTTCTTTGGCCAATGAATCAGCATCTTCTTTTGCACTTCTAGGTTTGGGTTATGTACATCATTTTTATCCCACAAATATGTTTATCAAGAATATTAGCAGATCTACAAAGACACTGTAAACCCAGACCAAGTGATTAAATTCTTGAGTCACCTTCAACCACTAATGAGCACATAAAAAAGTGAAAAATAGAAAATCTTCATGCCTTCAAGGGAAGCCCTCACTGCTACAATAGAAGCACTATAAAAGGTGAGCTCAATACTACCTCTTCTGACTTTTCCAACTTAGGTGCCACTTTATCTTTTGGAACTTTATTTTTAACAATTACAAGGTAACTTGCTTCAAAGTCACCATACGATAGGGTAGGATTGGAAATCCCTTGAGATATATGCCCACCAATCATCTTTATCTTGATAACAGAAGAGTAGCACTTAACAATTTCTTAGAAACATCCACCTCTTCTTTTATTCCAAAACCCCAAAGAAATCTAGACAGGAGGAATATTCTAAAGAATATCACCCCTTTCACCAAAAGCTCAAGTAAACTACCCAACTATAAAAAAAATGATCCATTTACAAGGTAAAATGCACTTGATTCCAAAAAAGAAAAAAGAAATGACTCCAAATTTCCCTTTTAAACTCAAAATGTGGTAAGACCTGATGTTCATCTTCCTCAGCTTCATGGACATTACATATACATTATTAAGGTGCTTGCCTTGATTGAGGAGGTGATTTACCATGAAAATCTGATCTCTTACAGCCATTCACTGAAAGAAGCCCACCTCGAATGGGGCCCCCTAAACTTAAAGGAACCAAATCCAAATTTCATTCTAGCACTAAATTGTTATAGGGGGAACCAAACAGCTAAAATGCTATCAGGATCCAATTCAAATTCTTTTCAATGCCTTCCAATGTGATAGATTCATCTCACGACAAACAATAATAAAAAAAAAGGGTGAAAAAACCAAATCTAAAACTCCTTAACATTCCAACAGAATGCTTGGACTCCATATTAGTCTAGCCCCTGTTACTAAAACTTAACACTCATCAACAATGATGTCCTTGATTCGGACCTATATAATTACGAACACATAGGTGACCCCTTTCCACACACACACCGCCATCATTAGTCCTCTAAAAGAACACCATATCCCATCCCAAGCCTAAATCTAATACGTCAAGACCTTGGAAACACCAACTGAAACACTCATCTATAACTTTTTTTTATTAATACACTATTCTATAACTATCACAGATGCTACCACTAATTAGCCCTCTTTCCACTCCCTCATTGTAAGTAACCCTCCCCAAAGACTATTCTACTCCACCCCAGATATCCGCAGTCGTTTACTGAACATGCTTTGTTAAGAACTCCAAATCTCAAAACTCCTACAAACCTTGGATAAACCACTTCCACCTAAGCACTTGGTCTCAACTATTTCAACAGTCAAAATCTTTTCCATAACCACCATCCATATAAAGGCCTCCACTCCAGGTGGAATCAGCTTTCCCCAAATCAATGCAGCCATAGACCTTCACCTTGAAAACAACAGCCAGCTCATCATGGAAAGAACACATAAAAAATTACTTTAAGCTCTTCCTTCTAAGATCAGCCACCAACACATCCCAAAAGGCTCATGTAGTATACATGATAAAAAGGTTGAAGCATCCACTGACACAGTAAGCCACGAGAGCTGCCAACCGCCAGGTAAGTGCCCGGTCATTGAGCACCCCATCTAGAATGGTGAAGGCACCCATGAGTCCCAAACAAAGGCGACAATAGGGCTGTCAAAGTTCTAATCCACGCTAATACTTGATAAAGGGATGATGGATCTTACCGCGATTGACATAACATACATGTGGAGTGGAAACCATCGTCACGCTTCGATGCCTCCTAGTGGAACTTGATCAAGTACCCCTACCAGCCATGGGACTAAATATAGATACAGCTTTACGAACAATGCCCACATGGACATACAAACAAAACCACATCATCAAGTTGTAGTATCTTTGCCAACTGAAGTGCCAAGTCCTCATTGCCTTGCTCATTTAACTAGCCTACCGCAGCACATTTTCCTATGACCATCAATTGACATGTGGGGCACCTCAATATAATAG
This sequence comes from Euptelea pleiosperma, assembly GCA_035048495.1. Classification (NCBI taxonomy): domain Eukaryota; kingdom Viridiplantae; phylum Streptophyta; class Magnoliopsida; order Ranunculales; family Eupteleaceae; genus Euptelea; species Euptelea pleiosperma. The sequence goes on from CM068553.1 coordinate 13,644,927, forward strand.
GCCAACGCTCGATACCTTGCTTATAGCCATTGCCCATGGCACCCTCACCTATGGCCACCACCTGTCGTCGTCAACAGAATGTCATGTCCGATATTCATCACGAATGTCAATCTTCACAATCATGCAAGTCACTTATCCCACATGTTTAGATCGAGGGCTAGATCGACATAACATACATGTGGAATGGAAACCATAATCACACTACGATGCCTCCTAAGGGCACTTGGTCAAGTGCTCCTTCTAGCCATGGGGCTACTTGTAGTGTAGATACAACTTTATGAATGATGCCCACATGGGCATACAAACACAACCACATCATCAAGTTGCAGTATCTTTGCCAACTCAAGTGGCAAGTCATCATTGTCTTGCTCGTATAACCGGCCTACCGCATTGGTATCTTCGACGATGATAGTGTGTTGCAGCTCATGCTCACCAACCAACCTTCCGATGTAACATAAGACAACTAACACATTGTTCATGAACCAAAAGCTACCTAGATGTCATCTTGACATTGTCACCTTCTCATTCAACCACTTTTTCACATCAACTTTTGGAGACAACATCACATACAATGCCACATGTTTCTCACGAACGCCCATCATCTTTTGGAGATGACCTCATTTCATGATGTCATTCCAAAAAAATTCCCTCACTTATAAATACCCCATGCTCCATCATTTGAAGAAGAGACTCTCACTCTCCAGAGAACCACAACTAAGGCATTGGAGCAAATTTTTCCTGTTCTCTCTCTCTCACATAGGGACCAACCCCCCCCCCCCCCCCCCCCCCAAGCCTCCTCCTCTCACACTGGGATACTCAACGGCAATCGATGATTAGACAATTCACCATGATTCCCTCCTCCACAATCCTTTTGGGCTTCAATCTTGTACTCATGTGTACAATGGGATTAGATGTAGATGAATTTCTCATGAAAGTACCGTTTTCCACTTATCACGCACGAAGGGATGTGTCATTACAACGAGACACCTTTGACAAGCCATAATGGATGAAAGTACCATTTTCCACCTATCACGCACGAAAGGATGTGTCATTACAACGAGACACCCTTGACAAGCCATAACGGTGGTGGGGACAAGGATCTTATAAGTCTCATTTTCTTCATTTCCCGCTTTATTCTCTTCTTCTCCAACTCTTGAGGGTGAGATCTTCACATTGACGAGGTTCGTAGAGCTTGCTTGCATGGTTTAAAATTTCGAAGTGTTACGTAATGTCTCATATGTTTCGTTTCGTTTCATAATGTTTCAGTTTGTTTCGTCGAGACAAACCGAGAGACATTACGATACAATCTAAAAACATAAAATAAATAAATAAAATCTGATTTCTTGATTTTGGGAATGTTTCGAAAATTTCGTTGTTTCGTGAATGTTTCGTTTCGTTTTGAAGTTTGTCTCGATTTTTCACTTGATCGAGACATTCCTCTGAAACGAAATTATAAACCTTGCTTGCATGGTGTTGGTAGGAACACTGGCATTGTGATGTTTAGGGTGTTGTCGATATAGGTGTCACACGCTATTCCTTCAAGAGAAATGATAAATTGCCACTTTGCCAATGATATTGAGTGGCTTCCTCTAATGAGAAATCAAATATGGTGGACCAAGGAAGAAGCGTACCCTTGATATTCGCTCAAAAGTACTTATTTTAAGCCATTATCCTTTTAGCTGTGTCACATTCTTCTACGTAAAACTTATCTTTTCGTTGATTTTTCCACGTAAAGAGTTTTTTCCATTGCGTAGAACACATTCTTTAGACGAAAATCGACTATTTACATGAAATATACGCATTTCGGATAGTCCAGTATCAAGCCGTTTTAGTTGAATCTCATTACACGCTTTTTCTCTCGCAGGAAACCGGATCGGACGATTCTCGAGACTAGCAGGCCCACAATCAACCACAGAAGCTTAATATCAGTACTTAAACAGCCAATAGACTATGACAAGAAGATATGGGCCAAGTACGGGCAAAGCCAGAGGATCGTAGAGTCGATCCAAAGAACCAAGAGAATGGAAGAGCTGAAGACCAAGAGAATGACCAAAGTGCTAAAAGCTACACCAAATGACATCAAAAGCTAGCTTGCTTAATTGATGAAGCTCATGAAAGAGAATGTAGAAGACCAGGGTTCAAGACCCTCTGCCAGTTCTATTTTATCTTTATTTTACTATTTTTTCTCCTCTTTATCCCTCCATCAAGTCTCTCTGATCGCCATCCGATCGTCCATCTACCATCCAATATCCTAACACCATCTATCAACCATCCAATCGGCCATCCGATCATCATGATCATCCTTCATCCCTTGGCCGGTCAAATCCCAACCATCTATCATCACTTCCTTCTAATTTAACGGCCTCATCGCCATCCCCTAATTTCACTTCAAACATCTTGTTAACTGCTTCATGCCCAACATCCTATAATTACCCTAACCCATCCATAAACCTATGGACTCTCACAAGCCCATCTCCACAAACTCATTCCACAACTTATGGGCTCTCACAAGCCCACAACCTTAGCACAAGAGAGAAACGGTCTTCACAAGACCAATTCTCCCTCCTCAATCCTTCCCATGTATCTCTCAACAATCCCACATCTCACTCTAACCAACCCACAACTTCCTCTCACTTATCCCTCAAGAGATGGAATCTTCTCTCTCCTGATGTCTATTAAAGGCTCATGGCCTCTCTTGGAAAAGTTGGTTCCCTCCCCCTTCTAAAATCCTAACCTATTCTTCTCTAAACCCCTTATCTCTCTCTCTCATTAAAAAGCAGGTAGCTCTTCTCTTTGCTGCAGCCCTTCCCCTCTAGCGCCTCCAACCGTGACTACACGGACAGCCACCGTCCTTAGCCGTGTCTCCAAGCAACCACCATCAGCTGTTGTCATTTCTCCCTCCAAGTTGAGGATATCTTCTTCCCAAGGTAAGACATTCTCTCAAGGTTGTTTCATCCTCTCCTCTCTTACTTTCTCTCTCATCACCCTAAGTTTCTCTCACTTCCAATTTCTTTCTCTCTCTAACCCTCTATTGCTTTCTCTATCTCATTTTCATGCTTTCTAGATTAAATATTTTAATTGCTTTCTAGATTAAGATCTTTGTTATTTTTTAATTCATGTAATTTGCAGTATTTTAATCAATAAAAATTCTCTCGTTCCATTTATTATATTTCTTTTATATATTCTTTATGTTAATTAATTGATAAATGTCTCTCCAAAAAATTATTTTAAAATTCTCGATTATTAATCATCATTCTCACCCCTCCATTTATTTCGAACATTTTTTTATTATTCTTGTTTCTTATTCTGCTAACTAATCCCGAGTGCGGACGATATCCGATACGAGCCACTGTGCAAGTCTGCTTATTTGCAGATTAAGTGAACCAATTCGGAGAAATTACAAATATTGTTGAAATCCAGGGTTTCCGATCTAACGACACAGAAAAACCCTTGTTTCAACCCTCATCTCCGTCAGTATCTAATTGTCCGTGATTGAGCATGGCAACATACATGCATTGGCAATGACTTTCAAGTCTCTCCTATTGCCCACCAAGTGTTGAGAAGAATGGTACTAGATGACGACTAGTTGGTGCGAAGTTAAAGGTGACCAGCGTCCACGAAGCACTTAAGGCTGCCTCTTGTTAGCGGATGATTTGTTCCCGTGCACGTATTGTGTTGGCCCGACGACCCGTTGATATACATAGTTATTTCGTATTTCCCCAACAGGTCGATCTTTTGGGGTAAATGGTTGTTTAACATGTTATCAGAGCCTTATGGCCTGGGAGGTCGCGGGTTCAAGTCTCTAGCGGAGTGTATTCCCGCTGAGGGGGAGTGTTAGCGGATGATTTGTTCCCGTGCACGTATTGTGTTGGCCCGACGACCCGTTGATATACATAGTTATTTCACCCTTCCCCATTAAGTCGATCTTTTGGGGTAAATGGTTGTTTAACACCTCTCGCCTTAATGTAACGTGCAATATGCAACGTATATTAGACCTTTCATGGTGGAACCCCTTGACCCATACTCTCATTTTGCTTGGTGCAAGCTAGCCCCTTCACTTCAAGAGGTCGTGACACTTTTCCACTTGCCATCCTTGGGCAATTCTTCATCAGTCATCATTGACTTGGACACTTAGTTGTGCAAGGAGGTAGAAATGTCGAAGGAAGCACATGGTGTAGCTAAGCTCTACTCGCCCTCTAATGAAAACAATGTGGTTGACTCGTCAAGTTTGAAGAAGGTTAAGCATTGTGTTGACAACCACCTAACTCTAAAAGCTTAAGCTGTTAAGAGGGAGGAGTAACAATGTATATCAAAGGGTCCACGGGTCTAATAAAGGTGGAGTGCTGGCCACACTACCAAACAGCACACTCCAACAACATCCCCTCTCAGCACTTTGTCGGGGACTCAAACCCACGACCTACTAGGACTTCCTACTCTGATACCATGTTAACAACCACTTTACTCTAAAAGATTAAGCTGTTAGAGGGAGGCGTAACAATGTATATCAAAGGGTCCACTGGTCTAATAAAGGTGGAGTGCTAGCCACACTGCCAAACAACACATTGTTTCTTTTATGATAGAACAATCATTTCTTTTTAGGTGACAGCTGCAAAAGTTGTGAGGTTGAAGGCGCTTCTTGCTATGTGGCTCTCACGATACTTGTGTGAAGACCCTCCAATTTACAAAAAATCACTCTTTCCCTATTGCAGTCAAGATTGCTCAAGGCATACAATTCCTTCTTGCAACCATGTTTCTAGGGACATTGTATAGTTAATTAGATCCACAAAGATCGACCATATTAGCATAAATTTTGAGTTTGAACCTCAAATCGAAAAGAACAGTCTCGCGACTTCAGCTTTTACATACAAATGTTTATTTGTCCTTTTTTTGGCAAATACACGACCAGAATAACGTAGAATTCATAGATAAAGGAATTAACAAATCCATAAATGTATGATCAAATTTATGTGATAGTAATATTTGTTTGAGAGATTTGGGGAATGCCAAATTTTCAAAAAAAAAATCCAATTAGCCAAGTTAATGTGCAAGATTAGGGCTAGACTAAATATATGTGATTGATCTACAGCTGATATACTAGATCCATTAACATAGATTTTGTGGAAAAAACTATTTCTAATTATTTATAAATTAAAGAACTATATAAATACAAAATTTGCATCTCTTCTCTGGTATCTTTCCTCTTCTCTTGTTGAATCTCTTGCCGATTCTTCTACGGTAATGAAGTTTTACATGTTACTAATCAAAATAAATAAATACATAATATATTTCAAGGAATAAATTATGTTTCCACACTTAAATGACCATTGATGAGTAATTTAATGGGATGTGTTTATTACACTACCATGTATGAATTCACTTATATTCAGCACGATTGTCCATTTTGGTCTTTTCAAGATATATTTATATGATTACATAAGCTTGAATCTTCCTCTCTAACGGACAAATGTGCTGTTCATATTAGTATACGTACCGGTAAAGGTAGCATTATTTAGCACGATTGTATATTTGGTCTTCAAGCCATATCTGTGTATCTACGGACAATGTGTTACTCATTTTAGTATACATAGCTGCAAAGGTAGTATTATTGCTAATTTTTTTATACCATGGGTATCCGGGCCTCTTAGAGCACCCGAATAAGTCCCACAGGGCACGTATGTTACCCCTTCCACACGTGCCAGGTCTACTGGAAAATATCCCAGGGGGTGGCCCCAGGGGGATTCGAAGTCAGGACCTCTGCTGACAATGTATCGTAGCATATCTTTATTTTCCAGTGTATTGTATAAATATATACTGAATTTTGAGGGCACTATGCACCTTGGTACCGGTATCTAAAACCTTCTTTTGTCATAGTGAAGCAAGAAAGACTTTCTGCAAAAGAGTAAGCAGGAGAAGCACACATGACACAGAAGAGTACATTTTCAAGGAAATAATAAAAAAGAAAGTGATGGAAGCTACATGCTTAAAACAAGGAATATGCAAAATGATCAACTATTTTAATATATATCCATGCCACACACAAACATGAAATGGTGAGAAATCTACATGCCTAGATGTACAAGCCACTCGCGAAGATACTCAGTGCTTCAAGAGTTTTCCCGGCATGGAATAAATGTCATAAACTGAGGAAAAAACTATACGATCTTAGCTTGCTTGGGACACAAACAATAGTATACCTTCAGCTCTCCCACAGCAGACGTTTTCTCATCCTTTTTATGCCATCCGACAGCAATAGATGATTCCACTCCTAAAGCAAGTTGTATCTGGAAAACAAAGGCAATAAATATTATAAAAATTAATAGCCTTCATAAAAGCATATTAAACAGGAGTGTGGTATATTTATATCTTGTAAATTTCAGTTCACATGCAATAACAAGCAAAAAAGACAACCAATTGCAACAGGAGATGGAAAACAGCAGAATTACAAGGAAGATAAACATGAAGTCGAGAATCAAAAGGACTTCAGAGATACATGTCTAAACATAACTAACCCGTTTTTTTCAAATAAATGCCTCCAATGCAATGGTGTCAGAATCGAATCAGATTGTAAAATCATGAGTAGGATGCAAATCAAATCGGGATTCAAATCGTTGGATCATAAAGATTTTTCTTATGAGTTAAAAAATATTTCAACGGATACAAATAATGACAAATATTTACCTGGCATAAAATGCGCTATAGAGACTTTTTTTGTTAAGTAATACTAATTGTAAAATGTCTTTGCAAACAATAGTTCAGTCAATAGGACAACAGGCAGGAGTCCATTTGAGGTCGTTAAGGGATACAAACCTAAGAAGCCTATAGATTTAATTCCCATGCCAGTCACACATAGGCCGTCAGAGTCCACAGATGCATTTGCACGTCACATTCATGAGTTGCATTCTGAGATCAAGAAATGAATTACCTTCAACAATGAAAGGTATAAAAGATTTGCTAACTCTGTGGTACAAAGAATTTCTAGTAGGTGATTATGTGATGGTTTGGATGAGGCCTGAATGATTTCCGTTAGGAATCATGAAAAAATTACAAGCTCGCAGTGCAGGACCCTTCATGACCTTGAAGCGAGTGAGTTCTAATGCGTATGTTCTAGATCTTCCACCGGATATGGCTATCAGTTCTACATTCAATGTGGAGGATCTTGTTCCATCTCAAAACCGAACAGCCTCACCCGATAGCCTTTCTCCTCATCCACAGTATTCGCCCGATTAGGCCCCACAACCTTTACCTTCTCCACCGCCCATACCTAAACGAAAGAAGGGATGAGGTAGAAGACATCTTAGATGAACAAGTGGTTTCCACCAGACAAAGAGGTTTCCAAAAGTACCTTGTCAAGTGGACGAATGGGCTAGAGTCAGATTGCAAGTGTATCACCGGAGTGAGTTGCAAACGATCAACCCCGAAATTTTAGAGCAATACCGTAGCTTTGTTTCTACATAGGCGAATTCTTCTCAATCGGTGAGAGTTGACCAGGACATCAGATCGTTCCACCCTAGAGTTTACCAGAGGAGGAGGATTTGAGTCATACCACTGTCATTATGGTTTGATGACTTCAATGTGGTCCCCAATTCAAGTTATCTATGCATAGAGGGTTCATCTTGGTGGATTACTGCTGGATGTGTAGAAGCAGCGGGGAATCGATGGATCATCTTTTTCTTCACTGTGATATGGCTAGGGCAGTTTGGAGCTCGTTCCTATTAGACTTTGGGATGAGTTGGGTCATGCCTAGCTCCGTTTCGATCCTCTTGCTTAGCTAGAACACTAAAGCCTTCTCGGCCAGAGGAAAGGTTTTATGGAGGATGCTCCCCCTTGCGATTCTCTGGGGCCTTTGGAAGGAAAGGAATCAAAGAGTATTTGAGGGCAAACAAGCAGATTTGCAGACCATTGTTCTTAGCATCAAGGGGATGATATTTCTCTGGTCTAAGTTGTATCTGGATTACAGGGGATTATTCTTCGAGGATTTTGTTTTTCGTTTCTTGGTCATCTACTATGCCGGAGTTTCGAGGATGTTGTTTTGACACTTGTGCTTAGATGGGAAGAGATCATGCTAGACTCTCCCCCTTTTTGATTGGTTTTGTGTTTGTGTTTGTGTTTGTGTTTGTGTTTGCGGGTTTCTCGTCTCGAGACCCCTGTTGTTTCTCGCTTTTGGGTTTTGGCCCCTTTTCTAATATCAAACTCAATTTTATCAATTAAATATTTCTTGGTGTGAATCTAAGGTACTTCCTACTCTCTTCTCCTCTCTTCTACTCAATCTAGTTTCCTTCTTTCTTTAATTATTATTTGACCAAATTAAATCCTAAAACCATAAACGATACAATACCAAACCCTAAATCCTAACCGTACTACCCCATTCCCAAAACCCTAACCATACCCACCCCATCCCCTAAACCTTAGTCGTGCCCTACCCCCACCCAACCCTAGCCGCACCATCCCTGCAACCCTACTACACCCTGCTGCACCTCTAATCCAAGTTTTCCCTCTATGGCACCCCCTACCCCATGTTCTCCCCTACGACACCCCACATTACACCCTTTTCCCCTGCGGCACCCCCAACTCCTTGTTCTCCCTTGCGCACCACTCCTTCATTCTCTTCTCTCTGAGACACCCCTATTTTCATGCTCTCCCACTTCGGCCCCAGAAAACCCACTTGCACCTCATGGTTTTCACCCACAACCCCAATAACCCTGATTAAACCATGTTGAACCTAAATTTATTTATTAAATCTTTTTATTTTATTTATTTTTTTTTATAAGTTATATGTATTTATTAAATCCTCGGTATTAGAATTGTTGAATCTGCACGTGTTGATTGGACCCTAAGCTAATCGAAGTTCCAACTTCCTTCGGACCCTTCGATCAATAATTGAAGGTTCGTAATGTCAGATTGTGTATTTGGTCTCGAATTAATCATTTTTATTATTTGCTAGCATCTCTAAGTATTTATGGTTTTTTAGATTTATTTTATGCTTAACATTAATCGTGGTAATTTATTTTTATCTCAAATCATCATATAAGCTTAGTTTTCACAGTCCTGCATCAACAACATCACTCTAATATATTTTGGATACTTCTACCTAAAAAGCAAAGAACGGGTAACTTCTAACACATGTCGATGTTTCCTATCGGCCATCCCATTTTGTTGAGGTGTACCAGCACAAGAGGCATAGTGTAACATACCATGAGAGCCAAAATAATCTTGAAACATTAAAAAATTACATTCTTTTACATTTATCAAAACGAAGAACACTAATAAAGATACTAAATTGTGTTTGCACTTCCATATAGAATGATTCAAGTATAAAAAGCAACACAAATCTATCTTTCATTAAGTAAATCCATGTCATTCAGGAGTAGTCATCTACAAAATTAATAAAGTACTTAAAACTATTGTATGAAAGTATCATGGCCAGACCACAAACATCATAATGAACAACTGAAAAAGGACTAGACATACTTATCAAGCCTAGATGAAAAAGAGACAGTGGTGCTTATTAAGTTGACACAACTCATAATCCAAATATGGTAATTGACTCCAAGTACGAACTAAAATCTTCAAACTATGTAGAGGAACGGATGACCGAGGCGACAATGCCACTAATGAAGAGAAAGTGTAGTTTTAAAAGTAGAATTTTAAAGGCCACCATCACCATCAATATAGTAAGACCTTCGTCTTCATGCCCTCTATAAAGGGTAATTCTATTTGCACCCCACAAATTCCATAAGCACCTCATTTGGGTGCTTTTGGGCCGTAAATGCCCTTAGACAAAAAAAAAACCAGGCACCCCACCCCTCTCTTCGTCTCTCCCTCTCCACCTCTCTCCCTCCCTCTCCACTCTGTCTCTCTCTCACCCTGAAAAAAACCCAAAACAAAGAAAAAAAAAAAAGAAGAGGAGGACGCCGTCGCCGTTGCCGCCGCCACCACCACAGGTACGTCTCTCTCTCTCTCTCTCTCTCCACGGCACTAACTGTCGTGGAGAGAGAGAGAGACGTACCTATGGTGGTGGTGGCGGCGATGACATCCTCCTCCTCCTTCTTCCCTCCTCCTCCTCCTTCTTCTTCTTCTTCAACCAAGTGGGGTGCTTGGGTTTTTTTTTTTTTTTTGTCTAAGGGCATTTTAGGCCCAAAAGCACCCAAATGAGGTGCTTAAGGAATTTGTGGGGTGCAAATAGAATTTCACCTCTATAAATCCTCTTCTTCTTCATCTTTAGATCCTGAAATACATAGATGGAAGGATAGAAGGTAACATAACAATTAAGAGATTTGATGAGTTTATCCACATACATTAAGTTTAAGAAAATTTAGGTACGTATAAGATAGAAGATAATGAAAGAGAGGAATGAGGATGTGTTGTACCAAAGCCAGACACTTTAAATGTAGTGTCATCAACAAGAGTAACACACTGAGTGGAGTTAGATGGACCAATGGAAGAAAACATACCTAGGGTGCCAACCATATGGTTTGAGGTACTAGAATCAATCTATAGAAAACTAGTAGAAGCAACACAAGATATACCTAACTGAACCAAAGTATCATTTGAGCTAGATGAAGCAATGGATTGTTGGCTAGAGGAAGCAATTCTTCCCAAGAAATAAATATAATAACAGGCATGGTAGGCAATAGAGGGGCCGTATAGTCCGAAGTATTAGCCTCAACACTTACAGCAAAAACTTGATTAGCTCATGTTGGTTTTCCATGAAGATTCCAACACGTATCGAAGGTGGCACCATCACGACCATAATGAGTCCACTTAAAGTACCACATCCTCTACTACTACGGCTTCCCCCAAGTCTCTACTAGCTCAACCTCTACCACTTATCTGAGCACCATGACTGGTAAAGGTACCTCTTCCCAAGACAGGAAAATTATCCAAAGCTGCAAGGGAGGAATTTTCAGTTATTGTGGCACTAGTAGCAGAGAGGGAGACACACTGAAGGCAAGAGTAAACTTTTGTCAAAGATGGGAGCTCTTTGCTACTATGGATTTGAGCTCGCATAGGCTCAAATTCAACCTTTAGGCCAGAAGAAACTTCATAACGCAATACTCCTCTAGTTGTCTTCGGTGGATCTCCGGATCAGTAGTAATAGGCTAATATACGTTCAGCTCATTAATTATTCCCTGCACGCATGTATAATATTTACCGAGACTTTTATCAGCTTGTTGCAGAGTAAAAAATTCCTGAAACAATTGATAGATGTGTAAAATTATTCTAGCCATAATACATATCCTGAACTATCTCCCATGTTTCTTTTGTTGTGTCCAAAAACACCACATTTACACTTATTTGTGGGTCCATATTGTTCCACAACCGGATCATGATTTGAGCATTTCTCGAGTCCACTCTTCATAATTACTTGCCTCCCCCGGGCACCGAAGGCAATTCTATAGTCAAATAACTGAGCTTCTCTCTAGCTATGAGTAAAACTTGTACATATTTAGACCAAAGAACATAATTACTCGCACTAAGTCTAATGGAAGTCATCTGAAACATAAATATCTCAAAAGAAGACAACATACTAGGTTTAGAATCTATTACTAGGTAGCCACTAGGTTACAAACACCTATACTTAACTAGAAAGCATGTGATACTCCCTAAATACTTGCGCTATACTGTGCAAAGTCCGAATAGAAATTTGAACACCTGCCTGGAGAGCCCGGAAAAGAAATCTCAACACATGTGATTTGCTTTAGAAAGCCCGAGAAAGAAATCGATACTTGCAATTTACTCACAGTGGAACTCGAGAACGTGTCACGACGACCTCGAGAAATGTGTCATCTTAAGAAGTCTGTCATATCATGCCTTAAGAATCGTTATGGCGATATCGAGAAACGTGTCACAATAGACCTCAGGACATGTGTCATAACAAATTACAATAACCTGCGATTTTCCTTGGAGACAAAATACACCATGCTGCAGCAACTTCTCATCCGCAACACGCATATACACACATAAAGGCCAAGGTTATCCCTTCAAATCTACATGAATGACCTCTTGCACATCCATAGGAACCACCACAAAAGGGAAAGAAAAAAAATGTGGCAAAACCTAGAGTTTCACGACGAGACCCTAGGTTATTTCTCAACAAAAAGAAGGAAAGAACAAGAAGAAAAGAGGAAATCCTAGTTAATGGATCATATGCTCTGACAGCATGTAAAGTAAATTAAGGTTTTGAGATGGAAAGAGGAAAGAGAAGGATAGAGAGAGAAGAGGAAGTCAAACTAGTATGTCTTAAACTTACACTAGTCGACCCTTTATCATATACTATGTTGTAATAAGGGTAAGAGTACAAAAATACCCGTGTATTACATTAACACATCAAAATAAAATTAGTGAGAATTTGGTACCCATATAAACACAAGAATCATGAGTACAGAAGTTATCACAGATAGTTGAACTAAAAAGAAAACTGTATATAACATTAGCATACAAGCATTGGGCTGCATGAGTTTCCTTTAGCACCTATGGGTGCACATAATCAGATGTACATGCATAGACATGCAAAACACATTTAGGTAATCAGCATTTTGAGTAAAAATTTAATTATTAATAGATTTAATGCTTTCACTTTTTTGGCATTGTAATGTAAAAATCAACAAGGCATAAATCACTATCATTGAAGATGAGAAATATGTAGCTTAATTATTACTAGATTCAATGCTTTCACTTTTTTGCACTGTAATATAAAGTCAGCAAGGTAAAGGCAAAAATCAATATCATCGAAGATTAGAAAACTGAGCATAAGATAGTCACTATTCTCATGAATTTGGGAATCTGGTCAATTGCGTAAAAAAATCATTTCAATTAGAAATATACATTTAATATCCTGATTAAAGTATCAAAAACAAAATGGTCAGCTAAATTATTGAACAATTAAGGAAATAAGTAGACAAAGTACAGAACCTTTGTTTATAGGGACCACTTCCCTAGTTTTCCCTCCCTTTTTTTAATAGAAGTTACTCTTAAAAAGAGAGAGAAACAAAATATTGTCCCCCGAATACTTTAAAACATAATGGAAATGGCACAAAAATCTACAGTAACTACCATTACATTTCAAATTCCTCCCTGGCTCTAAATTGCAGTGTTTAGTAAGGCGTAAGGCTCGAGGTGCAAAAGGCCTTGAGGCATGTCCCGAAAGGCATATACCTACTGAAGCGCACGCCTTACATGCTGAAGCATGCCTTGAGGCGTACACCTCATCGGTATATCTACTTTATTTTATTTTTTTATATTATCCTACAATTTTCCTATGTCTCTTTCGTTTATGAAAACTTTTAGAAAAACTGGGAGAGTGCATGAAGCGTACACCCCATGCCTCAAGGCTTGCACCTCATGCAGCTTGAGGTACCCATGCCTCGACCTTTTAAAACACTGCTGAATTAAACCAGTATTGTTATAGAACTAATCATACATTACAATTTCCCCTTACAGTCTCCTTGATGTTTCAGAAAATAGCAAACCAAAACAAAAGAGCAAAAGAATCTACTTGCAAGAAGCATACATTTCCACTTGATGTTTCAGAGAGTTGACGAGTCCAGGCATTGGAAAGATTGATTGAGCCATCTCTCAAAGATATCGCAATTCCACTGGTAGCAGTTGAGTGAAGTGATAGATGGCTGAAAAAATAAGGCAATAAAAATGTCATGGTGTGGTAGGGGAAGAAATGACTGGTGGCAAAAGCTGCAGAGCAACCGAGCTAACTTACAAAAGCAATTGCCTACCGAGTCATCTGTGCCCCAATAAGTGCCCGTAAACCAGCCGAAGCCATGAACTCTACGGAGGAGACAGGGGAAACCTGGTGCCTCAGCACAGCAGTAGCAGCTCCACCACCAGAATTTCCAGTAACAGCCAAATTTCCACCAACAGCAATAACATTGCGTTTTGATATTTGACACTGAACTTCACTAGACATTGCCATTCTGTCATTTACACAGTTTAACCAAACATTAGCGGACAGCATAGGCAACACACAGATAGTATAACATAAATTTCGCTGAAATGGTACACCAACCAACAATATTTTGTTTTATAAAATAAAGTAGATCAAGAAAAGGAGAATATAGATAGAAAGTTCTTTTTTTCTTAATTATTGTTTTCATAAATAACTATAATGCATTGTATTAGCATAAAAAGCTAAAAACAAAGATCAGGGAAGAGTTTATCTATTTAATATAGACAAAGAACTCTTGAATGAGAGTAAATTATACAGGAACATCTGTTAATTGATTGAAAAGGAAATCAAGTTTTTAAGACAACAAATTTATATTAACCTGCATATAAGCAGGGATACACAAATAATATGCTTATGTAATGACCAACGTTTTTACTAAATAGCAGTAATACCATCTCTGTAGTGCTATGAGGCCATCAAAGGTCATTTTTTAGCTCAAAGGGCATTTGGAAAGGGAGCACCGCTTTGAAGTAGGAGATCTAGTTCTCCTTATGAGATCTTTCAGAATATCTCCTACATATAATACCATGTGAGTAACCACTAGGATGATCGTCCCCGTTTCAAGTAGAACCGATTCCCATTCGCAACCTTAGACCGTAAAGACGGTTCAAAAGCATGGTGAATCGCATAGGAGTGAGCGCTTGACCCGTAACCATGCCGAACTGTCGAGCTCTACGAATTGTCAAGTTAGGAGATGGAATCCGGCCTTCTTGTAAGCCTATATTGTAAGGCCATTGCACTCTCTTGTCCACACCTCACCTCAGACTCCAGATCCGCGTCCCTGATCTTGGGTTTAGCCTGCAATATACAGCCAAAAGCCATATCGAAAGAGATAGACCTTCACTAGACTAAAGGACCAAAAGCCATGCACTATACATACTAAGCGAGGGGCTTCCCCCTTTCTCGGTAGACATGATCGCATCTTTCAGAAGAAAGAAGCTTACCAACTACTAATAAGGGTTGGGAGTGGGCGAGGAAGAGATAAGACCGTGATCTCCAGCTTCGCTGGACCCTCAGGGTTAAGAAAAAACAAGCCAAAGGAATATAGATCAGTTTTTTTGCTCGAGCGAGTGTTTCTATTTATAGTGTTCCTTTCTCTTCTGTTGTCGTTATGTTTGCATATGGAGTCACTTAGCCTCTAATAAGAAGGAAGAAGGGGGTTCCGAAAGGGACGGTAGTCGTCGGTCCTGTGTAGCCTAGTACTGTGTGAGAAGTTGACAGCTTTGTTGTTGAAACTACGCACGTGACCTAGGCAGAACTTGAGTTTCAAAAATCCTCTCGCTTTCTACCAAAAAACTGTGTCAAGTTTTATATTTTCGGGAGACACTAGATCGTGCCTGCCACGTAGATGCACAAACGAATAGGATTATCGTCCACCAGGCCGAAGAGTTGATTCTTATAAAATCTCGAATAGGATCTGAGTGTTGAGTCATTCAATATTGGAGGCTCTTATAAAATCTCGAATAGGTTGCCCGAGGGTTTCTTTCTTGAATTTTATAATTTTGTTCCGTCATGGGCCATCCTTTATTCGCCTTTGAAATTCACGGTTAGCCGGTTGCAATGAGTGGTTCACCATTGGATTCCACTGATTCGTTCCCAGGCACCAGGGTGGGAGATGGAAAGCTAGAGATTGGATCAATAGATCCTGGTTATGCAAATGGTCTAGGCGTAGATGTTCCTATTTAGACATCTTGTTTGGGCTACTAGATTTATGTTCTTAATTTCTTGGCGTGGATTTTGGCAGGAATTGATTGAAACTTTAGCATGGGCTCATGAACACACACCTTTGGCTAATTTGATTCGATGGATAGATAAACCAATGGCTCAACTCATCAAAAAAATAAAAAATAAACCAATGGCTCTTACAAAAAGAAAGTAGCAATACAGTAGTAGTTCACGAGACCTCGAATTCCCACATTCCAGCGCATTATGCCAACAGGTCCCACCCCCAATTGATTGAGTCACCCTTCTTCTTTTTTTCAAAAAAACTTCTTTTAGAAGCAAGATATAAACAAAATATGATTTCCTAAAGTGAGATTTATGCCTAAAGAAGAATGGAAGAGCAAGCGCCTGCAGTCCATTAATCATATTTAGGATGTGTTGAGCGAGAAAGAATTGTCACAAAACAAAAGGATCAAAAAGATGAACAGGTGTACCCTCTCATGATGCCACCACCATCTAGAAATTGTGGCAAAGACAAATTCGCAAGAATTGAACCAGAAGGTCGGACATGAGCTGAGACCTTTTCTTGTTCCTTCCGACGCCGTAATCTTTCAAACTCTGCCTTGATCTCTTCTGCTCTATTCAGCTTTGGACCAAGCTCCAAACCCGATGTTAGTCCTTCCATGCCATAGATATCATATATTTGTCTTTTATGCTCATCTGTTAAGATTTCGTATGCTTCACAGATCCGTTGAAAGTTTTCAGTAGCAATATCCTTCATCTGAAATCAAATGAGCATGTCAAAAAAGAGTAAATTACTCTTATAAAAGATGAAAAAGTGACAATGCTTCATTCAACAAAATAAAATAAAAAAAAATAACTCAGACTACTACAATGAGTTCAAACGCTCAGCAGCTAAAAAAAGTGGCACCAAGAAACTATTGAAAGAAAATGAAAACTCACGTATCATAACATAATGAAAAATGCACACAAAAAAAAACTGTTCTCAAGAATATGCACTAAATGACAAGTTTCTTTGAGCATAATGACAATGGGTTGCAAACGGGCTGGCCCATGAGCCAGGTTTAAAATTTCGTTTCCTACGAATGTCTCGATCAAGTGAAAAACCGAGACAAACTCTAAAACGAAACACTCTAAGAAAAATTGAAAAATGGCGAACCAGCGAAATTTCCGAAACATTATGAAATACTCCGAAACATCCCCAAAATCAAGAAATCATTTTTTTTTTTAGATTGTGTCGTAATGTCTCGTTTTGTCTTGACGAAACAAACCGACGCATTTCGAAATGAAACGAAACATATGAAACACCGGTTCTCTTACGAAACGAAACATACGAAACATTCCAAAATTTTAAACCATGCCCATGAGAGGTTTCAGGCCTGAATTTGAATGGCATCATGCCAGGCCTCGCACTCAGACTTATTCAAAACTTAACAAAAGCTAGGACCAAGCCCAGCACATTTGCAGGCCCGATAACCAATAGTATGGTCTGTGAAGAGAGGGGATAAAAGACCGTGAATAACATATAATTCGTAAAAGATTCAATAAGTTTTCACTTGGCGTTCAAAAATCTCTGCTCGTCTGTACAATTTTTTACAGAAAAATGATAATAAAAATATTTGAAAATAATAAAAAATTGTTATGAACTTTGAATTTTGAATATGTACGAATCATGAAAAAAAAAAAAACATTCCTTCTTGATGAATAGCTTTGCTAATACTAGTTCTCATGGAAACCTGCTAGTTCACGGAAATCTAAATCAAACAATGAATCATCTAAATCAACTCCTAGCACCATATATATCATCAAACTTGAGAAAAAAGATCATATGAGAAATCATGGGTATCAGTATCTAGTACATAGATAATCTTGAAGGTGCCAGCTTGCTCAATTGGTAAAGTCTGTGGGTGATGATACCATAGACCTGGGTTCAAAACCCGCCTTCACCGAGTTACTGATCTCTTTAAAAAACAGGCTTACCTATCCAAAAAAAAAAAAACATAGATATCTTCTCTTTTTCTTTTCTTTTGAGATTCTTTCAAGCTCTTTTCCTAATTAGTAAGAGACAAAGTGTAATGAAGCCCATTTTGAGGCGATAGATTTGCCTGCTCAAACTGTTGATTTCCTATTGTCTGTATACAACCTTTTGGAAAGACGAATTTTCACAGTCTTCTAAGAGAACATTGACTAGGACTTGCTGGTTTTAGCCTACACAACACTAGCTTCTGACCCAAATGTGATACCAAGTAAATCAATTAGAGTCGTACTCATTTTTATCCAAGCAAATACAAACTGTATTGAAAGAAAAGAAGCTAATGACCAATTCCAATGAACAAGAATCACCTGCACACACCTTCTTTGGCCAATGAATCAGCATCTTCTTTGGCACTTCTAGCCTAGGTGTGTATAATGTGCATTTTTTTACCCCACAAATATTAGCAGAACTACAAGGACACCGTAAAACCCAGACAAAATGATAAAATTCTTGAGCCACCTTCAACCACTAATGAGCACAAATTTACTAAAGATGCTCCCAAGTCCAATTACCAAGCAGGGACTTGGTACTATCGGGTATTTACATATACGTCAAGGTTTTAAATTTCGGCCGAAACACCGCAATTTCGGTTTCTGTGGGTACCAAAATCCCTGAAATATAGCATTCTATACCGAAATCCACCGAAATTTTGGTTTTTGACCTCACCAAAATTGTTACCGAAACCGAAATTTAAAACCTTGATATACGTCGCAATTAGAAGAAAAATAAGATGTTAGTGTAGAAGCAAAAAAAAGTCATTCCGGAAAAAAAAGAACTCCAATCAAACCACACGTCAAAACCTCTTCTTTCTTCATCTCCTCAAAATATACAATCTTCAGTATATTTATACCAATGTATACCGTTCGAAATGATTAAATTCATCAAATACCTCTCACTAAATCCTGAGTAAACCAACCACTTGATTCCAAGCATTCTAACACGACGCTAATAAAAATTGGGCAGTGATTTGGGCGCCCCTTTGGTTCGATAAATGGGTCACCCCTTCTCAGCTTCATGAGCAAAGTTGGGTTTTTGAAATGGCAAATTTGCATTCTGAAGATTAGAAAGGGGCCCCATTCATCAAAAATAGGGGTTCCCATAACCACTCCCCTGAAATTTGTTCAGGTATCATGAAACATAACCAGCATCTAAGCTAAAGCATTCAATATCTGTTCTAATCAATCAAACACTGTAACTAATTAAATTCAAGAACAAGTTTTAGTTTTTCAAGTGAGCGTGAGAGTACCTGAGGAGATTGATATTTGTCTGGGTGATAGATTTGAGCCCATTGACGATAAGCTTTCCTTATTTCTTCATCTGAGGCTTCTGGAGAAATGTGCAGTAGTGCGTAGAGCTCTCTGTTAGACGGCCCTGTTTCCTCGTCCTTCATCTCTTCCGAAAAAATTAGGGTTTTGCAGAGACCACCTCAGGCGGCAATCCTCGTTACAGTGAAGTGAGGGGTTTGGGTTTAAGAAGAAAGTCCAGGAGAAGAAACTTTGCCGAAGTATTTCCGTCATCAACGTTGATGACGGACCACAGCATGAGCCACATGGCACACTCTTAGAAATATCAGCCGTGAGTAAAACTTCAACTGTCATCAAGCTTGATTAGTGGTTTCAAACCTTTTGATCTTTCATCTTTGTACCCCAAATAATGGTCAATAATGCTCAAATTCCCACGGTTTAATATCAACCCGTGAAAATAACTCCAATCCAACGCCTAGAAATCACTAATCATGTTGATATTTAGTTTGTAGGTCTAGCTAGGGATTGGCAAAACATCCATACAGTCAGGTTCCTCCAAAAAGTATGCCACGTGGCACATATTGTAGGCTGTCATCAGCCTAGATTTCTGACGTCATCAAAGTTTTACTCGTGAACCTACAAACCGAAATTAGTCTGATTAGTAATTCTAAGCATTGAATTTTGGTATGTAGGTCCACGTAAGGATGGGCCAAACGGAGTAAAACTTCTGTCACAACACAGATAGGAGACACGTGGCATACTATTAGTGGACGATGACCGTATGGATGTTTGGCCAGTCCCTCGATGGAGCTATGAACCCAAAATCAGCGTGAGTAGTGATTTACAACCTTTGGATCTTTTTCACCCAAATAACGCTCAATAATGCTCAAATTCCTACCGTTAAAATCAACCCATGGATATAACTTCAATCGAATCACTTAGAAATCACTAATCAGGCTGATTTTTGGTTTAGAGGTCCACTGAGGGACTGGACAAACATCCATACGGTCAGCGTCCACTAAGAGTGTGCCATGTGGCTCGTGCAGTGACACAAGTTTTACTCGGCCTAACGTCCATACGATCAGTGGCTCATACTGTGGTCCGTCAGCAAAGTTCTACTCCTGTTTGGAGACGACTCAGGGGAAGCCGGGAAGGGTAACATGCGCACCTATGTCTACTTTATAACTTTCGTAAGCACATTACCAATTACGGGAATACAATTCTGACTTTTACAGACCATAGATGCGGACCATGTGTCATTCAGAATCTTACATTGCGAGTAAAACTTTACTAACCACCAGTCAACAAAGTTACTTACCGCCCACAATATGAGCCACGTGGCATATTCTTAGAGATTTCTTTATGGATGTTTGGCCACCCTTAGATGGACATTAAGACCAAAATTTGGCTTCATTAGTGACTTCTAAGTGTTGGATTGGAGTCATTTTCATGGGTTGATTTTAACCAAGGAATTCGAGAATTATTTGAGGTACAAAGATCCAAAGGTTTGAAATTGCTAATCAGGCTAATTTTTGGTCTATAGGTCCACCTAGGCATTGGCCAAACATACATACGGTCATCATACTCTAAGAGTATGACACGTGTCTCGTATTGTGGGCGATTAGCAATGGAGTTCTGCTCTCCCTCGTGGTATTACCGCTTGAAGGCCAAAGCAAAGTTGCTACTATTGATTGTGCAACAGCATTTTTGAGATTTCCAGCGTTTGAAAGTTGTCCACTTTGTTCTTCATTGCTCATGTCATTCGCAAAATGACCTGCGTATCTATTCCACTTATTAATGGACGAATGGGGTTTTCTTGCGTATTAACGGACGAATGGGGTTTTCTTGTGTGTCTAACACAATCCCCATTACTTTTAAAAAGGTCCCTGGTTTACTTCTTCCATGAGAAAGCATTTCACAAAAGATGTCCATCATCAACCATCGTGTGAGCCACGTAGCACATTATAAGAGCCCATTGACTGTATGGATGTTTGACCCATCCCTATGTAGACCTGCAGAACAAAAATCGGATTGATTAGTGATTTCTAACTTTTGGAAAATAATGCTCGAAGTCCACAATTAAAAATAAATCAAAAAAATACTTTAATACAGCGGATACACCGGATAGAAATTACCAATCAAGATGACTTTTAGAATGTAGATCCACATAGGGATGGGCCAAACATCCATACGATCAGTGGTCTCTAAGAGTGCGACACGTGGCATCAACATGGCACCAATTATTTGGTGTCAAAATTCAATTTTTACACAAAAAAAAAAAAGTTAATGTACCTCGAGTTGCATGCTAAATAGTGATGCTCAAATTCCACAGTTAAAAATCACCCGTGAAAATGACTCCATTCGAATGCTTAGAAATCACTATTTAAAGCAATTTTTTGCATGTAGGTCCACTAGGGATGTGTCAAACATCCATATGGTTAGTGGTCTCGAATATTATGCCACTTCTTCCAAATAAAGTTTCAAAACCACGGTTCTATGAAAAAGACTAATCCAATGGATAGAAATTACTAATCAGGATAAATTTTGGTATATATATGTGGGTTTACTTGGGGAAGGGCTAAACATCTATACGGTCAGTGATCTCTAAGAGTGTGCCACGTGTAAGATGAACATGTATCGCATGTGGCATCCCTTAGTAATTTTGGCCACATTCCAATCTCTAATAATGAGTTTTTTTGCAACTTATTTCCAAAACATTTATGTGTTCGACCAAAAAATAAATAATTTTTGCCTAATTAATCTCTTGGGTGAGGTCCATAAATGGGCTAGCATTCATGTTTAAGTAAGTCTACTATAGTTCATTCAATCCGCAAAAAATGCAAGTAAGAGAATAGCGTCAATAGTCAAATATCAATAAAATGACCATAAGATCTATCTATCTATAATATTACAAAACCAAAATTGGGGATGCCATCTATGCGGATTTCACTCAAGCCATTATATTCATCTTTTATACCTCATTAAGTGCATCTTTATGCCAAAAAATAAAAAAAATGCCATTGAATCATCTGTTACTTTTACTTACTCATCTTCAAGATTATATTTTCAGCCCATTGCTATCACTTAATTACTTTTCAATGCCATCGTTCTTATTTTCAATACAGCCGCTTGCTTCGCATATGTGAACACCACGTACAACAACATTATCACATAAGAGGTTCATCATCAACATTGATGATAAATGATAGTGTGAGCCACGTGGCAAACTCTTAGAGACTACTGACCATATAGATGTTTGGTCCATCCGTATAAACATGCAATACTAAATCATCACGATTACTGATTTCTAACCTTTGGATTTGAGTGCCCCAAATAATGCTCGAAATCCATAATTAAAAATAAACAATTGAAAAGACGTTGATCCAATGGATAGAAGTTACTAACAATGATTGAATTTTGGTATGTAAGTCCAGCTAGCGATGGGCCAAACATCCATATAGTTGGTGGTCTCTAAGAGTGTGACACATGGCCTATGCAATGGTCTATCACCAACGTTGATGAAGCCCATATAATCACTAGCGTGCAACACACATGCCGCCCCCTAATACTGCTATAAACCCAAAATTGGGGTTGGGGCACACCATATATATACACGAGCTTCACAATACGCACCTTTTAGCAAAAGCGAAACTTTGATGATCAATGTCCATCATCAACGTTGATGACATACGACGATGCGAGCCACGTGGATAAACCATGTTTAAGTACCCTGAATAATGCTCAAAATCCATGTTTAAAAATAAACCATGAAAATGACCCTAATACAGTGGATAGAAATTGTTAATCAAGTTGGTTTATAGGTCCATCTAAGATTAGGTCAAACATCCATACAATCAAATATTTGTAAGAGTGTGCCATGTGGCTTAATATGGTCCATATCAACATGGCACATATTGGTTGGGTGTCTAAAAAAATATTCACCTATTGGTTCATTAAATGCACCTCAACATTCACCTACGCTGTAAAGACCCATTTCGAAATAATAGAATGATTCATAGACTTTCGAAGTATCTCAACAAACCTATTGAACGTTTTGGGAATACTTAACGAGAGCCCAAACCAGTATGGGAAACAATTGACCAATTCCTACAAATTCTTTAAAGATTTGTAAGGAATATTTTCATATTCCAATTGGCTTAATTTCGTTTATCATAAAAACATACTTGTAACCGTTTCCTGCGTGTGTCAGTGTAGCATTGAGAGGCCGTGGTATACACATCTCATCGACTACGTGAAAACTAAAAGACGAAAACTTAAAAAATTAATGATTGAGTCATCTAAAACATGCGAAGAAATATATGGTTGACGACTGAGTCATTTGAAAAATCGTTATTCGTCAGTTGAAGATCGTGCACACTCGCAGGGGATGGTAAGTGACTTAGTGGCCTTAAAAATGTGTAAGTTTTTAGGGGATTATTCTATGTTTAATAGTTGCTCAAAAGATAATGATAAGTCTTTCTTGATTTATATGTGCTATTAATTATTATCGGTAATTTATTTGAATTCAAAACTTACTTTCATTTGTTAAAAAAAATAATATTATTATCTTACATTTTTTATTTGTGTGAAAGTTAATTTCTATATCTAAGAGTGAACATTTAAATAATTTTTTTATTTTTTAAAGTTTAAGTTTTTTATTAGGGAAAGATTTTCATTATTTCCAAAAGACTAAAAGTTATAAAGAATTTTAATGAAGGCAATTAAGGTATAACTCAATGATATTAATTATTTTATTTAAATTTTAACATTTATCGAAAATACCCTTCTAAATGTAAACTTTTTAATATCCTTAGACAAAGTTCGAGATATTACAAAAATAGAACATATGGGGAAGTCCACGTACGATTGGAGCTTTCGAGATATAACGTTATGAGGGCCCAATCGATTGGCTATCAGACTAATTGATTGGACTGACGAAGGAAAAAATACATTCGGGCAGGGCTAATCGATTGGACAAGAAAGGAAACATTCTAATTTAGATCCGATTTTCTTGGTCCCACGAACCCCATCACTTATTCGACCTATAGTCTTCATTCTTTTATTTAATACGCCTCCCTTAGCTTTATTAAACACACAAATACATAGACAAACAACCAGAATGTTAAATTGCTAAAGTTTTCAAGCTTTCAAGAGTCATTAGAGAATGTCCATTTCGAATAAAAAAGATAAATATTTAATTCTAACCTTTGGTGTTTTTCTCTTCATTCAATCATAGCTTCTTACCTTAATCTTTTACATCTACTTAGGTTTTCCACTAGATATCCAACCTAGTAAGCCGGAGTGTACCATATGCGATTCAACACTATTTGAGCGATGTAGGGTTCAGGGTGTACTGAATCCTTCTCTATCGGTGAGACCGGTGAGTATAAAATAAGATCAGGGTGTACTAATCGAATGTAGGCTTCGGGAGTACCAAACTGAAAAAGTGGCAAATGCTTCGTGACTAAGATGACACTCATGTTAATCAATGCGTGGAGTCAGAGGATGTGGATGCACTTACAGTTATCATTCGCTAAGATTGTATGTTGTATGAAAATGGTGTTGCGTAAGTAACTCTAGTGTACTCGTAACTTTTCAATTACTGATACTTTTGTAGTTTTTCATTGGCTAAGGTTTTAACGGAAAAATTGCATGTGTCATGGATGTTTGATTGTTTATATTCTGCACTATTATTAGATTAGATCAAGCGACCTAGAGACAACAAATCACAGAAATATATTCGATCTTAGTTGATCGAGATAATCATATGATATTCAATCAACGTGCTTGTTAGGATTGTTGCAAGCAGTTAGATTATCCCGGCCAGACCAGTAAACTTATTAGATTAATAGTTCAACAGAGGAATTTAAATACCTAATCTCCCCTTCTAGGTATTTGGATATAAGAGAACACGTTAATTTTATGATTTTGGTCGAACAAAGATCGTCATAAGCTTCACCTTGTTGCTTTACAATTTTAACAGACATACACTGACGCCAAATATATTTTGTCTAGTACCGCCGCACTCTACCTTCCACATGAGTAGCTTAGGGGGCAAGGTAGTCTCTCAAGCACAAGCACGCAGATGAAATAATGTCACATGTGTGACATCGTGTGTGTGTGTGTATATATACATACAAGGGGATGACATGTACCATTGGCACTCCCCGACAAAGAATTCATAAAAATTCGTTCATAACTACTGTGATGAATAACATTCGTCTTTCAGCACTCATCCATTTTCAAACTAAAAAAAAAATGTCGTGTATGAAAAAATTCGTCCGTTTTCAACTCTCATCCATTTTTAGGATACTTATGGACAAAAAAATCCGTCATTTGGCACTCATCCATTTTCAACCCCAAAAAATATTAAAATACATTTTTGTACACATAAGGGAAACCCATGTCCCATTTGCTTGAATGAATAAAGTTTTAAATATAAAGTTATCGTTCGCCTAATAAAATTAATTCAATAAAGTAAATCCAAAAAAAATGTTGAAATCAAAATTACAATGAACACTTGGTGTGTGTTTTTAATTTTAATCCACCTCATCCAGAGTGTGTTTCATTGATTAAATCAGTCTCCCGTTAAAAAAAATATATTAATTAAAATATTGATATATTAATAAATAATTTGTAAATAGAAATGTGCATTTTCTTAAACACACCTATGATTGAAGATTTCTTATAGTTCTAAAAATTATGTTTGAAAATGAACCATCGTCCATACGTAAATACCACGACAAATTTGGACTGTGGACAATCATATGGTCAGCAATATCTAAAAAGTATGCCACGTGGTCCATAAGTTCCACCCCTACATAGACGTCATGCACATTCTCTTGTTGAAGGGCCACAATATGAGCCACATGGAGCACTCTTAAAGGACACTGACCGTATGGATCTCTAGCCAATCCGTAAGTGGACCCATATACCCAAAATCAGGATCAATTTTGCATTTTTTTATATTCCGGTCCCGTGGTTAGAAATCACCAATCAGTATGACTTTTGACATGTAAGTCCACCGAGGAGTGGGCAAACATTCAAGTGATTCAGCTAGAGATAGCATGTCAACCTAAGCATATGGGTCCACTGACAATGGTGTATTGATCCACTTAGAGATGGGCAAAAATAATCTTGCACACTGAAAGTGCTCAAATAAGCTTAATCGTATGGATGTCTGGCATGCTGATGTGTGGGGGCCAGTGGACACTAATCATAAGGATGTTTGGCCCATGCCAAGAAGTGAGCCTGATTTCCACGATTAAAAATCAACCAATGAAAATGATTTTAAACCTTTGGACCCTTGTACAACAATAACTCCCCGGAAGATTCTTGCATGCGGTAACTCCCTAGGAGTCCATAGTTGGGAACAAATTTCTAACGGTTAGATTGTAACCTATAGATATAAACAATAATGCTCAAATTCCTACGGTTAAAGTCAACTCATGAAAATGACTCCAAGTTAATGCTTAGAAATCACTGATCAGGTTGCTTTTTGGTTTGTTGGCCCATCTAGGATTAGCCAAATATCCATATGGTCAACATTCTCTAAAAGTGTGCCACATGGCTCCAAGGACCCTTTTTCGGTCCCATTGACATGGCTCTAAAATCAAACTGATTGGTGATTCTAGCTGTTGGATTTGAGTACCAAAAAAATGTTTAAATCCAACATCTAGATATTGCCTAATGTAGGTGCCACGTGTGAGGGAGTGGGAGTCGATCTAATTATTGATTTAGAGCCTTTGCATCTTTGTACCCCAAATAAAGGTCAATAATGCTTTCCCACGGTTAAAATTAACCCATGAAAATAATTCTAATCCAAAGCCTAAAAATCATAAAGCATCTAGATTTTTGGTATGTAAGTCCACATAGGGATTGGCTCCACTTTAGTTGTGCCAGACGTTCATACAAAAGAGATGCCTCTTTTGACATCGCTTAGTAGTCTAAAGATTGGCCCCACTTTAGATACAGCATGATCTGCAAATCAATTGTAGATCTTCTAACACATGATTTAATTGTGCTAGATATCAATACAGTTAATAAAAGAGTGAAACCACGAAAAACGTCCGCAAAAAATTATATTACTCATGCTGACATCAGTGTATGTCCACGTTTTATTGTATTGACTCCACTTTCCATCAGTGTGCCAGACAGCCATATGTTTGGCCCATCATGTTATGCATAAAATCTGACACAGATCTCAAGGTGTGAGGAGTTCACCTAACAATCTTTATCCATACAATTGTTATACTCCATAGTTATAATGATAACTCCAGAAGTTGATAAGCAGCGGAAATAGGTTCTCAAATATTATATTCTAGGATATTGTCGACATGATGAATTGTCTATCATTTGACGAAAATTTTAGGACAAATTTTTTTCCTAGATTATAAACAGTTGTCAATACACGAGATAAAGTATAAGTTGAGGTATAATTATACAATAATTCAAAGTGACAGAGTTAATTCTCAGCGGGGAAATAAAACTATACCTAATAGAAGCAAACCCTACCAACGTCGTCTCTCTGACCACATTCAAGTCTCTTTAATTGAAAAACCTCCAGTTATTATCTTTGTTTGCCAAACTCTTATCGATTCTCTGCAAAAAGTTTGGGGTGGGTGAGCTTTTGAGGAAAAGCCCAGTAGTGGGGATGTAGTTTAAACTACTCATGATTTCATCTCCAGGGGAAAACAGTCGATAAAAACACGAAAACAAAAGTCATAAAACAGTAACATGCATAGTCCATTAACGTACGGTTATTGTATTCAAAACTCAATAATACATGAACTTAAATTTAAAACAATGATAATATACTGAGAATAAAAGTTCGAATAAACAACGTCAAAATCATATAACTCAAAACTTAAATCTGCCAGCATGTATAATGTATAGATAATAGTTTTATTAAACAAAGATATCTAAAGACTTAAAGATTTATAATTAAATAAAAAATCTTTTGAAATCTAATCCTCACATGTAGTAACTAACAAAAATTCAATAGATAATAAGAAACCTACCATTAATAACTTAACATTAGTTACCATATTAAATAAAATATAATAAAGATTTTAATTATTATCAATTAATAGATATTTATAAGTATTAAATTTTTGGAAGAAAAGTTCTTTCCAATGAACAAAAAATTATAGGACTGTTGAAAAGTTCTAAGAGACTCAAGAGTGAAACGTAACCGCATTTGTCTATACTGGTAAGATCGTTGAGGTACCTTCAGCTTCTACCATTCAACATCTTCGATTTAAGAATTAACCATAAAAAATAATAAATATTATCTTCTATAATTTTTTATTAATTAATTTTGTTTACACTCTCTGTATTTGTATTATACTTGATTCTTGTAATTTTTCATACAGATATAACATTATGATATGATTATCTTGATCGTGTTATTCTTGATATATTATAAAAATTTTAAAGATCTATTTAATGGTTGGTTTTTTGACATTTTTAGCAATAAAAATCTGAAGCCTTTGGGTGTAAAGCCCTAAACCCATGTAAAACAGTTATTGGTTGAACTGCTCCGGTGTGTGAAGAAGAATGAGACCCATGATAGGTTACTACTGGTTGCATTATAATATCATTTTCGAATCACGAGTTTGAAAATATTTGTTATTATTGTTCCTTGCCTATACTCTGCGTATGGACTATTGATTGATATAACTATAATAGATATGATGTAGCGACCAATTCTTATTGAGTTTTAATAAGCTTGCGGTTCAACTAATACTATTTTCAGATCATTTGAAAATGAAGGTCATTGAGTAGGAAATAATGTACTAGAGGATATCGGAGCACTCATTGAAGATGCTTAAATTTTTTAATTATTTTTTATTATACTACATTAAGTTTTGTGATTATAATAAGTTTAATTTCGACTTAATGAGTCTGATTTAAACCCAAATCAGTGGATTTGAAACTTTTGTTTTGCTATTTATATTTTTAATAAAATATAGAATCTGATCCTTATGTAGTATTTTTGCTTTAACTTTATCTATTTTATTGCATTATAACCTATAACTTTTTGGTAGATTGGGATACATATATGGTTTGTTCAATTTTAATATATAATCGGTTCGTTCTCTTTAATCAGAAATACCTACAAAAGAGGGGTGATTAAGTTATCCAAAAATTAATTTAACCTATCACAAGTTTACTAGTCAAGGTAAGGTGATAAACTCGCATGTCTTAGTTGATTGATAAAATGATTATTACAACCGACTCAAATGAAATATACATCTATGGTATATTATCTTTTCATCGTTTGATCTAATCAATATATTTAGTAGAATAACAATCAAATATCCACAAGACAAAGAGTTTTAGCATGAAAACCTTAGCAAAGGAAAACCACGGTCCACAGGACTATGCCTAGACGAAAAATATCACTAACTGGAAAGTTAAATGAAATAAAGGTTACCTACGCAACACGGTTGCAAATGCAACTTTCAACCTTAGCCAATGACTATTGCTGATGTGTCCATGTCCTCTGAATCAACGCTACGAATCCACGCGCGCCCTCACAGCCAATAAGTTTTGTCTGCTTGTTCAGTTTGGTACACCCCAAATCTATCTTCGATCAGCCACTTTGATCTTAATTCTCAACTCTCTAGCCTTTGCTGAAGGTGAATGATTCAGTACACCCTGAACCCTAAGTCGCTCAAATAGTGTTGAGATGCATTGGTACTCTCAGACTATTAGGTCAAGTTTCTATGTAGAAGACCTAAGCTGAGTAAAAGATTAAGATTTTGACTTTGATCTAGAAGAGAAAAGCTCACAAGATATTTATGAGAACTAAAAACTTTTTGCTATTCTAATTGACACTCTTGATAAATAAAACTTTCTTCTCTGTATTCTAAAGTATAAATGTGTCTTTTGTAAAGTCAGAGAGGAGTTATATTTATAGAATTCACAGCCCAGTCTATTTAGAAAGTAGGATGAGTGGAGAGTAAAATTTCGAATATGAGAAAGACTCAATCCACGTGAAGTCCAATCGATTGTACTCTGGGTCCAATCGATTAGGCTAAGTCCAATCGATTGTACTTTGGATCCAATCGATTGGTCTTGTACGGATGGGGTTTCCCTTCGTAAGGATCGGATTAAAATAAGTTTTAGTCCTGTAAGCTCCAATTGATTTCACAGAGGTCTCCAATCGATTGGGTTTTGTCTAATCGATTGGCCTAAAAAGTCTAATCAATCAAACTTTCCCATAAGTCAATAAAATTGACTTAGACTCAGGTCTGTCCATTGACTAGGTTTGACGATTATATTTTATTCATTATAAACCTATTCATATGACTATTAAGTTACTTACCTTCCTAAGCGAGCGTACACGATCTATAACCGATAAATGGGCAGTTATTCAGACGACTCTTGTCGTCAATCGTCTGATCCTTGCTGTTTGTCTTCTAGTCTTCACGTAGTTGGCGAAGTATGCGTACCATGACATCTTCACACTACACTGGTGCTCATTGGTAAGGTTACATGATTGTTTTATGTCACACGGAATTTTTGCCAAACTAGAATATGAAAATATTATTTACAAATTTGACTTTCAAATAAAATAGATAAATATAGACAAGACAAAATTCAGTCTTATTCTTTTTAAACAAAACTCGATATGGCCAGTTGAGAGTGGAGAACTGTTAAAATAAAATAATAAATGATGTTTTTGGGCAAAGTGCTTTTACAAAAGATGCTTAAATGATTTATAAAGTAAATAATTAAAATAATTTTTTTTATTAAATGTATATTTTTTAGAAAAGTTTACGCATGTCCACTTTAATTATGAAAAGTTAATTAAAAAAGCTTATCAAATAGAAGTTTCAACCAAAAACCTTTACAAAATATTATTTTTAATCTATTATGAATTATGGTGATTTTTAAAAATTATTTTAGTGAATAATTTTTTTTTATCACACTCTGGATATTGGGTAAACGGGCGGGTGTCCAGATTCGAGGCGTGTCACTAAGGAACCTTGAACCCTCTTTGCACACTTGCTTTTAGCCCATGAGACCATAACGGTAGTGCTATATCATAAACTAGCGTAGATTCGACCCGAGTAGAGGTATCTATAAAAAATACTTCTTGTCACAAGACATAAATCCCTCATAAGGTGCAAGACCTTCTATGATAGGCTAAGGACTTTATAGGGAACCAGCATAGACTCAATCCAAGTAGTAGTACCTTAAAAGTACATGTTTTCCATTGTTATCTTCTAAGCGTTATCACACTCTCATACGTAAAAATGCTTTATTTATCTACTTTTCTACGTAAGAGTCTCTTTTGTTGTCGTAGAATATATTTTTTTGGACGAAATGGTATATTTGCATGCATTAAACACATTTTTAAAAATCTAGATATAAAGTCGTCCTGATTAAGTCTCATTACACGCTTTTTCTGTCATAGGAAACCCTGATTGGATGATTCTCGAGACTTGTGGGCCAAAATTGATCATGAAAGCCCATTATCAAAGCTTAAAGAGCCCACAGGCTATGACTAGAAGATATGGGCCAAATATGGGCTGAATAAGATGACCAAAGAACCGACCCAAATAAGGAAGAGAGAAGGAGAGCCAATGACCAAGAGACGGACCAAAGCATTTAAAGCCACATGAATCAGCAATGAATGATGGTCTACTCTACTGTAGAAGCGTGAGGATGATCACAGTGAAAACTAGGGTTCCAGACCCTCTGCCAATACTTTTATCTCCATTTTCTGATATTTTCTATCTTCTCCCCTTAATTTTCTATCTCGTCTCTCCTTATTCTCTCTTTCTTCATCTCTCGGTTCTCGGATCTACTGACCTAACCCCATAACTCCTGCCCGTTGGCTTTGGCCCATCTCCCTAAGCTATCGGACCGTTGGATCTTTCGTCGGACCGTTGGATCGTCCATCAGACCGTCGGATCTCTCTAAATCCGTCGGCCTGCCAATCTGGATCTTGATCAAATCATCTTCAATCTGACCATCAGATTGTCTGTCACATCATCTTGTGAGACGATGGACATCATCAATCCATGTGGGCCAGTAGCCGGGCCCATCATCATCGACCTGCTGCCCGACCATGTAGTGGACCCCGTGAATTTCAAAATAATTTAAATTAAATTTTTAAAAATGGGGGGGGGGGGGGTCCACTAAATGAAGAAATTCCCAAAAAAAAAGTAAGGTTTTACTTAAAAAAATAAAAAAAATATATTTTTTATTTTTTATTTTCGAAAAATCCCATATTTCCATTAAAGGAAATAGGGAAGCTTTTTAAGGGGAAGAGAAGGGTTCGTTGGAACCCGAATCTCTCTCCCATCTCCCCCCATCCTTCCCCCATCCTTCTTATCCTCTTCTTCCCCTTCATCCTCTTGGTTTTCTTCCTCTTCTCCCCCTTTCCATTCTCCTCCATTATCCATCTTCTTCACTTTTCTTTCGCCGGAGTTGCAGGCAGCAACTCCAGCCATCTCCATTCTCCTCAGCCACTACCGCACCTGTAGATCACACCGTCTTTGAAGATCCTTCACGACCAGTCAATCCATGGAGCACTCCTTGCTCCATAGCGCTTCTTCTATACGCAGGCTCGTCATCTCAACCATCTCAAGCGTGGTCTGAAACCCTACAAAGCTCCACCGTCGTCTTCCCTTTCCGGGCACCAACAGCGCCTCCATCCACTAGCGAACCACCCCTGTACGTCCTCCACTTGCAGACCGAGTTGCAGGTCTGCCACTCAACCCTTGGCCGAACCTGCAACTCCGTTAGAAACAGCACCAGCTTGTCTCCACCTGTTGCATGTTCGCCTCCGCCTCCTCCATCATCACCTCCTCCCACCTGCAACTCTCATCTCATGGATGGGAGTTGCTGCTGCAACCAACCTCCATCCTCCACGTTGCAGTCTTGCAACACCCTCCAAGCCTCCACCTGCAAGCAGCCACCATTCGAGATCTCTCCCAAGAGAAATCGCTGCACCTGTTGCTCCACACTGCCCTCCACGATCTGATCTCCTCAGTTGGGATTGTGGTGATCTTCCTCCTTCACGGTTTAAACTGTGAAAGCCTGTTGGCCAAAAAAAGAAGAAAAAAAAAAGAAGAAAAGAAGAAAAGAGAAGAAGAGAAGAGAGGAAGGAGGAGGGAAGAACGCCATCACCTGTTGTTCCTCTCCACCTCAGTCTGCTCATCCATTCACCAAGAACCAGCGCCTCCTTGCTGCTGGTGTGAACACCGCCATCACCACCTTGCTGCCCGCCATTAACTTAGGCGAACCTAGTTCACATTATCTTGCCAGCTTCTCCATCACGGTAAGCTTGTCACGAACAGCCACTAAAGGCCAGCAACATCTCCTCCTCATCCAACCCGTTGGATCTAATCAGCCACTCCTCATGGTCAGTAAGTGTCTAACCTCTTCACTTTTTATCTCTCTCTAGGAAACCCCTTTAGTTTCAATTTTCTCTCTCTTGTTTCTCTCACATCTCTTAGGTGTCTCTCTAAACTCACTTTCTCTAATTTTTGCCTTCTAGATGAATGTTTATTTTGCTTGTTGAATTGGTGTAATGAATTTTAATCATTTAATAAAATAGTTTGATTATTATGTTTTGATATTTTAGGTCTCATTTCAGTGCATTTTAGCCTATTGTAATCTCAGAAAGAATGTTTTAAATCCCGACCTCTCACCAGTCTTATTTCTCCGTGCTTTTCTAGCAAAATTCCATCATTTTATGTTCAAAGTTGCGCTAATCCGACTAATCTCGAGTGTGGATCGACATCCAACACGAATCCCTATACAAAGAATTGCATATTTTGCAGGGTAAATCTCAGATAAAATTACAAATAAGTTGAAAATAGGGTTTCTGTAACCAACGACGCGGAAAAATCCTACTTTCAGGAACCAACATAGACTCAGTCCAAGTAGTAGTACCTTAAAAGAACTTTACATACAAGGCGTGAGACCCTTCCATCATCATTGCCGTCGTAATCATCATCATCATTAGAGAGTCCCAACTCAGGTCATAAATGACCCAAATCGACAAGCTCCTGACAACTCCAACAGACATGCTCCTAAGAGCTTGAAATCAGATCGGATAATTGTTAGTTTTTACTGCACATTGCTTTTACTCTTTTTGGAGGCAAATCATCTTCCAATGACCTCCACCTCCACCTCCACCTCTGAGAGGGGGCTACGTGGGTATCATATTTTTACAAATATCCCAATGACTAATTGACATGTATCACCCTATTGCGCACCAGACTACATCATATCGTTACTTGCGCTACACTGGATCATTCTTTTATCGTCGGCATTAGTACAGTTCTATTGGGGAGAAAAAATGTATTCTCCTATAAATAAACCCTTCCACCATTGAAATTGTGGAGAAAAAGAGTTGTAACACCAAGAGATGAATTGTAACCCAAAAAGATAGTAGATTGCCTCCATTGATGAGATCGAGGATGTAGTCGACCGGATTCTGGTGACGAACCTCGTAAAAAAGCTTGTATCTCCCTAACCTTCTCTTTTTACCACTCTATCACTTTTGTCGATGTGGATGTGAATCTCGAGGGTAATTCGACGATTACATATTAGATTTTGCACCAACAACGACCATGGCCACGACTTTGTGAGATAAGAAGAGCAGTAGTAGGCTTAAGCGGGAGGAATGATACACCTCCAGACGCTATTCTCAAATATGAATCATGTTGTATACTTCTTAAAAGGAAGGTGTGTGTGTATAATGGTTTGTACGGTGCAACAATCTCTCGATCAGTCATGGTTGTTGAATGAGAGATAACTCATTAGAGAGCTGTTAGATTCGATCTATGCATTTAGTGATGACGAACATTTGTAAATGGTAGAGAGTTCGTGCTTGATTTGGTAGAAACGTGCATTAGTTTGAGATGTGTAAGCCCTATCGAGAACCTCTAAGTTGATCAAGCAATCTTATAGCTAATCACCTATGCAAAAACAGAAGGTGTCATCGTGGTGTGTAACCAACTAAGAAGGACTTGATCCTTATTTCCCCACTCAAAAAGGCTGGATTAACAGTGGTTTTCGAATCCAATGTTATATATTCATCTGGAATAGAGAGTGGGCCATTAACCATGGCCAACATGTCAGTCCCTTACAAGATTGGGAGAAGCTGATTTTTTCAGAGGATGAAGCTGGATTGATCAAATTTAATACAAAAACTTTTGGTAGTGCCGAGGGAAGGAGTACGTGGCTAGAGAAGACGAAGCCATTAGAAGAGGACATGATGAGAAGAAAAAAAGGGGACCAGAAGTCGAGGTCATGGTGGCTCTGATACCATATAGAATCTCAGATGTAGGTAAGTTCCCAACTTGTCTTGGAATTGTATTCTTATTCTATTTATAAAGATTGTTACAACTATACAATGGGTTGAGAGAGATTTGCTCTCAATTACAAAATGCGTGGTGAACACATTAGGAAACAACAGCTCACAATAGGACAACATACAAGTTTTTAGAGTGACAACTTAAGGAGGGAGGTTGATTATCCTAACAATAGAAAACAAGTTAATTTATGACCCAAAGCATTTCTCTTAATTCGAATAATTGTCTAATTAGTGGTTGAATTTTATTTCCAAATTTAAAAAATAAACAACCAACTGTTAGATTTTGTGATTGCGACCATTTACTGACATTATACGCTTTGTCGGAGTATTGCTTATTGGAGTTTCTTGGCCGGCCAACCACCATAATCGTCAAAATTTGAGTTAAGGTGTTGGAGTCAAGGTGCCCTACCAAACACGGCCCAAAAGCCACGGGTAAGTTCGCTTTTTCAAATTTGGTACCTCAAATTTCGAGTAAACCTTCTTCAATGGCACCTGCAGTCAACGACGCCACTGAAGCCAATACGAGCCACATTACTAGCCGAATGGATGTTTGGCCAATCACTAGTTGGACGTACAAACAAAAAATCAGCTTGATTAGTGATTTAAAACCTTTCGATCTTTGTACCTAAATAATGCTCAAATTCCTACAGTTAAAATCAACCACGATCAGGTTTATTTTTGGTGTGTAGGTCCACCTAGTGATTGGCCAAACATCTACACTGTTAGTGTCCTCTTAAGAATGTGTCACGTGGCTCAAATCGAGGGCCATTTCTTCACCTGAATGTCTTCAGTTTCTGCCTGACTTCGATTTCTTCCACTTGTAACAGATCAGGGTCTCTGCAACTCCTCGAAAGCGAACACATTCCAACCCAGTGTCCGGAGAAGAGACATACGGGCAGAGAAGAAGTTATGAACTCATCCATGGATTCCAACCAACTCATTGATTATCTCACCGCTCACATCGCTCTCTACCACTCCTCCACTCGTTCAACCTCTCCATCTCCTCCAAATCCTAGAGCTTCAATACTCCGCTGGTTTTCATCTCTCAACGCCCACCAACGCCAAGCATCTCTCACTATCGTAGATTTAAAATTCACCGAAATTCTCCTCGAAATGCAGACTAAGCTACGTACCCACGGTCATGGTTGTTTCATCATTCTTCCCGATCTCCCCTCTCGCGACCGCCCCTCCCTCCCCAGCCTCTGCTTTCGAAGTTCTAGAGGACTCTTAGCTAGGGCAAGCGCTTCGAACGAGTTCGAACTGTCAATTTATCGTGCTGTTCAGTTATTTGGTTCGAGCGAAGGAGAGCAAATTGATTCTATCACTGTTCGTGAAGGTTTTGTTGGGGATTTGGATCGGTTTGTTGCGGTGATGGATGGGGTTTCAAATGGGGGGTTTCTGCGGGGGGAAGAGAGTGCGTTGGGTTCAACTTGGGAGGAATTGCCGTGGTTGAAGGCAAAGGGGTATTACAGTGTGGAGGCATTTGTGGCAAACAAGCTGGAATTAGCATTGAGGTTGTCGTGGTTGAATTGTAATGGAGGGAAGAGACGAGGAGCGAAGTCGAAAGAGAAGGCAAGTGCTGCGGGTGTGGCAGCAAATGTGTACTGGAGGAAAAAGGGTTGCTTGGATTGGTGGTCTGGGTTGGATCCTGGAGTGAGGAAGAAGATCTTTCGAATAGTTTTAGGCAAAGCGGCCAAATCACTGGTACTTATCAGGAACTTGGCTCTTCAATGTAGTTTTGATTCTTCTTTGTTGAATGATTTTCACTTTTATTTGGAAAAAAATAGGAAAGGGATCTTATGTTTGCAAGGTACAGTAATGTTGAACTCTAGGAAGTTAAAAAAAAGAGCATTTTCTTGACATTTCAGCAAAGTAGTACTTTCAACATGGGAGCGTTGATCAATAAAAAACTGAATTATGCCTGTATTCATAGCCTTCTATTCATAGTTTTTAATGTCACACAACTGAGATGCCCGCATGGTCTTGCCCTGCTTGAGTTTGGCCACGAATTTGAGTTCTGTAGTCATATGGAATGTAGAGATAAGTTAATTCTTGGTTAACACCCCCTTCAAGTTGGTCTGGGAGCACAGCATGCCAACTAGAAACATATGGTCAGGAGGCAAGGATTTAAATTCCATTTTGGACTACGTTTCGGCCCATGTCGAAACCAATAATTTAAGCCGAAATTTCGATTTTTTGGTGAAATTCTATTAAAAACTCAAATTTTGGTGATTTCAGTAAAGTCCGAAACCCAAATTTCGGGCATGCCGAGAAATTTTGGTGAAATTCTATTAAAAAACTCAAATTTTGGTGATTTTTGGTACAGTCCGAAACCCAAATTTCAGGCCGAAATTTCGGGCATGCTGACGAAATTTAAAACCTTGTCAGGAGGTCTTGGCTTGTTGAAGATGTTTTCGACTTAAATGGGGAAAATTTTGTGGAGAGATCACATTGTGTTGAAACTTCATATTGGTGATGTGGCAGTTGTGGTATGCTTTCTTTACACGTGGAATGCAAGTATTGAAATATTCTAGATTCGTTACCACAGGGAGGAGCTGTAGGATATAAAAAAGTGAACAGGTAAAAGAAAGCTTTGGAACCATACATCGACCAGTCTTGATTATTTCCAGCACAGGTTTTAGTTCTTTTGCATAATGTATGTTTGCTTGCAGCGATTTGGTTTGAAATTCAGTCAGATTAATAAAGCCCTGGCTTATTGTGCTTGGGACAGAGATTGTCCCACATAAGTTTCAATGCTCCAGAAGAAGCTAAATGTGTCATTCATGGGGGCTACAGTGACAAAATGGTGTTAGGGTTGGGAGCACTAGTAGCCAGGTGGATAATGCAGACCACACACTTTTAAGTGGGAAAGAAAAAAAGAGAAAATTGAAGTACCTGTTTAGGGAACTAGCAAGTTCACAAATTTTCATCAAACAGCTGGCAATTACGAGAGAAGAGCCCTACATAAATAAGTGATTGCCAAACCTTAAACAGATGCCTTAAAAAATACTTTACACAGAGCTTGACCCACAAGTAATCTCATCATAACCAACTAACTAGCCCTCCTTCACCAAGAAATCTGACTGATGTACCAATTAAGAAACTTATCTAACAAGAAAACTAATAACTGGTTTTCCTGCACAAACAAGTTAACTACTTAACATCCTCTTAATAATTTATATAGTTCTTTTGTATACTGGGGTTTTCCACCTTTATTTCTATAAATATACTTTTTTTGCTTATAAAAAAATGGAAAAGCTAGTGGAAGAGAATTCTTCTCTTCAAGGCCCTAAAATCTTCAAAGATCAATTGTCAGGACTTGTAGTGGTTGAAGGGGACTCCTAGAGTGTGATGAAGTGGGCAAAAGGTGGCCAGAATAGCTTGTAGAGACTTCTTAAGGGTTAGTCTTTGGGTTTTTGTCATACTTTAAGAAAGGGAAATCAAGTTACTGATTTACTAGGAAAAAATGCTCTATACAGAGAGTTAGATACTCTTTTTACGTAGGGAATTCTCTTCTCCAAGTTTCTGTATATTACCCTTATATTTAATGGAATATACTGGTCGTTTATCAAAAGAAAAACAAAGTCCTCACATACTTAAAGGCATGCTAATGTCATACCAGAGTCCTGAGACAAAAATAGTATAAATATGGTATTTTTATACATAAGTTCTATTCCCTAGATTTTGTACCTTTATTTGGTACAGTTTTGCCATTTATCGAAAGAAAACTGAGTACACAGGGCCTCCAATGCATACAACACACAACAGTTATCAACGCTGTCAGTTGCAGGTGAGCAATAAGTCTTGCAATGGAAATCCTCTTGAAGCACTTGAACTTGCTAGGGCAAACTCAGTTTTGCTGAACCACCAAAACCTAGCTGTAAAAAAGCATAGACCTGATCACTGATTTTGTACATAGGGAATTCTTTTCCCTAATATATTTATCTTCTCTTTATCCTCAGTCCAATTTGCGATTTATTTAAAAAAGAAAAAAAAGAAAAGAAAAGAAAAAAAACCAAAAGCCTAAACCTAAACCTAATCAGCCTATGGATGCACACGCAGGAGACAAAATAGGCCAAACTAGCATGAATACATGATGTATTGTGGTATGTTGGTTGGCTATGTCATATGTGCCAAAAGATGCTTTTGAATTAGTTGGCTATGCATAAAGAAAGCGGCAAAGAATCTTTACGGTCATAACGGACATTCTGGAGGGATCTTTTTAAAGAAATTTTTCATTAGATAGTGAAGCATTTTGACCCATAGAATCCAGGTTTAACCCTGTCACCAATACCTGCATAGATTCATAACTGAAACTTATGCAATAACATGACTACTTGACTGTCTAAATGTTTTGGGTTTCAATCAGACTTGGAGGCATCAAAGTCACTTCTGGGTCCACCATGTCATGGAATCCCAGGAATACTTCCATAACCAGTAGCGTCGATGTGTTGTTTTTACTTTCAATAGACCTGATAATGGCAATTCGGCAAGAAAGACATAAGAAAAAATGAAAAATGTTGAGACATGTACACCAGCTCGTGCGGTTCAAATTTAATAGGAACTCCTACTAACATGGGAGGCGATAAGAGGGGTAGAGCTTTAGATCTACCATCTTGCACACAATGCTTACGTGGGAAGAACTGTAGCGAATTACTGGAACAGGAATTTGACCTTCAACTAAACATCCATGTGCAATAATCAATTACTTAATGCTAGTCTTGCAACTCATTTATCTTAGTGAAATTGTCAGAATTGAATGGTCAACATTATATTTGCTTAATGACTTTATCATAGTATGGCCATCTAATTTTGCAAAATATGGCTAATCGGAAGTTACCTAAGCAGTTTGGTGTAGCTATGGAAGAATTTTACTGCAATCTGAAGTCATTTGTGCTTGAACTTGTACTTATTTTTAACCTGGAAATCTCGATTCACCGTATGTGCCAACGAATCAACAGCAGTAGTTTGCCCTTCATTGATGGTTCATTATTTTTTCAGGGACAGTTAAGTTTCTCTGCCTGTTTATGACTTGAGACTGTGAATCTATGTATCAGCTTATACTTTCTTTCAACTGTTAAAACCATACCTATTTAATCACTTAAGGGTCCTGACTGTTGAAAATTGTAAGTTGGCAGACAAATGAGATTATGCAAGGAGAAAATAGCGCCTTGAAGGGTGAAATGCGGCTCTTCCGTATGGGAGCAGAGCAGCCAATGAAATACAGCTCTACTGTATCACGTCAGAGGACCGTCCCGTCCGTGTTAGCAGCCGACGCAGAATTTTGCTCGTCCATCAACCTGGATGCAATATCTGGAAAACCTACTTCCTTATCCAATATTTTCAATTGCTTGCTTTTACTTCAGGAGATCTCTGCTATGATATTAGCATTTCAGTGTAGCGAATATGAAAATGAGAAGCTATTTTTCAGTACGTTGGGTTCTATTGATACCATTTCAGATTGGATATTGAGGAAACTTCGACAGTTGCTCATGGTTGTTTCAAGTGATTGTATAAAGCTTGAACTTCTAGGGGGGGATAATTTGAAATCCCCACTGAATAAATCCAAAGAGAAGCTTGGTGTATGTAGCCGGAAAGGAAAGGGGAAGAGTCGTAATCTGAAAAAGCTAAATCCTGTGCCGAAGTCGTCTGGAGCTGATTTGGCAATGGAGAAGCCTCTCGAGGTATCATATTCCTTTTTCATGAACTTCTCTGAAATATTTTCCTGTACATGAAGTTGTATCTTGACTCATTCCAAAGGGTTACTTCCAGGATCATGGATGTGAATTGACCCATAGAGGGACTGCAGATCTATCGAAGGCTAATGGGATGTCTAGTACACTTAAGGAGAAGGATCGTCAAAAGGTGACCTCATTGTCAGGAGTTGAGATGGTAACGGTATCTCCGTTCATTTTGATTTTCTTTCTTATGAATGATGCCAATAATTTATAACCCCATTTTCTTGTCATTAGGAACGTGACAAAGGATTGGTTGATGGAAAGGATCAAACTATTGGAAAGAAGAGTAGGAAAGAAAGCACTAGGAGAAAATCCTCGAGCTTCATAGAACCAGTTATGCCTGGAAATTCTGATGTAAAAATCCTACAAGCTACCTCCCAGTCTGTTACTTTTCAAAATGAGATTGCACAATATAGCTGTTTATCTGATTCTCCAACTGTTCACAACATATCAAATGATCTTTCAATTGGTAGTAACAAATTGACACCAAATTCAAGTTCTTGTAATTCTGTCAATAAGCCTAATACAGAGGATACTACTGAAGTGGCCCTAAACACTGAAGAAGATTCTATTGCTGGTTCTACTGAAGGTAGCTTTCATCTTGGAAGTTGCATTGTTTCTTCCAGAGGGGACACTTTAGATTCTAAAATAATACCCTCTGTTATGCCTGTACTTGAACTTGATAATGTTATTTGCAATAAGGAGATTAAGCATCGACACTCTGGACAGTCCAGTGATACTGCTTCACTACCGGTTGTTTCTCCAAAATCAATTGAAGCTGTTGAATCAAATGAAGAAACTGCCCCGTTTCAGAGGCAAAGTGGAAACTATTATGCTCATGGCCCCACAAGTTCCTTGGGATGCGCATCATATGAGTGGCCTAGTGTAGCACCTGTTCATTTCCCATCCGTTAACTCACAGCATCTCCCGGCTGCCACAGATAGATTGCATCTGGATGTTGGTCGCAACTGGCGTAAACACTTCCACCAATCCTTTGTATCCACGAGGCATCAGGCAATAAATCCATCAATTGAAGGTGGGCGCAGCCGAATCATGCCTCGAACTTTGCCAATGAGTTTAGATTGGCCCCCAATGGTAAGAAGTGCTAGTAGATTGACCCCATCCATGGCTTGTAACTATGATTCTGGATTTATCCCAAGGTTGCAGCCTTCGTACCGGCAGGGTTTCACACCTCATGGACTGCAGCTTAATGGAACAATGGCCGAGGATGAAAGGAAATATTCAGGTGATATTATGGACTCATGTGATTTAACGAATGCACCAGAACTAACAGATGATTGCGAAAGCCATTGGATATCAGAAGAAGAATTTGAGGTGCATGCATTTTCAGGAAGAGATTATAACCAGTACTTTGGTGGTGGGGTGATGTACTGGAATACTTCTGATCATGCAGGCACTGGTTTTTCTCGTCCTACTTCTCTTAGCTCTGAGGATAGCTCCTGGGCATGGCATGAAGCAGATTTAAATAGAGCTATTGATGATATGGTTGGCTTCTCTTCTTCCTATAGTACTAATGGTTTGACTTCTCCACCTGCCGCTCCTTTTATTTCTCCATTTGATTCTTTGGGACACCAGGCCCTTGGCTACGTTGTGCCTGGAAACGATTTAACTGGAAAGGTACTCCACCCCTCATCAGTGGTAACAGATGGAGTTCTGGAAGAGAATGTCTCTGGATCTTTGGCCAATTCATCTGGTGGTGTTGTAGAGGGGCAGACTGGAGATTCGCTTCCATACCCCATTTTGCCGCCAATTATCATTCCAAATATGTCGAGAAAGGGATCAAGATCTGATTTCAAGCTTAGTCATGATCATAAAAGTCCCTGTGTCCCTCCTACTAGACGGGAGCAACCTCGGATCAAGCGACCACCATCACCTGTGGTGCTTTGTGTTCCACGAGCTCCATGCCCCCCTCCACCATCTCCTGTTGGTGAATCGAGAAAACGAAGGGGCTTCCCAACTGTGAGATCTGGTAGCTCTAGCCCAAGGCACTGGGGCATGAGAAGTTGGTACCATGATGGAACTAATTGTGATGAAGCTCGCCTTTGTCTGGAAGGCACAGAAGTTATTTGGCCTTCATGGA
The DNA here is from genome assembly GCA_035048495.1 of Euptelea pleiosperma. Taxonomy (NCBI): domain Eukaryota; kingdom Viridiplantae; phylum Streptophyta; class Magnoliopsida; order Ranunculales; family Eupteleaceae; genus Euptelea; species Euptelea pleiosperma. The sequence continues at coordinate 13,688,033 of CM068553.1, forward strand.
GAAACAAAGGCCTTTCAGCTACTCCAATGATTCAGCCTCTACCGGGGGCTTTGCTACAAGAACGCTTGATTGCAATTTCCCAACTGGCTCTTGATCAGGAACATGTAAGTATTTTATCAGCAAAGTTCAGTACCTATCGTATAGTATGGTGCTCTGATGCATTTCATTGGTTGATAATGAAATGACATACTACAGCCAGATGTTGCATTTCCTCTGCAACCTCCGGACTTATTGAAATGCCCTGCACATAAGGTGTCTCTTTCTTTGATGCATAGCCTCCTTCATGATGAAATCGATTCTTTTTGCAAGCAGGTATGAAGCTAAATAATGCTGTTATATGATACTTTTTTTTTTTAAATAATTTTCAAGATCAGCAACTAAGTTTTCCACAAACACGTGATTTTGAGCTTATGCCTCTGCTAATAATCTAAGTACCTTGACCAAGATATCTGATGGTTCATATTCTATTTTGGAATCTAAGGTCGCTGCTAAGAATTTGATTAGAAAGCCCTATATTAATTGGGCTGTAAAGAGAGTTGCACGGTCTCTCCAAGTCCTATGGCCTCGATCAAGGACAAACATCTTTGGTTCAAACGCAACTGGTTTGTCCCTTCCAACCAGTGATGTGGATCTTGTGGTTTGTCTTCCTCCAGTACGGAATTTGGTAAGAACAATATTTTATGAAATTGCTCTGAATTACTTTCACCACTTATGCTGGTTTCTTAATAGTCGAGTCTGTGAAAACTTACGGCTGGAGTCAATTGTAGGAACCTATTAAAGAAGCTGGGATTTTGGAGGGACGTAATGGTATAAAAGAAACTTGCCTTCAGGTACCGCATTGGTGCTGTGTTCCCAACACCGGCAATTGGTGGCATGTTTGATACTTCAATGGTTCTTTCTGTTTTAAATATTTCACTTTTATGCCTTACATCGCTTTCAGAAAAAGCTCTGAAACTTGGAAATTTGTTGTGCCAATGCTTAAGTGTTTTCTGGAAGCACTCAAATATTCATCTTTTATCTATATGGATTTGTGCTGAGGAAAACATCAAAAGCCCGCTGCTCTTTCATGGATGAGAATTGCAGTGTTTCCTGGAAGGAGCATACATTTCCAATCATCCTCATATACGTCTTAACATTACATACGAATAGGATGAAACCAGTGTAGTTAGAGATGAAATATAAAAACATTTATTTTTAGGGTTAGGGTTTGATGATGAGAAAAGAAAGAAGATGGATAAGAAAAGAATTGAGGAGTGGGAGACACGAATAGTTTCACCCACAACACGACCCCCCTCTGTTTATTTATACTTCATAATAAAATAGAAAATGGCAATATTGTCCTTGTATAAACCGAATAACTACAAATAACTTAGTAAATAGAAAAAGACAAGTATATCCTTTTTCAACACTCCCCCTCAACTTGGTACGTAGATATCTGTTATGTTTAACTTGCATAAAATCCCAAACAATTTAGCCTTGGTAACACCTTTGGTAAAAATGTTTGCTCCTTGCTCCCCTGACTTCACAAATGGAGTACAAATTTGGCCTGTCTACAATTTTTCTTTGATAAAATGCTACTGCAATCTGCTTGGTTCTATCATGCTGTAAGGGATTATGTGCTATGCGATAGCTGCCTTATTATCACAATAAAGGCTCATCAGACTTGGTGCATTAAAACCTAGTTCCAATAGGAGAATTCTTAGCCAAAGAATCTCAACACTTGACCTTGCAACCACAGATTGTTTCTTACTCATTCAAGTTACTAGATTAAACCCAACAAATGTGCACTAATCGGATGTAGATCTACGATTTGTAACCCAACCAGCCCAATCTGCATCTATAAATGCCTCTATCCTTGGATGGCCATGCTTGGAAACTATAAGCCTCTCCGTGGTGATGACTTTGGGTATCAAAGTATCCTGTGGGCAGCCTCAAGATGAGTTGTCTTATGCCAATGCATAAACGGGCTAACAACATTGATAACATATGCAATATCTGGACATGTAAGTGATAGGTATATCAACCTCTCTAGTAACCTCTAAAAGCACCCAACATCGATTAGAGGTTGGCAATCTTGATCATTCATACCATGATTCTGTTCAATTGGAGTATCCACAGGTTTAGCTCCAAGTTTCCCCATCTTTATGAGAAGATAGTTGAAAACCCGAGAACACTATTAGGGTTTGACCGTTTGAGAGAGAAAGAGAGAGTTTTGTGAAGAGGAAGAAAAAATTATCTTCTCTCTTGCCTTTCATTGATATATGTATACACTTATAAGAATGAATAATTACATGTATGCCTTTTAAAAAAATAATTACAAACATGCCATTACATGAGAATATAATTACAATTGTGCCATTAAGTGACACAAAAGGTCCAACAACACTCAATCTCAAGTTGGAGCATATTTGTTTATGATGCCTAACTTGCTAAAGAACATTTTGAAGACGAGAGGGCCTAAGGGCTTTAGTAAATATGTTTGCCAACTGTCTGGAGGTGTGCATGTATAGAGTAGAGATCAACCCAGACACAATTCTTTACCTAACAAAGTGAATGTCTACTTCGATATGCTTAGTCTTCTCATGTAGAATTGCATCCGATGCAATATGAATTACTGCTGGTTATTACAGTGTAGTGTCATAGGAGTTGTAACAAGAAATCCCAGCTTAGCTAGGAAAGTTCTCAACCACATGAGCTCGACATCCACGAGCAATAGCTCAATACTCGACTTCGACACTCGATCATGAAACAACTGGTTGCTTCTTACTCTAAAGTGACTAGGTTGCCACTTAAGAACGTGCAAAAACCTGAAGTGGAGTGTCTATCCGAGTATCCCTTTACGTCTAGGTAATCATGTCTAGAATAAAGGATCCCATAACCAGGACTCAACTTGAGATACCGAAGGATATGATGAACAACCTCAAGATGGGGCACACGTGGTGAGTGCATGAACTGGCTTAAAATACTCACAACATGAGTGATATCAGGACGCATAACTTCCTAACAAGTCGCTTATACATCCCTGAGTCAGTGAGCGTATCACATTTTTTAGCATGAAGAGGGTGATTTGGTTCCATAGGAGAGGAAGCAATGCGAGTTCCCAACTTCCCCATCTCATTGAGGAGATCAAGAACACATTTATTTGGGATATGAGGATGCCTTTAAAGGAACGATCAACTTCAATTCCTAAGAAATAACGAAGTGGTCCAAGATCTTTGATCTCAAAGGCTTGTCTCATGGTCTTCTTTACATGACTGATGTAGGCATCATCTCTTGTAATGATGATGTCATCTACATACACGAGTAGGATAGTACGACCCTTCTGTCGCGAATGAACAAACACGGTATGTTCAACATGAGAGTTTTTGAAAATATAGACCTCTTTTGCGCCGTCACCATGAAAAAATCTTCACATCATGATGATAGAGAGGCCATCCTTGATTAGCTGCAATGGAGATGAGAACCCTGATAGAGTTAAGTTTGGCAACTGGAGCAAAGGTGGCCGTATAATAAACTCATAAATTTGTGTGAAGCTTTTCGCAACAAGGCACGCCTTATAGCTCTCAATAGACCCATTTTCACGATGCTTAGCAGTGTAAACCCACTTGCAACCAACGGGTTTCTTTCCAGGAGGTAAGGAGATAAGATTCCACGTGCCATTTTTCTCAAGAGCTTCAAGTTCTTGACCCATAGTTGCTTTCCATTTAGGATGTTGCGATGCTTCAAAAGTGGAACAAGGAATGGTAATAGAAGAGAGAGCACTCAAATATGCATGATAAGGAGAAACAACATGATAGGATACAAAACGAGAGATATCGTGAGAAGTACATGTCTAGTAACCCTTGCGGAGAGCAATAGGTTAGTCGGAATAAGGAATAGGAACTGTAGAGGGACCAGGGAAGATAATACCTAAGTCAGAAGGAGGTCCTGGACACGGAGATGTGATGTGAGGCATGTCTTGTGGTCGTCTAGTATAAACGATTAGCTCCTTTTCATGTTGCATAGAGATAAGAGAATTTGGAGAAATAGAAATAGGCAAGGGAACACCTATATCCATAAGAGGAGATGAAAAATATGGAGTGTCTTAAAAAAATGTAACATCCATAGAGACATGAAATCACCTATGGTTAGAATCAAAACATGGATAGCCTTTGTGTTGTGTGGAGTACCCAACAAAGACACTTTATGGAGCGGTTATCCAACTTATGTGTAGTAGGACTCATGTTCTGTACAAAGCATGTGCAACCAAACACTTTAAGAGGAATCAAAAAAGGAGATATATCTAGCATAACAAGTTGTAAGGGAGACTTTCCATCAAAAACCCGAGATGACATTCTATTGATGAGATAACAAGCAGTAAAAAGAGCTACGTACCAATATAGAGGAGGGACATCCATACCTCGTAGGAGAGAGCGAGCCACTTCCAAAGGATGGCGATTCCTGCACTCACCTTTCCCATTCTGCTCCCGAGTACGGGGGAAAGAAAACTGATGATCAATGGCATGCTCCCAAAGGTAACTGATACAAGGATGAGAAACATATGTGAAACAACCATTTACCCCAAAGGATCGACCTGTTAGGAAAGGCGAAACAACTATCTATACCAACTGGTCGTCGGGTCAACACAATACGTGCGCGGGAACACGTCATCCGCTAACACTCCTCCTCAGCGGGAATACACTCCGCTACAGACCTGAACCCGCGACCTCCTAGGCTTTAAGGCTCTGATACCATGTGAAACAACCATTTACCCCAAAGGATCGACTTGTTTGGAAATACGAAACAACTATGTATACCAACGGGTCGTCGGGTCAACACAATACGTGCGCGGGAACACATCATCCGCTAATAACATACTCCCCCCATTATCGAAGCGAAGGGCAAGAATGTTCTAGCTGAATCGAGTTTGGACCATTTTATGAAAGATATGAGATCGAGTTCGGTGGGAGCGCTTGATTTTGTAGTTGTTAGCTCTTCTTGTTGGGCCGTCTGTGGGTGGTGGGGTATTGGGGGGTTTGTTTTTTGGTTTTGCCTTTTCTTCTAGTGTATAGTATCTTAGTGGGGCCTTCTTAGCCCTGCCTTTAATGCAAATCTTTTATCCATCAAAAAAATAGAAGTAACAAATTAATGTAAGCCATCAAGAGAAGTAAGAGGGCCAGGTCCCACACATCAGAGTGAAGGAGAGAAAAAGAGACGGTAAGTCGATTCATATGTGGAGGATAAGTAGCGCGAACATGCTTGGATAGCTGACATACATCACATTGCAATTGTTTTTTCTTACAAAATGGACGAAATTCTTGAAACATAACACTCAAGGTTTGTGAAGGAACATGTCCTAAGCGGACATGCCAAAGGGCAATGTTAGTATCACTATGATCAACCGAATGATAAAACGTAGGATTATGAGTTGGTGGTGGTCCCTTTTTAAGAGAAAGAGGCCTTCATTCTCACATCTCGTAACAAAAATTCTCCTTGACTGTAAGTCTTGAAAAATGCAATGAGTGGGAAAGAATGTCACACTGCAGTTTACATTTTTAGTGAGGCTACTAAGATATAATAGGTTAGAAGTGAGATGTGGAACATCAAGAACATCAGATAAGGACATGGCTGAGGATAAAGTAGATGTACCAACATAAGCGACCGGGGTAAGAGACCATCTACAAGATGCACAGAAGCACAAGTAGTGGATGATGATGTAGGGGAAAGAAGATGATGGTTACCTGTCATGTGATTAGAAGCTCCTAAATTGATGATCCAAGAGGTAGATTGAGAAGAGGCATGCAGTGGATCTGGGAGTCGAAGCTAGAGAGGTGCCATGTTTCTCCCTTTAATCTTGAAGTTCCAGAAAATCTGCCCCTACTCATGGAAACCACCTTGCCCGATGTAGGTGTTGGGGTCTGCCCAATAGCTGAAACCGGCGGCTCAGGGACACATCATTTGTGAAGGCACTAGACTTTTAGGGTTTCGGGAAGAGAGGAGAAGAAGAGAAGAAGAAGAGAAGAAGGGAAAACGTTGGAGAGTAGTCCCTACCAACATCCTACAATATTATTTATATTACTAGGTCAAAACAATTACACCCACATTAATAATTCCACCCATCATATATCTTATATTCTATTCTACCTCATACTGACAACACTCCCCTTCAAGTTGGTGCATGAATATCGATCATGCCTAACTTGTCCAAACATGCCCGAAATGGAGCAACCGCAACACCTTTGGTGAGAACATCAGCCACTTGTTCTGACGTAGGCACGAACGATGTACAGATTACTCCTGAAGTAACTTTCTCGCGAATGAAATGTCTATCCACTTCGATGTGCTAAGTAAAATTTTGAACCATAGTAGCTCACATAGACCATGGGCCATAGATTGGAATTCGGCTTCCGCACTTGACCGAGCTACCACTTGTTGCTTCATGCTTCTCCAGGTTACTAGATTGCCTCTCACAAATGTGCAATAGCCTGAAGTAGACTGTCTATCGTCTTGGGCACCAGCCCATTCTGCATCGGTAAAGCCTTCAACCCTCGTATGCCCATGACGACGAAATAACAATCCCTTCCCTGGGGATGACTTCAAGTATCTCAAGATACGGTTAGTAGCTTCCAAGTGCGGTGTGCGAGGCGCGTGCATGTACTGGCTCACCACACTTACGGCATATGCAATATCCGGTCGTGTGTGAGCTAGGTAGATGAGGCGTCCCACGAGTCTCTGAAAGCTACCCACATCCTCAAGGAGTTCTCCTGATTGACCATCTAGCTAATGGTTTGCTTCAATCGGGGTATCAACAGGTCGTGCCCCCAACATGCCTGTATCCTAAAGTAAATCCAATACATATTTCCTCTGTCAGATGTATATTCCCTCATTTGATCTTGCAACCTCAATGCCCAAGAAGTACTTTAAGGTGCCTAGATCCTTAATTTCAAATTCAGCTGCCAAGAAGCTCTTAAGTCTGGAAATTTCTATTGCACAGTTCCCTGTGACAATAATGTCGTCCACATACACAATTAGGATGGTCGTAGTCCCCCCTACTCGTCTGATAAGAGTGTGTGGTCTGCCTAACCCTGGTTGTATCCCAATTGTTTAACTGCTCCGCTGAATCTTTCAAACCATGCTCTTGGTGACTGTTTCAAACCATACAAAGTTTTCTTCAACTTACACACTCTCTGCATGTCATCAGACACCCGAAACCCCGGAGGGGGCAGCATGTAAACCTCTTCCTTCAAGTCACCATGGAGGAATGCATTCTTAACATCGAGCTGTAGTAGTGGCTAGAATTGACTTGCTGCGAGTGAGAGAATAACCCGAATAGAGTTTAGTTTGGCTACAGGAGTGAATGTCTCCTTGTAGTCAATACCGTATGTCTGAGAATAGCCCTTAGCCACCAACCGTGCCTTGTATCTATCCACAGATCCATCCGGTTTGCATTTCACTATATAGACCCACTTACATCCAACCGGCTTTTTGCCCTGTGGTAACAGAAACCAGTTCCCATGTGTTGTTTTTTTCCAGTGTGTTCATTTCCTCAACCATCGCCTTCTTCCATCTCGGTTGTGCTAGAGCCTCTGTGACAGAAGGAGGAGTAACAGAGGACAGGGAGGTAACAAAAGATTTGTAGGATGGTGATAGGTTATTATAGGAAACAAAATTAGCAATAGGTTGTTGAGTACAAGATCGCTTCCCTTTCTGAAGAGCAATAGGAAGATCAGAACTACTATCACATATAGAAGGGGAAACCAAAGGGGAACCAAATGAGGGATTACCTGGATCCAGTGAGGAGTCTTGACCTTGACATTCAGGAATGGTCTTTGTCTCCCTTAGTCTACGACGAGTATAGACTTGCAGCTCCCCCTGCTTGTTAGTGTCTCTGTCATGCATAATAGTATCAATAACTGGATCATCTAATGTCACAGGCAAAGCAGGGGTCACATGCCGTTCCTTACACCAACTACTCTCCCCCTGAGGATCGGCAGGGCTAGTAGTGGAAAAAAAGGGAGCCGATTCCATAAAAGTGACATCCATAGTAACATACCTCTTTCGTGTGGGAGGATGATAGCATTTATGCCCCTTCGAGTTTGAGGAGTACCCTAGGAACACACATTTAAGTGCTTTAGGGTCCAACTTTGTCCGATGAGGGCCAAGGATATGGACGTAACAAACACAGCCAAAGATTTTCGGAGGAACCACAAATGGAGGACTAGAGGGACGAAGGAACTGAAAAGGAGTGCGGAACTGAAGACCGAGACGGCATACAGTTTATGAGGAGGGTGGCAAGAAGCACTGCATCAGACCAATAAGTTTTGGGAACATTGTACCACAAAAGGAGAGAACGAACCACTTCCAGTAAATGTCGATTTTTTCTTTCGGCCACCCCATTTTGTTGTGGGGTGAATACACATGAATTTCGATGCTCAATACCTTGCTCTGCCAAGCACAACTTCAACCCCCCATACATGTACTTGTTGTAATCTTGGATCGTAACCAGGATAAGAGATTAGTGTTAGAGATGGAAGAGAGGAGAGGTGAAGAGAATAGGGGAAAGAGGAGAAATCGTGTAGAGCTTAGAATAGCCTACACGATTTCACCCAATATATATATTAAGTGAAGTTTTACAATATTACAAGGGCCCCCTGTAGAATATAAGATATTACAAGTAGGTCCCTAACAACACTCCCCCTCAAGCTGGTGCGAAGATATCTATCATGCCCAGCTTGGATAACAGGTGCTCTAAGATCCCTTTAGTAACACCTTTAGTTAACACATCTGCAACTTGATCAGCAGTATGGACATACGGTGTGCAAATAAGTCCTTGACCAAGCTTCTCTTTGATGAAGTGACGGTCTACCTCAATGTGCTTTGTCCTGTCGTGTTGAACTGGATTATGAGCAATGCTGATGGCTGCTTTATTGTCACAATACAGCTGCATAGACCCTTTGACAGGATATCCGAGCTCACTGAGCATAGTCTTCAACCATAGAAGCTCACATACACCATGAGCCATAGAACGGTACTCTGCTTCGGCACTGGAGTGAGCGACAACTGGTTGCTTTTTGCTGCGCCAAGACACCAGATTACCCCCCACATACGTACAGTACCCTGATGTGGAACGTCTGTCAGTGACTGAACCTGCCCAGTCAGCGTCTGTATAAGCTTCAACTCGCAGGTGTCCATTCTTACTAAACAGGATACCCTTCCCTGGAGCCCCCTTAAGATAGCGTAACACTCGGTGTGCTGCTTCAAGATGTGGAGAGCGAGGGGCATGCATGAACTGACTGATGACACTGACTGCATATGCAATATCTGGTCGTGTCAGCGAAAGGTAGATGAGACGTCCAACAAGTCTCTGGAACTGGCCTGTATCAACAATGGGATTCCCGTCAACAAGATTTAGCCGATGTTGCTGCTCTATAGGCGTATCGGCTGGTTTAACTCCCAAGTTTCCTGACTCTCGAAGGAGATCAAGTACATACTTTCTTTGTGAGATGAACACACCCTGCTTTGACCTAGCAACCTCAATGCCTAGAAAGTATCTCAAGGTTCCCAGATCCTTGATTTCGAACTCTGTGCCGAGGTATTTTTTCAATTTACAAACCTCATCTGGGTCATCTCCTGTGACCACGATATCATTCACATACACAATAAGAGCAGTAAGACGACCTTGACTTCTCTTAATGAAAAGAGTGTGGTCCGCCTGACTCTGCGAGTAGCCAATCTTCTTGACTGCAGAACTGAACCTCTCGAACCAAGCCCTTGGTGACTGTTTAAGCCCATACAAGGCTTTCTTCAGTCTGCACACAAGTTCCTTACTCCCAGTCGGACTGAACCCCGGAGGACCTGTCATGTAGACCTCTTCCTCTAGATCACCATGGAGGAAGGCATTCTTGACATCCAACTGGTGGAGGGGCCAAGAAAAATTTGCCGCTAGAGATAACAGAACTCGAACTGAGTTCATCTTGGCCACAAGAGCAAACGTCTCTTGGTAGTCAATCCCATAAGTCTGTGTGTACCCTTTTGCAACGAGACGGGCCTTGTACCTGTCGATGCTTCCATCTGCTTTGTATTTCACTGTATATACCCACTTGCACCCCACGGGTTTCTTTCCTCTAGGCAATGGAACCAAATCCCAAGTACCATTCTTTTCTAGAGCTGCCATCTCCTCTAGCATGGCTGCTTTCCACTGAGGCTGGCTAAGGGCATCTGAGACACCGGATGGCAGAGCGACACTGGATAGGGAAGTAGCAAATGCCCTGTAGGATGGTGAGAGCTGCTGATAGGAAACAAAGTGAGAGATAGGGTGTTTGGTAACACAGTTCCGAACACCCTTCCGATGAGCAATAGGTACATCAATGTCTATGGGAAAGATAGTAGAAGGAGCAACAGACATATCATCATGAGGATCACTGAGGACACGATTACCTGGATCGAGTTGGATTTCCTGGCAGTGAGCTTGGATGGTGGACTGTTTCTCTTTTTGACGTCGTCTGGCATATGTCTTCAGCTGCGGATCCATTGGCACAGTGTCAGTAGGAGATAAGGACAAGGGTACAGGAGACTCATCAGGCAAATCAAGGGGTACTGGTTGAGGAATCTCCCCCTATGGAGGTATCGGACTCTCGTCAATACTCTCAAGCTCCCCCTGAAGAGAAGTCCGATCAACTGAGAAGAAGGGAAGACTCTCAAAAAAGGTAACATCTAGAGAAACAAACCGACGACGGGTAGAGGGATGGAAACACCGATATCCCTTCTGAGTGGACGAATAGCCAAGGAACACACATCGAACGGCTTTCGGATCTAACTTGTCCTTCCTGTGATGGGCGTGAACATAGCAAACACAACCAAAGACCTTAGGTGGAATGGAGAACACAGGACAGGAAGGAAACATGAGTGAAAGGGGAGACTTCGACCCCAAGACACGAGAAGGCATCCGATTTATCAAGTAGGATGCCGTCAACACAGCGTCAGCCCAATAACCCTTGGGTACCCGAGTACCAAGAAGAAGTGCCCTAGCAACTTCCAGGACATGGCGATGCTTTCGCTCAGCGGACCTATTCTGTTGAGGTGTATCGGCACATGAAGTCTGATGAAGAATTCCATGCTCTTCAAAGTAGGAGGCAAGGCCACTGTACATGTATTCCCCCCCATTGTCAGTGCGTAGGACTTTTAGGGTGGTGCCCAATTGATTGCACACCATTTTATGGAAGGTCTGAAAGATAGTATGCACCTCATTTTTTGATTTCATAAGGTAGATCCAAGTGTAACGACTATAGTCATCCACAAAAACCACAAAGTAGCGAAAACCAAAGATACAAGTGGTGGGATTGGGTCCCCAAACATCAGAGTGCACAAGCTGTAAAGGAAACGTACTTTTTTTATTACTGGTCGGAAAAGACACCCGACATTGTTTTGCAAGTACACAAGTTTCACAGTTGAACTCAAAAAATGGAATAGACGCAAACTGAGGTAACAGACTCTTCATGACTGAAAGCGGTAAATGACCTAGCCTGTTATGCCATCGCATTAACATGTCTTTATTAACGCTAGAACTACTGACATTGGCACTAGACTGATGTGCAACAGAATATGAAGTCGGCTGGCTATCGAGCAGGTACAATCCACCATCCTCACGACCACTGCCAATCATCCGCCTCGTCTCCAAGTCCTGAAAAACACAGTGAGTAGGAAAAAAGGTAACACTGCAGTTTAGGCTCTTAGTAAGATGGCTAACAGAAAGCAGGTTAGTGGTGAATTTAGAAACATGAAGTACAGAGGATAAAGACAAAGTAGGTGTGGCAGAGATAGTGCCCTTCCCTGAGATAGAGGAGAAGGTGCCATCGGCCACGCGGACCTTGTCCTTACCTGAGCAGATATTATAGGTGGAGAAAAGGGATGGCATACCAGTCATATGATCGAAGGCACCAGAGTCAATGATCCAGGAAGGACCAATGGGTGCCGTAGACACATAGTGGGCTGAATGGGATGTACCTATCTGAGCAAATGATGATGTAGGTGGAAAAGGGCCATCAAGCTGAGTAAGTAATTGTCGAAGCCTGTCAATGTCCATGCTAGAGAAGGTGTTGGACTGCCCAGAGGAAGGGGTCACATCAGATGAATCTTGGCTGGTGGCATGAGCGGCTGAGGTTCCATGTTTGCTACCAGAGGGCTTCTTTGAGGAGCCTTGCTTCCCCCCAGAGAACTGTGCAGGACGACCATGAAGACTCCAGCAGGTCTCCCGAGTGTGGCGACGCTTGCCACAGTGATCACATCTGAGTCGATCACGATCATCAAGATCCCCATCCTTCTTGGATGTGGGTTTGCTCAATTTCTGAGTGGCCAAGGCAGACTTCTCAGATAAAGGAACATCAGCATTTGTCTTAGAGCTCATGGCTCTCCTCCTGCTGTCCTCGCTCTGGATGTAGGAGTAGACCTGTGCAATGGTCGACGGCGGTGGATCTCTGCCCAAGATGTTGGCTCGAACCTGCTCATAGCTCTGGTTCAAGCCGCCAAGAAACTCGAATATGCGTCCGCGTATAATCATCTTTCGGAACTCCGTAGCATCCTTGGTACATGCAGGGGTGTAGGTCTGGTAGTGATCTACCTCTTCCCACTTGCTGCGTAACGCAGCGTAGTATGATCCCAAAGGAAGATCGCCTTGTTTCAGATGTGCTATCTCCTGCTGAAGTTCATACATCCTAGCAAAATTTCCATCTTGGGAGTAGGTCTGAGATGCCGTGTCCCATATATCCTTGGCAGTCGGGAGAAAGAGGAAGCCTGTGCTGATCGATGGATGCATGGAATGAAGCAGCCATGACATGACCATCGAGTTTTCCGCTTCCCACTTCTCAAACGTGGCATCGGAGGAATCAGGTGCAGTGATGCGTCCAGTGATATAGCCGGCTTTGCCTCGTCTGGTGATGTACATCTTGGCAGATTGAGACCATGCGAGGTAGTTGGTCCCGTCGAGTTTCACCGTAGTGATCTGTAGGCCCGGGCTGTGATCACCATGACTTCCCAGACTGGGTGGGGCAACAATGATCTCTGACTTGGCAGAAGATGACTCCTCAGATGTACTTATGGTAGTAGATAAGACTTTTCTGATAAGAAATCACCCAAACTGCTGCTGTGGAGGTGCAAATCACTTTATTTTTATTTTTAAAGCCTCCTGCGAGCAACGCGAGCAGGATTCAGACCTTTTCGGAACAACTCCTTTATAGATTTTCTATTGGAGAAAAAATCACTCGCGGGAAACTTGTGAATGGTTCCGATGACCTAAAAAGGTTCCTGGATAGGTGCGGTAGCACTAGGGAGAGGTTCCGGGCTCCTCTGAGACCTGCGGCTATGTCCAGAGGGTCTTCTCTGACCTTTTGGAAGGGGCGGTTAGGCTTGGTGGCTCTTTTCCAGCCTTCTAGAGTGGGCGGCTATGCCTGATAGCTCTTCTCCAGGCTTCTGGAGTGGGCGGCTAGGCCTGGGAGAACTTCTCCAACCTTTTGGAGTGGGCGGCTAGGGTTTCAGACTCTTCTAAAGCCTGCGGCTATCCATGGGAGATGATCTCCTTCTTTGGAAAGCCCTTCGCATCGAATTTCGCAATCCCTAGGGTTCTTCAGACCTCTAGGATTGAGCCATGGTTACATAACCATGCTCTAATACCATGTTGTAATCTTGGATCGTAACCAGGATAAGAGATTAGGGTTAGAGATGGAAGAGAGGAGAGGTGAAGAGAATAGGGGAAAGAGGAGAAATCGTGTAGAGCTTAGAATAGCCTACACGATTTCACCCAATATATATATTAAGTGAAGTTTTACAATATTACAAGGGCCCCCTGTAGAATATAAGATATTACAAGTAGGTCCCTGACAACAGTACTCTCCCCCTTGATCAGATCGGAGAACTTTTATACATTTTCCAGATTGAGTAAGGATTAGTTTGTGAAAGTTCTTGAAGACAAAACACTTCATCTTTAGATTTCATAACAAATATCCATGTGCACCTAGAGAAATCATCCACAAATGAGACAAAGTAGCGATAATAAAAAATGGAAGTAACCGGGGACGGGCCCCAAACATCAAAATGAATCAAATAAAAAATAACATTACTTTTATTACCCCGTGGTGGGAAAACAGAACGAGTGTGCTTGGACAGAGCACACACTTCACAATGAAGTTCAGACAGCGACTAGACTTAAACAATGCAGGAAATAAGAGACGCAAATATAGAAAAGACACATAACCGAGACGAGCATGCCTAGACAGTAGCTGCTCCTTATTGAAACTATTATTATGACTATGAGACTGCAATGCTGCTGGAACTGAGGGAGTCGTATCCAGGAGATAGAGACCATTCACTTCACGTCCAGTGCCAATCGTCCTCCTCTTGACCAAGTCCTGGAACACGCAATGAGAAGGAAATAAAGTGACACAAAATTTAGAGTTTTTGTGAGAGAGCTAACAGAAAGCAGGTTAGTATCAAACTTGGGAACATGAAGGACAGAAGATAAAGAAATCTCGGATGTGGCTGTGACACGACTTTTCCCAGAGACAGAGGAAAGTGTGCCATCTGCGATGCGGACTTTATCAGCCCCAGAACCCAGAGAGTAGGAAGAAAATAAGGTAGACATACTCGTCATATGCTTTGAAGCCCCCGAATCAATAATCCAGGGTGAGGAAGAAGTAGAGGCGGAAACATGATGGGCAGAACTGATGGTACCTGACTGGGCAAATGCTGAAGTGGCCGAACGTCCATCCAAGTGGGCCATAAAGCGCCGTATATTCTCAAGCTCCTCTCAAGAAATAGTAACTGGTGATGTGTCCGAGGAAGATGATGGATCTGTAGGAGTATCCATAGCAACGCTGTGGGCAGTGGGAGGTGCGCGTGATGACGGCAGGGATGACTGCGGGGGTCGTCCAACAATATTCCAACATTTTTCTTTACTGTGACCCTTCTTTCCACACCCTTCACACACATGAAGACTTCGGCATTTATCTTGACTGTGGCCTTTCTTGCCACAATGAGCACAAGTAGGTGGAGGACCTTTAGGGCGATGCTGTGGTGGTTTTTGTGATGATGAGACTGCAGCCAGGCCAGACTTTTCATGTTTGGGAAGAGGAGACATGACATCTCTGCGACTTTCTTCACTTTGAACATAGGCGTATACTTGGTTAAGCGAGGGTAAATCATCTTTACTGAGCAACTGGACACGGGCTAACTCGAAATCAGCATTCAAGCCAGCAAGGAAATCATATATCCTGTTCTGATCCATCAACGTGCGATATGCCTTACCATCCGTGGTATAGGCAGGGGTAAAGACTTGATAGTAATCAAGTTCCTCCCACATGCTATGAAGCTTAGCAAAATACTCTTCCAAAGGCAAGTCCCCTTGACGAAGAGTGGCAATGCTCTGGCGCAACTGATACACACGAGCAACATTCTTTTGCTGGGAATAGGTCTGAGATGCAGAGTCCCAGATCTCCTTTGCGGTAGTGTGAAATAGGAATCCTCGATTGATGTGGGGCTCCATAGAGTTGAGAAGCCACGACATAACAGTCAAATTGCCCGATTCCCATCTCTCAAACTCGGGGTCATCCTCTTTAGGGGCCACTAGACGGCCAGTAAGATATCCTTATTTCCCACGGCCGCCAATAAACATCTTGGCAGCCCTAGACCATTCCAAATAATTTTTTCCAGCCAGCTTGATAGTGGTGAACTGCAACACATGGTTTTCATATGGGGTAGGGGCTGAAACAGGAGGGCCGGTAGGCTTGGAGACCACATCCGAGGCTCCGGATTCATTTGATGTCGGCATAGCTGCGTCACAAACAACAAATAACAAGCAAATAATAGAAAATGACCACCCAAAAGACAGCTACCACGATCTGAGACAAACCGGAGGCATTACAGGGCTGCTGATGGGGTCGAAATGAGTCAAACGACTCAAACCACAATAACCAAGAGATTACGGAGTGATGGGATCATCCCAAAGTTCCAAAAAAGCATCCAAAAAAGGATTGAAGGCATAGGGGAGCCAACCAATAGGGATTGTGGGTTTTCGTGATGCCCAATAAGGGCTTGTGGGTTTTCGTGATGCCCAATAAGGGCTAAAAAGCTGCCAGCGGTAATAACAAGGGGGAGAAATCGATCCCCCAGCCACAATACTCCACCAAACTCAAAAAAAAGGGCATAGGCCTGTAGGTAATAATGGGGGGGGGGGGGGGGGGGGGGGGGGGACCAAAACAAAGCAGCAATCGAAGGCAAGAAGCTTCGGAAGAGGTTGCAAATCACCACGAACTGAAACGAGCTTGTTTTTTAATATTTTCGAATAACGGCCATAACATGCTAAAAAAAGGTCTAGAAAATTCTCAAAAAATCACCAAAATTCCTTGAAAAATGTCATCTACTAGAAGGTGAAGGCTTTGGAGATCTTGAGCAACCTGTCCGTACAGCTGATGACGTCAGCCATGCGGCTCCATGACGTCAGCGATGTTGGTCGCCCTTTGAAGGTCTGAGACGTGAGGAGATTCACCCCTGAAGTTTTTGTGTGGATTCGATTCGCTTAGCTCTGATACCAAGTAGAATTTTAGGGTTTCGGGAAGAGAGGAGAAGAGAAGAAGAAGAGGAAGGGAAAACGTTGGAGAGTAGTCTCTTCCAACGTCCCACAATATTATTTATATTACTAGGTCAAAACAATTACACCCATATTAATATCTCCACCCACCATATTTCTTATATTCTATTCTACCTCATACTGACAACAAAGGCAACATGAACAAATGTCGGGGACCCCGAGGAGGATAACTATAAAGCTTATAACAGGTGTCATGTGTGTGACCATGCCTTTTACAGTTAGTGCACATGGGGCGGCCACGTCCTCTAGATCTACAGCCACAACTATGGCCACGACCATGACTTCGTACCTCAGTAGGCCCACGAGAGTGGGTATTAAATACTATATGATCATGAACCGTCGCCTGTTGCCGAGACTGTGTAGTAGATACCACATTCTGGCTCTCCTATTCACTGTGAACAATGAAATAGGCAAAACTGAGAGAAGGAAGATGAGAGGTAGCTAGAATCTGAGTCTGGAGCTGTGAATACTCATCACGTAGTCCAGCAAGGAAGTCAAAGATCTAATAGTGCTCATTGCGTGCATGTTAAAGCTTGGCACTCTTAGGATCCAAAAACTTTGATAGTGGCTCGTAGAAGCTCAATTCTTCCCATCAACTCTTTAGACTGCCATAGTATTGAGCAAGAGTCACGGTTCCCTGAACGGAGAGTGCTATCTCCCTATGAAGTTGTTAGATGCTTACCATATTCTCTCCCTCATAATATTATCCCTTGGGGATTTTCATAGACTAGTTGCCATGTTATAAAATAGATAACTAGAGGCAAGATCCAGTTCCATTGAATTCAAGACCCATCCCACAGTAATGGCATTCTCAGAATCCCAAGTCTATAATATAGTCATCTTGATCAACATCAGGTTTTTCGATCTTTTCAGTGACATATCCAAGCTTCTTTTGGCCACTAGCATACATTTGGACAGACTAGGAACGAGCAAGATAATTATCTCCATTAAACTTCTTGGTGGTAATGGATAAGAGGGCATTAGAGACCCCCTGAGAAGCTTTGGACTCCATTAAGCTTCTAAGAAAGAGAAAACATAGCCTCAAGAACAATAATAAAGAACTTGGAGTGAAATACTGAAGTACCAAGTAGGTTAAACTCACTGCACACTTTGTCAAACACTTGGAATGCATATGTGAAGTACCCAAGCAACAACAGATGAAACTTGCACCAAAGTTGCTGTCTGTGGCAGCAACAACTCACTGAAAAACTAAATGAAAACCTATTGGGCAATAGTTGGTAGGGTTGCTTTGGGGGGGGGGGGGGGGGGGGGGAAGTAGGTATGAATGCTTTGAGAGCAAAAAACAACAGTAGGTAGTGTTGTTTTGGGAGCAAAAACCAATAGTAGGTAGGGTTGTTTTGGGAGAACAAACCAGCAACAGGTAGAGATACTTTGGGAGAAAATATAGCAGCACGTAGGGATGCTTTCAGAGCAAAAACTAGCAGTAGGTAGGAAGCAGCTGGATGTGCGAGATTTAGCTGAAGCTAGTCCCAACGATAAACGATGGCACCATCGAGAAGATGGAGCTCGAGCAAGTTGTGGCGATGAACAACGGTGCAAGCAAGAAGATGGATACTAAGTTGAAAACTAGAGAACACTGTTAGGGTTTGAGAGAGAGAGACATTTGTGAAGGGGAATAAATTTTTTTTTTTCTCTCGTCTTTCATTGATATATATATATATATACACAAGAATGTAAAATTACAAGTATACTATTGTATTGTTTGAGAATATATTTACAATACTACCATTAAGTGACACCAGAGGTCCAACATCAAAGATCTAGCACATTTTCTCTGAGAAATAAATATACCTTTCTATGATTTGGTAACTTCGATTCTTAGAAAATATTTCAATGCACCAAGATCTTTAATTTCTAACTCCTTTCCCAAATACTTCTTGAGATGCTGAATTTCTTCCATATTATTGCTAGTTACCATTGTCATCTACAGACAATCAGTGTGGTAATACTGTTTTTGCTCGACAAACAATGTGTGATCAACATGGCTTTGCACATAGCCCACCTTTTTCATAGAACTATCAAACCTCACAAATCAAGCCCCGAGAGACTAATTTAACCCATAAAATGCCTTCTTTAACCAACAAGCCTTCCCCTTATTCTTACTTGGAAACCGGATGGTACTCTTATATATACTTCCTCTTGAAGATCACCATGAAGAAATGCATTCTTTACGTCGAATTGATAGAGGGTTAAGATTATTGGCTGCAAGTGACAGGATAACGCTAATAGAGTTCATTTTTTGCTACAGGGGCAATGGTTTCTTGGTAGTCATTCATTAGTCTATGTATAACCTTTAGCTACAAGTCTTGCCTTGTAACTTTCGATTGTCCCGTCTACTTTGTACTTCACAGTTAATATTCACTTACATCCAATCGGCTGTTTCTCTCTAGGAAGATCTACTAACTTCCAAGTGTGACTTTTCTCTAAAGCCTTCATCTCTTCACACATAACCTCTCTCCACTTTGGTTGAGATAAAACATCTGAAACACTGGAAGGCAGGGGAAAAGAAGAAATGGAAACTACAAATGAACGGTAAGAAGGAGACAGAATAATGCAAACAAAATTAGAAATAGGATATTGAGTGCAAGACCGTTTGCTTTTACATATGGCAATCGGGAGATCCAAATCATTAACCCAAGGAACGGAAGGTGGAATACCAAGAGATGAAGAATCATTACCTGAGTCTGAGGGGATTACTTTTTGTGGATGATCTGCTGTAAGTTTTCTCCTTGTATAGACTTGTAAATCCTTCTCTTGTGAGCTAGTAACACTACCAAAGTCAAATGTGGATAATGAAATAGGCACAATGAGAGGAAGAGTAGGGGATCTCATTTCTGCACCACTCTTATGCTGAAGTGAGACCATTAGAGGAGAAAAAAGGAACATATTCAAAGAAAGTAACATCTATGAAAACATATCTCTTCCTTAATCAAGGATGATAGCATTTGTAACCTTTCTGGGAAGATGGATATCCAAGAAAGATACATTTAATGGCTTTGAGATCAGGCTTAGAGCAATCAATACTATGAATATGAACATAGCAAATACAAACAAATACTTTGGAAGGAATAAAAAGCGGAATGACCAAAACACAAAAGCTCAAAAGGTGTTTCGAAGTTTAACACCGAAGAAGGCATCTTGTTGATGAGATAGGATGTAGTCAGAAGAACCTCAAACCAAAAAGTTTTTGGAACATTCATTTTGTAAAGAAGAGCACGTGAGACTTCAAGAAGGTGTCTATTTAATCTTTCAGCAAAATGGTTTTTGTTGGGATGTGCTGACACAAATCGTCTGGTGTTCAATCCCGTTATGAATAAGAAAAGACTTAAGACTAGAATACATATATTCCTCCCCTTATTTGAACAAAGAAAGCATTAAATTGAGTACAAATCATCTTATGAAAATTCTTAAAAATGGAATAAACTTCAACTTTTGACTTTATAAGTGCTACAAGTACAATCATCCACAAAACTCAAATGAACAAGTGCAAAAGGGACATCACATTTATTTTTGCTCAAATGGTAAGTATGACAATGTTTTGCAAACTGGCAAACTTCACATTGAATCTCCAACGCATGGGAAACAAATAAACTAGGAAACAAACGCTGTAATGACTGATAGGACAAGTGACTGAGTCAATAATGCCAACGCATCAATTGGTCTTTATTAGTACCATTAGAATTACTAGATTGATGAGCAACATGGATGGATGAAATCTCCTCAAGAAGGTATAAACCATTAGCTTCATAACCATTGCCAATCATCCTCCTTGTGCTCAAGTCCTAAAAAACACAATGAGTAGGAAAAAAGTAACATTACAATTCAAATTCTTAGTAAGACAACTGACAAATAATAAATTCGTTGACAAATTTGGAACATTAAGAACAGAGGATAAGGGAAGGTTAGGATGAACTCTAGCATGCCCCTTTCTAAAAACAGAAGAAAGGGATCCATCAACAAAACTTTCTCCCATCCAGAACATATGTGAAGAAAACAAGGACATACCTATCATATGGTCAGAAGCATCAGAATCGATAATCCATGACGGGGAATTGGAAGGACGAAGGGTGTCATGAAGAGTAGATGCATGAGTACCTGAGTCAGCTAAGGCAGTAGACCAATAGTAGATGTGCCCTTTAACTAAGATGTCATATGACAAGGCTCTCGAGTTCTTCTTTAGGAATGGTGACCATTTCTTTGAGGGGACAACCATCAAAATTAACGTGTCATGAGTCATGTGCCGAGGTGAAGGAGGAACGTTTCTTGAAGAGGAACCATCAATTGATGAGACCATATGAGCAGCAGAGGACCTGGGCTTAGTAAACTTAGGTAGATAACCCATTGTCCCAACACGTCTCTCTGGTATGTCGATGCCGACTACAATTTGTACACTTTAACTTGTCCTTTTCATCCTGACCAATCTTACCCCTAAAGCTCCTCTCCCCTCATTTAACTTCTCTGCGATGTATAGCTATAGAGGCAAGGGCGGACCTCTCAGGGGTCGGAGTAGAGTTGTCATGCTGATGCATGACATTACATCTACTGTTTTCACTCTGTATTAGAGCTTTAACTTGATTTAGAGAGGTAAGTTCGTCTTTGCTAAGAATCTAAACTCTGACCAGTTCAAATTTTGAGTTGAGACCAGCTACGAACTCAAATATGTGAGTCCCTTCCACTTTTTTCTTATAGGCCACTGCATCTTCCCTACAAATGGGCTCAAAAGACTCATCATGATCTAATTTTTCCCACGCACTTCGAAGAGAAGCAAAGTACCTTGCCAAGGTCTTCTCCCCCTGACGACGGTGAGAGATGTCTTGACTAAGATGATACACCCAAGCAAAATTCTTCACTTGTGAATACGTTTGTGCAGTTGCATCCTATATCACCTTAGGCGTCTTAAGAAATAAAAACCCTGTACTAATTTTTGGTTGCATAGAATGGAGAAGCCATGACATCCTCTCGTCAAATTTTCAGCAGCCCACTTGTCATACGTAGGAATTAGTACATTTGGCTCACTTACCCTTCCATTTATGTAACCAATTTTGCCCCTTCTTCTAATAAGCATTCTTGCTGATTGTGACTTGTTAGAGTTTCTCTATCTAACGTGTGGTTGTGTGGTTGTGATAGGTGGGTGTAACTAAGAAACTTTAGTTACACCCACTTAAGTGGGACACATATATATAATAACAAGAGGAGGCCGAACAACCTAGTTTGACTCCAACTCTCATTCTCTCAATTCTCTCCATCTCTCTCCCTCTCTCAAACCCTAATACTATGAAAGCTAACATGACTATTCTAAGTAATTTGAACCATTCAACCTTATAGTTGTAACCTGTAGATTGGGGTTGTCCATCGAAGTAGTCATAAGAAAGAATCTCCCCTGGGTCACAATACTATTCCCAATTTCATTTATGCTGCTTCCCGTGGACATCTTGATCATTACGGATGAGTATACTTGTACCAAATAGCAGACAACTATCACCTTGTCTAGTTTACACAAGCCAGCCACACTATAGGATCTACACATGTCGCACAATCATCAAAACAGGCTCCACAACTTGGCCGGTTTACACAAACCAGCCACCAAACACCCTTTGTTATGATTTTAACAAACCAAAAAACTAAAAGAAATGACTTGGGCGGCAGTATCAGAGGAGAAAAAAACATCACCGACTCCTCAAAACTGGTTTGATAAATTCAGTTCGGTTGTGCTGCGTTATGGGCTCATTCGCTCCGTGTCTGATCACTCCGTGTTTGTCAAAACATCGTCTTCTGGGGTTATTTGTTTGATCGTATATGTGGATGATATCATCATCACTGGCAGTGGTTCTAGAGGCATCTCTGATCTGAAAACCTATTTGTCATAACAGTTTCATACCAAGGACTTGGGCCTCCTCCGGTATTTTTTGGGCATTGAAGTTGCTCGGTCCAAGACAAGCATTACACTTTCGCAGTGCAAGTATGTGCAAGATCTTCTCTCTGAGACTGGTACCCTTGGAGAAAATTTTCGCTGGCCCCGGGGGACTTCAAACTTTGATGTTCCCCTCCCAAAATGTCTGACAAGTACCCCTTTTTGACCACTAACCAAGGGCTTAACTAGGGTTGAGTTAAGGGATTGGGGTACTTGTCAGACATTTTGGGTGGGGAGACTTCAAAGTTTGAAGTCCCCCAGGGCCAGCGATTGTTTTCTCGGTACCCTTGGTTCCAAACCAATTGACACATTTATGGATCCCATGGTTAAGCTTGATGCTGAACAGGGGGAGGTTTATGGGGATCTTGGTCGGTATTGTCGGTTGGTTGGGAAGTTTATCTATCTTACGGTTACGCGTCCAGACATCACGTTTTCTGTTGGGGTGGTTAGTCAGTTTATGCATGCCCCACGACAGCCCCATTGGGATGCCGTTACCCGTTTATTGCGTTATCTGAAAAGTTATCCGGGAAATGGATTGCTGTATCGCCTGTCCAAGTCTGTGACTGTTACTGGATTCTCTGATGTTGATTGGGCTGGTAGCGCACTGATCGTCGCTCTACCCCAGGCTATTGTACGTTTGTTGGTGGGAATCTTGTTAATTGGCGTAGTAAGAAGCAAAGTGTTGTTGCTCGTTCCAGTGCCGAAGCAGAGTACAGAGCTATGGCAGTGGCACACGGTATGTGAGATGGTGTGGGTTCAATCCTTACTTAAAGAAATGGGGTTTGTGGTTCTTTCTCCTATGCCAATGTACTGTGACAATCAAGCAACTAGTTATATTGTCAGCAACCTAATCTTCCATGAGAGAACCAAGAATAACGAAGTTGATTGTCACTTCATCCGTGACATGGTCTTGAGCAAACAAATCACCACACCATATATCAGTTTCGCAAATCAATTGGGTGATGTGTTGATGAAGGCCTTACCTCGTTCTTCTTTTTTTACTTTGTATACCAAGCTGGGCATGTTTGACATGTACGCTCTAGCTTGAGGGGGAGTGTTAGAGTTTCTCTATGTAACGTGTGGTTGTGTGGTTGTGATAGGTGGGTGTAACTAGAGCTTCTTAGTTACACCCACTTAAGCTAGACACATATATATAATAATAAGAGAAGGCCGAACAACCTAGTTCGACTCTAACTCTCATTCTCTCAATTCTCTCCATCTCTCTCCCTCTCTCAAACCCTAATACTATGAAAGCTAACATGACTATTCTAAGTAATTTGAACCATTCAACCTTATAGTTGTAACCTGTAGATTGGGGTTGTCCATCGAAGTAGTCATAAGAAAGAATCTCCCCTGGGTCATAATACTATTTCCAATTTCATTTATGTTGCTTCCCGTGGACATCTTGATCATTACGGATGAGTATACTTGTACCAAATAGCAGACAACTATCACCTTGTCTAGTTTACACAAGCCAACCACACTACAGGATCTACACATGTTGCACAATCATCAAAACAGGCTCCACAGCTTATATTTTGACTGGTTTACACAAACCAGCCACCAAACGTTACGATTTTAACAAACAAAAAACTAAAAAAAATGACTTGGGCGGCAGTATCAGAGGAGAAAAAAACATCACCGACTCCTTGAAACACATCCAAACTTAACAAAATATATTTTGCTTGGTCTAGAAATATCATATGTATTAAACAAATACACTCAGTACACTAAAAACATTGCCCATAGCAATGCCACAACCAAAAAAAAAACTGGACTTTTCTCTTTTGGTTTCAATCAAGTGGACTTAAACCTCATCAAACAACATCAACAAACCAAAAAAAAAAAAAAATTCCACAATTTTTTTATAAATCAAGATCTACCCAACGGTATCTTATTCGACTTGATCAGTGGTACCTGTTCGTACGGCTGTTGACGTCAGTAGTACAACATGATGATGTTAGCAAATATGTTCTTTTGCAACTTTTGGACTGTCTCCCTGGCCGCTCTAATACCAAGATGAAATATAAAACCTTATTTATTCTTAGGGGTAGGTTTTGATGATGAGAAAAGAAGGAAAAGAAAAGAATAGAGTGGGAGCCGTGAATAGTTTCACCCACAACACGGTTCCCCTCTATTTATTTATACTTCATAATAAAATAGAAAATGGCAATATTTTCCTTGCATGAACAGAACAACTACAAATAACTCAATAAATAGAAAAAAGGCAAGTATTGCGCTTCGCCTACTTGAGACTCTAGCGCCTTAAACAGGGCCTAGGTAGACGCTAGTACAAAAGAAGTTGCCTAGGCGCTAGGAGTTTAAGATTTTACCTAGTCTAGACATATAAAATCAATGATATATATGCTTGTATGTTGCCATTGAGTAAGCCTATTTTTAATGAGGGTGAAGGCGAGTTTTGAACCCAGGTCTCGGATATCAACACTCACAAATTTTACCAACTGAGCAAACTGGCACCTTCAGAAAATATTTGGTTTTGCCACTGGGTAAGCTTGCTTTTAAAGCGATCAGTAACTCAAAGTTGAAGGTGGGTTTCGGACCCAGTTATATGGTATCAATACTCAGACTTTACCAAAATATTGTTATTATAAATATTATTATTGTTATCAGGGACCTACTTGTAATATCTTATATTCTGTAGGGAGGTCTTTGTAATATGTAAACTTCACTTTATATATATATATATAGGGTCAGGATCGGGGGACAACATTTTCATACAACATTTTTGACAACAATTTTGGCGTACCCACATGGAGATGAATCAATAGCTGAGTTTTGGTGATGATGATCTCCTCACCATATAGGTCACCCCTATAAAAAATCAGCCCATTCTGAAATTTCTAACCCTATCAAATGTGGTTTTCAAGTTAACGATAAAAATAGACGGTCCATAATTCTTCGACTTGTAAACCCGTTTAGGAATATCGGAATGATTTGAATTTTGTTGAGGATGATCTCCTCACCATAGAGACCATCCTCACAAAAAATCATCCCATTCCAAAACTTCTAATTTATATATTGGGCCGCTGCAAGTTTTTGTTGTCAAAAACGTTGTATGAAATAGTTGTCCCCCGATCCTGACCCACATATATAGATATATAAAATCATGTAGGCTATTCTAGGCTCTACACGATTTCTTCTCTTCCCCCATTCTTCTCTTCTCCTCTCCTCCATATCTCTAACCCTAATCTCTTATTCTGGTTACGATCCTAGATTACAACAATTATTATCAGTTTTCTCTTTATATTCTTTTTTCTAGACGTATTGTGTCCATAATGACCACATATGTAGATCTTATGATTTCTGTGCCTTTCAAGTTGTTAGACTTTTTAAAAATGAAAGTAGATTTTCAGATCTGCCAATTTGTAATTTTTCTTTTTTGACAAGTATAAAATTTATAAAGGGCAGAAAAAGCCAAAAGATTACAGGAAGAACCTTAGTGGTTGAGGTGACCTGCTAAAAGTCAAACTCTGGGCGAACTTTGTAAAATTTTATCGACATTAGTTTAATACGGTTGTCCAAATTGGTTTTTAAAGATTACATTTTTGGGCTTGCACCTTCCAAATCAATAGCTAATAATAATCCTTGTTCCGACATTATTTTTATTTATTTAAAATTTGGGTTGTAAATAAATAAACTATCTCCTAGGGTTCGCTTAAGCTTCGCCTAGGCATCTCCTCGCCTCGCGTGAGGGACCGTAGCCAAATACTTTTGACCACACTGGATGAAACATGGACTTCAGATTGTTATCTTTCATCTGTGATGCCGGTGGATTGAAATTATGTTTCACTTATTCAATTTCAAGGTAAACGGGTTGATATTATTGTGAAGGGGTGACATAAATGATAATCAACAAAATTGGTTTCGAGAGATAGTTGTATTGGTTACGATAGATAGTTGAATGTTTATGGCTTGTTGTTAGCTCATGTTGAGCTCGTTTATTTTATGGCAGTCTAATATAGGTCATCTCGACCTTCTTAGCTGTCTCTTATAGTCTTATGTACTCATTATTATACTTATAAAAAAATGATAATCAACAAGACTCTAGAAGACTGAACAGGCTCTGTTTCTCCCCTGAATCATATGGTTACACTATAATTGGAATGTTCTCTTCCTTCCCTTTTTCTTTCCCACTCACAATTGACACCAGTTATGATATTTCTCTTACCTTTTTAAATATTAGCCATCATAGTACTGATACCTTTCCAGGTTCATATGCAAGTTTGATAATCAAATATGACTCAATAGTACTGGACTATGCTTGGTCCAGGACTCTAATGGTTATGCAGTTATTGAAATGATATCTTTCTTTCTTAAATTGTAAATTGGCCAAAAAATGTTCTCTTTTCATCTTTTGTTCTTCCTTTGGGCATGTTAGTATTGACACCATTCTAGTTTGGTATTACAGCATGCAGCTAGGTACCTTGCCAATCAGGAGTGGGTTAAAAACGATTCTCTTAAGACTGTAGAAAATACAGCTGTAATCTCTCTTCCTTCTTGACTACCAGTTGCTTTCCCTTTTTTATTTACTTAATCTCCTTTGTTTTGATATAGTTACTCATCTTCCTGTACTTCTGTTCTCAGGTACCTATTATAATGCTCGTGGCTGAAGTTCCTCATGATTTTATTATCTCTAGTGGGAAGACTTGCAATGAGCAGGCGCCAAAAGGGGAATCAACCCAGATGACTGGTGAACAAAGCAGTATTGTTCATTCTGATATGGTGGGTTTAGAAAACTCTTCTTGGCCAAAGTGTGCAGGGATGAAAAATGATGATGGCATGGATGTGAAATCGGTTCGTCTGGATATCAGTTTCAAGTCACCCTCACATACAGGACTCCAAACTACAGAATTGGTAATTTCCATAGGACCTCCTGTTTTTTCTATATCATGAAGTAGAAACTTTTAAATACTTGAAAAATGTGTTATTTGTTATTGAGATAGTCATGATTGAATCAGTTCCAATGAAGGTTCTAAATGAAATGAAGTTTAGGCAATTTCATGGGCATCTAGTAAGAAAAAGGTTCCTGGAGAATATACTATGTATTCAAGGAGAAAACTTGGTACCCTCTTTGAACATCTCGTTCTCCTGTTCCTAGGTTGGCTAATGAGAACATGGTTCAAAGTCTCTGTCTCAGTCTTAGGATTGTTCGGTGCTGAGACTGAGTCGTATCGGACGATCGACAGTTGAGACACTATGAGATGAATCTGAGGTGATGGCTAAATGCACAAAAACCTTGAAAAAATCCCCAAAAAATAAGGAAAAAATCAGAAGAAAATGTAAAACATATAAATCTATAAATGTTTGTATAAAAATTCATTTGTCCTTCTTATTATCAAAGCAACCTTCCTGATGGTTATGTGAAGCCGTAAGATTTGTTTCCGATTATACCCCCACTTTTATAAGAAACCACATAATTACATAACATATTTGAAGGGTAAAATAGTCTTTTGATTCTAAAGTTCATTAACTTAGAGGAGATGAATCTGGAGTGCTTCCTATGTTTTCTCTGTTATGAGACTGAATTGCCATATATTTAGGGAATTTTTTTTGTTCTTTTGAAAATTTTCAAAAACTTAGAACATTTAATCCATAAGTTGGTTTGCAATAAAATGGTGCCGTTAGAAAGCTCTTGCCCGTATCTTTCCAATGATATCCATTTACTAACTATCTTTATTTTCTATATAACTGATATTTACATTAATTTAGGATTCATAGAGTACCCTTATTACTTAATTTTTAACGACTAATAATGAGTTTACCCACTTACCATTTCTACAAATTTTCCAATATTTTAAATCTGATTCCATTACTTAAAACAGCACGTGCATTGCGCACACCCCTTTTGTTGTATTCAATAGAGGTAATCTTGATTGCTATCAGTCTCACATATAGATTTATGTGAGCTTTGCATGAAATGAATAAAAAAATAAGATAAAAAATATTATATACTACAAAAAAAAACTTGAAACACATTGTAAAATTTGAATGAACGAACAATATTACTAATCATTCGTACACATTCGGATCTATGATTTAGGTAATATTTACACAAAAAGAGTAAAAGAAGTCATGGTTTAGAAAACGGTCGTTATAACGGTAACACTCTGACCCTGTCACATTATTTCTGATTTAACACTGTCTTGTTATAACAGTTGTTATTTCTTCAAATAACATCATTTTCAATGTCATCAATTATTTTTCGATAACATTTAAAATAAAACGCCCGTTATTTTCTGTTATTTTAAATTCATTTTTATTTTAATTTAAAATCTGTTATAATTTCTCACAAATAAGGGCCGTTAAATCTGTTATAAACCTGTTATAAAACCATTATAACGGATACTAAAAATATTATTTTTATTCTGTTGTTTTCCATAATTTTTGCTATTTTCTGTAAAATATCGGGGCGTTATAACAGTAACGCCCTGTCTGTTACACTGTTATAATGGTCCATTTAAAACCTTGAAAAAAGTGTATAATAAGTTTTATTTGTTTATTTAATAAATACTGAAAAATAAAAAAAAATGGAATAATTTTTGTAAAGTTTGGAATTCACTCAAATCATTTATCACATTCAGATCTACATGTCACAAGCCCGCCAATCAAGCCCCTTTTAGAGCCCATATCCAAGTCCAGGTTATGGCTCAAGGAGTCTAGAGTACCCTGGAAGCTTCTAGAGGACTCTAGAGTGTAGTGGAGAACCCTAGGAGATGGAAGGATCTAGAACACTCATGAGAATTCTAGGGGAGAGCCACACATGTATCATATGTAAATATTCTAGATAGTTCCTAGGGGAAACATATAGAGACACCTTGGTAGAATTGTATAGAAGATTCTAGAACAAGGCTTGAAGCCTATATAAAGGGGCAAGCCCCCTCATTTGTATCCATCCAGAGTTGAGCAATACAAGCTTCCTCATTCTCTAAGCTTTCTTGTTCTTGTGTGCTTTGTGTGCTTCTTGAGTGAGAGTAGTACTTAGGCAAGGCCAAGTCCTAAGTCACTTTGGGGGAAGGCTGACTTGAGCTAGCAAAGGAGCGACTAACTCAAGTGCCGCACGGTCTTTAGTAAGGGTCAAAGACTAGGTCCGTGACATACAGCTCACATGTTCTTCAGAAGAAAAAAAATGAAAAATACACACTAAAATACCTTATGCATTGAAAAATACACCCTAAATTTGTTTAAACTCAATGAATCCTCCAAAAAGCCCATTGATCTAGTCAACATTCCATGGATCATTGAGTTTATCACCAATTTTACTGAAATTCGAAGGAGAAAAAAGAGTTGCTTACCTTGGAATGAAAAATTCCCAATTTCAGCATCTATGCTCTTGATCCGCCTAAATCAGCTTCAATCATTGTGTTTGTTGCTCGATTTCAAGATAATATGGCTAGAAATAAAGAAATACAAGTTTTTAGGGATTTTGGGGAGTGTATAGGGGGTTTGGTAAAACAGCGGGGGTAGTTTCCACCATTTAATGAGTTTACAAGTTTCGTGAAGCTGGTTTGGTGAGTCTTCAGGGGTCTCAGCCATTTTGGATGGCTAGGGACAAACAGGAAATTCAGCTGAGAGGAACGGACTCACGAAGGACCGGAGGACACTAATAACGTTGACTGATACAGTATTTTTGCTAATGCTAGTGACGAGGCACACTTCAATAAACCATACTCTCTAGTGCCTCAAATTTCAAGAAAGGCAGTGCTTTTAGGGTTGGTGGATTATGAAATTACAGTGCGATGTGGCGTGGCAAGTTTGGTCCTTCTTCTTCTCGGAATTTGGGATAAAGTGGGTTATGTTGAGCTCTTTCTTGAACCTTATCAGTAGTTGGCATACACTTGCCTTCTCTTCCAGAGGATGAATCTTATGGCGGATGCTACCTTTTGCGATTGCTTGGGGTATTTGGAGAGAAAGAAATCAAAGAATTTTCGAAGGAATGAGTGAGAATTTGGCGACAGTTATTTTAAATATTAAGGGGATGATGTTCTTGTGGTCCAAGGTTCATGAGGAATGCAGAGGGCTTTTCTTTGAAGACTTTGTGTTTTGTTGGGAACTTTTATGTTCTAGGGAAGCATAGTCGGAATTGTTTCTTCTCTTTTTTCCTTTTACTTTTTCGGCTATTGGGCTTTTTTGTTTTTAGATTTTTGTTGTTTTTCGCCATCCTTTAGTAGGTCACCTGGACCTCTTTAGATGGTTAGATTGTATTGTTTTACCTATTAATGAATTTCTATATTTATCAAAAAAAAAATACCCCAAACAAGAGGAGCAGGTTAGAGACCTTTGAGAAAGCTCAGCTGGTGTGCAGAATGGAACGGGGTAGAGTTAACTTACCTTAACAAGAGGATGAGACATGGACATGCCAAATAAATCAGTGTAGAGTCCGGCGAAGGTAGATGGTGTGGTATAGTGTATGAAGCAGCTGAGTTGACGGTTAATGTCTTTGGGGATAATGCAAACGGTGGTAGACGGCAAGTTCTTTTATCTCAGGAGAAAAGACAAATTACTGAAGAAGTCCATAATGGGTGATGGGGAAGGTTATGGATTTCATCATGTATCTTGGGGTACCCTATGCAGGTCAAGCGATAGCTCTTTTTTCAGCAATAGAGAAGAGATGAGTTGGGAGTCCGGTAAGGGTGGAAATGGGGGAGATGTTCCAAAGCAGAGGATTGAGGTGGGAAAAGTTAAAAAGAAAACAATTCCTAGAGAAGTGAGGAATTTACAGTGTCCCATGAATTGCAATAGAAAGTAAGGGGAAATCAACGGAAGGTAGTAGTAGAAAGGGTAAGGGTGCGAAGAAAGAAAAATGAAGATATACAATTTTATCATCGAACATTCATAGGTTGGGTTCGTTAGACAGGAGGGTGGTTACAAAGGCCCTATTGAGAAAATGAAAAGCGGATTTTGTGATCCTTCGGGAGACCAAACTAGAAACATTGGATGATTCGGTTGTGAGAGATATCTTGGAGGGCAAGGATTATGATTAGAGATTTCTCCCAGCTGGAGGTTCAGCTGGGGGGTATTGGTGGTGTGGAATAGATAGGGGTGTGGTGGATTTTAGGGATTCCTGTATTGGTTCTTTTTCAATTCCAATTCTTTGCAAAAATTTAGAAGATGATTCACTTGGATTCTTTCGGGGGTTTACGTGCCACAAAAAGAAGCTTCTCAATTTTTTTGGGAGGAGTCGGATGGTGTTATCAACAAGTGGATGGCTTCCTTGGTGTGTGGGCAATAGTTTTAATGTGATTCGTTTTTCCAAGGAGAAGAAAGGGTGATGTAGGATCACCTCGAGTATGAGGAGTTTTGGCTTTGTGGATAGGAATTCCTAGTAGAAGTTCTTCAGTTCTGCACGGAGAGGATAGAGAAGAGAGAAGATGGAGAAGTGGGTTATGTGTGTTAACCCTACACACACCTCAATAAATCTTATTTATATTAATAAGTGTGGGCCCTTACATAAGGGAGAAAATAAGTACATAGAGACACAAAACAATAGCTAATAACAGAGACGTCCTTCAATACTCCCCCTCAAGTTGGGACATAGATATCAATCATGCCCAACTTGTCCAAGCACTTAGTAAACGGAGCCGATGCAACACCTTTCGTGAGAATGTTTGCTAGTTGATCATATGTAGGAATGAAAAGAGTGCAGATTACTCCTGATGTCACCTTTTCACGAATAACGTGACGATCCACCTCGATGTGTTTGGTCCTGTCATGTTGAACTGGGTTGTGGGCAATACTTATTGCCGCTTTGTTGTCGCAGTATAATGAAATGGATCCTTCTCCGGGGAAACCGAGTTCTCCAAGTAACACCTTAAGCCACAGTAACTCACAGACATCATGGGCCATTGATCGGAACTCAGCTTCTGCACTCAACCGTGCAACGACCTGTTGTTTTTTACTTCACCATGTAACTAGATTTCCTCCCACAAAAGTACAATACTCTGATGTAGGTCGCCTATCATCAGGGGCTCCTGCCCAATCCGCATCTGTGAAACCCTCCACACGCATGTGGCCCTGATGACTGAATAGTAGGCCACGACCTGGGGAAGATTTTAAGTACCTCAAAATCCTGTAGGCAGCTTCCAAATGTGGAGACCGAAGAGAATGCATATACTGACTAACTATACTCACTGCATATTCAATGGCAGGGCGAGTATGTGCCAGGTATATAAGTCTCCCTACCAATCGCTGGAAGCTACTCACATCCTCCAAAGGCTCTCCGGACTGACCATCGAGTTTATGATTTGCCTCAATGGGTGTGTCGACAGGCTGAGCTCCTAGCATACCAGTATCCTGCAGGTTGCAGCAGGTCCAACACATATTTCCTTTGGGAGATGAAGATTCCTTTGCTAGATCTCGCAACTTCTATCCCAGAAAGTACTTCAACTTATCCAGATCCTTGATTTCAAATTCCAATGCCAAGAACTCCTTCAACTGGGTAATTTCTGCAGCACAATTACCCGTAACAATGATATCATCGACATATGCAATCAGAATCGTCACATCCTCCTTATCACGTCTAATGAACAGAGTATGATCAGCGTGGCTCTGACTATACCCCATTCGCTTGACTGCCCCACTAAAGCGTTCGAACCACGCTCTTAGAGACTGCTTCAAACTATACAAAGTTTTCTGAAGCTTGTATACTTTCTGTTTATCCACAGAAAGTTGAAAGCCAGGAGGGGGCAACATGTACACTTCTTCCTTCAAATCCCCATGAAGAAAAGCATTCTTGACATCGAGTTGAAATAGTGGCCAAGACTGGTTCACGGCAAGAGAAAGAATAACCTTGATAGAGTTGAGCTTAGCCACATGAGCGAATGTCTCCTTGTAGTCTATTCCATAAGTCTGAGAGTAACCTTTCGCCACCAATCTTGCTTTGTACCGATCCACTGAACCATCAGGCTTGCATTTCACAGTGTAAACCCATTTGCATCCAACGGGTTTCTTGCCTCTTGGCAAGTCTACCAACACCCAAGTATTGTTTTTTTTCAACGCATCCATCTCTTCATACATTGCTTCTTTCCACTTGGGATGCTTCAGAGCTTCTGTAACAGAAGAAGGAAGAGCAACTGAGGACAACGAGGTAACAAAGGATTTGTATGATGGAGATAGATTATCATACGGAACAAAGTTAGCAATCGGATGTTGGGTACATAATCTTTTTCCCTTCCTAAGGGCAATAGGAAGGTCAGAGCCACTATCATAAGAAGAGGGAGGAACAGAGCTAGAGGTGAGGTTACCTGGATCCGATGAGGATGACTGTTGGCCCTGGAGTTCAGTGGTGATCTGTGTTCCGGGTCGGCGCCTTGAGTACACCTGCAGCTCCCCCTGCTTGCCAGTACCCCTGCCAATAGTATCAATCACAGTCGGACTGGGACCACTGTTAGGAGCATCCATAGCCAATGGTTAAGAAACAGATTTAGATGAGACATGCCTTTCCTCACTACTAAGAAGCTCCCCCTGAGGAAAGGCAGGAGTGAGACCTGAAAAATAAGAGGCTTGACTCCAAAAAAGTGACATCCATGGTGATGAACCGATCACGGGAGGGGGGATGGAAACATTTATAGCCTTTGTGTGTCGAGGAGTACCCCAAAACAACACACTTCAAAGCTTTCGGATCCAGCTTGGTGCGATGCGGACCAAGGATGTGGGCATAACACACGCAACCAAAGACCTTCGGGGGAACCAGAAAAGGAGGACTCGTAGGACGCAGCAAGTGGTATGGAGTACGGAACTGGAGAGACTGAGACGACATACGATTGATGAGGTAAGCGACAAGAAGAACTGCATTGGACCAATAAGAACATGGTGCAACAACAGAAGTGCACGAGCCACTTCCAACAAGTGTCTATTTTTGCGTTCAGCAACTCCATTCTGTTGTGGAGTGAAGGCACAAGAATTTTGACGTTCAATGCCATGTTCAGCCAAGTACGACTGTAGACCCCCATACATGTACTTCCCCCGTGATCAGATCGGAGAATTTTAATGCATGTCCCAAACTGAGAAAGAACCATTTTGTGAAACTGTTTGAAGATAGAGTAAACTTCATCTTTTGATTTCATGACAAATATCCATGTGCAACAGGAAAAATCATCTACAAAAGAAACAAAATATCGATAGCCAAAGAAAGAAGTAACAGGGTATGGCCCCCAAACATCAGTATGAACAATGTCAAAAATAGATAAACTTTTATTACCACGATGGAGAAAAGTAGTGCGACAATGTTTGGACAACGCACAAATCTCACAATGAAGATCAGACATGGACACTGACTTAAACAATTCAGGGAGTAACACCTGTAAATAAAGAAATGACACATGACCTAAACGAGCATGCCAATACATAAGATGCTCTTTATTGACACTATTGCTAAGACTACTAGACTGAAGGGCTGCAGAGGCTGTAGGAGTCGCATCCAAGAGATAGAGACCCACTTCACGTCCAGTGCCAATCGTCCTCTTCATGGTCAAGTCCTGAAACACACAGTGAGAAGGAAAAAAGGTTGCAGAGTAGTTAAGGTTCTTTGTAAGAGAACTGACAGATAACAAGTTAGTGGCAAATTTGGGAACATGAAGTACTGAAGGTAAAGATAGGCCAGAAGAGAGAGTGACACGCCCTTTCCTCGAGACAGAAGAAAGGGTGCCAGCGGCAATACGGACTTTATCCGCACCAGAACACAGAATATGAGGAAAAAGAAGATGACATACCGGTTATATGCTCTGAAGCCACCGAATCAATGATCCAGGGTGTACCAGTAGTAGAAGTGGAAGCAGAGACAAGGTTGGCAGAGTTGATGATACCTTATTGTGCGAACGTAGAAGCAGCAGTGGGACCATCCAGTTGGGCCATAAAGCGACACAAGTTCTCTATCTCATCTCTAGAGAAGGGTGCTGGGGATGTTGCAGAAGGTTGAGGAGCAGCAGTATAGGTGGGTGGCGACCCTGGTGTAGAATCCATAGTCGCACTATGAGCAGTAGTGGGAGTCCCAGGCAACTATGGTGATCGGCCATGGATTTGGTAGCACTGATCCTTACTGTGGCCTTTACGACCACACCCCTCACAAACATGTAAGCTCCAACATCGATCTTTGGTGTGGCCTTTCTTGCCACAATGAGCACAAGTAGGTGGAGGACCCCCCTTGGGGCCACTGGTGGCGTCCGAGGTTTTAGACTTAGGGGATTTGGAAGTAGACGGGAAGGCAGCCAAGGCGGACTTTTCATGGCCGGGAGAAGGAGACTTGACTTCTTTGCGGCTGTCATCACTCTGAACATATGCATATATCTGATTGAGGGATGGTAAGGTGTCTTTACTAAGCAACTGGACACGGGCTAACTCAAAATCAGCATTCAAGCCGGCAAGAAACTCATAACTCCGGTTCTGTTCAATCAACTTTCGATATTGCGAGCCATCATCTGGGCACTTAGGCGTAAAGACCTGATAAAAGTCCAGTTCTTCCCATATACCACGGAGCTTCGCAAAATAATTAGCCAAGGGTAAATCCCCTTGACGGAGGGAGGCAATACTCTGGCGCAACTGATACACACGGGCGACATTCTGCTGTTGCGAATAAGTCTGGGCTGCTGCATCCCAAATCTCCTTGGCTGTGGAAAAAAACATGAATCCTCTGCTAATGTGGGACTCCATAGAGTTAAGGAGCCATGACATAACCGCTAAATTACCTGTCTCCCATTGTTCAAACTTAGGATCTGTCTCAACAGGTGCTGGTAATCGACCAGTGATGTACCCTTGTTTCCCTCGATCACCAATAAACATCTTGGCAGCCCTAGACCACTCCAAGTAATTTTTTCCAGCCAACTTGGTGGTGGTGATCTGCAAACTCGGATTCTCAAACGACATTGGGACTGAAACGGTTGTCCTGGTGGAGTTGGAGGACACATCGGATGCCCTAGACTCATTCAAAGTTGACATCCCCACTCCAAAAAAACAAATAAGAGTACCACAAAGAGTGACAATCCACAAAGAAATCAAGAAAAATCCCTCAAAAATATATCCGAAGGTATATAGAGGAGATAAATCGACCCACACGCTTCAATCCTCCATGGATTTGAGAGATCTACCTATGGATGTGTAGATATGATAATAGGGGACTAAAACGAAGCAACAAGCCCCCCCAATAGTCGCCGTATGGTTCCACAAAGCACCGAGAAGAAAAAAATGATTTTTGCAATTTTTTTTTGAAAATCAACAAAAACACATCGAAGAAGGATCCAAAAAATCTTCAAAAAATCCCCAAAAATTGAGATCTAGTAGGGAGGAGAGTTTCAGTCCACCATCTCTACCTTGTCCGTACGGCTGATGACGTCAGCACCTCTACGGTTCGTCCAAGCCTCCCACGATCTCGTACGTAAGTCCGGATATGGATCCAATGACGATTTACTCTGATACCAAGTAGAAGTTCTTCAATTCTGCACGGAGAGGAGAGAGAAGAGAGAAGAGAGAAGATGGAGAAGATGGGTTATGTGTGTTAACCCTACACACACCCCAATAAATCTTATTTATATTAATAAGTGTGGGCCCTTACATAAGTGAGAAAATAAGTACATACAGACACCAAACAATAGCTAATAACAGAGACGTCCTTCAACATTCCTTGGTAGATCTAAATTTGGGAGGGGCATTCACTTGGTCGAACAACTAAGAAAATCCATCTACGAGCAAACTTGATAGGCTCTTGGTCTCTACCTTTTGAGTAGAACATTTCTCCAATGTCTTAAGGAGTACTTTTTTCTTTCGATAATTGTAGAATTTATGAAAGGCCAAAAGCCAAGAAACTTACAAGAGGAAGTCAAGTAGGTCGAGAAAACCTACTAAGGAGCACTTCCTAAACCGGTTTCAGATTATTCGCCAATATTACTAGATAGCGAAGGTCTTAAGAGATTCACATCCTTGTTCATATTTGAAAATATGTGGTTGGAGGTTCTAGGCTTTGTGTATTTGGAGAACTTGTGGTAGAAATCAGTGGAAAGTAGTAGAAAGGGTGGGGGTGCAAAGAGAAACAAATGAAGATACACATTTTATCATGGAACATTTGTGAGTTGGGTTTGTTAGATTAGATAGGACTTAGGAGGGTGGTTGCAAAGGCCATATTGAGAAATTGAAAAGCAGATTTGGTGATCCGTAGGGAGACCAAACTGAAAACGTTGGATGATTCGGTTGTGAGAGATATTTGGGAGGGCAAGGATTATGATTGGAGGTTTCTTCCGACTGTAGGTTCAGCTGGAAGGTGTTGGTGACGTGGAATAGGGGTGTGGTGGATGCCAAGGATTGTCTATAGGCTCTTTTTTAGTTTCAATTCTTTGCAAAAATTTAGGAGATGATTTTACTTGTGTTTACGAGCCACGACAAATAGCTTCTTGATTCTTTTTGGGAGGAGTTGGAAGGTGTTATAAAAAAGTTGGAGGTTCCTTGGTGTGTGGGTGGTGATTTAACGTGATTCATTTTTCCTACGAGAAGAAAAGGAGGAGTAGGCTCACCTCGGTGGGTATGTGGAGTTCTACAGATTTTGTGGATATTCTCGGGTAGATTTTTCATTGGGAGGGGCGTCGCTCAGTTGGTCGAACAACCAAGAAAATCCATTTATGAGAAAACTTGATAGGTTCTTGGTCTCGGCCTCTTGAGAAGAACATTTCCCAATGTGTCTCAAGAAGAACTTCCAAAACTGGCTTCAGATCATATGCAATATTATTGGATAGCGAAGGTCTGAAAAGATTCACATCCCCGTTCATATTTGAAAATGTGTGGTTGGAGGTTACAAAGTCTTTATTGACTTAGAAGAAG
The DNA here is from genome assembly GCA_035048495.1 of Euptelea pleiosperma. NCBI lineage: Eukaryota > Viridiplantae > Streptophyta > Magnoliopsida > Ranunculales > Eupteleaceae > Euptelea > Euptelea pleiosperma. The sequence goes on from CM068553.1 coordinate 13,726,399, forward strand.
CATATGATGGAGTCTTTACAGAGTTAATTTGGTGGGTATTTGGATATATTGACGTCATTAAGGACAGAGATGGGAATAATTGGTGGTGAGACAAGCAAGTTTCCAATTATGGTGGCTTCACCAAGGGTCGGCCCTGCATCTGTATCATTTTGCATTAGTTATGGTTAAATTAACAGCTCATTCAAGAGGTCTTTTAGTGTATGTTATTTGCAGTTGATGAGATTCGAGAGGAAGTAAGTGCAAACTAGGGGTTTTAAGATAAGTAGGACAAAGACATAGTATATGTAATGCAACTTTAGTAAAGGGATTAAATGTTATTTAGGATTGATGGGCACGAAATACCCAAAGTGACAATTTTCATTATCTAGATTTGAGGAGAGATTGAGGATGATGTTTCCAATAGAATTAGAGCTGGGTGGCTAAGATGGAGACGTGCTTTTTGAGTGTTATGTGATTGGCATATACCAATCAAACTAGGAAAAGTTTTGCAAGTCAACATTAAGACCAACAATGTTTTATGGAGCAGAATGTAGGGGAATTAAGAAACAATATGTTTAGAGAAGAGGATGTTGAGATTAATAGTGGAAAGACAAAATTAGAGATGAGCACATTCAAGGGAATAAATATAAGACTATAAGAGTAGCCCCAGTAGGGGATGAAATAAAGTGAAGTCGGTTGTGATGGTTTGGGTATGTACAAAATGGAGACCAATGAGTAATGACTGCACCAGCGAGGAGGAGCACTTTGGTGCATGTTGAAGGCTCTAAAAGAGGGAGAGGAGGGCAAAAAATGACGTGGATTCCATCACATGCCTTCACGGAGGATATAGCTCTAGATAGAACTAATGAAGGAATATGATTCATGTAGCTGACCTTTAATAGTTGGGCTAGGGCATTTTTGATGATGATGGTGGGGTGTAATTTTTCAGAGACCTTGCCATTGACATGGTAACTTTTTATTGCTTTGTTGAAACCTTAGAGATATCTAGACGCATTTCACTATACCCTAAAGTGTCATTAATGGGTGGCAGGAAGGAAATAAGCCTATAACTATATCCTTCTCCACAGTGAGATCCAGTTGCTGGGCATAATTAGCATATTAACCAGCTTCACGATCAGGCCACCTCTATATCGTTATCAATCTGGTGTTTATGTTGCATAGATACAGGTACAAGTGTTGGAAACCAACACAGTTGCCAATTGTTGGACTCATCGAATTCTGAGAAAAAAGGCATTTGTCTATCTGGCAACATATTTTGAATGATATGAAATATTTAATACCTTTATATAATTTATGGTTTGTAATGAGTTTAATGGTGGGATTCAATGGATTGTATTGTATATCTAGTGGAAAGATCACATAAAATGTACTGCCTATTTCTGCATAGACTTTTTATTTTATTTTATTGCAAAGAGAAAAACTTATAAGCTGTGGTTTATAAATGTACTGCCATATAAAAACTCACATAAATGTACTGCAATATAAATTTATTGCCCTATTTCTGATGAAAGTTTTTTGGCAAAAAACCGACTATTCAATTACACTACATTCTTCATCTTTTTTGTGGGCAGGCCATAGGGTTTTTTCTTTTTAATTACACTTTTTAATTTTGAATTGTCAATGCAGGTTAGAGAGCTCGCTGAGCAATTTCCTGCAGCTGCACCCCTCGCTTTGGTGCTAAAACAGTTCCTGGCAGATCGAAGCCTGGACCACTCCTACTCAGGTGGCTTAAGTTCATATTGTTTGGTAAGTCATGCTGCATTTACTATTCCTGTTGTCTAATTTCTTATATTGTAAAAAGATGGTATTATTTTTGTCATTTTGTTCAATTCATGATATTTCTTTATGTTTTATCATTGACAATTCATGATATTTCTTTATTTTTTATCATTGAATGCTCTGTTTTGTTTTTCGGATAGCTGATACTAATAGTTGAAATCAAGTCTTGTACTGCAGAGGGAAAGAGGAAAGAGAAGAGAGAAGAGAGAAGAGAGGGGTTACGTGTGTTAACCCTACACACACCCCAATGAATCTTATTTATATTAATAAGTGTGGGCCCTTACATAAGTAAGAAAATAAAACCATAAAGACACTAAACAATCTATAATAATAGAGAGGTCCTTCAACACTCCCCCTCAAGTTGGGACGTAGATATCAATCATGCCCAACTTGCTCAAGCACTCGGTAAACGGAGTTGCTGCAACGCCTTTCGTAAGAATGTCTGCTAGTTGATCAGATGTAGGAACGAAGGGTGTGCAGATCACTCCCGATGTCACTTTTTCACGAATAAAGTGACGGTCCACCTCGATGTGTTTGGTCCTGTCATGTTGAACTGGGTTGTGGGCAATACTTATCGCCGCCTTGTTGTCACAGTATAATGACATGGACCCTTCTACGGGGAAACCGAGTTCTCCAAGTAACAGTTTAAGCCACAGTAACTCACAGACCCCATGGGCCATTGATCGGAACTAGCTTCGGCACTCGAACGTGCAACAACCTGTTGTTTTTTACTTCGCCATGTAACCAAATTTCCTCCCACAAAAGTACAATATCCTGATGTAGAGCGCCTATCATCTTGGGCTCCTGCCCAATCAGCATCTGTGAAACCCTCCACACGCATGTGGCCCTGATGGCTGAATAGTAAGCCACGGCCTGGGGAAGATTTTAAGTACCGCAAAATCCTGTATGCGGCTTCCAAATGTGTAGTACGGGGGGAATGCATGTATTGGCTAACTACACTCACCGCATATGCAATATCGGGGCGAGTATGAGCTAGGTATATAAGTCTCCCCACCAATCGCTGAAAGCTACTCACATCCTCTAGAGACTCCCCTGACTGACCATCAAGTCTATGATTTGCCTCAATGGGTGTGTCAACAGGTCGAGCCCCTAGCATACCAGTATCCTGCAGCAGGTCCAACACATATTTCCTTTGTGAGATGAAGATTCCTTTATTGGATCTCGCAACTTCTATCCCCAGAAAGTACTTCAATGTACCCAGATCCTTGATCTCAAATTCCAAAGCCAAGAACTCCTTCAACCGGGTTATTTCTGCAATACAATTACCCGTAACAATGATATCGTCGACATATACAATCAAAACCGTCATAGCCTCCTTGTCACGTCTGATGAACAAAGTTTGATCAGCTTGACTCTGACTATACCCCATTCGTTTGACTGCCCCACTAAAGCGCTCGAACCACGCTCTCGGTGATTGTTTCAAGCCATACAAAGTTTTCTGAAGCTTGCATACTTTCTGTTCATCCCCAGAAAGTTGAAAGCCAGGAGGGGGCAGCATATACACTTCTTCCTTAAGATCCCCATGAAGGAAAGCATTCTTGACGTTGAGCTGAAATAGTGGCCAAGACTGATTTGCGGCAAGGGAAATGATAACCTTGATGGAATTGAGCTTAGCTATAGGAGCAAATGTCTCCTTGTAGTCTATCCCATAAGTCTGAGAGTAGCCTTTTGCCACCAATCTTGCCTTGTACCGATCCACTGAACCATCAGGCTTGCATTTCACAGTGTAAACCCATTTGCATCCAACGGGTTTCTTGCCTCTTGGCAAGTCTACCAACTCCCACGTGCTATTTTTTTTTAACGCATTCATCTCTTCATACATTGCTTCTTTCCACCTAGGATGCTTCAGAGCTTCTGTTACAGATGAAGGAAGAGCAACAGAGGATAACGAGGTAACAAAGAATTTGTATGACGGAGATAGATTATCATACGAAACAAAATTAGCAATTGAATGTTGGGTACAAGATCTCTTCCCCTTCCTAAGAGCAATAGGAAGGTCAGAGCCACTATCACAAGAAGAGGAAGGAACAAAGTTAGAAGTAGGGTTACTTAGATCCTCTGAGGATGACTGTTGGCCCTGGAGTTCAGTGGTAATCTGTTTCCCTGTCAGACGACGCCTTGAGTACACCTGCAGCTCCCCCTGCTTGTCAGTACCCCTGTCAATAGTGTCAATCATGGTCGGATTAGGACCATTGTCAAGAGCATCCATAGCCAATGGCAGAGAAACAGGATCAGATGAGACATGCCTTTCCTCACGACTAAGATGCTCCCCCTGAAGAAAGGCAGGAGTATTATTGGGAAAATAAGAGGCCGACTCCAAAAAGGTGACATCCATGGTGATGAACCGCTTACGAGAGGGGGGATGAAAACATTTATAGCCTTTATGGGTCGAAGGGTAACCCAAAAAGACACACTTCAAGGCTTTTGGATCCAACTTGGTGCGATTCGGACCAAGGATGTGAACATAACAGACGCAGCCGAAGATCTTTGGGGAAACCAGAAAATGAGGACTCTCAGGACGCAGCAAGTGGTACGGAGTACGAAATTGGAGAGAGCGAGATGGCATACGATTGATTAAGTGAGCGGCAAGGAGAACTGCATCAGACCAATATGTCTTAGGAACATGGTGCCACAACAGAAGGGCACGAGCCACTTCCAACAAGTGTCTATTTTTCCGCTCGGCAACGCCATTCTGTTGTGGAGTGAAGGCACATGAATTTTGATGTTCAATGCCATGTTCGGCCAAGTACGTCTGCAGACCCCCATACATGTACTCTCCGCCTTGATCAGATCGAAGAGTTTTGATGCATGTTCCAAACTGAGTGAGAACCATTTTGTGAAACTGTTTGAAGATAGAGTAAACCTCATCTTTTGACTTCATAACAAAGATCCATGTGCAGCGAGAAAAATCATCCACAAAAGAAACAAAATATCGATAGCCAAAGAAGGAAGTAATAGGGGATGGACCCCAAACATCAGTATGAACAATGTCAAAAATAGATAAACTTTTATTACCACGAGGGGGAAAAGTCGTTCGACAATGCTTGGACAATGCACAGACCTCACAATGAAGATCTGAAATGGACACCGACTTAAACAACTCAGGAAATAACATGCGTAAATAAGGAAATGAAACATGACCTAAACGGGCATGCCAAGACATAATATGCTCTTTATTGACACTATTGCTAAGACTACTAGACTGAAGGGCTGCAGAGGCTGTAGGAGTCGCATCCAGGAGATAGAGACCACCCACTTCACGTCCAGTGCCAATCGTCCTCCTCGTGGCCAAGTCCTGAAACACACAATGAGAAGGAAAAAAGGTTGCACAACAGTTAAGATTCTTCGTAAGAGAACTAACGGATAATAGGTTAGTGGCAAATTTGGGAACATGAAGAACTGAAGATAAAGATAAGCCAGAAGAGAGGGTGACACGACCTTTCCCCGAAACAGAGGAAAGAGTACCATCGGCAATGCGGACTTTATCCGCACCAGAACAAACGGAATATGAGGAAAAAGAGGATGACATACCGGTCATATGCTCTGAAGCCCCTGAATCAATGATCCAGGGTGAACTAGAAGTGGAAGCAGAAGCAGAGACAAGGTTGGCAGAGCTGATGATACCTGACTGTGCGAACGTAGAAGTGGCAGCAGCCCCATCTAGTTGGGCCATAAAGCGTTGCAAGTTCTCTATCTCATCTCTAGAGAAGGGTGCTGTGGAGGTAGAAGGTTGAGGCGCAGCAGTATAGGGGGGCGGAGACCCTGGTGTAGAATCCATAGTCGCACTGTGAGCAGTAGTGGGAGTCCCAGGTAGTTGTGGTGGTCGGCCATGAATATGGTAGCACCTATCCTTGCTGTGGCCTTTACGACCACACCCCTCACAAACATGTAAGCTCCAACACCGATCCCTGGTGTGGCCTTTCTTGCCACAATGAGCACAAGTAGGTGGAGGACCCCCTTTGGTGCCACCGTTGACGACCGAGGTTTTAGACTTAAGAGGCTTGGAAGCAGGCGGGAAGGCAGCCAAGGCGGACTTTTCATGAACAGGAGAAGGAGACGTTATATCTCTGCGGCTGTCATCACTCTGAACATATGCATATACCTGATTGAGGGATGGCAAGGTGTCTTTACTGAGTAACTGAACACGGGCTAACTCAAAATCGGCATTCAGGCCGACAAGGAACTCATATGTACGGTTTTGTTCAACCAACTTCCGATACTGTAAACCATCCTCTGGGCACTTAGGGGTAAAGACCTGATAATAATCAAGTTCTTCCCACATACCACGGAGCCTAGCAAAATAATCCGCCAAGGGCAAATCCCCTTGACGAAAAGTGGCAATGCTCTGGCGTAACTGATACACACGGGCGACATTCTGCTGCTGTGAATAAGTCTGGGCTGCTGCATCCCAGATCTCCTTGGCCGTGGAAAAAAACATGAATCCTCTGCTAATGTGGGACTCCATAGAATTGAGTAGCCATGACATAACCGCTAGATTACCTGTCTCCCATTGTTCAAATGTAGGATCGGTCTCGGCGGGTGCTTGTAATCGCCCAGTAATGTACCCTTGTTTCCCGCGTCCACCAATAAACATTTTTGCAGCTCTAGACCACTCCAAATAATTTTTTCCAGCCAGCTTGGTAGTGGTGATCTGCAAACTAGGGTTTTCAAACGGCATTGGGGCTAAAATAGTAGTCACGGGAGCCCCGGAGGACGCATCTGACTTGCCCGACTCATTCAAAGTCGACATTACCGCTCCAAAAGAACAACCAGCAGTAACAAAAACGCAATAAACCACAACTAACCAAAAAAAATTAACTTATGAACCAACCTGAGGGCACTTGAAGGAGAGAAAAGGCCTGTTGAGGCAAACAACACCTTCTAAGAAGCCACGGAGCAAGGGGAACACCATGCAGCACCTAAACAACACCCAAACATCATCAAAGAAACCATAGAAGACATTTTTTGAGGATCCGTAAGGTAGGGTAGTGCGTGGACAGCACTCCTTGCCCAATAAAAGCCGCCGGCGGTACTATGTGGGGGGAAAAATCAACCCACACACCTCAATACTTGATGGATCTAAGAGATCCACTTATGGATCTGTAGAGGGGATATGGGGGGACCAAAACGAAGCAACAATCCCCAGAAAAAGTTGCCGGATGGCTCCACAATTATCCGAGAAGAAAAAATGAGTTTTTTCGATTTTTTTTCGAATATCAGCCCAAAGACATCGAACTAGGGCTTAGAAAATTCTCCAAAAATCACTAAAAATCGTGATTAATCAAGATCTACCAGGGGGTAGAGTTTCAGGTCTCCATGAGCACCCTGTCCGTACGGCTGATGACGTCAGCCGTACGGCTGGATGATGTCAGCGATGACAGCAGCAGTCTCAAGGGTGCTAGGGTTCCTCCACGGTGTGTACGATCTTCCGAGTATGTCTTGATATGGATCCGACAATGATCTGCTCTGATACCAAGTTGAAATCAAGTCTTGTACTGCAGAGGGAAAGAGGAAAGAGAAGAGAGAAGAGAGAAGAGAGGGGTTACGTGTGTTAACCCTACACACACCCCAATGAATCTTATTTATATTAATAAGTGTGGGCCCTTACATAAGTAAGAAAATAAAACCATAAAGATACTAAACAATCTATAATAATAGAGAGGTCCTTCAACACTAATTTCATAATAAAATGTAGCATAATTTTGTCCAGCAACATGATTCAGCACTTTTTGAGTGCAAAGACCACACCTTATTCTTCTCTCTTCCAACTAAGCTGTCAAAATTGGCCAATGGTGTCACTGCCCATTTGTGAGTTAATGTAATAGTCTGCAGCCCCAGCTGCAGGGATATGTAAATAATGAGGTCATGTATCTTTCTATAACATCATTATACATGTACCCGATGTCTTGGGTTTAGGTGGTATTGTCTAACTTGCTATTTGGACTATTATAATATCCGTTTCTGTCAAAATTATATAGTTTTTCAAGCTGCCACATCTTTCAACAAAATCATTCAAGGATTAAGACCACAGTTACAAGAAACTTGTTCTTAGGTGCTATTCCCATCACCACAAGACCCTCAATTTTTCTCTACTAGCAATTGCAACCACGACGGTGAATTCTATCATTAAAGTCACAAAATTTGTATATTTTTATGTTTCCTATTTTAAGATTTTAGTTATTGTTAAATATTTGATTCTAAATTAGTATAATTAATATATAAGTTAAAATTTGACAGCTTATTAAGTTGAGATACATAGAGTAAGTATTTTATATGATATATTATAATGTATAATATAGTAGAATCATAATATAATATTTCAATATATGGTATAATATAATAAGTAGGCCAAATAGGATGTGGATTGACGTAGTGAGAAAAGAATTGAAGACATGCTTTAATGGAACAGAGGTATGACTCTACATAGAATTGAATGGAGGAATAGGGTTCGTGTTTCTGACCCCGAATAGTTGAGATAAGGAATTGATGGTGATGGTACGATATAATATAGTATTTTATGGATGTTCCTGCTGGTCCAACTATCCAGCCTTTCAAGAACAAGATATTCCCCACTTTTGCTCCAAAGTACCAGCTTTTCCTCTCAATTCAAGCAGTCATACTTAAAAGAATGGAATGTTGTTTACATTCAAGAAATTTTTGATGCAAGAAATCAACATTTTGAGTTTGAATGGTTCCTTTTTTTTGGTGTGTGTGTCTTACATATTTGAATTCATTTTCATTTTAGGAGGATAGAATAAGATAAATCGCAAGAGTCTCAAACAGAAAATTGGAAAAACAATTATTTCATCGCTATATGTTTTAAATGAAAAACCAAGAAGTTCTTGGTCCCGAGCCACATCCGTGGCTGCCGTACTTTTCTGTCCCCATAATGTAGGCAGATCCTCATTTGTTGTAAAATGTATTTTGATTTTGATTCTTTGTCATCAGTAATTTAAATAATTCCTCATCACTTACACACACACACACACACACACACACACGCACACACGCACACGCACACACACACACACACCAAAAAAAAACTCATTAGGATCTTGATTATTGTTGAATGTGAAAAATAAGTTTTGAATTAGCTATCATATATACATAGTTTATGTTATGTTACATATGGCAATTTAATTTTTTTCATGCAAATTTCTCTTTGTAAAGTGTTTACTGTTAGTTTTCTGCCTAAAGGGGTTTCGTTTTGAATTTTTTTTTTGAAATAATGATTATCTCATTGCAATGTGAACTAATTCCATCATCAGTACCATCAGAGACTTATCCCAACTATTTGGGGTAGGCTACATAAATCTCCTTCCACCATCCATTCTATCTAGAGCCATGTTTGTGAAATGAACTAACTATTATGATTAAATGTGGTGTCATACAAAATTTTCTGAACTGTATAAATAAAATTTTCTTTAGATAATTATTGTGTGCTTGTATAGGCGTACGTGCTCATAGTATAGTTTTGAACTATGAATAAGTTGATATAATAGAAGGGTGCATTTTTTTTTTCCTGGGGATGGGCTAATTGTATACCACATAATTAATCTGTGATCGTTGAGTTGCTTGCAAATTGGTTATGGGAACTTGTAGTAATCCGGAAGTTATCGAATGATGGTTCATGTAGTTGAGTCTTTCAGTTCGGAAAGTTTGTCACTAGTTTAGTTTTTGTGTATTTTTGAATGTATATAAGTTGGCACCAAAAATTTATGGTGAGGTGGCTTAAGGATGGCGACAGAAACACCAAGTTCTTTCGTCATATGGCTAATGCTAGGCATAGGCACAACAACATTTCTAGATTGTAGGTTGATGGTTCCGTTCCTGTGGAAGAAAAGGACATCAGGGACAACATTGTGAAGTACTATTCTAGTTTGTATTCTGAGTAGAGCCACATTAGACCCATGGTTGACGGGCTCTCGTTTGATTGCATCAGTAAGGAGCAACACAATTGGTTGGAAAAACCTTTTGAAGAAAAGGAAATCATGGATGCTATCCAAGCTTTAGGTGGAGATCAAGCTCCTGGTTCGGATGGGACTCGCTTGCATTTTACAAGCATTGTTGGGATGTTGTTCATACATATTTCATGTGGGTTGTTAAAGAGTTTGAGAGAGATGCTTATCATGATTGAGGATCCAATTGCACTTTTCTCACTCTTATTCTGAAGATAGTTGGGGCTGAGTTATTGAAAGATTATCGTCCCATTAGTCTCGTCGGGGGCACCTACAAGATCATCTCTAAGGTGCTAGCCTCAAGGATGAAGGAGGTATTGGGCACGACCATTTCCCCGTTCCAAGGTGCTTATGTTAAGGGAAGGCAAATGTTGGACGGTGTTTTAGTTGCCAATTAATGTATCGATTTGAGGATCAGAGAAGGGAGGGAAAGCATCCTCTGGAAGGTTGACATGGAAAAAGCATATGATCATGTCAGTTGGAATTTCTTGCTTTACATGCTCAAGAGGATGGGATTTGGGGTGAGATGGCGGAAATAATCGCAGTGTGCATATCTTCGGCTTCCTTTTCAATTTTGGTTAATAGGTCCCTGCAGGTTTTCTCAAGAGCTCGAGGAGGGGTTTGAGACAAGGGGACCATCTCTTTCCCTTCTTATTCGTGGTTGTGGTTGAAGCTCTCGGGAGGATGGCGAGCAGAGCTGTTGAAGGAGGCATTTTAGAGGGATTTAGGGCAGGTAGTAATGGAGCGTTTATCTCCCACCTCCAGTTTACGGATGATACGCTTTTCTTCATCGATGCTTCTCATTGTCATATGAGATATCTTAAATGCATCTTGAGATGCTTTGAAGTAGTCTCGGGTTTGTGTATTAATCTTGCTAAGAGCGAGGTTTTCAGAGTGGGGGATGTAGCTAATTTATCTGAGTTGGCTAAGAATTTGGGGTGCAAGGTTGGGTGTTTGCCGACTACCAATCTCGGTCTTCTGTTGGGGGTTAAATACAAAAACAAGGCTATATGGGATCCTGTGTTGGAAAGATTCGGGAGAAGATGGATAGGGTGGAAGAAGTGATTCCTCTTTAAAGGAGGAAGGATGACGCTGATCAAGAGTACTCTTTTTAGTCTGCCTATTCACTTTCTATCTCTTTTCTCTATCTTAGCCAGTGTTGCTAATAGTCTGGAAAAGCTCATGAGAGATTTTTGGTGGCAAGGAAAGGAGAATACCCATTCTTTCCATCTGGTGGAGTGGAGTAGCATTTGCAAGGAGGAGGAGGCACACGGTGTGGGATTCCGACATTTGAAAGACATGAATTTGGCCTTTCTTGGTTGATGGTTGTGGAGGTTCGGGGTAAAGGAAGACAATTTGTGGAGGAAAGTGATTTTCAGCGAACACGAGGACATGCATCATGGGAGGGCTAGTAATCCCTTACACTCTTCCTATGGGACGGTATGTGGAAGTGCATTTTGAGAATTCGAGAGGAATTCATTTCAGGAATTCAATTCAAAGTTGGCAGGGGCGACAAGTTCCACTTCTGGGAAGATATTTGGGGCGGGGAAGGATCTTTGCAGAGTGCTTTCCCCGATCTGTACGACATCTCTGATCTTCAGGAGACAGTAGTTCAGCACTGTGTTGTTTATGAGCAGGGCATTGGATCTTGGAACTTCGGCTTCAGGAGACACATCAACGACTGGGAGTTGGATAGACTTGCTTCCCTTCTGATTCGAGTCAGTGTTGAACCTGTGTTAGTAGAGTTGTTGGATAACAAGATTCGGAGGTGGGAGCCCAAGGGAGTTTTCAGAGTTGGATCATTCTTCTCTCACATCACCCAGATGAGCGAGAGGTTCTTTCCGACATCTTTTGTGTGTGTGTGTTGGGGAGGGAGGGAGGGGGGTACCTGTCCCATCTAAAGGGAGTTTCTTTGTTTGGACAACTATCCTTGATAGAATCCTCACCGTGGACCACTTAAACAGCACGGGGATGTGTTTTCCCAACATGTGTTTCTTGTGCAAGTTCAATGCGGAGTCAATAGACCACTTGTTGATCCTTTGCCCTTTCACCACTATAGTGTGGAAGGTTTTCTTTTCTTTGTTTGGTATTGAGTTCGTGCTCTTTGAGCGACTGTTGGGAATTTTCCAAGCTTGTTTGTTGAAGGTACTATGAGGAAAAAGGCGTATTTTATGGCACCTTCTGCCCTTCGTGATCATGTGGGCCATTTGAAAGGAGATGAACTCCCGTATTTTTGAAGGGAAATTAGAAGACGTAGCCAGGGTGATCCTAAGAATCAAAGCCTTTTTGTTTCTTTGGTCTTCCTTTCTCCTTGAGTTTAGGGGTTGTTTCTTTGACACCTTTGTGTTCAGATGGGAGGACCTCATCCTGGATCCTCCTCCTTTGTGACAATGACACGACCTTTTTAGGGTTTTTGGCCGTGTTGACATGTGTCAACACAGATACGTGTGTCGACACGGCCAAACACTGGAATGGACACGTATAGCCGTTTCGTAATTCAAAAAAATTGTCATTTTTTCATCTTAGTTTCTGTAATCTTTGAGTTCCCCTGTTCCTATTGTGACAGTCCTTTCTCCTCTGATTAAAAGCAAGAAGGATTCATCTTCTTTGAAAGAGGGTGTGCAAGTCTGGTTTTTTATATGCCCAAGAGATCAAGAAAGAAATCGACAGAAAGAAGAAGAACCACCCGAGGGAGAAGAAGAAGAAGACGAAGACTCACCTTCGTCACCACCGCCGGATATGCCGCTGCCATCATCACCGCAGGGCTGTCTCTACCATAAGGCCACTAAGGTGGTCGCCTTAGGCCCCAGGTGAGAGAAGGCCCCAGCCCACCCCTTGTTGGAGATTTTAGTACTTTTAGGATTCTAGCCATTGGATTCAAGCATGCTTTTCAAGTAGTAAATCCAATGGCTAAAAATCATCAATCAAGCTGATTTTTAGTGTGTTTATCCACCAATAGGTGGGCTGAATATCCATGCAGTCATTAGGCCCAAAAAATGATCTATGTAGGGCCGCGAGAGTCCTTTGCATCTAGATTTTCTCCGCTTTTGATTATCATAAATAGTTGTTAAATAAGATTTTTTACTACCATATATATTAATACCTTAAATATAAAAATGTTTGTATGGAATTTTCGCCTTAGGCCTCAATTTGCATCGAGACAGCCCTGATCACTGTTGGTCGTCGTCACCGCCGAAGTTGCCACCGCTATCGGTCATCTCCGCCACCATCGCGCCAACCTATGAGATGGGGTTAGGGTTTCAGAAAACCCCTTTCGGTGTCTAGGTCGAAGAAGACCTCCCCTCCCTTTTTATTTCAATCGGCCCATCTATATAAAAGGGGGTGGGCTTGGGTCTATTTAGTGGCCCATTCCACTTAAACTTTAGGTATGGGCTTAAAGGCTGATGGGCTGACTTAAATTCCATAACAAATTGACTAGTCCAACAGCTAGAAATCACCAATTAAAAATATAAATGAATAAATTAGCAACTATTTTCTGATTATACCATTTTATTTACAAAAAAAAGCCAAAAACATTAAAAAAACATATTGGTTTATATTTATGTATGGACGTGTCCGTGTATCGAATTATTTTATGTTGCAGTGTCGGACACCTCGTATCCATGTCGGTCAGTGTCCTTGTTACATAGCCCTCCTCTTTTGTGATTGTGTCTGGTGGTGGCCCTTGAGGCTCCTCCGTCGTTTTGTATTCTGTGGGGTTTTTGTTATCATATACGTATTCCTATACGTATTTCTATGTATATATCATGTATAACCCCTTGAGGGTATTTTTGTCTTTTTGTATTCTCCTTTACATAAATAAGAATTATGGAGTCATTGTGACCTAAGCACAATAGACATCCTTTCTTCTCTCTTCTATCATCTCTATTCTCTCTTCTTTAAAACCTAAACCTAACCCTAATTTCTTGAATTCAACTTGGTATTAGAGCCCTATTGAAGATTTTTTAAGAGAATTCGAATCAGGGTGCAACCAGCAGATGATGACGTCATCAGAGTCGTACGGCTGACGTCATCACCCATACGGACAGGGTACTCCTCTCACCCTGAAACTCTAGGGTTTGATAGATCTTGATTTTTAGATGTTTTTGGTGATTTTTTGAGTATTTTTGGAGTACATTTGGTTGGTCTTTTGCTCAATATTCCAAAAAAATCGGGAAAATTTGTTTTTCGAACCAGCTCCTTTTTGGAACCCTTCTCAGCTTTTTTCCTTGGTTTTTTTCCATCGATTTGGTCATCTACTATCATACTTACATGCTCATACTCTTTTTTTTCCAAACCATTGAGTATCGAAGGTGTTGTGAGGGTTTTTTTCACACCCTAGTTACCACCGGCGACGTTATTAAGTCCTATAGGACTTTCGGTTGGGCTCCAAACTTCCCCAACTTGACCTCAAACCTCCACAAATGCCTTCTAATGGCTCTAGGATGCTTTTATTCATCCTTATGGTGTTGCTCCCTATCCATAATCCTATTTTTTTGATGTTCGGAGGTCTATATGGGTGTTCCTTGCTCACCGGCTCTCATTAGGAATCTGTTTTTCGCTCTTGGAAACTTTTTTTGGGTATTGTAGGCTTTGTTCTTGCCCCTTTCACCCATTTGCTTCCTTGTTATGGCAAATCCACCTCCCTCGGGCACTCCATCTCCCTCAGATACTCCCTCAATCTCAGTTGTTAGCACAGACTCCTCTTCCAAAGGCACTGGAGGACCTATGATGCAACAAGTGATGTATGAGAACCCCGGGTTGCAGATTACATCAGTTAAACTCAATGGCACTAATTATCTGGAGTGGGCTAGAGCAGCACGTTTGTTTATTCGAGGCCGTGGGAAGATGGGACCATGGTTCAAAGTCGTTGTTTCGTTTCGGTTTCGGTCGCGGGTGAAACCGAAACGTTTCGGCAGTTTCGGTGGTTTCGGTCCGAAACTTGGTGAAACCATAATGAAAGAGTTTCGGTAGTTTCGGTCATAGTTTCGGTAGTAGTTTCGGAAGTTTCGGTGGTAGTTTCGGAAGTTTCGGTGGTTTCGGTCCGAAACTTGGTGAAACCAAATTAAAGAGTTTCGGTAGTTTCAGTCACAGTTTCGGTGGTTTCGGTGCGAAACTACCGAAATTGAGCCGAAACTTTGAGTTTTCCGATACAAACCCGTATCTTGTATCGGCATGTACCGAAACTTTAAACTATGGATGGGACACTGCACGGGACGAACAAAAGAGCCTAAGGAAGATGATCCCATGTTTGATCAATGGGAAACTGAGAACCTTTCGGTTCAATCTTGGTTGGTCAACTCCATGGAGCCTCACATTAGTCGTGGTTTCCTCTTCATGCGTACAACCCAGGATGTGTGGGAAACGCCAAGAAGACCTACTCACAGCAGCAGAAAACTGGTAGAGCATACCAGTTGAAGCAGAGTATCTCTTGTCTTCGCCAGGGTGACAAGTCCCTCTCTGATTATTTTGCGACACTTCGGAGTATGTGGGAGGAGTTAGACTATTACTATTCATACCACCCTCCTACTCCAGACGAGGCAGTCATCTTCCAGAAGCACCTTGATGAAGGAAGGATATTTGAGTTCCTTTCTAGACTCAACTCCTCTTATGAGTTGGCTAGGGTTCAGATCCTCAGCAGCCGTACTCCTTTGCCCTCTCTCAGCCAGGTTTATTCATATATGCAGAGTGAGGAGAGTCGTCGACTATACTCCCAGGATGAGTCTCCAGTTCACGAGCGATCAGCGCTTGTCACCTCATCGCCTATGCAGACTCATGCCCCTCATGCTCTTGCATCCGCTTCACAGCCTTAGCAGACTCAGGGGAGTCGACCCCCTCAGTTCTCTACTCCCTCAACTAGCCGACCTTCGTCCTCTAAGGAGAGGCCCAAGTGTGACTTCTGTGGTCGCCTTGGGCATGTGAGAGCAACTTGTTGGAAGTTGCATGGTCGCCCTCAGTCGTCTGCTCCTCGCTCCAGTCAGTCCAGCTCTTCTGGTGCCCATTCAGCTAGTATGGATACCTCCACACCATCTCCAGGCCAGTCTCACCAGAGTTCTTCCTCACAGGCATCTGTTGGTCCTTTGGCTGCATCTGAGCTTGCAGGGCTTCGCGCTTGCCCTCTCAACTGGATGGTCCTACTGCCACATCCTCCTTTGCTCAGTCAGGTATCATCAGATCTGCCCATCATGTGTCCAGTTCCACTCCCAGTCCTACATGGATCATTGATTCAGGGGCTTCGGAACACATGACGGGTATGTCTTCTTTATTTTCTAGCTATTCCATTTGTTCTGGCCGAGATAAGGTTAGAACTGCAGATGACACTTTATCTTCTATATCTGGGAAAGGGGCTGTTCTTAACTCTCCTCAACTGCCACTTGCATCTGTACATGTCCCCAATTTCACATCTAACCTATTATCTGTTGGCGCTCTTACTAAATCTTTGAATTGCAGTGTCTTTCTTTCCTTCATACTGTCTTTCAGGACCTCGAGACGAGGAGGACGATTGGCACTGGACATAAAGTTGATGGACTCTACCTTCTTGATGGACGGCCTTCTGAGCTCACAGCATTGCAGTCTTCTAGTAGTAGTAGGAGTAGAATAGCTTCTGTGTTATGTTGGCATGCCCGTTTGGGGCATGTCTCTTTTCAGTACCTCAAACTGTTATTTCCCGCTTTATTTACTTTTGTCTTGTTATCTGACTTGCATTGTGAGACATGTGAGCTCTCGAAACATTGTTGATCTACTTATCCTTCAAGAGGTAATCGAACTTCTGTTTCCTTTGATCTCGTGCATTCTGATGTGTGGGGTCCTTCCCCTGTGATTTCCATTTTTGGCTTCCGCTACTTTGTTACTTTTGTTGATGACTATTCTCGATGTACATGGGTTTATCTTATGAAAACCAAAGATGATGTTCATGCCATCTTTAAGGTTTTTCCTAAGATGATCCTCACTCAGTATGGTGCCTCCATCAAGGTCCTTTGTTTTGACCAGGGTGGCGAGTATATATATGGGGGGCTCCAGCAATACTTTTTAGACCATGGGATTTGTCACCAAAACTCTTGCAGTTACACCCCTCAACAAAATGGTGTAGCTGAAAGAAAGATGCGACATCTGACTGAGGTGGCTCGATCTCTTCTGATCGGCTCCAAAGTCCCCAAATCCTATTGGTCGGATGTAGTTTTAACTGCTGCTTATTTGACTAACAGAATGCCTTTTCGTGTTTTCAACTTCAAGTCTCGTCTACAGGTTCTTTCTCCTGATGCTTCCTTACTCAAAATCCCTCATCGTATCTTTGGGTGTGTATGCTATGTACACATCCTTGGTCCTCATCGTACCAAACTTGATTCCAAAGCACTTAAATGTGTATTTCTGGGTTACTCTCCTTCCCATAAAGGGTATAAGTGTTATCATCCTTCCACAGGAAAGAAGTTTGTGTCCATGGATGTTACCTTTAGAGAGGATCTACCTTTTTTCTCCACCTCTCTTCAGGGGGAGACTAGTAGTGAAGAGAGGTGAGAAGATGTTCCTCTTCCTACTATATTACTCTCTCCTCCCTATCTTGAGAGGTTTCAGACTACTCTACCTGCTACTGAGGCTGACAGAGCTCCTGTTGCTCAAAAGGAGCTCATCGTCTATCGCACAAGGGAGAAAGTCACAGCTGATCCTGTACCAGTGGTACCATCATCGGATCGAGGTAATTCTCCTTCTCTTTCTATACCTGTCATCTCTTCTTCTACTGATACTTCTGATCTTCCAATTGCTTTAAGAAAAGGAGTCAGAAGCTCCACTCAGCATCCTCTGAGCTACTTTGTCTCCTATGATGCCTTGTCCCCCTCCTATAAAGCCTTCGTCACGTCCCTTTCCACTATTCCTATACCATCTTCAGTGGCAGAAGGACTGGCTCAACCAAGATGGAAAGCGGCTATGATAGAGGAAATGAGAGCTCTGGACAAGAATAGGACATGGGAGCTTGTTGACTTGCCAAGAGGCAAGAAACCTGTGGGTTGCAGATGGGTATTCACAGTCAAGTACAAGGCAAACGGGTCAGTTGAGAAGTACAAGGCGAGATTAGTAGCCAAGGGGTACAGCCAGACCTATGGGATTGACTATGTGGAGACCTTTGCACCTGTGGCAAAGATGAACTCCATCAGGGTGTTGTTGTCATTGGCAGCAAACCAAGAGTGACCTTTGCATTAGCTGGACGTGAAGAATGCTTTTCTTCATGGGGACCTACATGAAGAAGTGTACATGGTTCCTCCTCCTGGATTCACTCTACTGGGAAATAGTAGCAAGGTGTGTCGACTGAAGAAAGCCCTATATGGGCTTAAACGATCTCCAAGGGCATGGTTCGAGAGATTTACCCTAGCTGTGAAGAAGCTAGGTTATACTCAAAGTCAGGCCGATCACACCCTCTTTGTGAAGCATTAAGGAAAGAACACCACTGCCTTATCGTTTATGTTGATGACATCATTCTCACAGGGAATGATGCAGAAGAGGTGGATAAGCTGAAGCGTCAGTTAGCAGATGAATTTGAAACCAAAGATCTAGGACCTCTCAAGTACTTCCTAGGCATCGAAGTTGTAAGATCTAGTCAGGAGATCTTCATCTCTCAGAGGAAGTATGTCTTAGATTTGTTGCAAGACTCAGGTAGGTTGGGTACCAAACCAGTGGATCCTCCTATAGAGCAGAATCACCAGTTAGCAGATGCCAGTGGTGAGTTACTATAGGATGTAGGGAGCTTTCAAAGACTAGTTGGGCGTTTGATCTATCTCTCTCTGACTCGACCCGACATTGCCTATGCAGTGAGTGTGATCAGTCAGTATATGTACTCACCCAGAGGTGTTCATCTAGAGGCAGCACATCGGATCTTGAGATATCTCAAGTCAGCTCCTGGTAGAGGTCTTCTGTTTGAGAAGAATGGCCACGTGCGTGTAGAGGCGTATACCGATGCAGATTGGGCAAGAGCCACAGATGATCGGAGATCTACTTCTGGATATTGCACCTTTGTTGGAGGCAATTTTGTCACTTGGAGAAGCAAGAAACAGCCAGTAGTCGCCAGATCTAGTGCAAAAGCCAAATTTAGAGCAATGGCTCATGGTTTGTGTGAGATGTTATGGTTGAAAGTGTTGGTTGCTGAACTTGGTTTCCCCGTCTCAGGGTCTGTGAGCTTGTATTGTGACAACAAGGCCGCCATCAGCATTGCTCACAATCCTGTTCAGCATGATTGTGCCAAACATATTGAGGTGGATCGACATTTCATTAGAGAGAAGATTGTCTCTGGGGCAGTGTGCACCCTATTTGTGAAGACTAATGAGCAGGTTGCAGATGTTTTCACAAAAGGAGTTCCCAGCTGGCAACTCCATAAGTGTTTATGCAAGTTGGGCATGAGAGATATCTATGCACCAACTTGAGGGGGAGTGTTATCATATACGTATTCCTATACGTATTTCTATGTATATCTCATGTATAACCCCTTGAGGGTATTTTTGTCTTTTTGTATTCTCCTTTACATAAATAAGAATTATGGAGTCATTGCGACCTAAGCACAATAGACATCCTTTCTTCTCTCTTCTATCATCTCTATTCTCTCTTCTCTCTTCTCCAAAACCTAAACTTAACCCTAATTTCTTGAATTCAACTGTTTTCTCCCCTTTCCATTGTTAATGTATCTCATTACTTATAAAAAAAAAAGCATATATACTGCTACATATGGGATTTTTAAGGTTGCAACCAAAGTTTTGAATCCCCATTTCTGCATCAGCTTCGGTCCTCTTTGAAACCAAAAATGAAGTCCTGAAGCCGAAATTGGTCGAAACAGAATGAAATTACATTTTTTTGAAACTTTACTGAAAATTTAAAACCGTGGCTGTGGCTGATTCCTCCCATTCTATCTACGTTACCTTACTGGACATTCTAGCTTACTCGGGGACCATGTATGCTTTTACTTTGTATTTGAAATAAGGATGCAGAAGATGAAGTTTGACTACAACCCATGTAAGCGATCTTGTGAACATTGAAGCTTCATTTCTTCACTGATAACTCTAATTTCTACTTGTAATTTTGTTCGGTTCCTTCATTCATTTTGGTAATATGTGGACATAGACTAAGTTGGTAGAGACTTTTTGGTGTTTGAAGTTCTTGACGTGCATGTTCAATGCATTTTTCTCATAAAAGGTAAACTTGTTCTGCGTCTGATGTAATATTTCACACTGGCAATTTTGATTATTTCTTTTGCTAAGATAAAGTGAATTACTGTGATTTGGGTACTAGCGCTGCTATCTTACTCTTTTGGTTCTTTGTGCAGGTTTTGTTGATTGCACGGTTTCTTCAGCATGAACACCATCTTGGCTGGCCTATTAACCAAGTAAACACTTAAAATTTTGGTTAGATGCAGATACTATTACGATTTTAGTTTGTGCAAATGCAATATTTAGACACATCGTATAGTTTGATGACATATTGACTTCAATATGGTTCAAAGACGGGGATTTTGTTTCTTTTTTTGTTCATTCTTTTACAAATTATAATGGGACTTCAGTACATAGTTACCATTGAATCAAACAGCTCTCTGTTCTTATATTTTGATTAGGTAACTGAATTTGAACTGCCATGTGAGATGACACAGCATTTTACTGCTCAACCTTTGATTTGAAAACTTTCTATCGATAGCTTCATGGCAATACCAGACAATACTCTTCCTTATTTGAAAGAGAATTTCCTATTACGTGTATCTAACTTGTAAGCGGGTTTTTAGTTAGATGAGGTTTGTGTGTGAGTTTGCATCTATGCTGGTGGGTGGTGATTTCAGTTATTGGGTGTTAAAGTTCAAACATGTGACAATATTTCTTGAATTTCCTTCAAATCAATGATTATCTACTATTCAAGATTGAATCAGCGGAAGATCAATGAATACTTTGACTTTATCTTTCGACATGTGTGGTTATGAGCAAAAACTCCTGCCCTGGTTCTTCCTAGATTATCTTTGTTATATGCATCACATTTGAACTTTTTTTTTCCTCTGTTTTTTCTCTCAATCCTTACTTATCCAGTTATCCCTAATAAACTTGACTCTTGTGTTTCTTTAGTGGTGCCAAGATGCACCCTCCAATTCTCTAATGTTTTTGATAAGTAGCTGAATTGTATTAAGAGTAAGAAAGATACAAGACAGGGAAAAGGAGGTTCCCTTGGCAAAAAAGAAAAGAAAATACAGAATTAGGGAAGAGAGTTCCGTAGGTACAAAATGTCTCTACAGCTCCCCTCCTTTGCTCACTGATCGGCGACCTGTTAGCATCCCTCAATGTATGAGACAAAATAATTGCCCAACCTCTAACAAGCTCTCTAATATGGTCCATAATGTTATGTAATGTCCATGGCCCACCCTCCTCCTTCGCAGCCCATTGGATAGTGTTAGCTGAATCGCCTTCAATGATCACGGGACCTGAAAAGTAGTCTCTGAATAGGTGAAGGCCCTAAAGAAGCGATCTGACCTTTGCCTCGTTAGCATCCACTACGCCAATGGGACCTGAATATGCTTTGAGGATGGCTCCTTTCTCATCCCTAAAGACCAATCCCACTTGGCCCTGGTTACCTAAAGAACACCCATCGAAGTTTAGTTTAATAAAACTGTATCCGGGCTTTTCCACCTTGGCTTTTGTTTGGGATTGGTCATCCCCCTACTAATGACATTTTCCCAATTGCTCAGGAAGTCCACAACTGTGAAGCCTCCGAAATCTTCTAAACCAAGGACCCACTCAACCAAATCTCTCCAAATGGATATATGTGCATCAGCCACAGATTTCGGCACATCATCAAAGATCCTTCTATTTCTTTCCTTCCAAACACCCCATAGTAAAGCATGCGGGAGCAGCTTCCGAAGAACATTCCTTCTAACTCCAACTGGTGCCAACGGTGAGCCCAAGAAAATCTCTAAGACACTCTTGGGATGAACCCAAGAAACACCAAACTACTGAGGAAACAAAATCCAAACATCCCTGGCAAAGGAGCAATGTAGAAATAGATTATTTACAGTCGCTTGATTTTCCCACACAACACCAGTTAGGAAAATGAAGATATTTTCTTACACTTAGACCACTAGAGAAGATTCTAATGGTCTAAGTTAATAATGGGTGCGTATGTATATATATTTATAAAGTATAGAATTGTATTAAAGAAAAAGGGAAAAAATCTCAGAGCAAGAGGGAATACACAAGAGATAGAAGGGAAAGTCATCACTATCAAACAAATGTACAAAAAATCAGTTATATCCAACTATAGACTCTTCCCATCTAAATACAAAATCCTCGAATCTTAACTCCCTCGATCTCCTCCAAGTAGAATGTCCAGAAGTACAAAATAGTTTTGATCTTCAGCACCACCTTAGGAATCGATTCTTAAAAAATCAACTATATCTTCCTCTTCTACAAGCTGAGAAACTGCGTCTAGTCTACTCAATAGAGAAGATAAACTATCAATCTCCCAATCATAGATGCTCTACCTCAACCCTAAACTCCAACTGGTCCTTGGGTCGGGTATCTGTTCTTGTTTGTCTGGATACCATATGGTATGCCAACTCCTACCAGTCCGCTAAAGCCCACATGATTGGGACTAGTACCGTCAAAATGAGCCCTTGCAAGTAATCCACATGGCATATGATCAAGGGTTGTAGAGGCTGAATAAGAGACGATGCATCGTGAAGCATTGAAAACGTTTCTCCCCATATTGTGCTAATGAATCAACTTGATTTTGAAGGAGGCTATAAGCAGGTTGCCCAACAAATGCAAGGTGGGGGTTACGCCACGTCACCCAAGGTCAAGTACGTCGAGTCTAAGGTTAGCTTTGGCATGCGAAGGTCGTCTATAGTATTGAAGAGATGAAGGATCCGTCCACTTAGGCCTACCTCAGCCCTATGTTATCAGATACGTATTTAGCGAATTTAGTTGTTCTATAAATACCCCTTGATGTGAGGGGTATACTTGTCTTTTGTAATGTCCCTTTTATATAAATAAGATTTATGGAGTCATGTGCTACACACATGACATCCTTCTCTCCTTTCTCTTCTCTCTTCCCTCTCAACTCTAACCTAACCCTTGTTATCAGATACGTATTTTATACGTATATAGCGTATTTTGGGTATTATGTAAATACCCCTTGATGTGAGGGGTATACTTGTCTTTCACTTGTGGTCTTTTATATAAATAAGATTTATGGAGTCATTGTGACCTAATCACATGACATCCTTCTCTCTGTTCTCACTTTGATCCTAAACCTAACCCTTACCCTAATTATCTAATTCAACTTGGTATCAAAGCAAGGTTTCGCCGGAGAAGATCGTCGGGAAAGTGTTAATGCCTCATTGTATTGTACGACTGACGTCATAGGCCATACGGGCACGGATTTCGAGGTCTGTCACGCTTTTCGAGTTTTGGCAAAACCTCTTCCTTCCAATAGATCTCCATTTTTTCAAGGTTTTTGGTGAATTTTTGGGAATTTTTTGGGGAGTTCTTGATGGTGTTAAGACCATTTTTCTCTTGAAAATCAAAAAAAATCTTTTTCAATACCAGTCCAAACCCCTTCGATTTAGACCTTTTTGATGGGGTTTCTTGGTCACTTTTGATCCCCTATTATCATAGGGATCCATTGAATCTATGCATGGGCCATTCCATTGAGAATCGAAGCTTTTAGTTTGATTTCTCTCCAAAAAGAAGGTACCGCCAGCCCTATTTTTACCTTTTTTGGGCTGCACTTCACTTTCAGACCTGCAATATCGCCCTATTTTGGGTTTATATCACTCCTAAAATGTTTATTTGGGTATTTTGGACTGTTCTTCCCTCTTGCTGCTATTTGACCATGAAATAGCCTTTTTTAGGGCATTTTCTTTGTTTTTTTGGTCCTTTGGCTCTAGTTCTTTCTTATTGTGCATTTTATCAGCACTCCATCGACTTGGTTCATTATGGAGAAACAGCCATCGCCTATGGAAAAGCAACCACCACCCTCGGACATTCCCCTAGAGTCTGAGATGAGCACCGAAGTCCCCCAGTGGAGTTGGAGGGCCTATGGTGTATCATCTGGTCAACAAGAACCCGAGCTTACAGATTACTTAGGTGAAATTAGATGGCAAGAACTATCTACGGTGGGGTTTGGCTGCACGGTTATTTATTGGAGGCTGTAGGAAGCTAGGCCACACTACATGGGATACAGTTGAGACTCCCAGTACTGATCCCTTGTATTGATAGTGGGAGATAAATGACCTTACTATCATGTCATGGCTCCTCAACTCTATGGAGCTAGATATCAGCCAGAGTTTCTTATTCATGCGCACAGCTCGAGAGGTCTGGGAGATTACACTGAAGACTTATTCCCAACAATAGAACATTGGTAGGGCATTCCAGCTAAAGCAGAATATCTCCTACTTCAGGCAAGGGGAGAAGTCTCTTGCTCAGTATTATACCTCCCTTCGCACCTTGTGGCAGGAGCTCGATCATTATTACTCTTATCAGCCCCTTCACCCAGAGGAGATTGCTCCTTATCAGAGACATGTGGAGAAGGGTCGGATATTTGAGTTCCTTTCTGGACTCAATCTGTCGTATGAGCTAGCTCGTGTCCAGATCTTGAGTAGCAGAGTGGATCTTCCCTGTCTCGATGAGGTATACGCCTATCTTCAGAGTGAGGAGAGTCGACGGATCTCCCTTTAGCATGAACGCCTCATCCCAGAGAGATCAGTGCTAGTTGCTTATCCTGCCTACCAGCCCTAGCAGTCTCAGAGAGGTCCATCTTATCAGCCTCCTGCTTCCGCTCCATCCTATGCTCCTACGGGTTCTTCTTCTGGGAAACCCTCGACTAGGGAGAGGCCCAAGTGCGACTACTGCGGCAAACTGGGGCATGTACGCGCTCGATGTTGGAAATTAAATGGTCGTCCTAGCCAGCCAAGGTCTTCTGGTGCTCATACAGCCAGTATGGATACTCCTATTCCTCCTCAGAGACAGTCACTGTCGAGCTGTTCTAGCTTGGCTTCTCCTGGTGGTATCTCTGCTACTGAGCTTGCTTGCCTTCGACGGTTGCTCTCACAGTTGGATGGTCTTCTGCCACTTCGTCTACATCCTTTGCTCAGTCAGGTAACATTGGACCTGTCCATCATGTGTCCTTTCCATCATCCAGTCCCGTCCCACTTGGATCATTGATTTAGGGGCTTCAGAGCACACGACGGACATTTCATCTTTATTTTCTAGTTATTCCATTTATTCTGACCGTGATAAGGTGAAGACTGCTGATGGCACCTTATCCTCTGTGTCTGGGAAAGGGAATATCCTTCCCTCTCTTAAACTGCTTCTTTCTTCTGTTCTGCATGTTCCCTAGATTTACTTCTAACCTACTATCTGTTAGTGCTTTGACTAAATCCCTAAACTGTTGTTCATTGCTCCTTTGGTTGGGAGTGTGGTGCTATTTTTGGGGGAGATGTATATTGCGTTGGTATTTGCTTCTTTTGCTTTTTCTTGGAGCATTTGGCTTGGAAGGAATCGACAAATATTCTAAGAGAGTGTCTCACAATTTTTCGAAGATTTAAGGCTCAAAGTCATCAAATGGCGTTTATTCTTATAATTACGGGGCATTTCTCTTAATGATTGAGCAAGGTTGGGAAGTGGTCACTGATAGTGGTCTAAGAAGAAGAGCCTGACTAATCCAAGTTGGTGAGCTTTAGAAGTGAGAAGGGTCAAATTGAATTTTGGTGGTTGCTCATTCAGCAACATTTGTGGCGGGCATTAGAAGGATTTTTTTTTTTTGATAAGTGCATTAGAATGATTTTTAGGGATGATAGAGGCACAAATTTAGTGTGTCTTCTAGACCCGTTGGTATTAAGGACTCCAAGGAAGCTGAAGCACTAGCTTTACTCGAAAGCTTGAAGATAGTTGAAGTTCTCTTTGAGGGCTCCATCACTTTCATTATTTAAGTGGACTCTTCAAACGCAGCAGTGGGCAAAGCCTTGGGCGGCTGGTGGCAAATTTCTAATGCAATGACTTGTATTAGGGATATTGTGAATAAATTGGAAATCTTATATTGTCATACGTTTAAGAGTGCTAATGAAAAAACGGATTTCCTTGCTAAAGAAAGTGCTCTCGGGCACTTCTTTTACATTGGGGGATAAAATTCCCTAGCCCATTTCTTTGCTTCTCTTAATAAAATTTCTCTTATTGTGGACTAAAATAGAAAATTAACTGGAGATGTACATGTAACACTGAAAGAACAACAAAACTAGAGGAAACTAAAGTTTCTTGAAGTACATTCCAAACTACGTAAATTCAATGATAGCTATAGAAAACTAGAAATTCAAAAAATAAAATCTCTACTTCAAAGAATACTCATCTCATGTCACAAATTGTTTCCTGCAAACCACTCTACACCTTTTCTTGCTTCTCATGGTAGCATGCTTCTCAAACTATTATCTATCCAAAATTGGTAACAATTTCACTCTTGTAGATTACAATTGATTTTATGTCTTATATCTGATGTGCCCTAAAATACATACTACTAAGGAAGCTATGAAGAAGGATACACAGATCTAATGTGTTTCCCCTTTCACCCGTGACCAACTTTATCTATCCGTTATTTTTATTGGAAACAATGTTGTTTATTTTCATGTTAGGATTGATTGAATGGGCACATCAAGCTTCACAGTTAGTTTGCAATTCCAATTTATCTGTTATCATGGACAATATGGCTACCTGTTTTGTAGAAAGATTTTCATATGCTGATCAATGGATTTGTATATAAATAGAGTTCATTTTCATATTTTCCTCGTTATTTAATTTTTTTTCCATTCGTGTCATTGTTTTAATGAATTTCATATTCAATTCCTAATAAGTTACTTGCATTATAAATGTTCTTGCAGAATCTTGGAAGCCTTTTGATGGATTTTCTTTACTTCTTTGGGTAAGTCAAGTTAACATTGTTGCACTTTTACCAATCGAATTGGTGTTCACAACCAATGTTTTACAAAGCACGAGGTGTATGAGGCTAGGTTTTAAATTTTGGTGAAACTCTCGAAATTTTGGCCCGAAATTTCGGTTTTGGGGTAGATCGAAATCGAAGTCCCAAAACTTTTGGCATTCTCTTCAATAGTTCAATATTAATTAGAGGAGAGATAATTAAGGCCTTATTTCCATTATTAAAGGCAAAAATTAAGATCCCTTATCTTATGAGAGAGAGAGAGAGAGAGAGAGAGGAGGATATATTTTTTATAAGCAAATGATAATATTTCATCATTTATAATTTTTCAAAATGATAATATTTCATCATTTATAATTTTTCAAAATTTTGAAGTTTCGCTTTTGACTTGGGCTGAGACACAAGTCGAAATTGAAATTTAAATCCTTGATTAGGAGGCAAGGCATAACCCTTGAGGTGATATGAGGCCTAAGACTCAAATTTTTTTGAAAAAAATATTCTAATTTTTTATAAAAAAATTACATTAATTTTAGAAAAAGTAAATCAATCATAGAAATAAAAACAAAACAAGAAAACAAGCTTGTTGGCGCTTCTTTTAAATTTTTTTTTTTTTTTTGATTGGTAAAAAGAGAATTAATTAAAACGGGGCTGACTTACTCAAGGTATGAAGTTTCAATTTCGAGATATATCTTGACTAGCCTGGAAATGGAAATATTTTGACCATTAATACAATTTTAATGGAAATTGGAAATCTTATGAAATAATGGAAATACTGTGGAAAATTTTGTTGAAACTATAAGAAATGATAAAGCAAGCATAAAGACATATTCACAAGCCATCAAACTATTGTAAACAAAGATTTGGATTGTCAAAATGAATGGAAATAACGTTCTATAACATGCTGATGCAGGTATACGAGAGCTTGACAGTTTAGAACTTTTAGAGTTGCACATGGAAATGATTATAACCATTTAATTTTGTCACATTAAGTACATTATATCAAAATAGAACGTTACATTACAAATAACAAGATTTGTAATTAGATGGGGCCTCTTAGTTTATGGAGTTGGAGTATTGTTTTTCTGTTGTTTTTCTTTGTGGTCCTTTGTGGATCTAACCTCTTAGGCGGGTGTCTGCATCCTCCTTGGCTTTTGCCTTCTTAATCAATTTTCTTTTGCACCATGACAACCCCTAACTGTACACAAATCCGGTGTAAATGATTGAATTTAATTAAAGGAATTTGTTGTTACCTTCAAAATTTTAAAAATCCCAAAATTTCTCTTGGATTTGCTCAATTGATTGATATGAGAAGTTTTTAAACAAATAATCAAAGTGGAATAGTCGTTTTTGGTCTAAAATTGATCGAGGATTGAAAGTTTTACAACACATATCTAATTTAGAAGGGTTTACTATGTTTGGCTCGAAATATTACAACCGAATATTTTTTTTCCGACTAAAATAATGCAGTTTTATAACTTAACAAAACAAATGCAGTTTATACTATGTTTGGGTTGAAATGTTATTGTTCATCGACATTTACTGTTCATTTCGCAAATATTTTTGCGAAATAATATCATCTTTCCTATCAACCTCTGCGGAAATGGAAATATTTCGCTAATACCTTGTTTACCTTCACGGGTGACAGTTCTGAGCTAAATATCTGATACATGTAGTCATCAATTCATTATCAACATTCGACAGTTAAAAGTATATGTACATCGTCATAAATAGGATAAATCAGAATCATAAATCATGTCTCAATTCATAAACCAAAGGTAATACGTCAGCAGACAACTAATCCAATCATGAATCAATCAAGATGCAAGTCAAGCAACAACCACAATCCATAGTTTGATACAACCGATCAACTACAATCCATACTCCATAGTTCTATACTTCCTTACAACCATAATCTAGAGACTAGAGAGGAAAATTATCTAAATTATATACAAGTCCTCATCATCACACTTTTCTTCATCACTTGTGGGTATTTGAATTGTCCTGTTGCAAGGTATCTGTAAGAAGTGACGGAATTGAAATCGGACGAGAAATGTGGGCATAAGCACTAAATCTCCCATTATGTGAGAACTAGGGCAAAATAACTCTTAAGTTTGAGATTTATCTCAGAAAAAAAGAGGAAGAAGATGATTAAAAACATCCCTTTTTGGGTTTTTTAACAAAAAAATGTAATTTTTTTAATGGTTTGGATGGGTTCCTTACTGTGCACAGTAGAGGCTTACGCCTCGATGTGCCTCATGCCTTGAGGCTTGTGCCTCAACTGAATGAGGATTAGCCCTAAAAAATTTCAGTTAGAGGCTGAAGCCTAAAGGCATGCGGTATGTGTCTCGCCTCAAGGCATACATTTCACATGCCTCGAGGACGCCTTTTAAGACATTGTTTCACAACTCAGTCTCTACTGTTATGGTAAGATTTTTGAGTTATAGAGCCATGGCTCCTAAAGACATCTGATTCCAACTAATTATAGTCAAATTTTCTCCCAATATGTGATTTGTTCAGGAATGTGTTTGATCCACGCCAAATGCGTATTTCAATCCAAGGAAGTGGAATTTATGTAAAAAGAGAGAGAGGACATAGGTAATAAGAGCATGTTATGGATTTGTTTGTGGGAATATGCTTATAGCATTGGTTAATTTGGTTTACTCTATCTAAATGTTCTCCGCCTGCTGTTTCTTAATGGTTCCATTATGTGATTTTTGTAGCATTGATCCAATTCACATTGATGATCCTCTTTTTCCAACAAATAACGTCGGGAGGAATTGCTTTCGCATACATCAATGTATCAAGGTCAGCCTTTAATCGCTCTTGTTGAATTTATTTTCACTTGATAGAAATGCAAGACATGATGATCAAATTTAGAAACTTGTGACTTGGACTCAACCCACCCAGGAACCTAGAACATGACTACATGAGTAAGCCAAGTTGCCAACTCAGGCATCATGAACTTGATAAATGATATGTTAACTATTTTAAATGACACACTATATAGAAAAGAAAAATAAGGAAGAAAATATATAAGAGATGAAAAATTGTAGGGAAAAAACTTTTACATGTTTTCTATTAGGAAAAGAGCTGGGGTTCGATATTACTTTTTGTACAAGAAAAGAGAAGTAATTTTGGCAGACACGTCGGAGGCCTATTTTGTGAATCCCATTGGAAATCCACCTATGATCTAACCATCCAATTTATTGAAAATTTTCTATCTAGAAGAATGTGATAAATGGGATTTTTAGGAAAATTCAATCAGAACAATTATTTTGACTAGGAGATGCCAACTGATATTGTTAGCGAATGATTTGTTCCCGCGCACGTATTGTGTTGGCCCGACAACCCGTTGATATACATAGTTGATTCGCCTTTCTCCAAAAGGTCGATCTTTTGGGGCTGTTTCACATGGTATTAGAGCCTTATGGTCTAGGAGGTTGCGGGTTCAAGTCTCCAGCGGAGTGTATTCCCGCTGAGGGGGAGTGTTAGCGGATGATTTGTTCCTGCGCACGTATTGTGTTGGCCCGACGACCCATTGATATACATAGTTGTTTCG
The DNA here is from genome assembly GCA_035048495.1 of Euptelea pleiosperma. Classification (NCBI taxonomy): domain Eukaryota; kingdom Viridiplantae; phylum Streptophyta; class Magnoliopsida; order Ranunculales; family Eupteleaceae; genus Euptelea; species Euptelea pleiosperma. Next base: position 13,756,654 of record CM068553.1, read on the forward strand.
CCTTTCCTCAACAGGTCGATCTTTTGGGGTAAATGGTTGTTTAACATGGTATCAGAGCCATAAGGCCTGGGAGGTCGCGGGTTCAAGTCTCCAGCGGAGTGTTAGCGGATGATTTGTTCCCGCGCACGTATTGCGTTGGCCCGACGACCTGTTGATATACATAATTGTTTCGCCTTTCCCCAACAGGTCGATCCTTTGGGGTAAATGGCTGTTTCACAGATATGACCAAGGAAATAAATTTCGATTTCGAGGTTTATTTCGACCAGTGTAAAAATGGAAATATTTCGACCAGTGTAGAAATAATACATTTTTCGTGGAAATGATAGAAATAATGCGGAAATGATGGAAACATTGTGGAAATGTTTGAGAAATGATGAAACAAGCATAAAAACACTCATAAGATTTCAAACCATAATATACAACCATATGTAGTGCGGAAATGAATGACCATAATGGTCTATAATATGTTACGGCAAGTATCTTTAATCAGTCAAGGTTTAATTTAATTATAGAACTATTATTTAATTGCTAATTATAAAAAAGTCATAAAGTAATATATTAACAAAATCGTATTCACTTACATTAATTTCTTAACATTATATGTAATTTTAGAAAACTTATTTACTATTAACTTATGACATTTATTTAATTTTTTATTTAAAATTTTTTTTTAGGGTTAATTATTTTTGAATTTTTTTAACCAAACCAACTTGTAGAACAGGCTAAGTTATGCCACATATAATCAATTTATGCATAATCATGGATGTTTACATAATCAGGTGCACCAAATTCCAATCAGGTGCACCAAATTTCAAATTTTCACCCTAAACGATCTTCAATCCGTACACAAATCTAGTGTAAATGCATCATAGATTCATAAATTTAATGAATTTACACCTAACCTATTTATTTGTAGCAAGAAATTTTATCCTTATGTATATTTTGAATTTGAAAAAACTCCCAAACGGGATTTGATTCTTCCTCACGATTAATCCACGAACCAAAAAATCTACAATGGATTGATCTTTTGTATAAACAAAATGTATGGAAAGGGGTTAAATGGATCAAATATGAGATTTATAGCGGTTTTGAGCTCAAATGAGATGTTTTCTACCTACGATTGAAATGTTTCCAATGTTTCCATACATGTCGAAACATTTCGACTGAAATAATACATATTTACACTGTCAATTGATTGAAATTTACTGTTCACGCGAAATATTTCGACATGAATGGAAATATTTCGGGAAATTTAACATTATTTCGACGTAAGTATTCTTTCCTGTCGATAACCTAGAAAATGGAAATCTTTCGCGAAATATTTCGATAATTTCGTGAAATTTATTTCCTTAGATATGACTATGGCAAACTCTGCTTATGGTCTTTCAATGGGTGCCTTATATTTCTGTGTATGAAAAGTAGGTACTCAAGTGATTTGTAGCTATGATACCTTTAGTTCTATTATATAATGCATTTACATTCAACCAATAACTTGAAAATTTGATTGTTGACATAGCCTGATTCAATTTTTATTGGTTATTGGAAATTCAAAAATTTGCGCGGACACTAGTCTACATAAAATCAGCTTAAGAATTAGGGGTGCAACTCGGGCGGGTTAGGAGTCAACCCGAGCCCAACCCGACATTTAAGTCTCCAAGCCCGAGGTCGGGCCTGAAAATCCCAGCCCGAGCCCAGCCTGATCGGGTTGTTCGGATTGGTCCACTCTAATCCCTACAATTTTACAACAAAAAAAAAAAATTAACTTTAATTTTTGCAACACTCATTTGCCTTCCATCTTCTTAGATGAAACCTGGGCAACTCAAATCTTGGCATTCATCACCATCGATGCATGATTCCTACTAAATTTTAAACAAACAAAAAGAAATAAGACAGTTTTCTCTAGTAAAACTACTTAAGAACAAGAGAGTGCAATATCTCATGAGACACATGGAGGAAGAAAACAGATTGGTGATGGGGCGACAATAAGGGGTCAGATTCCGGCGAGGTGGTTGTGGTTAGGATGGGCCTGGTTGCTGCCCATCACAGCTCTCTACAAGATAAAAAAAAAATGAAAAATCAAACAACCCTAAATAGCTCCAACCATCATCTTTGTCTGAGTACTACCCATGCCATCACAGCTCTCTACAAAATAATAAATGAAAAATCAGATCTCCTTCACCATCTCCACAGGGATTCAATAAATCCTACGATTTGTGATACATCGCGGAGAGCGGCGGGCGGAAGAACCTAACCTAGTAGAGTAAAAGGAGAGAGAAGGGGAGAGAAGAGATAAAAAAAAAACCTTAAACTATTATATTGTATATATATAAAAAGGGGTTTTCCAGTGTGTATGTATATATATGATATATTTATATGTATGATCGGGCTCGGGTTGGCCAAAGCCTCAACCCGAGCCCAACTTGATTTGGATCGGGTTGCAAAATCCAAGCCCGAGCCCGAGTATTGAAGGGGCCAACCCAACCCGAGCCCAACGTCGAGTTGAGCCCGCCCAAGTTGCAGCCCTATTAAGAATGAGTTCCTGGGACCCCAGAAGTATACTTTTTAAAGGAACTTTTCCCATCACCTTTTTAGTTTACAAGCTTGTTTCTTTCTCATATGTTGCATTGGATCATAAGCACAATGCTGCATTGGCATTCTTGCTTTGTTCATAAACGTTATGGTTGTATCAAAGGCTTTTCTCTCTTTACCTATCTTGTTTCATTCGTGTCGAAGAATCAAAGTCGAAAGTCAATATCTATAATTTTTTTTGTCTACTAACTGTAAACTTTTAAAGTTTTGACATGAAAGTTGGAAGCAACACCCCCACCCACCCCTCTCGGGAACGACAACAAGACTTGCTTGCAATCTCTCTCGCCGATTAGGAGTATAACTAAAATCCCATTCATAGGCGACAAACCCAGAAATGCTTTCTCTCAAGGCTTACTACTACATAGCATGCCAATACAATTTTTGATATAAGTTTGAGCTTAATCGGTTAAAAATACTAAATTTTTTAGATATGGGTGAAATGGAGACTTGGAAACCAGATATTAGCCACTTTCAACAAAATAAAAGTTTCAGTGTATTCTCATTTCCATGCCACGTCTTCATAATATAATTAAATATAAATTATTGAGGAGGAATGTGCAAGTCGAAGGGTCAAAAGGTGAGGGGAAGGCTTAAATGGTTGTTGGTTGTGGTTTTGAGAGGAGATTTTAAAAACTTGCCTTAACGGAAGAAATGACTTTAGACAAAATTGAATGGAGGAACAAGATTCATGTAGGCGACACCATATCGTGGGATCAGGCCTACGACGACGACGATCCTATAATATGACTGTGTACTATACTTTAAATCAATTGTGACTTGTTCTAAAATGCCCAAATATGGATACAGATACATACACTAGTATGGGACATGGGGAACAACCTTTCATTTTTTGAATCCAGGAGATGGATACGAGTATGGATATCTCATTCAATATGTTGATACCAAGCTTTAACTTTTAGTTTGTTTAAGCTAAATATCTTTTTTTTGGCAATTTTACTAACTTTTCACTGCAAATTTGTTGCAGTAGCCTATTATATAATTTTGTTGACAAAACAAATAAGGAAATTGTTCGAACCCAAAGAAAACAACCTTTAATACTATAGAAATGTGAAATTGTATCATAAATAGTAAAGGTGTCCCCAAAATTAGAAATGAATGCATTCGTGAAAATATAGGAGTAGCCCCAATAAGTGACAAAGCGAGGGAAAGTCGGTTGAGATGGTTTGGTCATGTACAACGAAGACCAATGACAGCACTAGTGAGGAGGAATGTGCAAGTCGAAGGGCCTAAAAGGGTGAGGGGAATGTTGAAATGGATGTGGTGTGTGGTTCATAGAGGAGATTTTAAGAAACTTGCCCTAGCGGAAGAGATTGCTTTAGACAAGATTGAATGGAGAAACATGATTCATGCAGCCAACCCCATACCATTGGGAAAAGGCTTATGATGACGATGGTTAAATAGTAAAGGTATCTATGCAGTATTAGGTACTAGTATTGGTACCATATCGTGTCAATATGGGTATGCAGGGAATGTTGGACTATCCTGGTATTATAAGACTTGATTATGTTGAAGAGATGGTTCCTTGGGCATTTCGGCTTTCTGCCACATGTATCATAGCTATTGGGCTTTCGGTATAAAATGCATAAATATGGATAAGGATACAGACGTGGATATCGGGAAGCGGGGATGCAACTCTTTCTTTCTTGAGATTTAGGATATGGATATATAGATGCATATCCCATTCAAATATGTTATTGCTATGCTTTTCGTTTTAGGAGCAGTTAGGATTGCCAGTTTTTGTGCCAAAAAAAGATATTTTGCATGGAAAAAATTTTTAATATAGCTTTTTCTTGTCCAAAAATGGTAGTCCAAATTTCCCCTTAAGTCTTTTTGAGCTCAATATCATATTTTGTTATATAGATAATGAGTGCATGTATATTAAAAGTTCGATTCTGGGAGGGTAGGTGATGCATGACGGACGTGGACTAAAATATTAAGCTGAGAATCTGAGATTAACAAGAAATCATTAAGAACAATAAGAACATAAATCTCCATACTAATCACACATACATATTCAGAATTCAAGCAAATGAATCTTACTAAGATTAGGCCTTCATGCAATCCCACAATGTTAGACGCGTCGCTTTAACGGTGCGGATCTAATGGAAGATGGAACTTCCAACAAGCTTAGAGAATCAACCAATAATCCAAATTGATTTTCTTAAACCTAATCTAGGATTTAAATGAGTCCCAAGGCTCAATTCATGATGTAACGTCACAGCAGTGTATACGGGGTAACGGTAGTGGATTAACAAGTTAAAGAATCAGCAAAGATCAAATCCCTGCAGTTAACATAATGAATCAGACCTATGGTGGTTCAGTTCGGCTATGGGGATTAAGCTTTTGATGATTTTAGCAAAGGGGTCGGGCTGTGGGAAGTATCGGCTGTAGGTTTTGGCAATCCTAAAGGTGGTGGCAGCAAGTGTGAGGATCATAAAGGGTAATGACTAGAGTTTTTGGGTGCAAGAGGGATGGTGGCTGTGAGATCAAGGGTAGTGGTAACAAGTTTCTAATCCATAGGAAGGGGCGGCAACAAGGGTTCTTGGTTTTGGAGGGTGGAGATATTAGTTTTGGGGATGTACAGGGGGATGGCAACAGGTGCTGTGGGTGTAAGAGGTGACGGAGAGATGCGGTAATAGTTGAAGTGTAGGTTTTAGGGTTAGGGTTAGGTTAGAGTTGAGAGAGAAGAGAGAAGAGAAAAGAGAAAAGGATGTCATGTGTGTAGCACATGACTCCATAAATCTTATTTATATAGAAGGGACATTACAAAAGACAAGTATACCCTTCACATCAAGGGGTATTTAGAACAACCAAATACGATAAATATGTATAAAATACATATCTGTTAACACTCCCCCTTAAGTTAGTGCATAGATATCTCTCATACCAAACTTTAATAAACATCTGTGAAGTTGCCAACGGGGAACTCCTTTGGTGAAGACATCCGCTACTTGCTACAAACTTCTCCAGATACAATCTTCTCCCTGATGAAATGGCAATCCATTGCAATGTGTTTGGCCCGATCATGCTGTACTGGATGTGAGCAATGCTGATAGTGGCCTTGTTGTCATAATACAAGCTCACAAACCCCAAGATTGGAAAGCCAAGCTCAACAACCAATATCTTTAGCCAGAACATCTCACACAAGTCATGGGCCATTGCCCTAAACTCTGCCTCTGCACTGGATCTGGCAGCTACATGTTGCTTCTTGCTCCTCTAGGTAACTAGGTTGCCTCCTACAAAAGTGTAATAGTCGGAGGTAGATCTCTTGTCATCCTTGGCACTGACCCAGTTTGCATCAGTGTATGACTACTCTCATGTGGCCATTCTTCTTGAAGAGAAGGCCTTGGCCATGAGCAAATTTGAGGTATCTCATAATCCTGTGTGCTGCCTCTAAGTGAATCGCCATGGGAGAATGCATGTACAGGCTGATAACGCTGACTGCATAGGTAATGTCTGGTCGAGTCAGGGAAAGGTAGATCAACCTCCCAACCAGTCTCTGAAAGCCCCACACATCCTGTAGAGGCTCACTACTCGAGACGGCCAACTTGTGGTTCTGTTCTATAGGAGTCTCCACAGGTTTGGCTCCCAGCTTGCCAAAATCATTCAGCAGATCTAGGACATACTTCTTTTGTGAGATGAAGATCCCTTGGCTGGATCTTGCAACCTCTATGCCTATAAATTATTTGAGAAGCCCCAGATCTTTGGTCTCAACCTCCCCTGCTAGGTGACATTTCAGCTTGGTCACCTTTTCTGTATCATTCCGTGTCAGAATGATGTCGTCAACATAGATGAAGAGGGCAGTGGTACTCTTCCCTCGGTGCTTCACGAATAGGGTGTGATCGGCTTGACTTTGAGTGTAACCCAACTTCTTCACCGCTATGGTAAACCTCTCGAATCACGCTTTTGGAGATTGCTTAAGCCCATAGAGGGTTTTCCTCAGTCGACACACCTTGCTGCTATCCCCTGGTCGGGTGAATCCAGGAGGGGGCACCATATATATTTCTTCATGCAGATCGCCATGAAGAAATGCATTCTTCACATCCAGCTGATGCAAAGGCCATGCTTGGTTTGCTGCTAGGGATAACAACACCCTGATAGAGTTCATCTTTGCTACAGGTGCAAAGGTTTCCACATAGTCAATCCCATAGGTCTGAGTGTACCCCTTGGCTACCAGTCTCACCTTCTACTTCTCCATTGATCCATCAGTCTTCTACTTCATTGTAAACGCCCATCTGCATCCAACAGGCTTCTAGCCTCTTAACAAGTCGACGAGCTCCCACATTTTATTCTTATCCAAGGCCTTCATTTCTTCTACCATAGCAACTTTCCATCTAGGATGTGCCAACCCTTCTGCCACGGAAGGGAATAGGAATAGTGGAAACTGATGTGACAAAGGCTCTGTACGAGGGGGACAAGGTATCATATGAAATAAAGTTGCTTAATGGATGTTGATTACAACTCTTGATACCTTTTTTCAAAGCAATGGGAAGATCAGAATTATCAGTAGAATGGGAAATGACAGGCATAGAGAGAGATGAAGGATTACCTAGATCCAAGGAAGATACCACTGGTATTGGATCTGCTGGGGTTTTTTTTTTTCGATAAAGATCTGCTGGGGCTTTCTCCCTTCTGCTATAGACTTTGAGCTCCTTCTGAGCTCCCGGAGCACTATCAATCATACTAGTAGTATGAGTAGGTGGGATAAGGATATAACATGAACATTCTACCTCTCTTCACTATTATTTTCCCCCTGAAGAGAGGCGGATGAGAAAAAGGGCAGTTCCTCATGGAAGGTGACATCCATAGACACAAACGTCTTCTCGGATAATGGATGGTAACACTTATACCCTTTATGGGTAGAAGAGTAACCAAGAAAGACACACTTAAGAGCTTTGGGATCTAGTTTGGTACGATGGGGACCTAGGATATGTACATAACATACACTCCCAAAGATGCGAGGAGGAGCCACGAATAAATGAGAGCGTGGAGAAAGGACCTGAAGAGGAGACTTGAATTGAAGCACACGAGATGGCATTCTATTAGTCAAATAGGCTGCCATCAACACATCATCAGACCAATAGGATTTGGGGACATTGGAGCCGATCAAAAGAGATTGAGCTACCTCAGTCAAATGACGCATTTTCCTTTCAGCTACACCATTTTGTTGAGGGGTGTAGTGGCAGGAATTCTGGTGATAAATCCTATTATCTAGAAAATACTGTTGAAGGGCCCCATACATATTTTCCCCACCCTAGTCAGAACGAAGGACCTTGATGGAGGTACCATACTGGGTTTGGATCATCTTATGAAAACCTTTAAAGATGGAGTAAACCTCATCTTTGGTTTTCATGAGATAAACCCATGTATACCTATTATAGTCATCAACCAAGGAAACAAAATAAGGGAAGCCAAAAATAGAAGTAACAGGGAAAGGGCCCCAAACATCAGAATGCACAAGATCAAAAGAGATAGAGCTTCGATGAGTTTAAAAAAAAAAGAGAAAGAGCTTCGATTACCTCTGAAGGGATAAGTAGAACGACAATGTTTAGAGAGCTCACAAGTCTCACAGTGCAAGTCAGAAATTAAAACAAAATCAAATAAAGTTAGGAAATAAAAGTTTTAAGTACTGAAAAGAGACATGCCCCAGACGGGCATGCCAACATAAAACATCTATCCTACTACTACTTCTAGAAGATGACTGCAGTGCTGTGGGCTCGGGAAGGCATCCAACGAGAAGGTAGAGGCCATCAGCCTCATGTCTAGTGTGAATCGTCATCCTCGTCTTTAGGTCCTAAAAGACACAATTAGAAGGAATGAAGGTGACAATGCAGTTCAAGTTTTTTTGTTAAAGCACTAACAGATAAAAGATTAGAAGTAAACTTTGGCACATGCAGGACATATGAAAGAGGAAGTTTGGGAGAGGGAAGGATATTCCCTTTCCCAGACACAGATGATAAGGTCCCATCAGTAGTCTTGACCTTATCACGGCCAGAACAGATGGAGTATGTAGAAAATAAAAAAGCCGTGCCCGTCATATGTTCCGAGGCCCCTGAATCAATGATCCAGGTGGGACTAGATGAATGAATGGACTCATGATGGGCAGGTTTAATATTACCTGACTGAGCAAAGGAAGTCGATGGTGTGACAGAAGGACCAACAAGATGGCTGAGTAGGCGTCTGAGAGTAGTAATCTCAACAGCAGAGATACCACCAGGAGAAGGTATGGTAGAAGGACTCTGTAGTGATTGTCCCTGAGAAGGCAAAGGAGCATCTATACTGGCAGTATGAGCTCCAGAAGACCCCGTCTGGCTAAGACGACCGTGTAACTTCCAGCATCGGTCTCTCAAATGCCCAAGCCTCCCACAATAGTCACACTTGGGCCTCTCCCAAGTAGAGGATTTCCCAGCAGGCAGACTCGTAGGAGCATATGATGGAGCAGAAGCAGGAGGCTGATAAGAGCGACCCTTCTGAGATTGCTGAGGCTGGTAGGAAGGAGAAGCAGATGATGTAACTAGGGCTGATCGCTCGGAGATGGGATGCTCATCCTGGTGAGATATCCGTCTACTCTCCTCACTTTGAAGGTAAGTATAGACGTCACTGTGATAGGGAAGATCCACCTTGCTACTAAGGATCTGAACTCGAGCAAGCTCGTATGACGGATTGAGCCCATAAAGGAACTCAAATATCCTGCCCTTCTCCACATGCCGCTGATACGGTAGAACATCCTCGGGCCGTGGAGGCTGATAGGAATAATAGTAATCGATCTCCTGCCACATGCTGCGGAGAGAGGTGTAGTACTCAGCAAGGGACTTCTCTCCCTGCCAGAAATGGGAGATACTTTGCTTCAACTGGAATGCCCTGCCAGTGTTCTTCTGCTGGGAATGTCTTCTTAGTCGTCTCCCAAACCTCCTGAGCCGTGCGCATAAAGTGGAAGCTCCAGCTGATATCGTGCTGCATAGAGTTAATGAGCCATGACATAACTGCAAGGTCATCAGTCTCCCATTGTCGATACGTGGGATCAGTCTTAGCAGGCTCAACTGTATCCCCAGTAACATGGCCCAGCTTCCAATGGCATCCAATAAACAACCGGGCAGCCTGTGCCCACTTCAAATAATTCTTGCCGTCTAGTTTCACGGAAATGATTTGATATCCGAGGTTCTCGTACGCCAATTGATGCACCATAGACCTTCCTGATCTACTAGAGATGGCTTCCGTGCTCCTATTGGATCCTGAGTGAATGTCCGGAGGAGGTGGCAGAGTTTCCATAACAAATCAAGTCAATGGAGTGCCAAGAAAACACACTAGGCAAGAACATAGGCTAAATCGATTAGAAGAAAGCTCCAAAAAAGACTATAGCATGGTCAAGAGGACCCTGAGGAAGCCGTAATGAAACCGAAGAGGCCTAACTGCAGCCCACCAATAGATTTGAAGCACCATATGGCCCATATACACCATGGAAGAGGGGCTGGAACTGAGTTGGTGGCTAAAAATCTCAACCAATAGCCAAAAAAAGGCCCAAAAAATTCATTGGCAGCACTTAGGGGAGGACAAACCCTTCCATTCTCCTCACAAGGACCTTAGAGAGGTCTAAGAACCAAAGATGGAATAGCTAAGTGGGCTTAATACCCAACTGACAGTCCAAAAAAGCCAAAAAACGCTACCGGCGGCAACTGTAGAGGAGAAAACTCTACACCGATTCTTCAATCGGCCTCCAAATCCCATGAAAATGGATTTAAAAGTTCCCTATGATTGTAGGGAGGTAAAATGAACATGTGAAAACCCTCAACAATTCCACAAAAAACAAACAAGAGGCTGGTTCAAGAAATAATAAAAATCGAATTTCTAGAGAAGATGGGTCTTAAAATCATCAAGAAAGCCCCAAAAAATTGCTAGAATTAATGGAAAACACGATCTATCAAGTGGTAGGGTTCTCGGGATACCTCGATATATGTGTCAGTAAGGCAGATGATGTCAGTCGTACGGCTTGATGACGTCGGTAGTCATCAGATTGCCTCTGGTTCCTCTACCGATGTACTTTGGCGGCTGGCGTTGACGATGGTTGGCTATGATACCAAGTTGAAGTGTAGGTTTTAGGGTTAGGTTAGAGTTGAGAGAGAAGAGAAAAGTGAGAAGGATGTCTTGTGTGTAGCACATGACTCCATAAATCTTATTTATATAGAAGGGACATTTCGAAAGACAAGTATACCCCTCACATCAAGGGGTATTTATAGAACAACCAAATACGCTAAATACATATAAAATACGTATCTGATAACAGTAATGATAGGGATGGGTTAGGTTAATTCAAGGGGAATGGAACATTAGGGTTAGGGTTAGGGCTCACATGACTAGCGTAAAAGTGCAGAAGTGCAGCACTAAAAACAGAAAATAGTGGAGGGTGAACAGTGTTTGATGAATAGTGTTCGGTGAAAAGTAAAAAACGCAAAATGATAAGAGAAGAAGATTCAACCAAAGATCAAAGAAATACTTGGAAGAAGTTGTGGGAATCTCTCCGTTGGCCTCACACCAAACCCATTAAGGGGAAATCATGCAAAAGAGCATCATCTTCTTCTTCATCATTCATCATAAATTCATTAATCTTATCAAAAAAAAAAAAATCATTAACCTTCAACAAGAGTTTTTAAAAGTATTTAAATGAAAAAGAAAACCTAAAGAAACCCTAATCTAATCTTGGCCATCCAAGTAACCTAATGGCCTAAATAAAAGACTGCACTTAAGCAACTAACCAGAAATTAAAACGAGCCTCATAATTTTAGGCTAATTACAAAGACACCCAAAAGATTGAAAAATAAAAAACTGAGCCTAAAAAAATAAAAATAAAACTATCAAGTAGATTGCTACCGCGTTAGTAGGTGGTGTGGGGAAGAATCTCTAAAAGACGAGTTTCCTACGTTATATCACATTTCAGATCTCCATGGGGCTAGGATTCAGGATTGTGTAGAGGACAGTGAGGGCGTTGTTGGTTGGAAGTTTGGATTTAGAAAAAAATATGAATGATTGGGAGGTGGACAGTCTTGCTTCGTTCTTTACTAGAGTTGGGGATGGCCCGGTCTTATCTTTAGTGGCGGATTAGAGATTATTGAAATGGGATCCAAAAGGTTTGTTCTCTGTCAAGTCGTTCCACTCCCACATCAGTTCGGAATGGCATTGTACTTTTCCTGCAGCGTTGGTTTGGGGGGCTCCTATCCTGTCTAAAGTGTGTTTTTTGTTTGGACGGTTACGTTGGACCAAGGTAGTTAAAGACGTAAGGCGCTAGGACCTCTGGCGCCTGGGGCGCAAGGCGCAAGGCAAGGCACGCGCCTACTGAAGCGAGACGTAATATTAAAAATTATAATAAATATAAGAAATAAAAAGAAAAAGAAAAATAACATCATAAAATAACAAATATAGGTAATCATTAGGCCATAAAACATAAAAGATAGCAAATGTCGAAAATCTCAAATAACCCAAAAGCAGTTCTAGTTAACATTGTCATTATCTAAATACAAAACAAGTAATCAAAAAGCCATAAAACATAAAAGATAACAAATGTTCAAAATCTCAAATAGCCCACAATTAATTCTAGTTAACATCGCCAACATGGCAGCTCAAATGGTTGGTGTGTATCCACCTCTTTCGAGAGGTCGTGGGGTCAAAACCCACACAGGTAGATTTCCTCCTTTGAGCAGTGTGCCAGGAGTAGAAATCCCCTTTAACCGACTTGACCGGGTCCGTGCAGGTTTCACCTGCTAATCCGTGGGGCCCTCCTACGATGGTGACTACAAAAAAAAAAATAAATAACATCACCATCATCTAAAATATAATCATTAACTTCATCCCCATCATCATCGGATGTGTTAGCCTCCTCAATATATTCTTCTTCTGTCTCCTCCGAATTGGCCTCTTCCTCTTCCGGCTCCCTTATTGAAGTCCTTGCCCTTACTCTTGACCTTGATTGTGATCTAGTATTTGATGTTGATTCACTAATTCCAGCAACTCTCGCAATAACACTCCATGTCAAACTATCATCCTGAAACACCAATTCACCTCCTTCTGTTTCCATCTCCCCAAGTAGCCATTCATTGCTTTCATCAATCTCTTTCAATGAGATAGGTTCAATTGTATCACTCCTATCATATCGATGCTTGATATAATAGGCCAAAGTACTGAACTTTTACAAAAAAACATGTATGTTAGTGAGGTGCGCGCCTGATGTGCCTGGAGGCTGGTCTGAGGCGCACGCCTTACTAAACGCACCTCGCGGTTGGACAAAATCCTGATGGTGGATCACTTGAATAGCAGGGGTATGATGTTGCCACATAAGTGTTCTTTGTGCAAGTCCAGCACAGAGACGGTTGATCACCTGTTGATTCATTGCTCTACCCATGCTATTTGGCAAGCCTTCTTTACTCTTTTTGGGATATATTTTGTGGTTCTAAAGCAGGTGAGTTTCCTTGTCCAAGGAACCTCGTTGGAGGTCTTTAGAGGAAGAGGTATATATCTTTGGTGTATCCTTCCATTTGCAATCATGTGGGCTATTTGGAAATAGAAGAATACCCCCATTTTTGAAGGGAAGGAAGAAGATATCCGTAAAGTCTTGTTGAGGGTCGAAGCATATTTGTATCGTTGGTCCTCTCTACCTTCAGAGTTTAGTGGATGTTTTTTGATGCTTTCATATTCAAATGGGATGAGCTTTTAGGTGGATCTGCTCCCACTTGACTTGTATAGTTTCTTTTGTTATGAGGTCCTCTTCTGGAGGTCCTCCCGTGTAGTTCTCTTTGGGGTTCTCCCCCCTTTTCAATGAATCTTATTACTTATCAAAAAAAAAAAAAATCAGGGAAGAAAACCTAATAATACAAGGACTTTACAAATCAACCAACAAAGTTAGCATCATGTATCATAGAATCTCAATTAGATGTGAAATTGGTATATCTAATCCCTTTGAGCTCTTTTAGGATGGTGGACCAATGTTGAAAACATGCTTTTAGTCCTCTATGACTGGCTCCACCATTTATATATTCTCTAGTTGTCCTCAAAGATTCCATAATACCTCACTTTGGAAGCACACCAACGAATGGTGATAGAAGCCGTCATTTACAAAAACCGTCCATGAACGCCAAAAGGATCAGCTGTCCACCCTTGTATGAGCCCCAACAAGCTCAGTATCATTTTTCGGTGTTTACATCAGGCCAGATTGAATAAAACTTGTAACACTTGTAATGTATTTATAGAAAGATTCTTTATAATAAACTATTATATATTTTTTGTTGTCAAAACAAGAAATTTTTTGGAGTTCAAGAATATTTTTTTTTTGATAAGTACGAGTTCAAGAATATTAGCAATGGTACAATAAAAAATGAAGAATTTTTATGCTACATTTATTCATTCAGTATCTAGTACCAGTATCAGTATCACATTGTGTCGATACGGGTAAGTAAGCATTTTTTTGTGTGTAAAATGTAAGCATTTAGAAGCATCCAGATATCATAGCTTTAGAGTATATCTCAAGTACTCATATGCCAAATGCCCAAGGAACCTACCTTTTATGAAGTGACTCACAAAGAAAACAATTCCATAAATGAGTTTATATGAAGTGTTTTCTAGAATGATCTTCACGATTCATTAGCTGCTACTAACAGCGCATCCTAACACCCAATCAGGAAGATTTTTAATCTTACAAAGTTTTTGACTGGGATCCAGTCATTGTTGGGCCTGTTTGGGAAGGTCATGCTTTCAGGGCCTAGTCCAGTTCTAGTCTGGAAGAACTGGTTTGTTGTTGCGACGTCTTTTCAAAACGCTAACTGTGGTCCTGTTTAAGGACAAAATCTTAAAAGTAGGGCCATAAAGGTTGGCACCACATGGTTACCAAACAGGCCAGAACAACTGGACCTGGACTGACCTTGTCCTTCCCCATTTTTTGGGTTTCCAAACCTGCCCCTAGGTCACATTTTTCTTACATTTGTTCTACTGCTGCACCCGTACTGACAGCCTTTGACATAAATCAAAATGAACAGCTAGTTACCTATTAAAATGTGAAAAGCTCATCCAAGTTTGCCTCGCGTTTTTTTCGTATTCGTGCAGGCTTTTGCAGATGCTTACTCTCTTCTGGAGAATGAACTTACATGCCTTCCTAGTGGTGATCCAAGTTCAAGGCCACTTTATAGACTACTTCCTAAAATTATCCCAAGTATCGATCATGTGTAGGAAGTTTTCATTATCCTAAGAGCTTCTATAAATCTGGTGGGTACTCACGAATCACTCTTTGTACTTTTATAGCCAAATCCTAATGTTTATTAATGTTGCTATATTTCTAGCATTGGGAATGGTTGGATGTAACATGTTTGATTAATCTTGTGCATGTTTAATATCTTAACATTTTAGGGTTGAAGTTTTAATGTGTAGAAAAAGCCTGGCTGATGAGCACTGGAATTGACGAATGCTCCAACAAGTCTGGCCTGCAACTATAGAAAATTACGCCCAAGATGACCCTGCTAGGTATTGGCGATGAAAGCGTGGAGACAAGTAAGCATGCGTAATTCTAATCATCACAAAGTTATTTGCATTACTATGTCATTTGTCACTTTCGATATTTTGGAGTGTTTAAAGTATTATATCTGAAAATGGAAACAGTGCACGACCTTGCATTGAAGTATAAATGATTGTTTCAGTAAACAGAATATCTTGGAAATGAAGGTGGAAGGGAATTGATATATAGGTTTCTGGACAACTATAATGTTATATGTAAGTGGAAATTTTACACGGGATCCATCCTATTATAGTGTATGTCTGTATTCTACATTGGGAAACCATAATTGGTGGTTGGACTGATGTACAAAAGCAAAAAGGGAATGAAATGAACACTAAAGTCCTCTTTAGCCTTTCATGCAAGTTCTAGGTCTATTACCTAAGTCTCACCTAGGAGATATCTTAGGACAACAATTACCTTGATTGATAGGATTATTGTGACAATCCAATCTATAGACTTTTTCCTGGACTTCTTGTCAATTTGTTTATCATAGTTCAAATGATTTTGGTACATTGGATGGTTCTGGTCCCTGATGAATTTTATCTACGAAATTCCCTTTTCTGGACAAAGTTTCTGGATTTTTTTTTTCCTTTTAGCATATCAATCTGCTCCTTGCTTTGTCACCATGCAAACTCAAATTATCGGTTCTTTATTATTATTCTGTTCATATTTTAAATCATTTCTCCCTTGCTACGTGATTATTGTTTCAGTGTGACAGCAAATTGAGCTAACTGGGCCTGTACTGAGCTTCATTGTGCCAAATGAGGTTGGGCGTGTCATGTTTGTGAATCGGGCTTCGTAGTTCAGCAGGTATTATTGCTTTGCTTGATTTCGTCCTTGGGGTACCGCGCTGGCATTCATTGTAATTCCAATTTGAGAGTCGGCATTTAAGTTATTATTATATTCTGGCCATTGGTTAAGTGTTGGTTTGACAAGCATTGCCCGTGGACAAGCTGTATGAGTCATGGTGACTCGTCTGGTTTTCCCTAATCCCTAGTTTTATAATTTTTGGAGAATTAGGTTTTCCGTTTTAAGGATCTAGAATCTCTGCACCGTGGCATATACCAATGGGAGATTTAATTTCTTAAATCTAGTTCATACCTCATTTTGATAACTCCTAAGTTGCTGTGTCAACTGTTAAGTTGCAAGTTCAATCCCAGCTTACATGAGTTTACTGATGCTAAAGTTAACAGACAAGCACTTCACTGATGCTACAAAAGGATAAATTTCTCGTATGTATTAAAGTTATTTTACTTTAAGGTATTTGAGAAAAGTTTCTCTTTGAAAGGTATGCTAGAAATATGTCTATCATAATCTATGTTTTTAAACGATGCGAGGCACTTTAATGGCCTAAAGAGTGAGGTCTAAGCCTCAAGGCATGGAGCGTAAGTCTCACGAGCATGCCTTTTATATGAATATTATAAGTCTATAAGACAATAAATAATTAATAGGATAATTTAATAGATATATATATATATATATAGGGCTGGGATAGAATGACTAATGGAATTCTTACTAATATTCTTACTAATGGACGTGGGGCCCACATGCGGATGAGTTAAGGGGTGATTTTTGGTGAGGGTGATCTCCCCATGGAGATCACCCTCACCAAAAATCAGTAATTTTAAAAACTTCTAACCCTACCAACTACGGACCTAAATTTAACGGTGAAAATGGTTGGTCCAAAAATTTTCAATTTGCAATCTACTTTTCACAAGGCTACAAATGTTGGAATGGGCTGATTTTTTGTGGTTGATATCCACATTGAGAAGAATATTATCACCAAAAATCATCCCTTAACTCATCCGCATGTGGGCCCCACGTCCATTAGTAAGAATATTAGTAAGAATTCCATTAGTCATTCTATCCCAGCCCATATATATATAGGTAAAGTTGTGGAAAAATAACATTAATCTACTTCATATGGGGAAATATATGTTTTTGTTGCTTTTATTTTCCCTAGAATTGTTGATTATTATTTAACTATGATTTATAAAAAGAAAAAGAAGTAATTGAGTATTTTAAGGTACGGTTGCCCTTGCTAACATATTCAATTGAGGTTCACGCCTCTAACACAGGGCGTTAAAAAGTGGAAGAGTCATAAGGCGTGAGCCTTTCTTACACCCTCAGTGGACGAGGCATATGCTTCACAAGCTTTTAAGCTTTTTTAATAAGCTTCAGGGCGTTTTGGGAAAGCCTCGCCTCAAGGCGTAAGCTTCAAATGCCTGTTAAAACACTGATCATAGCATTCTAATACAATTTTTTTTTATAGTAACTGCAAAAGTTTCTTTTAAGGCTAATTGAAAAGCCATTTTCATTAATTTAAAAGGTGAATATGTACTACGAAGGTGTACTAGTAAAACTTTCAGGGTTTTTCACTTAACAATGTACAACCAAAACCAAGCTATTATAAAGCTTCTTCTTTATGATAAACAAATGTTTGATATACACTAGAAATCTAAGGTTTCTCTCCGCTAGTCCCCCACTGTCCTAGATCTGCTCATAAGGTACATGTGCAGGGGCGTGAGACCAAACCATTCAATGAATACTACCTAGGTGATCTCTTATGCCAAAGATCTCTTATGCCAAAACCGATCTGGTCAGATGACCATAACTACTGGATCTATTCCATTCTTTTGATGATCAGAAAGAATAGGGATTAGGGTATGTGTTCCACCAAAAAGAAAACAGAATGGATAACTATGTTCATTCAGTTTGGTTGACTTTTAGCATAGGAGATCTCCTAGGAGGCAAGGACTGAGTGGTGGAATTAGACACCCTGCACATCCACCTTATTTGCAAGTGTGCAGAGATCTTCTAGGAGGGAGTCACCATTAGCAGAACGAATTAATGGTTGTTTGAACCCCCTGCATGTGTGCCATATGTGCAGTTATGGGGAATAGCCCATTCTTGGTTGTACTTGGTGGGGAACTTGGTGGGGAACTTGGATGTCCTCTTATGTGTATTTGTATTATCGGGTTGAATTAAAATCTTTATTTACCATAGCCTGCGGGATTATTGAACTTTTCTTTTTCTTTCCTAATATGTAATTTAATCTTTTTTTGTGTACATATTTATCATTCTTTTCTGTTTATTTATTTATTATTAGACTCAACATGGCGCCAAAGCTTCCGAACTCTGTCACCCCTGAAGTAAAAAAGAAAAAAGGAGAAAAGCATGCTGGAGTCACTAGGTAAAATCGCTGCAATTAAATTTTTGGATTAAGTGATCCAAGATTGAGTTTCTGGTTTCAAACAGTGGCTCTTACTATGTTAGATTAATTCTTATTATATTAAAATTAGATTAGTTCCTATATTAGATTAAAATACAATAGCTCAAGGGCTCTAGTCATTATAGCTGACAGACCTTATTGTTACATTTTCTCAGTTTATTTTTTGTCTATATATGCTTTTTGAAGTTCATTTTCTTTTTTTCGGGATTTACACGTAAAGGATGGTTTGAGAAACCCATTGCTGTAATGGAATGTGGTACTCAACATGTACTTTTGTCAACATTTTAGTGAGTGAATGGGTAAAGTGGTTCGGTCTTATGTTTTATCTTGAACCTTGTCTTATTTTTGGTAACTAATTGTGGTCTTCGCTGATCCTTTTTGCAGTCTTTTCTTTTGATAAATTTAGCTTTCTGGTGATTTGTTTGTTTAACACATCAAATTAGTCCTGTCTGTTTATTTATATGTTTTTCTGTGATGTTCTATTTTGTTCTAATGCAAGCCACCATGATTGAGACTAATACCAACAGCTACTTGGAAAACAAAACTAGTATTTATCATTGATTTTCTTTCGTTGGGGAAACCTTTGTTGCTAAATTGTTTTATGTTTAAACTTCACCATTTCATTCTCAGGTACACGATGAAATCTTTCTTGGACAAGCATGTGCTAGGTCTGCCTGCCTTTTGTACCAATACTTTGTGGCGCTGATATGCTTATTATCTGTACACAAGATCACTCTCCAAAGTTGAAACGGTTGGAATGTTTTTCTGTATTGCGGAGTGCCAAGGAAGAATGATTGGGTTCCACGAATTTCAAACTTACTTTGGCTATGAGTGCAAGCCTGAATCGAAAGGTTTATGGTTGAGCCTTCATGCATACATCACCATGGTACACATTGTACTGTGTATTAGTTCCACTTCTGAGAAATAAATTGCATTGTAATTTGTTTTCAAGTTTCGAGTTTCGATGTTCGATTTCTTAAATGGTTCAGTCCATAACAAGGATACAATTGTACCAGCAGGAGCATGATGATATCCCAATTGACAAAGAGACAATAATTCTCGAGAATATACCAGCATGGACAACAAAAAGAGAAGAGTTGGTGGATCTTGTGTGGGCAGAATATGATAGTCGACATCCCTAAATAATTTCCGTTATGAATTTTATTACGTATGCATTGTATTCAAATGGCTATGATTGTTTCATTATGAATGTTTTTTTATTATAATCTGAAGTTTATTATTTTGTAGTTACATTTTTTTTTTATAATTAGTATCATTAAAAAAGGGACAAATCCCAAAAGGAACAAAAGAAGGCAGATCCCCCTCTCTATGCAGCTTGGGAGGAATCCCCTAAAAAGTCATTCTATCTAAATACAAAGGAATCGAAGCAAATTCAAGGGATACATAGGACCAAAGAAACGAGGCTTTAACTTTCAAAATCATATCTAGAATTGAGGCTTCATTCCCTCCAAAAATTCAAGCATTCCTTTCCTTCCAAATTGCCCACATCATGCAAATTGAAGGAGTTGCCTTTTACTGGAAAATATGACAAACAAATTACCAAGCACCATCTCTCCCACATGCTCTGAGACAACGAAGCTAACACCAAGGAGGGGCAAGAATATCTACCACACCTTGTAGGTAAAATTGGAATGAATCAACACATGATCCACAGATTCAGATGCTGCCTTACATGGATCACACCAATTGGGTAGCATCATACCTTTCTTGATTAGGTGATCTATTGTCAGGATTTTATCAAGATTGGTAGTCCAAATAAAGAACTTCACTTTGGATGGGATGGGGGCTTTCCATATCATAGATTCTGGTGGGAACTCCTATTCTTGTTGAGCACATTGCTCATTGAAGAATCTAACAGAAAATTCCCTAGGGTCCCATTTCCAAACTCTTTTATCATCCTCCATAGAAATAGTCGGATTATCACCCACCCGATGAAGGAAAGAAGCAAGAACTTCTAATTCCCAATCATAGACATTTCTTCGGAAGCCGAAATTCCATGCAGCTATACCATCACGAATTTCAACACACTGCAACTGTGGCCCCTTTTAGATGTGAGATTGTACAGACTAGGGAATGAGATTTTGAGCGGCTCCTTTCCACATCACAGATTGTCCCAGAAATGCACTTTATCCCCTCTTCCCACCTTTTAGATAATACCCCTACCAAACAATTCACGTGTACTGGATATTCCTTTCCACATACTGATCCCAATAGAAGTCACTGAATAGATCTCCCAAATAGATTGACTAACACCACATTTGTCACCTATCACGCTACCCCAAAGACTCTTCTCTTACTCATCGAGCCTCCACAGCCACTTACCAAGGAGAGCTCTGTTCATATCCCTAAGATGATGAAAGCCAAGTCCACCTCCATCTTTAGGCCTGCAAATTTTACCCTACTCTACCAGATGAAGCTTGCAAGATAAAGTACTCTTAATCAGAGTGATCTTACCTCCCTTAGACAGGTACCTCTTCTTCCAACTAGCTAGCCTCCTACCAAACTGCTCTAAGTCGGGATCAAATAACTTTATCTTTATACCTAGCACCCAGTGGCAGACTGAGATAAGTGGTAGGCGAACGCCCCATCTTACAACCCAAACACAACGCCATACCCCTTAAATCTAGAATTTCACTGATAATGAAGATCTCGCTCTTGGAAAGGTTGACCTGAAAACCAGAAACAACCTCAAAGCATCTCAAGATACACCTAAAGTTTCTAAGATGGGGTCTCCCTCACAATCTACAAGGTTACCTTTCACTACCGATTTTTTTCACTTCTGGTTAGTGGTTGCGATGTCGTTTTTGGAGCCTCTTGGCTGTGCGCACTTGGATCCATCGTTAGGATTTCACCAAACTAGTAATGCAATTTAAGGTCAACGGTCAGACGCCTTTAAATTAATTGGTAATAGGTCTCCAATCGCTTCCATTGATGGTCAAGCGGAGCTTCATTGACTCCTTCTACAGGCTAATAATGCCTTTTTATTGCAATTGTCACCGATATCTAAATCAGCTCCTAGTGGGGCTACACAACATGATATCACTACGGTACTTATGCAATTTGCAGATGTCTTTGGCGAAACAACCTGCCTTCCTCTGAATCGCATGCATAACCCATTGCAGTCCTTTGTTCCCTGGAAGCTCTGAGAATAATGAACGTCCATATCGATATCCGTATTTTTATAAAGCGGAGATCGTGCGGTTGCTCAAAGAAATGTTGGAGTTTGGCGTTTTACGGCCTAGTGTGAGTCCTTATTCTTTGCATGTGTTTCTTATTTTAAAAAGATGGTGCTAGGCCTATGTACATAGATTATCGCGCATTTAAATGCATCACGGTTAAAGACTGCTATCAGATTCCGACCATCGATGAACTCTTGGATGAATTACATGGGGCTACAATATTTTTAAGTTAGATTTATGTTCTGGTTACCATCAAATTCGTGTTCATGATCTAGACATTCCAAAAATTGCATTTCGCACACATGATGGTCATTATGAAATCTTGGTGATGCCATTTGGCCTTTCTAATGCTCGGGCAACTTTCCAGAGTCTTATGAATGACACCTTTCCGCCATACCTAAGGAGGTTCGTCATTGCCTTTTTTGATGATATACTTGTCTACAGTTCCTCGCTGTAGGATCATCTGACCCATCTTCTGACGGTTTTGCGCTGCCTTTGCGAACACAAATGTGTATGTAAAAGCCTTCAAATGCCTGTTTGCCCAATCTTTGCTTGAGTATTTAGGACATTATTTTGCAAATGGGGTCATGGCCGATCTAGAAAAAATTCGATGTAGGATAAAATGGTGGAAACCCTAAGTCCATTAAGGCTTTGAGTGGTTTTCTTGGCTTAACTGGATATTATAGGAAGTTCGTGCAATATTATGGCTGGATTGTGATACCATTGACGAATATGTTGAAGAAGGATTCTTTTTTTCGGTCGTCGGAGGCCGAACTTGCATTCGAAGACTTAGGGGGCTTAAAACTTAAGATGACCAATGCATCGGTTTTGGCTCTTCCTAACTTTACTTTGGAGTGTGACGTATTAGGTACTGGGCCCTTCTTGGATTTGCGCACCCCCCTTGGCCCATCATGCCTCTCCCAATATTGGTGTCCATTCGGGGTTCCTTCGGACATACAAAATGGTTTCCCGTAATTTCTATTGGAAGGGTCTCAAGCGTGATACAAAGACCTTAATTTGTGGTCGAATGTGATGTTTGTCAACGTAACAAAGCCATAACCTTGTCCTCACCTGGTCTCTTACAACCATTGCAAATTCCCGAGGACATCTGCTTGGATATCTCTATGGACTTCATTCATTGATGGCCTTCCCCCATCACTCGACATACATCGATAATGGTGGTGATTGATCTTTTCTCTAAATATGAACATTTCAGTGCCCTTTTCTCACCCTTATTCAGCTTCAAAGGTGGCTGAACTTTTTGTTCGTGATGTGGTTTGTTTGCATGGCATGATGGGTTCAATTGTTAGTGACCGCGACCCCATTTTTACAAGTTAGTTTTGGGAAGCTTCTTTTGCTTTGCAGGGTACCACTTTATGTCGAAGCTTGCCCTATCATCCCCAGTCCGATGGTCAAACTAAGATTGTTAATCGTTCCCTTGAGGCGTATTTGCGTTGATTTGCTAGCAAGCTACTGTCCCTATGGGTGAAGTGCATGGTTTCCTTGGGCTGAATGGTAGAACAATACTTCCTTTCATTCGGCCATCAAAATGTTTCATTATCAGGCCGTGTATTGTCGACCGCCCCCGCAGGTGAATGCCTACCTTCCTGGCACTACGGCGGTCCATGTGATGGATGTTGCATTGCAAGAACATGATGCTATCAATGGATTGTTCAAAGAGAATCTGACTCATGCCTAGGCTCGAATAAAGTTTTTTGCTAATACTAATCGTATTGAGCGCTCGTTTGAGGTAGGGGATTGGGTCTTCTTGCGCCTCCAACCTTACGGATAGCTTACGGTTGGGTCTAGAGGACCTTTGAAATTATGTCCTCGCTTTTATGGTCCATTCCAGGTTTTATTCCGCATTGGCAGAATGGCTTACAAATTGGATCTGCCAGCAGATTGCAAAATTCATCCTATTTTTTATGTCTCTGCACTAAAAAAAGAAATTAGGTGCTCATATTCAACATGTACAGCTCTTCTCACCAATTGTTGATAGTGGCATTTTTACATGGAAACCTTTTGCTATTCTTGATAGTTTGTCTTTATTTTCTATACTGGTTAGCGTAGAAAAAACGTTGGTGAGACTTGTGAGAAACTTCTCGTGGAGTGAGAGAGGAGATGGGCGTAAAGTTAACCTTGTGGGTTGGAAGGTGGTAGTTAGGCCCAAGGATAAGGGAGGTTTAGGGATTCAGAGATTAAGTAGTATGAATGAAGCTCTAAGAGAGAAATGGTTGTGGAGATTTGGGATGGAGAGGGACAATCTATGGCGTAGGGTTATCGTGGGTTTGTAAGGGGAGAGCGCGATAGGTTGGGTTAGTGGTATGCCTAGAGGACCGTATGGATGTGTTGTGTGGAAAGGGATCGTGAGTGGCATGCAAAAATTTGATTAGGGGATCTTGTTTAGGGTGGGTAGAGGGAATAGTCATGTTTTGGAGTGATAGGTGGTGCTCGGAGACTGCCCTTAAGACTGAGTTCCACGATTTATTCCTTATTTCTAACAAGAAAATAGCCACAGTGTGTGAAATGCAAATTCCAGATAATGACAATCATGCTTGGGAGTTTGGCTTTTGCCATCGCCTGTATGATTAGGAGCTTTTGGTCGATCTCATTGCCAAGGTTGGGGGTAATCCTTCGTTTAGCAAGATGGATGATGCGAGAAGGTGGACCTTTGATAGTAAAGAAAATTTCTAAGTCCAATCATTCTACGAGGTGTCGAGGATTGTGGGGTAAAAGAGTTTCCGACAAATCGAGTTTGGGGTAGCAAGGCACCTTCGAAAGTTCACTTCTTGGCTTGGTGCACAGTTCGAGGAAGAGTACATAGCATGGATCTTCTCTGGAGGAGAGGCATTAACATCGTCGATCACTGTCCTCTTTGTTTGAAGAGTGGCGAGTCCAACGACCATATTTTCCTTCTTTGTAAGTGGGCTTGGGAGGTGTGGACAGCGTTTTAATTTGGAAGAGTTTGTGTATCACCAAGGTCCATCAAGGAGTTACTTTTTTCGTGTGAGTGCAAAGGTTTTAGTGGTTTGGGTGAAAGGCTTTGAGTGTTAACTCTGCTTGCAGTGATATGGAGCATATGGAAAGAACGTAATAACATGGTGTTTGAGGGGAGAAGTATGCCATTGGAAACGTTAGTGTTAGAGATCAAATGATTTATTTTTCTTTGGGTTAAATTGTATAGGGAGGGGAGATGCATTTTCTTTGAGGATGTGGTGTTTAAGTGGGACTCTTTGATCTATTGTGAGTAAGGGGTGGATCTCTTGATGTTTGGGAGGGTAGGGTACTGGGGATGGTTTTTTGTTTAGTAGTTGCTTGGTTGTTGTTTCCTTGGTTCGTTAAGGAGGCCATCTTGTCCTCCTAGTGCCTCTTTTTAATATATTTCAGTTTAACTATCAAAAAAAAAATTAAAGAAAAATAATCACGCCATTATTGAGATGTTGATCCACTAGGAGGGTCTTCCTCGTGAAGATGCAACATGGGAAGAATATGCTAGTTTTGTTCGACACGCTTTCCTGATTTTCCAACTTGAGGATAAGTTGTGCTTCTGGTCGGGGTGGATGTTAGGATATCCTATTATTGGTAATGTCTAATTAGAGGTTCATCGTTAATTTGTTTCCTTACTTATAAATGTATCTAATTGTATCCAATGATTTTATTTGGCAAATGATTCGGAGTCCTAGTTTAACAAGGAGTAGGAGTCTTATCTTTAAATATAGAATTTGTCAATCGTTTGAGATGAATGAATTAAGAATTTTAAAGTAGAATTGGAGGACGGCTTCCCTCCAAGTGTAGCCAATATTGTAGGAATGATTTCGTTGGGACTTATAATTTTAATTTGGGTCGATATGTGGGACCCACCTGCTCTTGAAGCCTACTTGATATATGAGACCCACCTCTTATATAAGACTGGAGTTAGAACCTAAAATCATGCAAGTGTGGATCACCTTAGAAACTCATGGACAGAGACAACCGCTTAAGGCCCCCATGTCAGCTAAGGTTCTCCAAATTCCACATTTCTACTTTAATTTCTACCCTCTCTCTCTCTCTCTCTAAGTTTTAAATAATACGAAAAAAAAAAACCATGGCAGCCAAAGGGCCCCCCAAATCCATCCCCCCCCTTCCAACACAAATTGTTAATTAGTAACTTTGCATCTCTAAATGCAAGAAAAATGAAGTTTAAAAAAACATTGTAATTTTAATTTGTATTAATATTGTCGGGACTTGACGAGGGATTGAGTGTCAGCCGCTCATAAGCACTTTTTGAAGTGAAAACAACTCCAATCCAACACTTAGAAATCACTAATCAGGCTAATATTTGTTTGGTCCGTATGTCCATTTAGGGTTACACCTAATAGCTATACGGTCAAAAATCTATAAGAATATGCCACATGGCTCATATTGTGGGCGGTAAGTAACTTTGCTGACCGGTGGAGGTCAGAAAAGTTCTACTCTTCAATACCCATGTCATTAACGAGATTGTCCATCAAACGGCTCATACTCCGAAAGATCAAACCAATCAGACGACCTTAACAGTCTAATCAATTAATATCCATGCAATTGAGCTAGGCCACATGTCAGTACTTGTTCATACTATCTCCAACACATAAAATATTATACCAAAATAAAATAAAAAACCAACACATTAAAGAGTTGGGCAAAGGTTGCTGTCACGGATCTTTGGTAGGTAAACCGGGTTTAGGGCAATCCGAAACCCATTTTTCCCCTTTGATATCCAATCCGAACCCACTTTGGAGATACATCCATCCACTTCTAAGAATCTGATCGATGATGGGCTGTAGGCGCAGGATTGCACAGATCATATGACCCTAGCTACCATCCCATTAACAGGCATCTTCCAATGGATCATTGCCATGTAGCTTTTGCTGATCACCTAATAAGGTTAGACATCAGGTTGGATCCTTTCTGAGGTTATGGCCCATTTAAGACTTTGACCCACTGATTCTACGGTTTGGATTGACGGGCATCTCCATAGGTTGAAGGCTTTTAATCAAATTAAAAATAGGAGACGGGTTCAAAGTCACATATATCGCAGGTGTTAAACAACCATATACCCCAAAAGATTGATCTATTGGGGAAAGGCAAAACAACTATGTATACCTACGGGTCATCGGGCTAACATAGCACGTGTGCAATAACACACCATCGGCTAACACGTCCCCTCGGCGGGAATAGACTCCGTTGGAGACTTGAACCCGCAACCTCCCAAGTCTTAAGGCTCTAATACCATGTTAAATAACTATTTACCCCAAAAGAACGATCTATTGGGGAAAGGAGAAACAACTATGTATACAAAGGGCCGTTGGGCCAATACAACACATGTGCGGGAAAACACCATCCGCTAACACGCCCCCTTAGTAGGAATACACTCCGCTGGAGACTTGAACCCATGACCTCTCAAGCCTTAAGGCTTTGATTCCATGTTAAATAACCATTTACCCCAAAAGATCGACGTACGTATTGGGAAAAGGCGAAACAACATGTGTGCGAGAACACACCATCCGCTAACAGCAGGGCTGTCAATGGATTGGGTCGACCTGATGCTCAGATCTGATAAAATAGGTATGGATTGGGTTCAATATTGGATTGGGTCTAGACTGAGAATACTTATAGCATTAGTTATCAGATCCATTTCGGATCGACTATGATCCAATCAATAATGACCCGGTTCGATTTCATTAATATTTTAGATTTATGTTTAAAGTTTTTTTTTATTTCACTTATCATATCTAATCGGGTCTTATCGCATCCGTACTCCAAATTGAGTAAAACTTTTATCACAAGAAATTGTAAATCACACAATCACAAGCCAATGAGTTCTCGGCACGTACACAAGTGCTTTTGCAACGTACCATGTGCTTTTGGAGTAAAACTTCTATCACACGAAATTGTAAATCACACAATCACAAGCCAATGAGTTCTCGGCACGTACACAAGTGCTTTGCAACCGCTTTTGCTTTTAGGTGTACGTGCCGAGAACTCATTGGCTGGGTTTGTGTGATTTGCAATCCGATTGTGACAGAAGTTTTACTCGTGCTTTTGCTTTTAGGTGTACGGGCCGAGAACTCATTGGCTGTGATTGTGTGATTTGCAATCCGATTGTGACACAAGTTTTACTCCTCCAAATTGAGCGAAACAGATTTGATAAGGATATCCGACAAATATGAGTTTGGACTTTATACATCGTCACACAAAAATCCGAGGGGAGGACGAAGGTTCCACGAAGTTGCACCCATGAAAAGAAGTCACAGTTCGTGCCACCCATAGGAGAATTGGGTGGGCCACGCTTGTACAGTTTTACTCGTACTACCTACATCTCTTTCTTCGCATATAACTAATTTCTTTGTACACTGAGACCCACAATGCCCCTCGAGTGACCAACATACCCTCACTTTTTGTTACGTTGGTAAATTGTACACAAGACCAAGGTTTTAAAAGGGGCCCGGTATAACGGTATAACGGACTTCCGGGCATTCAATCCCTAGGTGGACCTACAAACCAAAAAATCAAACTGATTATTGACTTCGTCATGTTCATGGGTTTATTTTAACCATGGGAATTTGAGCATTATTTGGGGTACAAGATCGAAAGGTTTGAAATCACTAATCGGGCTGATTTTTGGTTTGTAGGTCCACTTAAGGATTAGCCAAACATCTATACGGTCAGCGTCCTCTAATTATATGCCATGTGGCTTATATTGTGGGCGGTAAGGGCTTATATGACTGTCGGTAGTCATGCAAGTTTCACTCATATAACTCCCAATCTTCTTTGTCTGAAGGGTATTTTGGTCATTGAAAATGGTACTTTTTTGTCATTTGCATGAGAGTAAATAAAGTCCTTAGGTCCAACCTTCAAATTAAGTTTAACCCATTTGATGGTTCTCGGAATATACACCGCACAAATCTCGAGGCCCACCAAGGGTCTCTCTCTCTCCCTAACTACAACATCATTTCCAAAGAAAAGAAAGACAATGAACAAAGCACTATCTTCAGTCCCTCTTTCCTCGTCCCTTCAATTTCAAGTCGCTTGGCTCTCTGAAGTCTGAAGGACCATGGGGGTGCAGTTGGTGGCACTAGCTCAGTTCAAGCTCTTAGCTATTATTACTACCCATGGCCCCAGTCCGTTGGTCACTGCCCTGGTGTTCCCCTTCGCTCTCAAGATCTCTTTCAGTAGACACATAGGTAGAGCCTACACCGATGTCGTCGCCGCTTCGAGATTTTTCTTTTTTCAATTGAGTCGGATAGTATTCGCTGACGAACCAGCTACAAACAATGGCCGGAGATGGGAGAGAGCCCTCCGGATGGTTTGTGAGAGGGTGACCAACACTCGACGTTCGCCGACCACGCAATCCGATGAAGCTAGCCTTCATGCCCTCTCCATGCTTGCACTGTAGGATGAGGTTATCTGTGTTGTAAACTTTATGATTTTATATAATTTTATTGGGTGTTTTTTTGGTATCTGTGTTGTAAAGTTGGGCTTTGTGAGGTTCGATCTCTGGTTGAAAAAGTGAGAAGAGAGCACCTGGTTAGAACTGGTTAAGATTCTATCCTTCTTAGAAGCTTCTATCAGCTGAGTTCATCTTTAATAGCCACAGACATACATCCATTATTTTTCCACCTACCCCACCAACGACAAAAGCTATAATAATAAAAAAGTCTCACTGGGTGTACGTGACTCACGGACGAGGGAGTGGCGTATCCAGAGTCACAGCCCACAATGCGAGTCACTTGGCACACTATTATTGGTCGCTGACCGTATTGATGTTTGGCCAGTCCCTCCGTGGACCTGCAAACCAAAAATCAGCCTGATTAGTGATTTACAACCTTTGTATCTTTGCACCGAAATAACGCTCAATAATGCTAAAATTCCTACGGTTGAAATCAACCCCAACCCATGAACATAACTTCAATCCAACGCTTAGAAATCACTAATCAGACTGATCTTTGGTTTATAGGTCCACGAGGGACTAAGCCCATTTTTATGTCGACCTACCTACGAAAATTTATCCTGATTAGCAATGAGTTTTGACACCATTAATGATGGTCGGACCATATTATGAGCCATGTGGCACAATCTTAGAGATCACTGGCCGTATGGATGTTTCGCCCATCCCTAGTTGGACTTACGTCTCAAAATTCATCATGATCAGTAATTTATTATCGAGTCTTTTCAAGATTTATTTGTAACAGTGGATTTTGATCATTATGATCCAAAGGTTAGAAATCACTAATCAGATTTATTTTTGTTTCGAAAGTTCATCTAGGGAACATCGATACGGTCGACGCCCTCTAATAATGTGCCACGTGGCTCATATTCTGGGCTGTGACCAGCTTCGACTTTTACTCCCATAGCCACTATACCTATACTATTATAAAGCAAAAAACCGGGGTTCCACCTACTTTATGACAATTAAATACCTCTACTTTAAACCAAAAATCTTGCCTTTTAAATGCTTCTCTATTTTAAAGCCAATACCTAAGTTGGGGTACGCCTACGGTGTCCGGGGACGCCCAACCTCCATGAGAGACTATTGCACTCTTAGAGACCATTGACCGTATAGATGTTTGTCCCATCCCTATGTGGACCTATATACCAAATATCATGCTAATTAGTGATTTCAAACCTTTGGATCTGATTACCCCAAATAATGCTCAAAATCTATCCATATTTGATCACTATGAAAGGAAAAATCTTTTCCATGGGAAAGGAGCAAACTTTGATCTTTTCCTCCCAAAAACACCACGTGGAACATTCACCTAAGCCCACTTAGCTCACCTCTTGGTTAACCTACACAATATATGCGAGTCACGTGGCACACTATTAGAGGGCACTGACCGTATGGATATTTGGCCAGCCCCTCGGTGGTCCTGCAAACCAAAAATCAGCTTGATAAGTGATTTACAACCTTTGGCTCTTTGCACCCAAATAACGCTCAATAATGCTCAAATTCTTATGGTTAAAATCAACCCATGAACATAACCTCAATCCAACGCTTAAAAATCAATAATCAGGCTGATTTTTGTTCGCAGGTCCACCGAGAGACTAGCCAAACATCCATACGGTCAGCTCCCTCTAATATTGTGCCATGTGGCTCGTATTGTGGGCTGTGACCTGCTTCGGTCACAACCCTGAACTTTTACTCGCATATCCACTGTATCTATATCTATCTATACTATTATAAAGCAAAAATCGGGATTTCCATCCACGCTTATGACAATTAAATGCCTCTCTACTTTAAAGCAAAAACCTTGCCATATTAAATGTTTCTCTATTTAAAAGCCAAAACCTGAGTTGGGGTACGCCCGACCTCCATGAGGGACTATAGTATAAGCCACATGGCGCACTCTTAGAGACCACCAAGTGTATGGATGTTTGTCCCATCCCTCTGTCGACCTATATATATATATACCAAATATCAAGCTGATTAGTGAATTCAAACCTTTGGATCTGATTACCCCAAATAATGCACAAAATCTAAGGCTGTTTGATCATTAATCTGGCTGATTTTTTGCATTTTGGTCCACCTCAGGATAGGTCAAATATCGATATGGTCAGTGATCTCTAAGAGTGTGCCACGTGTAAGGTGCAAGTGCATCGCACGTGGCTTTCCCCTAGTGGTACGTAATTTGGAGAGCATTCTTATATTCTGGCCAATGTTGTGTAGCATCTACCACGTCATCTTATAATGATACACGTTGGAACCAATGCCGACAACATCTCCCCAAGCGGAACGGGTGCCACGACCGTGCCGACTAGGCACCGCCATTATAGCATAGCATCTGCAACGCTTCCTTATAGATCCATGCATTGGAACCTATGCTGACAAGGTCTCACCAGGCCAAGCAAGTATTACAACCAGGCCGACTAGGCACCATACATCGGCACAACGTCGTCATATCTCTTTATATCATAACATCAGAACCAATGCCGACAAAGATTATCCATGCCGACAATGCACCAACTTATTAGAATCCAGCCGACGAGGACATCTTGTATACAAGAAGCATGTCAACAAGTCCCCGCCATCTCCTGGGGAATTGATTCATTAAAAGGAAATAATTTAGACTCGAGTGTGTGTTCGAGGAATCTATATTTCTCCATCATTGCTAGCTATCCTAACAAACCTTCGCAAAAAGGGGGATCTAACCGGAAACTGTTGCAAAGTCAGTTAGACGCTCATGCCTATAAATAGGAGCCGCACACCAAAAAGAGGATCATAAAAAAGTCATTAAATCATTATTAGAAAGTAGAGAGAGTAGTGACCTGATCGGGATTCTAAATCCCCAGATCTTGATTGTCTCTTGTTCATTCTTCTCACTCTTCTCTTCCGATGAGCTATACAAGCAACCAACGTCCACAACAGACTGACTGATGACTTGATCGTCGGAGTGTCATTGGCAGATACCCCGTCCATTCAGGGCACGACTCTCAATGCAAGAAGAGCATGTTCACATTAGCCACTTCCATTCCTCAACAACGACTAACCTTTTTTGTGCGGGTATTCAAGGGTCGAGGATTTAAGCTCATCAGCCCGTTAACTCAGTTGCGACGCGTGGATCTGATTTCTCAGGGATTGTGTGAGCAAGATCCTATGAGTAACACTTGTTATGGGACATGAGGTTGTGACTTGGGCTTATCAATAGTATCGACGAGTAACCTACATTCCTACATTCATGAGAATTACATAATCATTTCATTATATTAGTTGTTTATTAATTATTTTATATGTTCAACATTTTATTTTGTTCATTCGCTTTCGCATGTTTCATTAGAATGATTATTATAATAGTTCTGATAAATCACTTAATGCACTTGTTATTTACATTGTTGGGTTTTTATTTTATCATTAGATTTGTCGACTACTTTCTATTCTAGACATGTTGTTAGAATGTAAGATCTTAATAAGCTTTCCTCGGGAAGCTCATCCCTTACATCCTCTTGAAGAGAAGTTCTTTGACCAGCCGTGCAGCGAGGTCGGAGAGCGTATAGTAGGTCATTTTGGTTCCTGCTCTTATTAGAGTTTTGTATATGTGATTTTTTCAGCCTTTTTATACATATGTTATTTTAGAGCCACGCGCTCAGTTATTTATGTATATTTCGACTTCTATTGCTCTTCTATCTTGTATTCATACTAGTAGGTGGCCCGTGCCCACGGCAGTCTCTGACAAAGTGTTTGCCAAAATCGGATGTGAGTGGGGGTGTGAGTGGCGCTTAGATCCACCATCCATTTGGGGTGATAAGTTATATAGATACTCAGAGAGCAATTAATTGTACTTGTCTTGGATTCATGTGTTGGATTTTGGTAGTTGAGTGCCGTTTACGACTTGGGTTCCTGGTTGTGGGACTCGGAGAGTGACACCCCACGTGGCACTTTTTCAAACACACTCACCTCTTGATAGACGTACACATCAAAATTTTCTAACTGGCGAGTTCTAGCCATTCAATTTGAGTACCCGAAAAAGACTCAAATCCAACGGCTTAAAATCACGTTATGACAAATGCTGGAATCCAATTGCTAAGTGGACCCAAAAATAGCTGCCACGTGGCCTTTCTAGGGAGGGGAATGATCAAAGTTTTGACCTACCGATAAAGGGTCAAAAATATTCCGGCAAATTAGTAGGGAGTTTCCATGCTAGCTATCGATGCATTATGGAATCCAATCCTTTTGCTCTTCTAATGTAAGAAATATCTGCATTATTCAACATATACAACTGCATTATTGGTTTTGAAGAGAGAGAGAGAGAGAGAGAGAGAGAGAGAGAGAGAGAGAATTATTGGTTTTGAGAGAGAGAGAGAGAGAATTATTGGTTTTGAGAGAGAGGCATGATCATGCATGCGGCCAAGGATACTAACACAGCCCATCTCTTATGTTGTCTGCACTCTGGACTATAATTTTACATCGTCACACAATCCGAGACGACTCCTCCCATGCAAAGCGAGGACGAAGGTTCCACGAAGTTGCATTACGAGCCACCCATAAATGAATTGGGTGGGACACGCTTCCACCCTAATGTATACATCTGGGGTCCACTTTCTTCACATACAACTAATTATGTGTACACGTACGACACATCCTGAGACCCAACATGCCCCTCCAATGATCAATATACCCTCAGAATTTTGGTTAGTTTAGATGATGATGATGATGATTCACGATCCGATCCAAAAAATGGATCGTCTCGTCCGATGTCACTGTTTCCTAAAGAAGTATCACGTTGTTGTCTCGAGCCAGATGCGTCGATCCCATTCTGGATTGAACAGATCCAGAAAATCCGTCCGTCCTTCATTCTACATTCTATATAATTGTCAACATTTGACATGCACGAAGGTGTCCGAACTAACCTGATGAGAGGGTATTTTGGTCATTGAAAATGGTACTTCTGTCCACCCATTCAAAGTCATGGTAGTTTTGTCATATATTCATAATAAAAGGAAGAAGGGGCAGGGTTGCTAACTTGCCATCGTCCCTCCCAAATGGTGGGTGGGGTCCGTTCTTAGGTCCAAACTTCAAACCATTGGATGGTCCTCGGAATTCATGCCACGAATCTCGAGGCCCACCGACGGTCTCCTCAGGATGACATCATTTCAATCTCTTTTACTATATATCATCATCACTCGCTCTTTCATCGTCCCTCCTGAAGAAGAAAACCACAGTCCCTCGGCTCCCTGAACGACCATGGGGATGCAGTTGGTGGCACTAGCCAAGTTCAGCAAGATCCTAGCTACCACCCATGGCTCCAGCCCGTTGATCACCGCCTTGGTGTTCCCCTTCGCTCTCAAGATCCCTATCAGTAGACACATGGGTAGAGCCTACACGGATGTCGTGGCTGCTTCTCGATTCTTCTTTTTTCAATTGAGTCGGATAGTATTCGACGACGGACTGGATACACACAATGGCCGGAGATGGCAGAGAGCCCTACGGCTGGTTTATGAGAGGGTGACCAATACTCGACGGACGCAATCCGATGAAGCTAGCCTGCATGCCCTCTCCATGCTTGCACTATAAGCACATCTCTCCCTCTCTCTATAACCTAGATGTTGGTACGAAGGTGTGCATCTGGTTCATCTTTTGTTATCTGTATTGTAAAGTTGAGCTTGTAGGGTTCTATCTCTCTGAAGCATCTGGTTCATCTTTAATATCAACAAAGGTACACCCATTAATTTTCCACCACCTTCCCCACCACAACAAAAGCTATAATAAAAAAATATAAAAAATCTAGACTCCCACTGGGAAGCTATGAAGGGAAAAATCTTTGATCTTTCCCCTC
The DNA here is from genome assembly GCA_035048495.1 of Euptelea pleiosperma. NCBI lineage: Eukaryota > Viridiplantae > Streptophyta > Magnoliopsida > Ranunculales > Eupteleaceae > Euptelea > Euptelea pleiosperma. The sequence goes on from CM068553.1 coordinate 13,791,514, forward strand.
CCAAAAACACCACGTTGAAAACACTTCGTGGGCCCACTGACCCCATGAATGTTTAGTTCATCTCTTGGTGAACCTATACACCAGGTGATTTCTAACTATTAGATCTGAGTACCCAAAAATAAAATAAAATGCTTGAATCCAATGGTTAGAAATGACACAAAAATGTTCAAATCCAATGGCTAGAAATCACAGATCAGATAGATTTTTTGCAGTGTCTACTTTGAATATATTGTTTACTTCTCTGCACTCCTCCTTCTGAGTTTTTTTTTTTTTTTTTCTTTTTTATTATCTTTGCTTAATTACATTTGTGCTAATATTAATCCATCATGTTCAAATTTTCATGAATACTAATTAAAAAAAAATTGTATTTTATTTCTTTTTTCCTTCTATTGATTGCATGTTTCCCTTATTCCTGCCTCTTTTAGTAAAGAAAAAATGAGTTCCTTATCCTAAGCAAAGAAAAGCAAAGCCTTTCTTCACTTCTTTAGTTTTACTGATCAACAAATGGTGAAACTAAATCGTTTCAACAATATCCATGGTCACATAGCATCAATTATGTTCGTGATAAAAAGTTCCTTCACCTTGAAGATCATTATCTAATGATCTTTTGAAGAGAAATTTTAGGAGTATATTACTTCCAAAAAAGGATAATTGTCAATTCTATTTATTTGTAAGGTCTATATTTTAGTGTTGGCTAATTATGTATGACAAAACGTGTTCATTGTCTTTCCTAGTGTGTTTGGTAGGTTCTGTGAGTGTCAGTGTCAATGTCTATATCAATCAAGCCAATCAGTCGGAAGATTCAGAAATAGTGTAGATTCGACTAAAGAACAAATGCTTCACATGATCACATTTAGGATTGTTAGTAACTTAGAGACCCTATAATTTAGGTGATAAGACGATATACCTTAATCTCTAAGTCATCCTAGACTGTTGGTTTTCGTACCCAAAGGAGTCTTGATCATTTTAAAAAAAATTAGAAACTTTTTTCTGTATGTATATTATGTTATTTTGGCTTCTAGTCGATTGGGCGTTTCATTCAATCGATTGGGCCATGACAAAATCATCAAATACATGTTTGGAATTTTTGTGAGTGGTTACATCTGATTGATCGGGGTGACGCATTCGATCGATTGGAGAACAAAATTCTATCATGGGGATTGCACGAACAAACTTCTATTTGCTTTAGAACTCAATTTTGGACTCAACTACCTTTTAGTTTGGTTGGCATGCATAATATATATACATTCTTCTCCTACTTGTTGAAATATAATAGATTTGGGTTAGAATGAGGAGGACAAAAAAGAAGGGAAATGATATATATATATATATATATACAAAAAAGAATTGTTTGTATGAAAACCTAAGCACAAGAACTCCTAAGAAAATAATAAAAACATGCACCAAGAAAAGAACTCTAAACAAGTTTTGATCTCATGAGCTTGTAGGTTTCAAACCCTAGCTTAGCTAATATATTCCAAGTTGAGATCACCCTAAAAACATCATGATCTATTCGTGTATGTTCTTAGAGGTGTGTTCATAACCACCATGGCTTCAACTAGGGCTGCAACTCGGGCCGGTTGGGTCGGGTTAGAGATCAACCCTAGCCCAACCCAACCTTTTTTTAGTGAACCCTAACCTAATCCAATCCAATGTCGGGCTTAGATTTTCCAACCATAACCCAACCGGCCTATCGGGTTGGTCTGGTTGATCGATTTCTTAATTTCTTTTATTGGTTGGAAAGATTGCTAATTTTTTTCATATTAAAGTAATTTATTGGTTAATAAAATAACCGTTATGCTAACCATTAAATAATAGCTTCATTTAATTTTCAACACCTCATGAAAGAAAACATGTTATTTTCATAATAAATGAAAAGTTCATTAACTCAAATGCATGATAAGAGGTACTAAATAAATAACAAAAAATAATCGTCAAAGAAAACACGATATTTTCAATATCAACTGATCACATAAAATGCCAAAATATAGTTTTAAGGATATTTTGTAATCTCACATAAGGATTGTAGTTTGCTGAGGACAAACATCCATGGGTTGTTGCATTTGCCAAAATGTAGTGTAGATGTTTGTCGGTATACTAATACATATATGTAGTTTGTTTGTCGGGCTCGGGTTGGGTCAGGTTGGGCCGAGCATCAACCCTAGCGCAACCCAATTTGATAGGGTTACCAAGAATTCGGCCCGAGCCTAGCCCAAGTTCTGAAATAGCTAACCCAACCCAACCCTAGCTAATGTCGGGTTCAACCTGTCGAGCTCGTGTTTAGTCCTAGCTTCAATGATTTTCTAATTTACTGTTCAAGTGATTTGAGTGGTGGATTTGTGGCTAGACTGAATTAGTACGTGTGATCATGATTGTATGAAGAAGGCACCTGTAAGACTCGATGCATGGTGAGTGAAGAAGGCATGGATGCAACCCCATGAGAGATTTCGAAAGATTGCAACGTCTAAGAAGGACTCTAACTCGGACGAGGTTTAGTGCTTCAAGTTATGTGGATATATTCACTTTACCAATGACTATCCTAACGAGGTTGTGAAGGGAAAGTTCAATGCGATGAACACTGCTTGAGATGTTTGCGAGTCAGATTCTAATAACTTGCTCCAATGACTCATGTGATGGTAAACAGACTGGTAACTTCACATCATTCATTGCCACTCTTTTGAGTCCTATTGTCTCTTCTAGAGATGGTTCCACTAAGAAGAATCATCATGACTCTGATAGTGAGGATGAGGACGACATTGGTGTACGTAGATTATCTGGAGCTATACAAGGAAAGTCACAAGCAAAGTAGGCGAATAAGAAATTATCTAACCATGTTAAGAGCCTTGGCACAAAATATCTCATTGAAACCTAAAATTGATGGTTTATCTATCTTAGTCAGACAGCAGGAGGAAGAGAAGAAATATCTTCAGGATAGATATAATTTTTTAGAATGCGAGTTTCAACCTTGTATGAATGTCAAGAAGTCTCTTGAAACTCAACTTACCCAATTGAAGAAAGACGTAACTTATTTCTCCAAGACCACCGAGAAGCTTGATAAAATTCTCAATATAAAGAAATAAATATAAAAGGAGATTACGATATGTCTAAGGTAAATAACCTATCTTCATCTAGAACAAAATTTATGAAAGCCCAAAGTTCCCCTACATTTCAGGATGACTAACCCAGACAAATTATGCATGTGCATAATTGTCATTATTGTAGGGTTAAAGGTCATCTGAGCAAGAATTGCCTCCATAGAATGAGAGACTCTAAGGCTTCTCCCAAGAATAAATCATTTTGGGAGTCAAGAAAATCTTTTCCAGAAATTTTAGGCCTTACATGAAAAGTTGGATGCCTTGAGTAAGGAAATTGCTAGATTATTGAAACTCAAAGGCACCCAATAAAATAGCTCCCATGCTATGACTTCAAAGGCTAAGTCTAGGTAGAGGAGAAATAGAAAAAAAAAGAAGATTATGTCTCCTTCACCACCTGTGAAAATGACAAAGAAACTGAAACCACTTCAAAGGTATAAGATGCCATTTGGGTGATGAAGGATGCTCTACAGTGCTTAGATAGCAACACTAACAAGAAATTGACCGTTAGTCATACTTCACAAACTGATAGCGGGTGTTCTAGGCATATGATGGGCGACAAGAATAAATTTAGCCTGTTAGAGTATCTCCTTGAAGGCCGAAAAGTGACCTACAGTGATGGGAATATTGACCATATTTTAGGACTGTTTAGGCCAATAGGATTCCTGATTGAATTAAATGATCGATGTTGTTTATGTTGAAGAATTAAAAGGTAATCTCCTTAGCATCAGTCAAATCTATGACAACAAGAACATCATGCAGTTCACCGAGTATGGTTGTGATGTTTTCGACAAGTTTAGAGGATTCGTCGTGTGTTGAGATAGAACCACTAACAACTGCTACACCATTTGAGATTCCTCTTGGTATTAAGTATAAAGAAAAGCTTGTGGATATTCTTTCCACCCTACTCCCTTTGAGTACTGTTTGCTCTTTACATCTTACTCTTATTTTTATTTTCTAATCTTCGGAGAGTTTAACGTGTAGTTTTTAGGATTTTTTGTAGTTTTTTTATTTGTTAATTTTAGCGTAGATGCTTTCGTGCATTTATTTTATTTATATATAAAAATTAAAAATTAAAAATATTTTGTGTCGTATTAGGTGCATGCTTTTGAGTTGTGCATTTGCATTCATAAGATTCTAATTGATCGACCTTACTTCTAGAAAATCTCAAAATAGGGCATCGACACTTGGTAGATGGAGAGGTACTAAATTACATGATAATATTTTAGAAATCTTTTTTACTATTTTTTAATTAGTGGAAAATTTATAATCTTGACTTGTACAATTCACATGCACCACTGACTAATACTAGTTAGGACTAGGTTTGATTAATGGGATTGATCTAATACCATTTTAAGAATTAGGAGTAATCTATGCTTAACATGATTTTCAATTTACTTGTTCTCATTTGCCTTAGTTGACTTTTTAATAATATATCATAAATTTGAGTTGACCATTGCCCTCCTTGAGAGAGAACATTTTCTATGGAGAAGCTACTAGAAGTGGAAATATTACAAGATGCATCAAGGGATTGGTACGTCTATGCAGAAATTGTTGATTTCTCTTGAGCGTGAAAGTTACCATTAGAAACAAGTGATAAATAGAAATACACTTGTAAAAGATGAGAACAAAAAGCAAAATAAAAAATAAGTGAATAAAAATAGCCATATTTGCTTCAAAAGAAAAAAATATAAAAGGTCAAAGACACTTGTATGAGAGAAAAGTGAGAACCCCCCTTGCTTGAAATTAGAGACTTCTGATTTTATTGATAAGTGCGAAGTTATAACCAGAAATCCTACCTTGTTCCTCAATTAGTATTTAATTAGATCACAGTTATACACAAACTGGTAAATTTGACTTAATTGACAAATTTGCCTAGAATTGCATACTTATGATTAATTCTCACTTGAACCATTTAGTCAAGTCAAAAGTTCTTAGTTCTATAGCTGTCAATGCCTATTAATCAGAGAGTCTGTGTGTATTGCATTAAGCTTAATGTTTTATTTTTGTCTTTGTATTTTAAAATTCAATATTTTGATCTTTTTTAGTTATATATTGATAAGGAGAGGGTCTGTTTTAAAACATATGAGAGTTTGAAAGAAGATTAGAGACAATTTGCTTTGGGTTAGATCCTTAGAAGTTGGTTTTAAAATCTCATTATTTTCTTTTCCAATAAAACGGAGGCTTCATGATTTTTTTTTTTGTCCAGAACCATATTTTTCTTCTCTAATCAATCGGGAACATTGGTCGATCGAATATGTTCATTTTCTGGAATCCGAGACAAATTTTCTTTGTAAGCATAATTTATTATGCACTATTGTTTATGCTTTGTGTATTTTTTACAAGTAACAATAGTTGAAATTTATGTATTGGATTATTTAATATCTTTACATTTTAGGTTGAATTTTTAATGTAAATAAAAAGCTTGGCAAATGGCACTATAATTAAAGAATGTTCCAAGATGTTTGGCCTTCAACTACAAAAAATTAGAATAAATCTTTGATGACGGAAGCTAACAAACGTTTGCATGGCCACGTAGAAGACTCTTAGAGACCATTGACTATATGGATGTTTGGTTCGTTCCTAGTTGGACCTACAGACCAAAACACATACTGGTTGGTGATTTATAACCATTGAATCTGAGTACCCTAAATAGCACTCCAATCCCACAGTTAAAAATCAACCCAAGAAAAGACTCAAAAAATCCAACTGTTAGAAATCACCAATTAGACTAATTTTTGGTATGTACGTCCACCTAGGGATGGATGAAACAACCATACAGGCAATGACTTCTAAAAGTGTGCCACATGTCCATACCAGCATCCGTGAGGCTCCATCATCAAAGATCTATTCAGAAAATTATGCCCAGGATGGCCTGCTAAGTATTGGTGATGAAAGTGTGGCGACTAGTAAGCATGTGTAATCCAAATCTTCACAAAGTCATTTGCATTTCTATGTCATTTGTCACTTTTGATAATTTGGAGTGTTAAGTATTATATATGAAAATGGATAAATTAACGATGCAGGGCCTAGCATTGCAGTATAAATGGTTGTTTGAAAATGAAGGTGGAGGGGATATATATATATATATATATATATATATATGGAAATTTTACATTGGGAAACCATAAGTTGTTACAAAAAACAAAACAAAAAAAAAAACGAATGAAAAAAACACTCCTTCCATAGAGGACTTTTTCCTAGACTTGTTGCCATTTTTTTTAAAATCATAGTTCAAAAGTATTTGGTACATTGGATGGTTATGGTCACTAATGAATTTTAAGTAGGAAATTCCCTTTTCTGCACAAAGATTCAAAACTTTTAATGTTTTCACTTAACAATGTACAAAAATAAAAATAAACTTTGTCCTTTATATATTACTAGTGGGCCTCATGTGCAATTGTAGGGGCCTTTTTGGAAGAAGTGGCAACATAATGAAGTTTCAACCCAATAGGCAATTTCGAAGATTAGTTAGGAGGGGTGAATCTATAAATTATGAGAACTCAAGGAAAATTCTAAAATTAAAATTTTATGTTGTCAAATGTAGAATAGATATGTAGTTATTGTTGTTTTGCAAATATAGAAGAAATGACATAGAAAGTAATTAAGTATAATTAAGGAACTATTTTAGAAATGTAGAAATAATGGCATGGTAAGTAGTTAAGTGAAACATGTTCTTTTACAATATAAGCCACAATTTTGAAAATAGAGACGGAATGGCATGGGAAGAAATTGGGTAGTTAAAAGGAGTTTGAAAATATAGAAAAATGCATGGCGTGCACGGTAAGTAATTAGTGATTATGAAGGGACTCTATTAAAAATATATTAATTTTTTAAAAATTAAAATATATTATTTAAAAATGAGTACGGATAATGGGTATTTAATGATTTTTTTTTTTGTAGAAATGTATTTAATAAACTAACAAGGTGCCTCAGTGAGCCTCGCATGCTGCCCAAGTTTTGGCTTTAATAATGAGAAGAGCTTTGATGCCCGACGTCCCTCGTGAACTATGATGTGGACCACAATATGAGACATGGGGCACACTCTTAGAGACCATTGACCATATTGATGTTTGGCCCATCTCTAGGTGGACCTATATACCAAAATTCAGGCTGATTAACAATTTCTATCCATTAGATTAGAAACTTTTTCATGGTATAATTTTAACTGTGGATTTCGAGCATTATTTGGGGTACTCATATCCAAAGGTTAGAAATCACTAATCAGGCTGGCTTTTGCTATGTAGGTCCACCTAGGGATGGGCCAAACATCCATTCGATCACTAGTGTCTAAGAATGTGACACGTGGCTCACAACGTGGTCCATCATTAGCATTGATAATGGACATCCATTATCAAAGTTCTGCTCTTTAAATAAATAATGCTGAGTACAGTCAAGAGACATTCAATGAATTATTTGCTTTGATAGAAAGGAATTCCTACTTTATTTTTTTGGATGGGCAACTAATAGTGAATGGCATGCCCCAACTCAAGTTTTGGCTTTATCTATACTAATAGCGAACAAGCCACATTTGTGACGGTAAACGATTTTGTTCCATAATAGTAATAAATGATAAACAAATGTTGATATATACCAGGGTTGCAACTTTGGCGGGCTCAATCGGAGCCCGATGTTGGGCTAGGGTTGGGTTGGCCCCTTCAGTACTCGGGTTGGGCTCGGGCCCAGATTTTGACAACCCGATCAAATCAGGTTGGGTTGAGACATGCTTGAGACAAATGCATGGAGGTGGCCCATTGTAAGATGTTCATCAAAGCACCAATGGCTTGACTTCAATTCTATATGAGAAAGTGAGCAATTGAAAAACTCATTGCTATGTTGCTGACAATGGAAATGCTTTTGAGTCTTGTATGAAGTTGTAAGTTTCACTAATGTGTAGATCTCGTTATGCTCTATACTTGTGTTACTATCCGCACTTGTGTTAATATATACAGCTAAAGGTAAATTATTTAGCAGTTATAGGAGCAAGATTACGTGGAGAATTTTGAACTTGTAATTCTTGTATGATATATTTATCATACGTTTACTCATGCTATTCTTACTAATATAATGACTAATGGATGTGGGGCCCACATGTAGATGAGTTAAGAGCTGATTTTTAGTGATGATATTCTTCTTAACATGGATATCAACTTCACAAAAAATCAGCACATTCTAACATTTGTAGTCTTATGAAAAGTAGATTGCAAGTTGAAAAACTTTGGACCGTCCAATTTCACCTTTAAATTTAAGTCCATATTTGATAGGGTTAGAAGTTTTAGAAATTGCTGATTTTTAGTGAGGATGATCTCCATGGTGAGAAGATCATCCTCGCAAAAAAATCAGCCCTTAACTCATCTCCATGTGGGCCTCATGTCCATTAGTAATCTATTAGTAAGAATAGATTATATATATTGTTAATGTGGTCCTATTAAACAAGATGTGGAAATGAAGCTATTATTTAATAGCTAGCATAATGGTCATTGTATTGACCAATAAACAATTTTAATAGGTAAAACATTTAGCAACCTTTCCAACCAATAAAAAAATTTAAGAAATCAACCTGACAATCTAATTGGGTTGGGCACGGGATGGCAAATCTAGGCCCGACCAAGGGTTGGGTTGGGCTTGGGTTCAGAGCCTTGAAAATTGGGTTAGGCTATGGTTGACCCCCAACCCCCCAAAGTTGCAGCCCTAATATTTACAGGAGAAATCTAAGGTTTCTTTCTACTAGACCTCAGAATGGTCTACCGTCCGAGATCTACCCATGTGGTGCATGTGCAGGCAAGTAGGACAAACCATTCGATTAATGATCTGGTTAGATGACCATAACTATTGGATCTATAGCATGCTTCCGACGATCAGAAAGAATAGGGATTAGGACATGTGATCAAGTAAAACTTCTATCACAAGATGTGATCAAAACTGGATACAACCCACAATACGAGCCACATGGCACACTATTAGAGGGCACAATGACCGTGAGAGGGTGACCATCACTCAACAGTCACCGCCAACCACACAACACAATCCGATGAAGCTAGCCTGCATGCCTTCTTCATGCTTGCACTATAGGCACATTTCTCCCTCTCTGTATAATCTAGACCTGGTACAAAGGTGTGCATCTATGCTTGCGTATTCTTTTTGAGGTTTCATAATGGGTTTTACTTTTTATTAGATTCTTAAACTTCATGATTTTATATAATTTTGTTGGGTGTTTTTTGTTATCTGTGTTGTAAAGTTGAGCTAGTGAGGTTCAATCTCTGGTTGAAAAAGCGAGAAAAGCACCTGGTTAGAATTGTTTAAGATTTAATCCTTCCAAGAAGCTTCTATAAGCTGAGTTCATCTTTAACCAATGTTATTGAACTATACTAAAGCACGGGCGAAGAAATAAAAAATAAAAATATTAATAACTATTTAAAAAAAAGGTAAGTCATTTTTGCTCTTACCTTTCTTATCTTTGTATTTGAACTTTTGGAGAATTATTTTTGCTTCTGCGTTTTTTTGTGATAGTTGAAAGTATGACCGATTTTATAGAGGGAAGGCGAAGAAATAAAAAATAAAAATAGTAATAACTATTCAAAAAAAATATGTCTTCTTTGCTCTTACCTTTTTGATCTCTTCATTTGACCTTTTGGGAGTTTTTTTTTTTTGTTTCTACGATTTTTTTGTAAAAGCTGAAAGCCCGATCGATTTTATAGATGGAAGGTGGAGAGATGCTTTGGGAATGTAAGAACTGTTTTAGGAAAATGGTTAATAGAATAAATGAGAATGTGATAAGATGGAAGGCGTTTTAGAAAGATACTAATACTAATTACCTAATAGAGAGAAGTAGAAACGTTTTAGATGGGTATTATAGAGATTTTATGACTTTAAAGAATATTTATTGGAGAAATGTTTTGAATAGAAAAGTTGTGATGTTCGAAGAGAGAGAGCGATGGGGAATGGAGATGAAAGGTTGGGAAAGTGAGAGAAAACAATGGGGAAGAGAGAGAGAAAAAGTATTGATGATGTGGCGTTCTGAGAGCAGAGAGTGCCACATCAACACTTCTTTGCTTTGTATAGACTAGTGGGTGCCCCGTGCCATTGGCACTCCTCGACAAAGAATTCGTCAAAATCAGGTGAGTGGCGGAGATCCACCGTCCATTTGGGGGAGGATTAGATCTCGGCCCTTCTTTGTTGATGCTTATAAGAGGAGGTATAAGTAGGGAGACAACCAATGTGTTTTGTTATATAGAATAGTAAATGGCCCATGCCCACGGCACTCTCCAACAAAAGCATTTGCAAAAATTGGGTGCCTTTGGCACTCAAACGGTATAACGGACTGGGGAGTTACCATTTTTTCCATTATAATGGCTGTTATAACGGATTGTAACGCACATAGGGAGAAATGGGAAAATAACAGAAATAACAAAAAATAACGATATTGAAATTTAAATTTTGAATAAAATGAGGCGGATTGAGTGGCTGAAATCTAATCGTCCCCTTTAGATCGATAGATTTGATCTCAACCACACTTTATCTAACCGTCCACGTTAGCGTGGGTGGCCCGTGCCCGCAGCACTTTCCGACAAAGTGTTTGTCAAAATCGGGTGGGAGTTAATCTCATCCATCGATATGAAGCACACTGGATCTCAACCACTCATTATTGAAGCCATATAAGATAAGAGGGGTATATGAAAACCATTAAATTTCTGCACCACTTTTTTTCGTTAAAATCATTAAAATCCGTTAAAATCTATTTTTTCCATTTTTGCTCTGGCCATTTCAATCCGTTTTAATGGTAACACCCCTCTCGAGGCATAAAAGTAGGGCTCCAGAGCCTAACCCTTGGGCTATATGTAAATTCAACCCATTTCATTCCTTATATGTAGGTAAATAGTAGGGGACCCGTGCCCAAGGCACTCATCGACAAAGTGTTTGTCAAAATTGGGTGTGAGTGGCTGAGATCCACCGTCCATTTGGTGTGATAAGATCTCGGTCATCCTTTATGAAGCCGGATAAGAGGGGGTGACAACTGTCCTATTTTGTTATATAGACTAGTGGGTGCCCCGTGCCATCAGCACTCCTCGACAAAGAATTTGCCAAAATCAGGTGAGTGGCGGAAATCCACCGTCCATTGGGGGGAGGATTAGATCTCGGCCCTTCTTTGTTGATGCTTATAAGAAGAGGTATAAGTAGGGAGACAACCAATGTGTTTTGTTATATAGAATAGTAAATGGCCCATGCCCGCGGCACTCTCCAACAAAAGCGTTTGCAAAAATTGGGTGCCTTCGGCACTCAAACGGTAAAATGGACTGTGGTGTTACCGTTTTTTCCATTATAACGGATTGTAACACACAGAGGGAGAAATGAGAAAATAACAGAAATAACAAAAAATAACGTGTTGAAATTTAAATTTTGAATAAATTGAGGTCAAATGAGGCGGATTGAGTGGCTGAAAACTAACCGTCCACATTAGATCGATGGATTTGATCTCAACCACTCTTTATCTAACCATCCACATTAGATGGATAGATAAGATAAGAGAATACAATTGAGTTGTCTTGATATATGCGTGGGTGGCCCGTGGTGTTTCAATCCGTTTTAACGGTAACACCACTCTTGAGGCAGAAAGAGTGGGGCTCCTGAGCCTGACCCTTGGGCTATATGTAAATCCAACCCATTTCATTCCTTATATATAGGTATATATTAGGTGACCTGTGCCCGCGGCACTCATCGACAAAGTGTTTGTCAAAATTGGATGTGAGTGGCTGAGATACCGTCCATTTGGTGTGATAAGATCTCGGCCATCCTTTATGAAGCCGGATAAGACAAGGAGACAACCGTCCTATTTTGTTATATAGACTAGTAAATGGCCCGTGCCCACGGCACTCTCCAACAAAAGAGTTTGCAAAAATTGATTGCTTTCGACACTCAAACGGTATAACGGACTGGGGCGTTACCTTTTTTCCATTATAACTGTTGTTATAACGGATTGTAATGCACAGAGGGAAAAATGAAAATATAATAGAAATATAACGGTGTTAAAATTCAAATTTTGAATAAATTGACGTCAAATGAGTGGGAGTGAATGAATAAAATGAGGGGGATTGAGTGGCTGAAATCTAACCGTCCACATTAGATGGATGGATTTGATCTCAACCACTGTTTATCTTATGAAGCAGGATAAGATAAGAGAATACAACTGAGTTATTTTGTTATATGTGTGGGTGGCCCATGCCCGCGGCACTCTCCAACAAAGTGTTTGTCAAAATCAGGGGGGAGTTAATCTCAGCCACTCATTATTGAAGCTATATAAGATAAGAGGGGGAATAAGACAACCACTGTCACTTGTTATATATATAGATAGTGGGTGGCCCGTGCCCACAGCACTCTCCAACAAAGCGTTTGCCAAAATCGAGTGTGAGTGGCTGAGATCCACCGTCTATTTTGGAGATAAGATCTTGGCCCTTCTTTGTTGAAACATATAAGAGGGGGGTATAAGTGGGGAGACATTAACTTCCCTATTTTGTTATATAGACTAGTGGGTGCCTCGTGCCATCGGCACTCTTCGACGAAGAATTTGTCAAAATCAAGTGAGTGGCAGAGATCCCGTGCATTTGGGGGAGGATTAGATCTCAGCCCTTCTTAGTTGATGCTTGTAAGAGGAGGTATAAGTAGGGAGACAACCAATGTGTTTTGTTAAATGGCCTATGCCCACGGCACTCTTCGACAAAAGCGATTGCAAAAATTGGGTGCCTTTGGCACTCAAACGGTATAACGGACTGGGGCATTACCGTTTTTTCCATTATAACAATAGTTATAATGGATTGTAACGCACAGAGGGAGAAATTGGAAAATACCAGAAATAACAAAAAATAAGTGTTGAAATTTAAATTTTGAGTAAATTGAGGTCAAATGAGACGGATCGAGTGGCTGAAATCTAACTGTCCACATTAGATCGATGATTTGATCTCAACCACTCTTTTTCTAACCGTCCACATTAGATGGATGGATACGATAAGAGAACACAATTGAGTTGTCTTAATATATGCGTGGGTGGCCCGCGCCCGCTGCACTTTCCGACAAAGTGTTTGGCAAAATCGGGTGGGAGTTAATCTCAGCCATCAATATGAAGCATAGTGGATTTCAGCCACTCATTATTGAAGCCATATAAGATAAGAGGGGTATAAGACAACCACTGTCACTTGTTATATAGATAGTGGGTGGCCAATGCCCACGGCACTCTCCAACAAAGCGTTTGTCAAAATTGAGTGTGAATGGCTGAGATCCACCATCTATTTGGGGGATAAGATCTCAGCCCTTCTTTGTCTAAATAGATAAGAGGGGGTATAAGAGGGGGAGACAACTTCCCAGTTTTGTTATATAGACTAGTAAATGGCCCGTGCCCACGGCACTCTCTGACAAAAGCGTTTGCAAAAATTGGGTGTCTTCGGCACTCAAACGGTATAACGGACTGGGGTGTTACCGTTTTTTCGATTATAAAGGATTGTAACGCACAGAGGGAGAAATAGAAAATTACAGAAATAACCGGATTATAACGCACAGAGGGAGAAATAGAAAAATAACAGAAATAACAAAAAGAACGGTGTTGAAATTCAAATTTTGAATAAATTGAGGTCAAATGAGGTGGATCGAGTGGCTGAAATCTAACCGTCAACATTAGATCGATGGATTTGATCTCAACCACTCTTTCTCTAACCGTTCACATTAGATGGATGGATAAGATAAGAGAACACAACTGAGTTGTCTTGTTATATGCGTGGGTGGCCCGTGCCCGCAGTACTTTCCGACAAAGTGTTTGTCAAAATCAGATGGGAGTTAATCTCAGCCATCGATATGAAGCATAGTGGATCTCAGCCACTCATTATTGAAGCCATATAAGATAAGAGGGGTACTATATGATAACCACTGTCACTTGTTATATAGATAGTAGGTGGCCAGTGCCCACGACACTCTCCAACAAAGCGTTTGTCAAAATTGGGTGTGAATGGCTGAGATCCACCATCTATTTGGGGGATAAGATCTCAGCCCTTCTTTGTCTAAATAGATAAGAGGGGGTATAAGTGGGGAGACAACTTCCCTGTTTTGTTATATAGATATACAGATAGCAACATACGTACACCCATTATTTTTCCACCAGCCGGCGCCCCCACCAACAATAAAGGCTGTAGTAAGAAAGAAAAATCTAGAGTCTCACTAGGGTAGACCCAAAAACCGATGTTCACCATTCATGTAACTGTACGTGACTCACGGGTGAGTGAGTGGCATATCCAGAATCACAGCTCACAATACGAGCCACGTGGCACACTATTAGATTGCACTGACCGTATGGATATGTTTGGCCAGTCCCTCGGTGACCTGCAAAGCAAAAATCAGCCTGACTAGTGATTTAGAGCCTTCAAATAACGCTCAATAATGCTCAAATTCCTACTGTTAAAATCAACCCATGAAAATAACTTCAATCCAATGCTTAGAAATCACTGATCAGGCTGATTTTTGGTTTGCAGATCCACAGATGGACTGACCAAACATCCATACGGTCAGCACTCTCTAAGAATGTGCCACGTGGCTTGTATTGTGTGCTGTGATCGGCTTCGCTCACATTATGCAGTGAGTGAATGTGGTCAGGTACCACCCACAATATAAGCCACGTGGTAATTTATTAGAGGACACTGACCGCATAGATGTTTGGCCAATGCCTAGGTAGACCTAAAAACCGAAAATCAACTTGATCAGTGATTCCCTAGCGTTAGTTGAAGTCATTTTCGTTGGTTGATTTTAACAGTAGGAATTGGAGCATTATTTACCATTATTTCCGTACAAAGATCCAAAGGCTTGAAATCACTAATCAGGCTGATTTTTGGTTTGTATTTCCACTTACGAATTGGTCAAACATTTATACGGTCAGTGTCCTCTAATAAATTACCACGTGGATTATATTGTGGGTTGTCAGGCAAGTCTTACTCGTCACAATCCCAAGAAGTTTTACTCAGTGGGAATGGTCCTCGGGTTTCACACCGAAAAAAGTACCAGGCTCGTCATCCAAACTATTGAGTAAAACTTACCGGACTACCAGTGGTCTGGTAGCTCCCAGACCACACACAAGTTGTTGGACGCGTGTTCATTGTACGGTTGCAAGTTGCATCGGCACGAGCCCCTCACTTTAATCTATTTACAAAAACAAAAATAAAATTGTGGTAATCCCAAAAAATGTAACTAAACACCCTTTGAAAGGGCGTTTCTCAAAAGAATGATTGAAAAAGCTGAAAAGGCTGACAAACGCCCTTTTAAAGGGCGTCTCCCATAGAGGAGTAAAACTTTTGTCTCAATACGAGCCACATGGCACACTCTTAGTGGATGTTGACCGTATGGATGTTTGATCAGTCCCTTGATGGACCTGCAGTCCAAAAATCAGCCTGATTAATAATTTACAACCTTTGGATCTTTGCACTCAAATAATGCTCAAATTCTTACGATGAAAATCAACCCATTAAAATAACTTCAATCCAACGCTTATAAACCACTAATCATGTGCTCTTTTTTGGTGTGTAGGCCTTCCTAGTGATTTGCCAAACATCCATACGGTTATCGTCCGATAAGAGTGTGCCATGTAGCTCGTATCGGGACAAAAGTTTTACTCCTCTATGGGCAAACGCCCTTTTAAAGGGCGTTTGTCAGCCTTTTCAGTTTTCTACTTTTATCCAAAGAAACAGTCGGTCCTTTTATATCTGTCAGGGAGAAACGGGCGTTTGGTTATTTTTCTTGGGAATCTCAGAAACTTATTTTTGTTTTTGCACATAAATTAAAATTTGTTTTCTTTTTAAAAATTTTCCGTAAAAAAAAATAAAAATAAAAGGTAAGTTTAAATCTCCCCAAACAAAAATTCCGAGTAAGACTTTGATGATAGTACGACAGGCCTGTCATCAAGGCCGATGACAGGGTGCAATAGGAGGAACGTGGCATACTCTTAGAGGACTCTGACCGTATGGATGTTTTTCAAATCCCTGTATGGACCTACAAACAAAAAATCAGCATGATTTGTGATTTCAAACCTTTGGATCTTTGCACCTCAAATATTGGTCAATAAAGCTCAAATTTACCATGGTTTAAAATCAACCCATGAAAACAATTCCAATCCAACACCTAGAAATCCCTAATCGGGCTGATTTTAGGTTTGTAGGTCCATCTAATGATTGGCCAAACATCCATACAGCTAGAGTCCTCTAAGAGTGCTCCACGTGGCTCGTATTGTGCCCTGTCATCGGCCTTGATGACTGGGCATGTCATCAAAGTTTTATTCAAAAATCCCTATTCCCTGTTGAAAAAAGATGTAACAAGGCATGCCTGAAACTGTTTCAAACGTTGAAGTACGATTTTTGTTACTGTCATTTGGGCCCACTGACCGCATGGATGTTTATCCCACCCCTTGGTGGATATACAGACCAAAAACCACCCAGATTGGTAATATATAACCATTAGATTTTAACACTTTTAGCACCTTTTAAGACGATCTTATAGCCGTTGAATGCAACCATTTTCTGAGTACTAATACCAACGGCTAAAAATCATTAAACAAGCTGATTTTGGTATGAATGTCTATTAAAGAGTGGGCTAAACATCCATGCGGTCAGTGGGCCCAGATGGCAGCGGTGACTACCAAAAGTGCCGCTTCCGCAAATGAAAAGATCTCAGGTATACCTTGTTACATCAGGACCCTTCCCTGTTTCAGAATCCCGCCAAGAAAAAATCTTTATCCCGCCAACTCGAGGGTAACAAAGAAAAGCTCGTGGGGAAGCTCTTCAGAAGATTTCTCTCCGGGTATTTCTCCGTTATTCCTGTGGAGGTAAGTTAAAAAAAAAAAAAAATCGGCTTACAGCTTACCGTATGGACGTTTGGCCAGTCCCTCGATGATGACACCGGTGATAAAGGGAAGAGATTTACAGCTTACTGAGTTGAACTTCTGCAATAAGCCGGTCACAACGCACAATCCGAGTCACGTGGCACGCTCTAAGTGGAAGCTTACCGTATGGACGTTTGGCCAGTCCCTCGGTGGACCTGCAAACCTAAAATCAGCGTGATTAGTGATTTACAACCTTTGGATCTTTGCATCCAAATAACGCTCAATAATGCTCAAATTCCAACGATGAAAATCAACCCAGGAAAATAATTTCTATCCTACGCTTAGAAAATAATGATCAGGTTTAGTTTTGGGTTGTAGGTCCACCTAGTGATTGGCCAAACATCCATACGGTCAGTCTCCACTAAGAGTATGCCACGTGCTTCGTATAGTGCGTTCCCGGTCACAACGCTAGTTTTTTTTTATTTTAAACTTCCCTCTTTAGCTTTTTTTTTTTTTTTAACTTACCGGTTAACCAGAGGAGGAGACGAGTTTGGAGCCTAGTTAGCAATTCTGTGTACTATATGCGTATTATACCCGAATAGTAAGTTTTTTTGAGAAAACGTTTATACATTGAATTGTACGAATTATATTCCGTTTTTTCTCTAAAACCGATTAAAACCCGTATTTCTGTGTTTTTCAATAAAACTTTCCAATAATTCTTTAAATTCAACATGTGCGGGGAAAAGTCCATTGGCACATTCTTAGATATCAATGTCCCGACTCTCTTTTTATTGTTTGGATCTCCAATCTTAGTTCAAAATCAGTTTGATTGGTGATTTTTAGCCCTTGGATCTTTGTACCCACCCCCAAATAATGATCCAACCCATAGTTGAAAAATCAACCCATGAAAAAGACTAAAATGTGACGGATATAAAGTACTAATCATACTAATATTTGGTCTGTATGTCCACTTAGGGATGGGCCTAACATCCATATCAATGGTTGTAAAAGTGTTTCATGTGAGAATTTTTTTTATCTAGATGATTTTTATCCCGAGCCTAGCTGCACCTAAAAATAGACCATATATACATATATACACAAGAATTTTTGGTGACGGACTCTTTAGACTAAATTGTATTATACACGAATTATTTTCAAACTGCTTTTTTCCCGTTTCCCCGTTTAGTTGACCCTTTTTTTTACCGTATTACAAAATTTTCTGAACGGATTATATTCGTACTATTCCGTCCCCAAATTTTTCCGTATGCCAAATTGCTAACTAGGGTTTGGAGTGGCTCGTGCCGATATGACTTGTCACCGTACAGTGGACACGTGTCCAACAGCTTGTGTACCAGACCAATGGTGGTCAGGTAAGTTTTACTCCAAACCGCTGAACGAGTAAAACTTGAGTCACAAGAAATTGTGACGGAAGCCGGTCGCAGCACTCAATACGAGCCACGTGGCACACGATCAGAGGGCGCTGACCGTATGGATGTTTGGACAGTTGCTCGATGGATCTACAAACCAAAATTCAGCCTGATTAGTGGTTTACAACTTTTGAAGTTTTGCACCCAAATAACGCTCAATAATGCTAAAATTCCTACCGTTAAAATCAACCCAAGAAAATAACTTCAATAGAATTGGTTAGAAATCATTAATCAGGCTAATTTTTTGTGTACCAGTTTATCGAGGGACTGGCCAAACATCCATACGGTCAGCGCACTCTGATTGTGTGCCACGTAGCTCGTATTGAGTGCTGTGACAGGCTTCCGTCACAACATCTTGTGACCCAAGTTTTACTCTCTATTGAACGGTCCTTCGGTTTCTCACCAAAGAGTAAAACTTCTATCACACGAAATTGTAAATCACACAATCACAAGCCAATGAGTTCTCGGCACGTACACAATTGCTTTTGCAAATCGCTTTTGCTTTTAGGTGTACGTGCCGACAACTCATTGGCTGTGTTTGTGTGATTTGCAATCCCATTGTGACAGAAGTTTTACTCCTCACCGAACAATTCTGGAGGATCATCCAACGGCCATCATTTTCCAAAGAAAAGAGAGATCATGTCAGATGTCAAAAGAAAGGTCTCTTAAAGAACAGTATCTATCGCCCTTTTCCGTTCAATGTGCTCCTGAAAAAGAGTAGTGGACGCTAGACCCTTCAATTCCAAATTTCCAAGTCTCTTTGGCTCTCCGAAGGACGATGGGGGTGCAGTTGGTGGCACTAGCCAATCTCAAGCTCAAGCTCTTAGCTACCACCCATGGCTCCAGTCCGTTGGTCACCGCCCTGTTGTTCCCCTTCGCTCTGAAGATCCCTTTCAGTAGACACATGGGTAGAGCCTACACCAATGTCGTCGCCGCTTCAAGATTTTTCTTTTTTCAATTGAGTCGGATAGTATTCGATGACGAACCGGCTACAAACAATGGCAGGAGATGGGAGAGAGCCCTACGGCTGGTTTGTGAGAGGGTGACCAACACTCGACGGTCGTCGACCACGCAATCCGATGAAGGTAGCCTGCATGCCCTCTCCATGCTTGCACTATAGGCACATCTCTCCCTTCCTCCATAATCTAGATGATGGTGTGCATCTATGCCTTGCCTATTCGTTTTGAGGTTTATTGCTACAGTGAGCATTGAAACAAGGTTACGATTGGATTTGCTTCTTAGGTTTTTTTCTTAAGCTTCATGACTGTATATGATTTTCTATAGGTGTTCTGTTATCTGTGTTGCAAAGTTCAGTTTTTGGTGTTCAATCTGGAGTAAAACTTCAATCTCATGTCGCTAAAGAAACTGCGAAAAGTTTGAATTGCTTCTTCTGTCCTTTGAAGTTCTGAGCTGAACCCATCTTTAATGAGCAAAAGTACGAACATTTACTTTTCACCGGCACCACCAACAACAAAAGCTATAATTAAAAGAATTTAGAGTCCCACTTGGTTGGACCAAAGGAAAAAAAACAGTCCACCGCACATCTGGTTAGGCCGAATATTCAAATGTTAAAAATTGAGTTCTTTAAATATATTAAAAAAAAATTAAAACTCTAAATTTTTTTTTTCTAAAGAAACATTGATTTTGCTTGTAAAAAAATTAAGTTTTTAAAATATCATTATACAAATAAAAAGAAATATACCCCACAAAAATATTTTTTTAAAAGAAAAATTAATTACTGAGAACAAAACCATTAAAGTTAAGTTGAATCATATGATTGAAAAAAAAATTAATTTTTTTAATATCTAGGTCCATCACAACTATTCATATTTATGTAAGGAACAAAACCTATGCGATTCTCGGATGAATTATAATATTTAACCCATCAAAAAATATCTGTTGACTCCCCTGCTTTCAACTTCTCTATTTCCCTTTCAATTCTAATTGCGTAAATAAAATAATATTTTTTCTTCCAATTCCTTCTTTATTCTCTTCTAATTCTGATGGTGAAAATAAAAATAATAATTCATAGAAAAATTATGAAAAAACATAAAGAAATCGAGACAAAAGCCTCCACTACAAAAAAAAAAAATCTTAAACAAACATAATTTCACAATATATATATATATATATATCCATGTGCATGGCAAAGAATTTCTCAGGAGAAATATTTCTTTATTTATCATGACCGTCTTTTTTCTCGACGTTTCTGACATTTTCCTTATTCGATTCTCTTTGTAATCCAAAAATGCTAGAACGTGATTAACACCTGAGGACGCCGGATCTTTAACAAAACGAACAAGAAGATGCCAAAACCTTAGAACACGAAAGAAGCATAATTAGTATTCATCAACTAACCTTATTGAATCTGAAACTAACCTTCGGTGGCTGCAATGGTTTCTCCCTCTCATTGCAAAATCAATTAAATATTTTATTTTCTATAAAAAAAAATAGGATGCAAGACAAAGTGGAAGAGCATAATAACAGAAATATTTTT
The DNA here is from genome assembly GCA_035048495.1 of Euptelea pleiosperma. Lineage (NCBI taxonomy): Eukaryota > Viridiplantae > Streptophyta > Magnoliopsida > Ranunculales > Eupteleaceae > Euptelea > Euptelea pleiosperma. The sequence continues at coordinate 13,812,373 of CM068553.1, forward strand.
GAAATAAGAATAGTTGTAAGAAAATGACGAACCATTTAAGAAAGAGGGGAAATTTTAAGAATATTTATTGAAGAGATTAGATGAGAGTGGGAGGAACACAATGACAAAGATATTTAGGAAAGAGAAAACGTTTAAAGACAATGAGAAACGTTTTAAAAAGATGAGACATTTTAAGAATATTTATTGCAAAACTAGGAATGAAACAATGTAAAAGAGTAAAGAAAAAATAAGAATTTAAAAAATATTTATCGCAGAGATTTTAAGAATTGTAACGGTTATCAAAAACAAAATGAAAAATAAATGGAGAGAGAGAGTGAGAGACGTTTTGAGAAATAAGCATATTAAAAACAGGGGTACTTTTGAAAAAAGTGTAAGATTTTGACTATAGGAGAAAAATGTAAAAAAATATAATGAAATAAAAAATTGAAGAAAATTGGAAGACATAGTTTTGAAAAAAATGAGATTTTTGAATTGTACCTTTTTGATCTATGCGTCTCAATTTTTAAAATGAACTTTTTTTTTTTTGCACATTTTGTAAGAGTGGAAAGCTAGATCATTTTGAAAATCTAAGTGTCATTTTATAAAAAACATGATCGTACATTTAAAGAAAGTTGAGACTTTTTAAGAAATAGAGATGCATTAGTAAATGAGGATAGGAAGTAAAACGTTTATTTTTTAAATGATAGAATCTTTTTATCTTCTTTTTATTTCAAAATAAGAAAGAGGTTTATTTGGTAAGATGATTTATATTGAAATAATGGATTTATGGAAAGGAGAGTCGTAGGAATCAAAGTTACTAAAATAAGGAAATTAATTTATGAAAATGGAGTCTTATAAATGAAAGTTAATTAAAAAAAGAAATATATTTCTCGAAAAGAGAGTGGTAGGAATGAAATGTACTAAATTAATGTCACACATTTTATTTCAGTATGAAATTTAATAATTAATTGGGGGTATATTCGTATGAAATTAATGAGGAGTATTTTCAGAAAAATTGATGGAAGAAAGATTGTGGAAGCGCCACATCAGCATTTTATAAAAATGTGATCGTATATACATTTAAAAAAAGTTAGGACTTTTTAAGAAATAGCGATGCATTAGTAAATGAGGATATGAATGAAACGTTTATTTTTTGGATGATAGAATCTTTCTATTTTCTTTTTATTTCAAAATAAGGAAGAGGTTTATTTGCTAAGATGATTTATATTGAAATAATAGATTTATGGAAAGGAGAGTCATAGGAATCAAAGTTGCTAAAATAAGGAAATTGATTTATGAAAATGGAGTCTTAGAAATAAAAGTTAATAAAATAAGAAAATATATTTATCGAAAGGAGAGTGGTAGGAATTAAATGTATACTAAATTAATGCTAGACATTTTATTTTTGTATAGAATTTAATAATTAATTGGGGGTATATTCGTATGAAATTAATGGGGGATATTTTCGAAAAAATCGATGGAAAAAAGATTGTGGGAGCGCTACCTCAGCATTTTATAAAAATGTGACCGTACATTTAATGAAAATTAAGACTTTTTTAAGAAATAGCGCTACATTAGTAAACGAGGATAATAATGAAACGTTTATTTTTTGGATGATAGAATCTTTCTATCTTCTTTTTATTTCAAAATAAAGAAAAAGTTTATTTGGTAAGATGATTTATATTGAAATAATGGATTTATGGAAAGAAGAGTCGTAGGAATCAAAGTTACTAAAATATGAAAATTGATTTATGGAAATGGAGTCTTATATATGAAAGTCAATAAAATAAGGAAATATATTTCTCGAAAGAAGAGTAGTAAGAATGAAATGTACTAAATTAATGCTAGACATTTTATTTATGTATAGAATTTAATAATTAATTAGGAGTATATTCGTATGAAATTAATGGGGAGCATTTTCAAAAAAATCGATGGAAAAAAGATTGTGGGAGCTAGCGCCACCTCAGCAGTGTCGAGCTTTAGTATAGATAATAGATATGGGCTGTGATAGAATGACTCACCCCCATCTTCCTCATATCTTGCTCATCCCACGTGGCATGAATCACTGAACCTGCACTCAAGAATAATAATGCTTTGAAAAATGCGTGATTCATTAAGTGAAAGGTCTCATCGTAGTCCACTCCATACTCTTGAGTAGGGTTGCAACTCGAGCGGGTTGGGTCGGGTTGGGGGTCATCCCGAGCCCAACCCGACATTCAAGCCTCTAAGCTCAAGCCCGAGCCCGAGCCCATCCCGATCGGGTTAGTCGGGTTGATCGGGTTGGTGGTTTTCTAAAGAGAGATGAAGCTAATTACATTCTCCCTGAAAGGTCTCTAGTTGGAGACTCCCACTTGCCCGATTTTCTTGTCTAGATCATTCTTAGTCGCAATTAAGGGCCTCCTTCTACAAGTACCTTCGATACTTATACCTACAAATAGGCCTGTCAATGGATAGTCGAAAATCTGAATCCGATTCGAATTCGTATTCAAAATTTCGGATAATATCCAAAAAATTCAGATATTGGATTCAAATTCGGATATGTTTATCATATACGAATATATTTCGGATACGGATATGGATATTGAAATATCCAAATCAATAATATCCGATCCGGTTAGAGAATGTAGGGTTATTTTAGTCTTTTCATATGGTTATACAACAAACCCTGTTTTGTTCTCATTATATGACTCCTCTCCTCCCCATCCTTTTCTTCTAAAACCCTAACCCTAACTCTCCCCCTTCTCTCTCTCTTTCTCTCTAATCTCCTTTGCCATTGCCGGTGATCTCGGCATCGTCGCTACTGGTGGAATCGTCATTATCGCTGTTGGAGATCTTGCCCTCGTCGCTGCCATCCGGTCTCTATTTCAATCATAGATCAAAGTTAAGAAGAGTTTGAGTTTCTACTTTACATCAGATAGCAGCCAAAGATCAGAGAGAAGGAGATAGAGGTGAGCTATTCTTTCCCTTTTCATCATTTGTTAGAATATCACACTCCTCCTCCCTTCGTTTTTCAAAGCACGAGCATGCATTGTATGGCAGCCATGTCCGATTGAGCTTTTTATTTGTTTGAATAAAATATAGAAAGAGAGAGAGTATTGGCTCTTGATCCGTGCTATAAGATGAAAGCTCAATCATGAATGGTAGCTGTGGCTGTGACAATTCGTGAGCTTGTGCCCGATTTGGCTGTTTGCATGCACGGTGGGCACTGACTAGCCATGTCCGATCGGATTAAATTTGGATTTCGGATAATATTTTAATTTGATTTGCTTATCGGCCGAATCGGATATTTCTGGATATCCGATAAGCAAATCAAATTCGAATTTGATTTTTTTACTTTGGAATATCCGTCGGATTCGGATTCGAATTCGGATACCACTTATTTTTTTCGAATTCGGATATCCCCTTATCCGATTCGAAAGGTATCCGTTGACAAGCCTACCTACAAATCTAGAAGCTAAAGCCACGGACGCTGAAAATTTAAGCCAACTCAATGTGGTTGACAAGGAACTTCTGAATCCAGTATATGAAGTAGTTATATATAATATATACCACCGAAATGCAACAAAGCCGCCATGCCATAGCAATAACTACAGATCTGGTGAATTAGCAAGTTTATCTCAACACAAATGAGTCAAGTTAGGGTTTCTCCAAAGTGAGCTAAAGCTACAATCGTCAAACAAAAATCTTCGGAGATCCTCTCCCTTCCCATGTCCTTCATTACATCATAATTAAAGAAAGAGATCATAACAAGATCAAAATTCTTCAAGAATAGCAAAACCCAAAATTCTTCAAGGAGCTCTTGTTATTGATGGTAGCGTTGGACATGATCTATGTTGCCCCACGGAGGAATTTCATGGACGAGAGGGAGGCGTCAATGAGAAGTTGAACATCATGAAGGACAGGTGAGGGGAGGGGAGGAGAGGAGAGGAAAGAGGAGCGGTGCATTTAGGGTTTGGGAAAGGAAGAGATGCTAGTTAAGTTATTATATATAGAATCGGGCTCGGGTTGGGTTGGGTTGCCAGAGGCCTCAACCCGAGCCCAACTCGAGCCCAAAGTCGGGTTTTGCCCATCGGGCTTGGGTTGGGCCCGCCCAAGTTGCAACCCTATGACTCATGCTATTCTTACTAATAGAATGACTAATGGACGTGGGGCCCGCATGCAGATGAAAAAAATAGTCCACCATACATGTGGTTCACGTGTGAGGGAGTGACACCATTGCACGATACTTACCAGCAAGGTTTAAAAGGGATCGTTATAATGGTATAATAGATTGGGGGCATTACCTTTTTCCGTGGTTCGCATGCTTCCAAGAGCATCCTTAGATTCGCCTCTTGTGTGTAGTCACTAAACTAGTTTGACTTGCCTCACCATTTGGTTGAGGAGATGCCTCAACACCCTATCATGTTCTGACATCAGGGCCGCCTCCATGCAAGTTAATATATATGGTATTAATTAAAAACTATTCTTGATAATTAAAAACAATGAAAAATAATTTAGATGCAGAGGACTCTCGTGGCCCTACATAGATCGTTTTTTGGCCCAATGACTGTGTGGATGTTCAGCCCACCTATTGGTGGATAAAAATTAAAAATCAGCTTGATTGATGATTTCTAGCCATTGGATTTACTACCCAAAAAATAGGCTTGAATCCAACGACTAGAATCATGTCCTAAAAAGTACTAAAATCTATGGCTAGAGATAATCAATCAAGTTGATTTTTTGTTTGTATATCCAATAAGAGGTGGGCTAAAAATCCATGTGGTTAGTGGGACTTGGGCTGGGGCCTTCTTCGACCAAGGGGCCTTAGGCGACCACCTTAATGGCCTTAAGGTAGAGCTGACCCTGTCTGACATGCAGTGGGCAGGGAGGCTACCTAAGCAGTATGTTACATACATCTACATAAGTGTTGCAAAGAAAATAGCTTGAACCAAAACTAATTCTCCTTGTTACCCTTTAGCTACCCCTCTGCATGTCACAACATGATAGGGTCGGGGTTGATGTGTCTCTCGACCAAACAGGTGAGGAAATGTTAAATAATAGTTTATTCAGGTTGCCTTACCCATTTGGTTGAGATGCCTCAACACCCTATCATGTTCTGACATGTAGAGGGCATGGCAAAGGCTACCTAAGCAGTATGTTACATGCATCTACAAAAGTACGTGTTACAAAGAACATAACTTGAACCAAAACTAATTCTCCATGCTACCCTTGACCTCCCCCTCCACACACATCTCACAACATGATAGGGGCTGAGGTATCTCCTCAACAAAATGGGTGAGCTGTTAAATCTATCTATATATCTATACTATAGCAGAGAAATGTTAACGTAGCACTCTCTCCATGTAGAGTGCCACATCAGCACTTCTCTAAACTTAATTCTCAAGGTACATGAAACGGTTACATACCTTTTAAATTCCATATCAAAAAATATTCTCAACTGTTAAATACTACCAAAAAATGGCTCTTCGTCTATTAACTACAAATATCAAAATGTTTCATCATTCAACGGTTAGAAAAAATAAACATTATTAAAATCTTTCCATTAACATGAAATGGTTACATTACCTTTTAAATTCCAAATCAAAAAATCTTCTCAACCTTTAAACCAAAAACGGCTCTCCGTCTATTAACTACATATACCAAAACGTCTCTCAATAATTAGAAAAAAGAAACTTTATTATTAACTAAGGACGGTTTTAACTTTATTAAAATCCGTCCATATTTCTAAAATCGTTTTACCAACCTAAAACGTTTTCATGCATCTTTCTCTACCTATATATATATAAAATCTATTTAATCATGTAATCTCTGAAGGAACCTAAATAGTAACGTTTATCTTAATTTCTATTAATATTTCTAATCGAAACGGCAATACCTAGCTTTCTTTTTATAGCTTTACCCTAGTGGTGTTATCCTCCTTTGTGAATTAAGGGCCTATTTGGTAACACACCGCGGCGGGCAAATAAAATATTTAGTCGCGCTAATATTCACCCGGCTGTATTTGGCAGCCACTCGCCCTCGACGAATATTTAGCTGGGCCCACATATTTGCCCTCCGCGGCGAGAAAACATTTGATCACCCCCCTCCCTGTGAAAATATTTTCACGCCGATTATGCCTTGGTGAGAAAATTTTATTTTCTCGTCGGAAAATCACTATTTTCAATAAAAATTAATTTTTTAATATATAAAAAGATAAAAATGAATTTTTTTTTATCCTTTGACATAATATGTGGTTCCCGCACTCGCCCAACCTATTTTTGACTTACTTTGATATGTGGGACCCACTCAAATTGAAAGAAAATGAAGTAAGCTGAAGTGAGCTAGCTCATACACGTACCAAACATTGTTAAATATTGATATGAGCAAATATTTAGCCAAGATAATATTCGCCTGGCTAAATATTCGCCGTCGAAATTCTTTTTCTCACGTACCAAACAGGCCTTAAAACCCGAATTCCCTTACACGTTTGAAGATCCAACACTGGTCTATATTTTTCCTATATTTTTTATATATTTTTTTGAAAGTATGATCTAAATTTCATTAATTTACGTTTATCTTTTTTTGATTTTTTCTTTTTTGTTCTCACCTTAAATTTCATGTGGCATTCTCTCCATCTTTTTTCACTACTTTTTTTCAAAAATACCCTTCACTACAATAAAACTCTCCCAAATGAAAAAGTCTCCTCCGCCCAGTCGAAACGTCTTCTTTGTAAGTCTTCAATTGTCTCCTCATCTTCTCCACCTTCATCGTCTTCCAACATCTCACGCGTGCGAGCTCAACCAGTCTCCATGGATGTGATGGTGGTCGCTACCCAATCCGACCTCTCTTACCTAGGATTCTGATTTGAGTTTTCTAGAGAGAAACTTTCTTTGAGAAGTAAAAGACCCTTGTGATTCAGATTTGACCAGTCTTGCGGGAGATTTAGACAGACAACATCATTCAAAGTTTCAAACTTCGTTCATGCGGACCAAAAACACAACTCAATGCTGTCAAAAAGGTAGGCTTCTTCTTCATCATCTTTTATTTTGTCCTGTAAAAAAAAAAATTTTGATTCATCTCTAAGATGTTCCCACGGCACGAACCAAAACAACATCTTTAAATTTTTTATTTTGGAAACCCTAACCCTATAAATAACAAAATCTAAAAAAAAACTCACGCTTCTTCTTCATCATTTTATTTTTTTTCCTGTATTTTTTTATTTATTCATTTCGAAGAGATTCCCACGGTAAAAAATAAAATAAAAAATTGAATCATTTTATGTTTTGTTTGTAATTTTATTTGTTGAGAATAATGGATTTGGGGTTTCCCGATTATTGAATCATTTTCTACTTTTTTTTAATTGTCGAGAAAAATGGGTTTGGGATTTTGTAGAAGACTGAGCATATAGAGGTTGTGTTTTTTTTTTTGGTTTATAAGATTTGTTGGTTCATTTTTTTATTAGGGTTTAAGAATCTAAAACTTAGTGTTAATTACTTTTTCATTGAGAAAACTACTTAATTTTTGTTCAACTCATGTGGGTTATTCTCAAATTCATGTGGATTATTCGTAGGTTCTTTTACTTTGCTTGGTGATAAAAGATTCTGGGTCTCTTTTACTTTAACTAAAGAGGGAAAGGAGTTATAAAAAATTGAGTTTGTTAACACAATAGTTCAATTTTGAGTTAGCATAACATCCAAAATTTCATCTAGGTGCTTATAGAAAAAATTACATCCACGTAGATAAACATTGATCGAGATCATGTACAATTTATTATTTCTCATGTACAAAGCCTCAAATTGTTCAAGGAATTTCGGAGCAATGCTCCTTGAAGAGCTTACTTCCAACACCATTTGTGCCAAGTGTTCATCTATCCCAGGCAGGGGACAGTGCCTTTATTCTCACATCTTGAACTCTGCTATATCTCCAATCAAGATATGTTTGTAATGTGTGAATGTTATGAAATTTCTTTGTTTTGTTAGTTTTCTGAGTTGATCTATTTATTGGAATAGATGGTTTTTTCATGTATTAATTATTTGTAAGTTTATTTGGAATTTTTGAAGATGACTATAAATTTTTGGAATTTAATATAAGGAAAATTTCAAAAAGTTGTTTAGTTATTACAAATACATTTAAATTTATTTTCGTTTATAAAATTTTCTGTTTAATATATTTGTACATGTGAACTATAAGAATCATACTTCATACTTCATGGTATGCTTTTTTCCTTTTCCAAAAATTGAAAAGTATGCATTTTTATGTGATTGATTCATTTTATTGATTGAAATCTTTTCCAATCTATAAAAAAATGTTCTCATAATTTAATATATTGCATAGTTGAAACTACGAATACCAATTTTTAAGGGATTGCACGTGGTAATCATGGATTCTAGAGTGTTTAAGAAATTCCAAAAATAAAATGTATAAATAGGATAAACCTACTTGAGCATCTTGCTCCTCCACCAAAATAGGATTATCTGAGTCAACATTTGGGTCTCACATACAGTTCCTTATCTTTTCAAGGTACCTATCCTGATGCAAGATTTATATTAAGATTCTTTCACTAATAATAAATGATGTCCTTATAACCATTCAAGCAATTAGAAGAACATACCTAGGGATTTTATAACAGTGTTAGCACATTCACTATTGTATTTTTTTTCTGCTTCATGGGACATCTTATTTCAAGGCTTTAGGGTCTCATTTGCCTCTCTAAACCCACAGTTGTTTAAAGTTTTCAATAACGACTTTCCATCATAACCTTGATTGAAATTCCTATTGAGACAATTATTTCTAATTATCATTTACCGATGTACCGAGATATATGGTTCAAAATTACTGAAATGCACTTTCGATTTGTAGATGAGCTTGTCCAATTGTGGTTGAAGATTTACAGGATCTATGATTTTATTAATTATTTGATACCCATAGTAAATTTTTTTTGAGAGGTACTTACCCATAGTAAATTTAATTCCATTCTAACGTAACTGCAACCTTTCTTATTTTAGGATGTTGCTGGTAAGAACAAGGAACATATATAGGAGTTTAATGTGTCACAAATGTCAGCGGAATGACAAGAGTGGTGTCGTGTATTCTGTTCCAATTGCAAAAGAAAATGTCACTATTATAAATGCTTTAATTTGTAAAGTGGTAATAGAGTTGTATGGAATAACTCAAAAAATTTCAATCATGGAAATATAGTTGCAGTAACTCTAATTTTCAAAATTGGGTGAGTGGGAGATCCTGGAGTGATTAAAACAGTGCTTTCCTAATTCTTTAGGATTAGGATGGTATTTTGGTTTGTCAGGTTTGAGTTTTAGCTATAGGTAATTTCCTAATTTAATGCAACAACTCTAATTAAATAGCGGATAATTGAAGTGTCCTCGATCCAAAAGGGACCACCTCTTTGACTAGGTCCATATTTATCTACTGATATAAGCCATGAGATCAATGTGATTTTGGGTTATTGCAAATTCTTAAATTTAATAATCCTAATTGGTTTTTTACTAAACATATAAGCCATGCAAATTCATAAATTTACTAAGTTTTGTTATCTCTTAATCAGAAGAAAATCGATTTCTCTCTCTTGCAAGAGAACTTGCATCTTTGGGGGGACTGCTATGATCATCAATGTTGACCCAAGGTAGCTTTTCCTTCTTTGTGAAGTTGGTTCACATCACAGAGATTTTTACAGATGATTGAAACTTTCATAAATTTTATGGAAACTTTATATATAAGGACCTCTTGAGTTACTACTTCAACAGCTTTTCCTTTCTTTTCATTCACTTTTTTTCACAGATTTCTTGGTGCTCTTTTCTGCAAAAGTGCCTGATCACAGAAATAGCAACATAAGAAGATGCTTTGAGCAGAATTGTCTGGGACTATAATCACCAATCAGGCTACATTAACAAGGGTAACAAACTTTTTAAGATATTTTTCTATCTGACACGTGCTGACTGCTTGTTTTGAACATTCAGGCCAATTGTTGGCGTGTAGGTCCTCCAAGAGGTGAGCTAAACATTCACGAGTCAGTGGGCTTGGAGGAGTGTGCCACATGGCAATTTGAGGAGAGAAATAGCAAAAGTTTGTATGTGCGGTTGTGTGGTAGTTTTTTGTTTATTTGGGATATTTGAGGATAAAGTGACATTGAAGTTTTTTATTTTTTTATTGGTCACATTGTAGTTTTTGATTGAACATCTAGAACTCTCAACACGGATCAGATGTTGATAAGCTAAGAAGTTCTATTTGGGTATAGTTGTGCTTATAACCATATTATAAAATTGGCTTTCTTCGGTTTGTGCTTTGAATTAGAGATCGCTTTGTTGTTATACAGATTCATTGACGTTCATGCTTTTGTACTTTTATAAGATAACCGTTGTTACTGTATCTGGACTCCTCCATTCGTACTTGCAATTTTCATGTTTTGGTTTTAATTGGCTACATGATTTTAGTCAAAGAATTGTAAATTACCTTTTATTAAGGATTAAGTTTTGGTTTAAAACGTTGAAATATGAAGAGCGCTCCGTTATCAAATCACTTCCCACTAGAAATTTTACATCTTTCATCTCTAAAAAGGAGGAGAGAATCTATATAAAGAGGAGGAATCCTACCCGGCGAGGTGGAGAGATTTTTTTAGTGAATTATTAGTAAATATTTTGAGCTACGTACATGTAAGCTCTTTCTTTCTTTTTTCTTTTTCTTTTTCAATTTTCTGGGAAGTGCTTTTTCCACTGCCCATTTTTTTGTATAGCTTTTATGAATTATTTTATGTTACAGGTAACTGAAGGATATAAGAGCTAGCAGATATGGGATGAGAGGTGTTAGTAGAATCGATTTTGTGCTATGTGTGATGGGAAAGTGGTGTATTTCTGTGTACTCTTGATTCTTGAATGTTTTTGTCGTTATTATTGATTCATTCACCATATTTTGTGGGTAAGTTGAGATTGTGCTCCTTCTCCATGATATTTTCAATGATCTTAGTTGCGCATGATGTGCTCAATGTTAGAGCATACTCAACTTTTGTAGTTCATATTTTAGAATTTTATTTCCATTGGAACTTTGTATTCTAAAATCTATATTAGTTAGAGCACGACCTTCTATATATCTCTCTTTTACAAAACACGGATCCTCAATTTTGTTAGTTCAAAGATTTCTCAACAAATCTTTGTAGCTCTGGCATTGGTGATGAGAAGATAATATCAGGTTTAACTTCATTGGCTTATAATGAATTTGATTTTCTTTTGTGGAGTTTTGTTTTAATGAATGACCTATTGTGTGCAAAAGTCAATCCTAAAGAATACCTATATCGAATTAGGGCAAAAAGTGCTACACCTTTATTCTCTCTTCTAAATTGTCACATTCACATTCCTAAAAGTTATCTATACCTTTTCTTTCCCTTATAATTCTCAAAAAATTTCTTCCCTCAATTCCTAAAATCCCTCTCTCCCATTCTCTCCAATAACTAAGTTGGGTAATTAGTTTCATTTTCTTATTTGTCACTGAGTTCAATCCTCTTCCTTCTCACTTCATTGTTACCTTCCATTTTTTATTCCTGTTAGGACTACAAGTTAATTGATTGCACATTAGTTTCTCAATTAATTCATGCATCCCATTAACTGGATTTGATGTTGTATTATATCTTTACGAAGGCTACCTGCACAACGAATTAGATCTCCACGTGATTTTCAATTTATTTTCCTGGGTTGTCTGCCATGTAGAAATTGGTATCATTTTTCTCCATGCTCTGAGTTCTCTATTAACATCCCATGACCAGCTACAGCTTGATCTTGAAGTGCACTATCCTATTAACTATTTGAGATGGTCATGTTAGTTGTCATGTATTGTAGTATGATCAATATAGTTATTGATTGCTGCAATTGAGTACTTTCTTAGCCATATTTGATAACTGTTAGCCGACGAAGACGAGTAGCTTTTAAGATTTGTTTTAAGTTTATAAAAGAAAAAAGAGAAGAGTTTGTGCTTTGTTCAAAACTCATTTACTTTATTTATGGCAACTCCTTATTAGACATGAAAACAGAGGAATAACAAAATTATACATAGATTATAGTAAAAAAAGAAGTAAATAAAACTCTAATTTTGTTAGCATCACTCTTCAAGTCCTACGAGTATGTAGTTGATAATACCCTTTGCTACGCTAGAGATGCTTTGGACATGGAAACCATTACTATACAATTCAATCAAAGTAGTTAAGGCAGGAAAGCGATAATGAAGGTACCTCTACGTATGTGTTGGTGGCTAGGGGAATGGCGTTGGAATGAGAACATGGGAGCTCAAATTCAATATCCAAATCCAAAGGGAAAGGAAAAGCAAGGTGTTGGAATTGTTTGAATACTGGCCATCTTAAGAATGATTGCAAGTATCCAAGGTTAGAGAATCTTGATGTTGACTATATATATTTGCTTTATTTAGGAGAAAAATATACCTGTCGACCGCAATGGGCAGGTCAAGTTGGCAGATTTTGGGATGGCAAGTATGTAAGCATTCACATCTGCATTTTCTTTATAAATAGTCAAATTTGTTCTTTACATTATAGTGCTGTTAGTGCTAGAGTTGCTATTAGCAAAGGTTTTTTCTTTCTTACTTATCCAAATAGATTTTGGGATGGCAAAGTATGTAAGCATTCACATATGCTCTTTCTTTATATGTAGTCAAATTTGTTCTTTACATTCTAGTGCTACTAGTGGTAGTGTTGTTGTTAGAAGATTAATCATTTTTGGAGATCATGCTAAGGTAATCTCCAAAAGAAATGGTGAGCCTCCAGGCAATCAAAGCCCCGTTATTTTCATAGCAAAACTGTTGCTCTATGTGTACGTCCTTTTCCCTAAATGAAAATGACGTTCAACGGTGGTAGTTGTCTTAAGGTTTAGTGAAAGCTAGCTATTAGAGGGAAGGATTAAACATTCCAAATTTTAAATGCCAATCTTCTTTCTGATGCTTTTTCAAGCGAGCCATGAAGAAGTAATCCTATTTGGTCATTTCAATTATTGGTAACTTCGACTTCGGATAGAAGCTATCCTATTTGGTCATTACATGACAAGAGTCATGTAGTGATAGAATCTCAATCGTTTCAAAGCAGAAAACCCATTACAATTGCTACTCAAATGCAGATAAGATACCTAATAATGTCTGTTGCTTTGATAAGTTTACTATTTTTTCTTGTCCTTACTTGTATGTATTACGGCTTGGTATATTTTCCTTAGGATTTTTATGAGTTTTTAGGTCTGCAGCTGAACTTGGGACAGCAAATCATCAACCCTAGGTGGTACTGATATGTATACAGCTCTCAAACAATCCAATTTCAAACATGAATGCATTAATTTTTTTTCTTTTAAGAACTATATCAGCATTTCCTATCTCTCTCTGTACATTTTGTTCATTTACAAATACTTTAGCCATAAATAGCTGGTACTTTAAAGGTTTAGGTATTTCAATCTTAGAACTGAAATCCATTCCGGGAACTCGATGGCCAAATCGGGCAAACGAGGTCCAAATCTCCTAAAACCTTTTCCAACTATTCAAATATGTTAAAACAAATGTGTTGGAAGAGACATAGTCAAAATTTGATCTCTTGTTGAGAAATTGTAGTCAGTTATAGGTTTAGGCATTTCAAACTTAGAATTGAAATCTATTTGGGATCTCAACGCCGAAATCGGGCAAATGAGGTCTGTATCTCCTAAAACCTCTTCCAACACTTCAAATATGTTAAAACAAATTTGTTGGAAAAGATGGGGTCAAAATCTGATCTCCGATTGAGTAATAGTAGTCAGTAAAAGGTTTAGGCATTTAAGACTTAGAACTAAAATCCATTTCGGAAACTCGAGGCCCAAATCTGGCAAACGAGTTCCGAATCTCTTGAAACCTCTTTCAACACTTCAAACGTATTGAAACAAATGTGTTAGAAAAGACATGGTCATATTCAAAGGTCTAGTTAAAAAACTATAGTCAATTATAGGTTTACACATTTAAGATTTATAACTAAAGTCATTTTTGAGTTTTAAACAATATATTTATTTTATTATAGGTTTTAACAATTTTATTATAATTAGTTTACTATTTTTTTGCAGGACCCAGCTGATGTTTTGCCGTCGAGTTTCTATTGTATTTATAGATGTTTTTAAATTGAGGAGATTGTATTAATCTTTAAGTTTAATGAATAGTTTATTTTAGTTTTGTTTATTTGATTTGCTTAGTATTTTTAGAAATAAAAATAATACAGGTGTATACAGGCTACAGATACTGGTGGGAAATTTTTTTTTTTTTTTTTAAAATTTGCTTTTCACTGCCGTCTTCGGCCGCCACTAAATCCTACGAACATGAGTATTAGCGACGGCCAGTGGCCGTCGGTAAAAGAGAGTATTAACGGCAGTTTCTAAAAGTATGTATTAGCGGCTGTAAAATAAAACCGCCACTACAACTAGATATTAGCGGCGGCCATAGACCGTTGCTAATACATACATTTAGCAGCGGTTTTATATGACCGCCGCTAATACTTGTTTCAACCATCGGTAATTATGGTTTTCCCCATGCCTTAAGTGTCAGTTGTGAGGTACTTTTTAGCAGCGGCCATTTTGTGGTCAACCTTTAGCGGCCAGGGACTGCCGCTAAAGGCTTTATCGGCAGTTTTTTGACTTTTAGCGGCAGCCACCGCTAATACCCAATTTTCCTGTAGTGATATCATATATATATATATATATATATAGTCTTTTAGCTTTGTTGGATGCTTTAGACTTTAGGTTTAATTTTATTTATGAATACATTTGTTTTCCCTTGGCCATTGCCATGCCAATAAGGTCAAAAAGAAATAAAGATTGGACGGTTTAGATCTCTTTTCATATTTTTCTTCAATGAAAAGCCAAAAAGATATTTTCTAATTTTGCAACCACTAATTGTATGGATGCAAGTGGGATTTGCTTTGGTAAGGTGGGCGTTGGTTCAACAAGAGAGAAGATCTCTTTGTGTTGGTGTATTATGATGGTAACTTGGTGTTTCTCTATGTCGGTTGTAACTAAAAATAACGTATCGTACATATCGTGTAAGTTCATTTCCTTTTCTTTAGTTTTGTTATAGAATGGTTTTCATCTTGCTTGATATGTAAATCTACATTTTCTACTTTATGTAGGAGGAGGTTCTTTCCTTCTGGCATATCTGCATTTGGGATTTTTTTATTATGTCCTGGAAGAAATGTTTTTATGTTTCATAGATTTCAAATTTTTTTTGTTCAATTTGGGTTTGTAAGATTTTTCAGAAAGGTGGTTCCTTTGATCTGATTTGGATTTGGAATTGTATGGGTTCTAATATCTTTCAATATCAAATTGAGGAATTATAAGTCGACATGGGGAAAAAAGGGAATTGGTTTGTTGAAGTACATAAAGCTTTCAGCTGTGATTCCAAGGAGAAGAAAGATCAGGTTAGAAGGATTTTTATTAACTTCCTTTTTTGCTATTTGGATTTCCTATAATGGGTTTGAATGTCATTCTTAGCCAATTATTGTTCCGAAACCCCATTTCTTCTTCGACTTATTTTTGCCAATTCTTCTTCCGAAACCCCATTCATAGCCAATTATTGTTCCGAAACCTCATTCCTTCTTCGACTTATTTTTGCCAATTCTTCTTCAGAAACCTTCTTCGACTTATTTTTGCCAATTCTTCTTCCGAAACCCCATTCATAGCCAATTATTGTTCCGAAACCTCATTCCTTCTTCGACTTATTTTTGCCAATTCTTCTTCAGAAACCTTCTTCGACTTATTTTTGCCAATTCTTCTTCCGAAACCCCATTCATAGCCAATTATTGTTCCGAAACCCCATTTCTTCTTCGACTAACATAAGCATTTACCAAAAGTTTAACGGGATCATAGAAAAAAACTTATAATTTTTAAGATTCTAAGATAACGAATACATATAATGAGAGTTGTAAACAACTCATTTTACATTAAATGTCAATGAGGATTTTATATACTAATATCTTCATTAGAAGTGTTTTTGTATTGTGAATCTTTTCCATGCTGCCCATTGCACTCTGATTCATGAAATTCTTTTTGCATAAAAAAATTATATTGCTTATTAACTTCTCTGCGAGTTTTGTTTTGTTTTTTTTATTTAATTTCAAAATTGATCTATATATCTGAACTGCTTGATGGAATGTCATTTTCTTGCTCAATTTTTATAGTGTAATGCTCCACCTATTCAATTTCACCTTTACTTTTCTGATTCAACGTCACTTTTTTTTTCTTTTTATAAGTAACATCACTGACCATCTGATCAAAACATCCTATAAAAGGAGAATTTTTAGGGTTCACTTTCCTTCGTCAATAACACCAATCTCTAATGGGTTTACAGGAGCATTCCCCAATTTCTCTTTTTCATATAGCAATTGATAATATTCGAACAGCCCTAATGCCGGGACTAGAACCTTTCATTAACTTAACGATGTTATTTTTATACAATATTATTTATATTGTTTTTAAAGATATTTTATGCACATTTAAAAATAATTGGACATTTTTATGCATATTTAATGAAGATAGTGGTGTTGCAAGTTCTATATTAATTTTTGGAGATTATTTTATTGATAATTGTTGATATCTCTCGGAGGATTTTATTTGCAATTATTCAATTATGAATTCCGGTTGTTGTTAACTGTGTGCGAGCCATTGAAGTCTACTTTGTGGAATTAAAGATATATTTTATTTTTCTTTCGAATAGGGACCTAAAATTGTGTAGCTATGCATGGAAAGTTAAGAAGTTAGCCCTGTTTGAATCTTGAAAAACCCAGAAGCTATGACTGTTGGTCTCCAGATTATTAGACTTAATTGGAATAAAAAGGTAGCCACAAACAATGATGGATGATAAAAAAAAAATCCACCCAACATTTGTGCAGTGTGTATGGGATCCGAAAATGCATTGAGATTTGTTTTGGAATCTATCTAATATCCAAACCCAAACATGACCTAAGTCAAGAAATATTCTGACATAGGCGTCATCATAGTTCAAAGGTCATTGAATCACTCGTACGAAGGACGTTTACGAATGAATGCTAAAATTTCTTCACCTCTGATTAATTGCCTTATTTATAGATTTTTATATTGATTTTATTTACATACATTTTTTATTTTCGTGCTTTAATATAATAGGGACTTTTTAATTTGAAGCACGGGCTTTTGGTTACTAGTATATAGTTTAATTGGCTAGCCTCACACATTTGGTTGAGGAGATGCCTCAACACCCTATCATATGTTCTAACATGTATAGGGCAGGGCAAGGGCTACCTAAACAGAGGTTATATCTACTGAAGTGTTGCAAAAGAAAAATAGCTTGAACCAAAACTAATTTTCCCTGTTACACTTGACCTCCCCCTCTAATTGTTTTGTGAACATGCATGTTTTGGTTGTGAACGAAAATGGGATTGAGCCTGTAATTCAATTGGTTGGTGCTCTCTGTCATAATGATAATGTCACAAGTTCAAGAACGTGCGATTGACTTAACATAAACATCTATATAACAAGTGACAGTGGTTGTCTCCCCACGTATACCCCCTCTTATAGGCTTCAATAAAGGAGGGCCGAGATCTTATCCCCCAACAGGACGGTGGATCTCACCACTCACTCATTTTGGCAAACACTTAGTCTGGGAGTGCCATGGGCACAGGCCACCCACTAGTACAAACACAAAAGAAGCAAAAAAAAATTGAAAAAAAAATATTGCAATAGAATCTAATCTCATTGGTGGAACATATCTTTGCTTCGAGTTTTCGTTACTAAGAAACATAATATACATGTATTAGCAATGTGTGTTGCATAATTGTGCTTACATGCCTAATATTCTTCCCTTGATAAATCAAGTACAAGGGCAATCTGTATGTATTATATGTATAACAAAAGAAGCACAAATCCCTCTGATACCTTTGGTAACGATGAGTGAATGAACTTTTGTTTGATTGTTCAAAGAAATCACAAACATGCACAGTTACCTTACGACAACCACTCTCTCCTTCGCTGCTTGAATGAGATACACACTTAAGCTTTCCTCCTGGACCTGTTTACAATTTGAATTAAAGCCTAAAAAGTCATACGGATATATGACAAACGATTGAGATATGATATTGTTGCATATACGATATATGGCTATATGATGAATGATTAAATAGACTTTCTATAGTTTTAATCAAAGAAATTAAGTCAGGATGCTTATCTATGTAATTCAAGACTGATAGGAGATTGGGTTTGTGCAGTGTAAAAGTTTTACAGAAAAGTATCATATAAGAACAAGAAAGAAAATGTGAATTAGCTCTTAAGAACACCTAACGAATATTTAGTAGCACTACAAATGTCTGCACGCAAACATTTACAGCATTTGTGCGTGCTCTGTGGCGGAGCATCAAACAAATATTTGCATTGGACCTAATCATTTATTGCCAAACAAATATTTGCATTAGACCTAATCATTTATTGCCAAAAATTGGTCTAATGTTTGCAACCAAAAAGTCGTTGCAAATAATAGGCAAATGACTCTCTCATCCCCCTTGGTCTCCCCCAACAGTTCTCCCCTCCCCAGCCATATCAATATATTCCCAACAAATGTTTGTCATTTCAAACATTTAATTATGGAATATTTGCCTACAAACATTTTCCTACAAACTACAGACAGGATACTAAACTCGATAAGCGAACGTAAAACATGTCTCCTTTACTTACCTATCATAGATCTACATGGCCACACCAAACCGCGATGGGTCTAACCCCATGTGAGTCAAAGATGAAAGATGGACTCTGTTACGATCCTAGGTTAAGACCTTAGCTTTCCGCTCCACTATCACCTAGGTGCTTTGGTGTATTGATTTGGGTCTTAACATTTGGTATCTGAGCCAACCCCACCTCTAGGGTTCGAGTCACGGGAGAGGCAACTATGGTAATAAAAAAAAAAAAAAAAGGAGCTCACTATAGTATGGGATATGGTGGGCCCGCCATAGTGGCCTACCATGATCAGTCTCGGAAGGGGCAACCTAGGGAAAGGGCTACCTGGGGGCTCGCTCAAAGAATGAGAAAATAGGGGTACCGAAAAAAAAATGTCGGGGGCCCGCTCACAAAAAAATGAGAAAATAGGGGTACCGGAGTGAAAGCCACCTTAGAGTGGGCCATCATGGATGTCGGCCTTGAAGGGTGGTGGAATGTTACGATCCTAAGTTAAGACCTTAGCTTTCCGCTCCACTATCACCTAGGTGCTTTTGGTATATTGGTTTGGGTCTTAACAGACTCAACTTTGCTAAAGAAATGCACTTACGCTTTTGTATGGTGATCAACAAAAAGTTTTATAGAAAGAAGATTCATATTTCAAGATCGAAGTTTTTATGACATTTATATCCAAAAAATCATTTCTAGAAAACTTATTCAAAGCAAACATACAAAGCCTAAATACCTCTTTTTTTTGTAAGCAAGATATATTATAAGAAAGAAAACGGAGGTCACACCACCTCCCAAAACAACCACACCAAATGGTCAGCCTTTTGCCTTGATCAGACGTTTGCCTTCTGCAATGGCATCACGAAGCCATCCAGGAGGGAAGTCTGACCAAATCAAAAGCGTTTTTTTAAAAAAAAAAAAAAACCATTCTTGAGTAGTAGATAGCATTATGTGCACGCGCATATATACTCGCACCATGTTTGAAAAATCATGTCCATGATACGGAAACAAAGCAAAATATAATTTGAAGTTGCAACAAACTACTACATGACCAACCTCCAATGAAGCAACCATTGCAATTGTCTTCCTCAATTCCTCTAAGCTCTCTCTTTCTTGTATTATTGTCTTCGTGAGCTCTTCGAGCAATGAACCTTCTTCCTCAACCTGGTAAAAAAAAGATGGGGTGTTTTAACATAGAATTGAAATTAAAATTCCTAATATAAATTACAAGTAAAGTAAAATAGTTGAAGAAAATTGAACCTGAAAGAAGATTTCTGTGATCGATGTTTCAATATGGTTCATGACATCCATCGCCATACGCATCGCTTTATAAACTGAAATCATATCCGCCTTAAATTCATACAAAACTAGAATTAGATAAAACATGAAGCAAATATATGGGGGTACGTTCATCATATCTACGGGATGTATTACCTTGGCACCTTTGACTAAGGGAAGTCTGATCGATAACGCTGATAAATTTCTTGTTAGTTTTGCTACAGCTTCTGAATTTATTTTTTCGATTTTGGCCCATTCGCTAAGTAGACGAATTTCAGGAATAAGGATTCGAAGTAGTTTAATCTCTTGTTTGAGTTTTTGCACTTGAATTCGCTTTTCTACCACTGAATTTCGCAAGCGGAAAATTTTTAACCAAACATTGAACAGCTTTTCCTGCAAAAATTCAAAAATAAAGTTGGAAAATTTTAAATTTATAACAAGAAACTAAAAATACTCGACTTTACATGAATTTTTGTTAATACTTGATTTACAAGAAATCAACCCTTTCTGAAACTTTTAACTTTATCAAATGTGGACGTAGTAAAGTTAAAGGTGAAAATGGACGATCTGAAATTTTTCAATTTGCATTCCACCTTTTATAAGGCTTCAAATGTCGGAATGGATTGCAAGTTGAAAAATTATGGATCATCCATTTTCAAAGTTAACTTTAATAAGCCCACATTTGATAGGGTTAGAAGTTTCAGAGGGTTGATTTCTTGTGAGGATGATCTTTATTGCAAGGAGATCATTCTCACCCAAAATCAGCCCTTAACTCATCTCCATGTGGGCCCCACGACATGCAGATGAGTTAAGGGTTAATTTTTTTGTGAGCATGGTCTCCATGGTGAGTAGTTCAAAAATCAAAAAATTCAAAAACTTCTAATATGGATCCTAATTTAACGATGAAAATGGACGGTCCAAAATTTTTAATCTTGCAATCATTAGCTGATTTTTGTGAGGTTGATACCCATGTTGAGAAGAATATCATCACAAAAAAAATCATCCCATAACTCATATGCACGTGGGCCCCACATCCATGAGTCTTTTTATGAGTCACAAAAGCATGAGTTAACATATCCCAGCCTATCGACTCAGAACTGATCAAACAGATTATCGAATCATGATTCCCAAATCCAGATAATAGCTCGATTTAGACTTGATATAAGATTTGATTTAGACTTAAGGTCATGTATGGTTGACCCTTGCACAAATTTGAGAATTTTGATATAGAATTCTGTATTTGTTCCAAAAATCTCTCAAAATGCCATATGGCCCACTCTTTTGGGCCCAATGACCCATCATATATTTGGTCCACCTCTGTGTGAACCAAACACACCAAAAATCAGCCTGGCTGGTGATTTCAAGTCTTGTGATTCAATCACTTTTTCATCATGGGCTTGGAACCCATCTATAGGCCTGTTCATGAAGCCCATAATTAAAAGTGCTCGAATCAAACAGTTAGGAATCACCAATCAAGCATATTTTGTTGTGTAGGCCGCCAAGGTGTAGGCCAAACATTCATGGCATCAATGGGCCCCAAAGAGTGTAAACTTTTGCTGTAGAGCCTCTTGGGTAACTCGCCGTATGGTGCGGGCATATAGGCTTGTGTCATTGGAGAGCTTCAAGTCCTGCCCCCTTAGAATGCCATGTGGCACAATCTAGATGCCTGGCCACCTCTTCGTGGACTTTAATTTCATACCAAAATTCAGCTTGATTGATGATTTCTAGCCCTTAGATTCTCGAATCAAACAGCTATACATTATCAATCAAGCTGATTTTTGGTGTGTAGGTCTGCCAAGAAGTGGGCCAAACATTCATAGGTCAGTGTGCCTGAAAAACTGTGGCACGTGTCATTTTGGGCGGGGAACACATTTATGCTCCAAGCTCAAGGTAATTTTTTTTTGTAAGAAAGTTTAATTTTCAAAAGTAAAACATGGGTTGTCATGGGTACGTGTAAACTATACAGGCTTCAGTGATTTAAATTGGTCAGTGAGCAAAATTGAACTCCCTTAAATAGGAAAATTGTTGCTGGCAGACTTCTCTGGCTCACCGACACACAAAGAAAGCATGATTGGTGTTTCCCAGCGGTTGGGATTCAAGCATTTTTGGGTACTCAGATCAACGGCAAGAAATCACCGATTTTATTGATGAGTGTATCTCACGTGGATCATGATGATGCAGTTGATAAGTAGTCTACATACCGCATTTTTTTGGTCCCACTGACCACATGGATGCTTATTCCACCCCTTGGTGGATAAACACACAAAACCCGTTGATTATTTCCATCCGTTGGATTTACTACCCAAAAAAATTGCTTCAATCCAGTGGCTAGAACACTCCTTAAAAAGTGCTAAAGCTAATGGCTAGAGATAACCAATCAAGCTGATTTTTCGACCCAGGGGTGGGATAAACATCAATGCTTTCAGTGGGCCCACAAAAAAACTTACGTAGGGCCACTCATCAACAGTATCGAGATTTTCATTCGTCAACCAATCATGCATCTTTTAAAATCATATTGACGATCCGATGAGTCCATTTTTGCTCACGGATGTCTGTATGCACCACGTGGACGTCCTTGGAGACAACTGACCGGAGAACAAAATCTCTGATGAGGGACTTGATGACAGCACTCACAAACGTCTATATGGTCCACGTGTCACATTCCTAGAGATCATTGACCATATGGATGTTTGGCCATCCTTAGGTGGACCTACAGACGAAATATCAGCTTGATTGATGATTCCTCAAATTCATCTGTTATAAGCTGATTTTTAGTATATTAGGTCCACCTAGGGATGGGACAAACATCCAGACTGTAAGTGACCTCTAAAAGATGCCACGTGTCCCAAATATGAGCAAGATGGAGGAAATGCTCCTAAACATTTACTTATTTACGAAACTACCAATCAACGTTGAGCACGAGAGACCACGTTAGTGTTCATGACCTCTTACCTCTGCAACTGACTTTCCGGTGACCATTGCAGTCTCAGCTCGAGCATTCACCACCCTCCATTGCACCAATCTCGTATGTAAAACACGAAACCGATGAAACGCTTCTTCTTGAACCGGCGACACCTTATTCGGCCGAAAATATCTCAAAACGCCACTCATTCCACCTGATTTCGGCTTCGCTCCCCGTGAATCCAGCTTCGGAGAAATTGAAGGTGGAGGAGACCGACCTGGAGATAACGCCCAAGCCGAAGGAGAATTGGATACCGATCTCGTTCTCTTTGTTTTCGCTATCTCAACGGCTTTGCCCGAGTCAGAATTCCGGTGACTCCGTAAGATTCCGACGAGATTATTATCGCGATTCTCCTCGTCTTTGTTGATTCTAGTTGTTCTTGTCGTGGATTTCGATCTAGGGATGGAACTGCGGATGGAATTCGTTGTCAACGGAGGAATCTCTGGTGGTGCTGACATGTTCGGAGTTCCACTTTTGCTTCTTAGTAGACGAGGTGAGGGATATATTCCGATAGTTTGATTCCGGCGACTGTGACTGTTCTCCATTTCTTCAGTTCTGATGAGGTTTTTGAGATCTCACAAGTTCCCGCTAAAAAGGAAGAGAAATGAGAAGAATTGAGCAACGTCGAACGTCTTCTGGTTTTGTTGTTCGATCGTTTACTCAATTACCCTTAATGCAGATTGAAATCACTGAATCGCCCTGAGCATTTTAATGGAATGATTTCTAGCCGTTGGATTGGATTTTCTTTTATTTTTGTGGCATAAATTTTTGCTCTGGCTTCTCTAGCCGTTGGATTTTAGTCTTCTCCTTGAGCTGATTTCAACCGTGTATTATTTGGGGGTACTCAGATCCAAAGGCTAAACATTGACCGAACCCGTTAAACATTGACATGGAAAATGTTAAAAACCCGGTCTTGTTTCTGCAAACCGGAGCCACGTGGCACACTCTTAGAGATCAATGACTGTAGGGAGGTGGACCTGCAGACCAAAAATCAGCCTGATTGGTGTTCTAGGCACATAGTTTGTACATGCAGTCCAGCTACTAGACTCTATGTCATGGTTCAATCGGGTCAACTCCAAGAACCAGATTGACCCGATCTGGCCACTTCACCGGTTCACTACCGGTCCGGGATTAAAACCACTGGTTTGAGCTTTTGGACTTATAGGACGGGAGGAGTCATCCCTCTGCTGCAGGGAAAAAGGTTTGCTCGAGCGATCCTCCCCACACCTAAAATGCCATATGGCATATTTGTTTTGGCCCACTGACACTGTAAATGTTTGCCCCAACCTTTGGTGGACCCACACGACAAAATCAGCCTGTTTGATATTTCTAGCCGTTTGTTTCATCATGGAATTCATAAACAGATCCATGCGTGAAAAACATTGGGTTCCAATTTCCAAGCTCATGATCAACCAGTGCACAAATCCAACGGGTAAGAATCACTAATGAGACTGCTTTTTAGCGTCCAAGTCCACCAAGGGAGACAAACATTCAATGGTAGTGGGTCCACCACGTGGAACTCTCTTCGGGCCCACTAACCCATGAATTTTTGGCCCATCCTTGGTCGACCTACTCATCAAAAATTAGCTTCAATGGTGACCTCTAGCCATTTGATCAGAGTATAGGCAAAAAAATTCATGAAATCCGAAGGCTAGGAATCTCCCCATGAAAAACGATTGGTTCCAAACGGATCAGGCCAATTTTTGGTGTGAAGGTTAATCAAGGAGTGGACCGTGGGTCCCACGTCGAAGGCCTAAAACTGAACTAATCAGATAATCTCCGATGATGGCTTGACATCTAATTCCTTCTGAATTTTGGCTTTAGAGATCTCCTATAGGAGGGTCCCATCAAATCAACGGTCCTGATGAACAGATAGGAAATTGGTTACTCCCGTTCCTCCATACGTCGTAATTGTGGTCTTGTCGATAATGTGGATTAAGGATAGGGGCATTTTAGTCCACACAAATTTAGGTCATTTGGTGGAAGTGTGGAACAAGACAAATTGAGATTAGAACTTGACAGCACGTTAACATCAAGGCTTCCACGAACTTTAATTTTAAAGGGACTTCAAATAAATAAAATGACGTCTAAGTTGGCCTCCCTAAACCTGAGGATTGTGACTAAGGACACGGTTCGAAGTCTCGGCCGATCCGGAATAGGAATCAGAAGCCACCGATCTGAACGATGGGTGATCCGGATTGGGGTCGGCGCCCTCCGATCCCAAGACCGATCCCGAGATTTTGAACCTGCTAAGGACTCCATAGTAAGTGGGACCCATCCAAAAGTCAAAACAACTAAGACCATTGGACTTTCACAGGCGTTTGATCTAATGAAAACTTCTAGATGGTTGACATAGACAATGAGAAAGTTCTAGGCAATGGTTTGTTGCAATTTTATGATAAGTTTGACTTTTGACCTAGAGGGGACGCACTTAATGGTGGTTTCATTTCATCCCCCCTACATGTATGCCACGTTGTATCCAGTAGACATCAAAACAAATTTAAGGCCCAAAGGACCCAACTGTAGGAGGCCCAAATCCAAATGATTTTGGCCCAACTCGTAGACAGGCCTCGTCTAAGGCCCACGCCTCATAAGTCTTCTTACGCCCTGGACTTGCCATTTGTCCGGCATCCAAATCTCAAATAACTCTCTCTGGTTCAAGGTCCAAGCCCTCTATATAGGTCCGGATCTAAGGTCTAGACGACACTGAGGCTGCAATCCAAGCGTCTAGTTTCTCAGTGACCAAGGACGGCATTGTGATCTTCCATCTCCACTTTCATCGTATTTATCTCGTCTTCCTCATTCTTTAGCATTTCAGCTTCAACTGAGTTTACTGGATCCAACTCCACTAAGCTTATCGCATTTAAGATAATTAATTGGAACTAATGGCTTTCATATATCATTGAAATTTTTTAAATTTTGAAATTGAGGTAGAATGCAAGAGTTTGCCGTTAATTTTTTTGTTGGGCTAATGGGTTGGACCTAAATGTGGCAATTTGGCCTGTCGGACCGGGCATAACTTAGGCTGAGCCGATGCGGGCGGGATCTCCAAACATGTTGAAGCTCAAGATCGGGCCTCAGGCTAGTGGGCCTAGGCCAGCCTAGCCCGCAAGATTTTCTTCACGGCCTGGGCTGCGGGCTCAAATCCTAAGCCCAGGCCCGGCCTAGAAGCTTAGCGGGCTGGATCAGGCAGACCCGGCTGGTTGAACCCCCAAACCGTCCCTTTGATCAGGAAGGGTAAACATTGACTCAGAAAAATGTTAAGAAACCAGTCTTATTTTAGCAAACCGTCCCTATGACCATGGGTATATGTAGCCCGCGATAACTGGGGCATGATCGCCGCTTCAAAAATCTCGCCGCTTAAATTTTATTGGTGTTTAACTTCTAGACGCCATTGCCAGATCGATATGCATTTCATACAAGCACCATGTTGACAACCACATTATTAATTTTCAAATGCCCCATCAAAGCATCAAACCACAAGTTGCTCATCAAAAAAAAAAAAAAATTTTGCTTCGAAATGCAAAAGATTGATGACAGATAATATAAAAATAAAAATAAAAAAATAAAAAAAACACATGCAAGCAATCTCCTCCCTCTAGTTTCTGCTTTTTTTTTTTTTTTTTCTGTAGGCAAGTGGATCAGTGGTGAGTGGGGGGTGGGTGAAGGCGGGTATCCAACCCGGGTCATTGTCATTGATAACATGTCTGCCTACCATTGGGGGGTTGTACCCAAAACACTGGGTTCAAGTCCCGATCTTACCTGGGGAGGGGGGGTTTTTAAGGGTTACTTAAAAAATAAAATCGGTTTGTCATTAAAAAAAATGTGTTTACAAATTCAGTAAAATTAATTTAAAAACAGAAAAAAATAAGGTCTGAAAAGAAATAAATTATGGATGTTGCTTATCCATAGCTTACCACAATAAGCTATTTGCCCGTGTTACCGTAATCCTAGCATCTCGTAAAATAATGATAATAGTGGGCTACCGCGAAGCCGTAGATCTTTCGAGGCTTAAGATCCCTTAATTAGAAATTAATAATAACACTATAATTTAAAGTTGCCCCACTTGGTCTGTCACTCGATATTATTGTTCAATTGAGTAATCATGAAATTAAGAAAAACTTTAGAGTCGCTCTCAATTATTGGTACCTCGAGGTTTAAAAGGGGCTGTTATAACGGTATAACGGATGGGGGGCGTTACCCTTTTTTTCCCCTTACAACGGCCATTATAATGGATATTGTAACACATGGGCAAAAATGAAAAAATGGGAAATAACATAAAAAATAAAAACTGTGGGTACCAAATTTAAGACATCCGTGCAAATGGTCAGAATGATGACACGTGGACATGGCTGGGACCAATCTGTTATCCGATGCCCAGATTAGAATAATTGGTTGAGACCGAGAACCAGCTTGGTTGTCCTAGGCCTGGACCAGCCTGGCTGTCCGAGGCCGAGATTAGAATAAGTGGCCGAGGCCGGGACAGAGACCAGCCTGGCTGTCCAAGGCCGAGATCAGAATAAGTGGCCAAGATCGGGAACCAGTTTGGCTACCCGTGGCCGGGACTAGTCTAACTGTCCGAGGCCGAGATCAGAATAAGTGGCCTGGGCCAGGAACCAGTTTGGGTGCCCGAGGCCGGGACTAGCCTAGCTGTCCCGAGATCAATTGACGACTGAGATTGAGAATTGAGGTTAACGGTGCAAGTCGGCAAATCCACAGGGCAGATAATCATCACCAAGTCACATATCCATCACTGATGAACATGGATTGATAGGACCTCGCAAAAGTAGGTAGTTATCCATGTCAGTGGGCATAATAGTCTGCAGCATGCGGTACAAAATGATGAGATTACTGACAACCGTCACTGACAGGAAGAGAGGCAGATTGGCTGTGTCAGTTGGGGCAGTCTGTGCTAGAGGAAACGTATACTCCAGAGAAAGAGTGTAACATGAGCAACCGACACGTCAGCAGAGGGAACGCCTATAAATAGAGTAGATGGGGCACATTAAAGAAGTATTGAATTACTAACTTGATCGTCGGAGGCTCTACCAGTGTGATTCCTTCCCCGACTCTCTTCTCAGATTCCACTGGTAAGGGTTCTTGCAGGGCTCACGGAGTTCTTGGCTCGGAAGTAGACTTCTCAGATTGAGGTGGCGGAGACCCTGGACTAATGCATGACTTATCGGCCAGACGGTTGGATAGGATCCGAGGCCGACTGGTTACCAGAAGTGCGAGGGCATTAGTCTACGCCAACCCTTTGGAGGTGTGTGGGATTTTTCCCCCACAAAAACCACAGGGCTAAAATTGAAAATTTGAATTTCAAATTTTCATTAAACTTGATAACGGAAAAATATGAAAAATAAGGAAAATAACGGTCGTTATAACAAAAAATAATGGCCTTTATAGCGAAAATATTGTCCGTTATTTTCTAAGCGTTAAAACGGTACATAACATAACGGGGAAGGTCCAAAACTGTTATAATGGTCATTATTTTCATTATAACGGCCGTTTTTTAAACCATAATGCACTTTCGGTTTCGTGTATGGCTCATTGACCTGAAATCAACATAGTGAGACACATCTAGCCACTTGATGCATGGACCTTTCTTTTGACCATTAAAGTCAACCATTACAGTTGTAATTCTTGACCAGAAGATTAAGATCCTCCGTTTAATGGCTAGTTGTGCCCCCACCAATAAAATGGTCCTAATCATTGATTAACTGAGCCACATGTTACATGTACAATGTGGGGCATAGGGAGCTTCAGTTCAATGCTCACTAGAAGCATCTTAACCTTCACAATTACCTGTGATTTTACTTGTCAGGGTCCGGGTTCGGGTTCAGTAGCAAAAGTGGTCATACGGTAAAGTTTAGTCATTTAAAAGGGTATTTTGTTTTGACTCGGGATCGGCCGACTCAAATTTTTAACCCAAGTTCTCGGCCGCGTAAATGAAATCCAATGGTGGTTGATAGTGCTGAGCTGGAATTCACTTTACCAAAGCAAAAAACCACCATTGGATTTCATGAAATCCACGGCAAGGAATTTGGGTGAAAATTTGAGCCAGCGGATCCCGACCCGTTGATTTTTGGGGTCTAAGTTACTTTTACACACCTACGTGGGGCCCACATAGAGATGAATAAAGTGCTGATTTTTTGTCAGAATATTCTACATGATGAGGAGATTATGCTCACCATGGTTTTAAAAACCGCCGTTTAAACAGAAACGCCCCAAGCCCGTTTCCGTTAAAACTGTTTAAACACGTTTTAACATATTTGAATTTAACGGCCTTTTTTTTTGTTTTAACGGCTGTTAAAATCGTTTAAACGGCCATTAAAATCGTTTAAACAGCCGTTAAATTCTAAAAAATTTTGTGTGAAAAAATGGCCGTTAAATCCATTTAAATTCCATTTTTTTTTTAATTTTCAAATTTCAAATTTTGAATTTCAAAGCCATTTTTTCCGTTAAAATCCGTTTAATTCTATTTTTTTCCATTTTTGCCCCTGACCGTTTCATTCCGTTTTAACGGCTGTTTAAATGGTTTAACGGCTGTTTAAATGGTAACGCCCCAGTCCGTTTAACCGTTAAAACGGCCACCTTTAAACCTTGATCCTCACCACAAATCAACCCTTAACTTGTCCACATGTGAGCCCTATCCAGGCATGTCTTGACACGTGTTCGCCTGCCAAAATAACCTAACCCGTGTTTTTTATAAGGTCACCAGTGGTTTGACTCAAACGAGCACTGTGAGGCCCACATGAGAGAACCCCTAGGGGCTGAGGATGATCTCCTCATCACTGAGATCATCCTAAAAAGAATCAGACCATTCTGAAGTTTCCGACCCCACCAAATTTGTTCTTCAGAAATTAAACGACTCAGAATGAAGAGCACATTTTGGTGGGATCAGAAAACTCAGATTGGCCTGATTTTCTTTTTTGGAGGATGATCTTATCATCCTCACTCAAATCAGCCATAGGGGCCGCTCACCCGTGTGGGCTCCACAGAGTAACGGTCGTCTATTGTTAAAATGTTATTTCCCGGCCCCACTTATCCTTTTACAGTTAAAATACTACTATCTGATAAAATAAAAGTAACGGTCGTCTACTAATAAACTGTTATTTCATGGTCCCTTTCAAAGTTCAAACTCAAACCATGGTAGTAGGAGATATTTTGGAAAGTTGATTAGTGACTAGGCTTAACTTCCAAGATTCGACTATTCCCTTTTTTCAGAAAAAAGTGCCGACCCACCACAACTTGCAGAGTTTTTGTGTTCCGGCCTTCCAGGCAAGGTCCGAAAAGTTATTCGTGACTCGGAAATCAGCGGGTCAAGTTTGTACAATCTTGACTCGGTCCATCACAACTTGCAGAGTTTTTGTGTTCCGGCCTTCCAGGCAAGGTCCGAAAAGTTATTCGTGACTCGGAAATCAGCGTGTCATCAACTTACGATTCTACCGACTAATTGTTGCAACTGTCAAAAGCCTTAAAGCAGTGTTGGTGGCCATATTCCACAGGACAAAAAAAACGTCAGGTTCCATTATGCTTAGACCCGACCCAACTATTATTTGGGGCTAGAAGTTAGACCCAGAAGAGTCAAGGTACTTTCTAAAATTGCTGGACACAATTGAATCAGTCAGGAGTCAACTTTTTGAGTTTATTAGGGTCAAGGTTTAAAGGGGGCCGTTTTAACGGTTAAACGGACTGGGGGCGTTTAAACCATTTAAACAGCCGTTAAAACGGATTGAAACGGCCAGGGGCAAAAATGGGAAAAATAGAATTTAACGGAATTAAACAGATTTTAACGGTTGTAACGATTTTAATGGAAAAAATGACACTGAAATTCAAATTTCGAAATTTGAAAATTAAAAAAAAAAAAGATTGAAACGGTCAGGGGCAAAAATGAAAAAAATAGAAAACACTGAGGGCATTACCGTTAAAACGGATTGAAACGGTCAGGGGCACAAATTAAAGTGGTGTTGGTCTTTTTCTAGTAGCACTTCTCATCCCCTCATACCTCTCAAATGCAATGACATAAGATGATATATGATATATGGGTAGAAGTAGAACAAAGCAAGGTGTAAAAGGGGCCGTTATAATGGTATAACGGAATGGGGGGCTTTACCGTTTTATCCGTTATAACGAAAATAACCCTCATGAGCAAAAACAGGAAAAAACAAAAATAATGGAAAATAAGGCGACAGAATTCAAATTTTGAATTTCAGATTTACAAAAAACAGAAAAATAACCGAAATAACGGCTTTTTTTTCCTCAAATTTTTCCAGAAATTTACGGTCGTTATTTTCGTTATAACAGAAAATAACGGCCATTATAATAAAAATAACAGCCGTTATTTTCTAGGCATTTTAACGGTACATAACGTAACGAGGGAGGTCCGAATTCGTTACAACGGGCCATTTTTTTAAACCATGGAACAAAGCACATTGGATATTCTCAATAATACCAAAAAAATAAAAATAAAAAAGGAGTCGGGCTCTGTCGACAGATCTAAAATGACAGGGACACAATATAAGCCAGCTGGCACACTGTTACAGTACTCTGACCGTACGGATTTTTGTCCTATCCCATCGTGGACCTACAAACCAAATATCAGCCTGATTAGTGATTTATAAGTGTTGCATCTTTGTACCTCAAATACTGCTTAAATTCCCACAGTTGAAATCAGACCATGGAAATAAGTCCAATCCAAAGCCTATAAATCACTAATCAAGCTGATTTTTGGTTTGTAGGTCCACCATGGGATAGGACAAACATCTATACAGTCAGAGTCCTGTAACAGTGTGCCACATGGCTTATATTGTGTCCCTGTCATTTATCTGTCATTTAGATCTGTCAACGGAGCCCGGCCCTAAAGAAAAGCCCCTTGGTTGCAAGTTTGGTCAAATTCTAAAGAAAGCTAGTAATTTAAAATTTGACAAGTGGATATTAGCAGAATTGAAAGGACAGTGTTAACGTCAGCCTCCGGAGGACGTCTTGCTTGGTCAACACCATTGGATCATAAATCCTCAAGGTGCTACCACGTCAAAATTTATATGATTCAGCTTGGACGGCAAGTCTAACTGGTAAAGCAGAGGCCGGATATACCCGCAAGGGTAGGTGGGTCTACACTTATGGGATAATTCGGGGACCTCCATCCTAGGCATGACCATACTGGGGAAGTCTTGAACCCGAAACCTACAAGGGAAGGGACATATCTACGATACGGCCAAAACAATAGTGTGTGACCCCGTCTAGAGCTGTCAATGTATCGGGTTCAAATCGGATCAGGATTGATCTAGAACCAATCTGATAGCTTATCGATCATGATTCCTAGGTTCACAATCAATTCGATAACATAGTGTTGATTTGATCGATAAACTCGTTACTTTTGATTTTAAAAAGATTAGGGAGTGGCACGAGCATTGCACGTGAGTGATTATAGGGGCTTCATCAACGTTGATGACAGACCATAGTATGAGCCACGTGGCACACTCTTAGAGGCCACTGACCACATGAATGCTTGGCCCATCGCTAATTGGACTTACATACCAAAATTCAACTTGATTAGTAACTTCTATTCCATGAATCTTTTCCATGGTTTATTTTTAACCGTGGATTTCGAACATTATTTGGTGTACTCAGAATTCAAAAGTTAAAAATTACTAATGAAGATGATTTTTTTGTAACATCCATACAGTCAGTAGTCTCCAAGAATGTGCCATGTGGCTCACACTGCCATCCCTCATTAATGTTGACGGTGGACCTCCCTCAGCAAAGTTTTGTTCTTCCGGTGAGTGTCTGAAGCCCGCGTCATCGCCAACCCTAGTTTTGGGTTTATAATAGTATAGATAAGCACAACAAATTCTTAAGTCAAATAACAAATGGTAACAATAGTTATGAACGTACCTTTCACTAATATAATATATTTAATTAATAAATAATAATAAATAAACAAAAATATCCAAGAAGTTATGGAATCACAATTCCCATATCCAGACCTAATGTTATCAGATTGGATCAGATTGAACCATTAATGAAAGCTTTTGAAGTTGGCTTATGGAAGCTCTCTTTTCTTTTCTTTTTTTTCGGATAAGCAAAGTCAGAGTTGGATTAGGACCTCTATGAAAGCTGTGTTTCCATCTCTACCCCACTTACCTTGGTTCCCAGATGTGGCCTTGTCCAACCACGAACGACCACGCCCCATATTGTAGTCCTTAGGAGCAAGGTTTAAAAGGGGCCGTTATAATGGTATAACGGACTGGGCGTGTTACGGTTTTTCCGTTATAATGGCTGTTATAACGAATTGTAACGTTCAGGGGCAAAAATGAAAAATAATAAAAAAAAATAACATAAATAAAGGAAAATAACATACATAAAGAATGAAAAAAAATGAAATAATGGCAATGAAATTCAAAATTTCAAATTTGAATTTCAAATTTCAGAAACGGAAAATAACGGCTGTTATTTTTAAAGTATTTTAACGGTACGCAACGTAACAGGGGAGTTCTGAGTGTTATAACGGCCGTTATTTCCGTTATAACAGCCGTTTTTTAAACCGTACTTAGGAGTACAATCTAACACGTACTGTACGCATTTATAAGTGCCAAAAAATAAAGTCTAGATTGGGACTTTTAAGGAATAAAGTAAAAGGTTTGAAGGTTGGTTTCTGGGACATTTTGAAAGCTATGGATCTCCTTCCCCATTAAGTGTGGCCTAATTGTAATTGAACCCTTTGCAGGGTACCTTGGTCCCCAGTTGAACCCACTACAAGAAACAACCCTAGAAGTTCTCATAAATATATTTTAATGAGAAGCTCAAAAAGTATTTCTTCTTCCAAGAACCGTCTCTCTCAAATCTCTTTCTTCTTGTTCATGTTTTTTGCCGTACCAAACACGTATCTTTTATTGTGTTTACACATAAATTAACAGTAATGGCCGTCGGTGTTACAATTATATGTAAGGGATTGTTATGGTGTGCGTGAGGAGCTCCAAGTTCGGAGTTCACCATAGCATGGTTAGTACATCAGGCGGTGAATATTCTCGATGTGGCTTAGATTTGGTGCATCAAGTGCGTGATATATATTTGATCCGAATAAAAAAAAAGAAAAAAAAATTAAGTAATTATAGCAGGTAATATATTAGATTGTAGGATAAGGGCGTGACAGAGTGGTGTCAGAGCTTAGACAGCTCTATATAATAAGTGAGAGTGGTTGTCTCCCCACTTATTCCCCTTCTTATAGGCTTCAATAATAAATGGTCGAGATCTTATTCCTAATTGGACGGTGGATCTCAGCCACTCACACCTGATTTTAGCAAACGCTTTGTCGGAGAATGTCGTGGGACGGGCCACCCACTAGTTTGTGTATAAAGGGCAGTTTTGAAAATAAGTGAGTGGGGAAGAAATTAAATAGTTATCAATGATGTTTTAAGAATTTAATATTTTAAAATATTTTATATTTGTAGCATGAAGATGAGTTTTTGCTAGTATTGATTCATGTACATGAGAGATGATTAGATGTTTCACCTAAGCATCAAAGTTTGGTATATATATATATGAAAGAATTGCTGCATCACCGTTGGAGTGTGCACTTTGCATGTACGCATCGTCAATTCATCAACGAGGCACGACTGAATCGCTTGGTGATTATGTGTCACTTGTGGTATTTGGGTACGGATCGTTACGATCACCATCATCCGATTAAGATGAATGAATATGTAGGGTTTGATTATGCTTAACCAGGATTAAATGGTTGGTGGGACATAAAAAGACAAGTAACATAAAATGCCTTTAAATAGGAGTAAAACTTCGGTCACAAGCTGGTCACAACCCAAAATACGAGACACGTGGCACACTATTAGAGGGTGCTGACCGTATGGATGTTTGGCCAGTCCAGTAAACCAAAAATCAGCCTGATTACTGATTTACAACCTTTGGATGTTTACACCCAAATAAAGCTCAATGATGCTCAAATTCCTACGGTTAAAATCAGCCCATGAAAATAACTTCAATCCAACACTTGGAAATCACTAATCAGGCTGATTTTTGGTTTGCAGGTCCACCGATCGAGTGACTGACCAAACATCCATACAGGCAGCACCCTCTAATAGTGTACCACGTGGCTCATATTGTGGGTTGTACGCATGACCTTAAGTTTGACTTTTTGTTTCCTTCCTTGCCTCCAGTCTTACCATTATTCACATTGATGAGCTGGTGTGCAAAGGGTCGTGATGTAATAAGGTATACTTGACACAAGTAGCAAATTTTTGTTACTCACCTCTTTCCATCTGGGTCCACTGACCACGTGGATATTTTACCCACCCTTAGTAGACATTCATACTAAAAATCAGCTTGTTTGATGATTTTTAGCCGTTTGTTTTAGTACACAGAAAAATGGTTGAATCGAACGGCTAGCATCACACCTTAACAAGTACTAAAATCTATAGCTAGAGATGACCAATCAGGGAGAGTTTTGGTGTGTGTGTCCACCAAGCGTTGGGCTAAACATCCATGCCGTCACTGGACCCAGAGGGCAGAAGAGAGTAACAAAAAATTAGCTACCTGACGCCAAAAAGCGTCAGCTATACATTGTTTCATCTTTTTCCGTGTGCAAATGTAGAGGGGGTAATGGACAAAATGGGTTGGATCCATAGTTCGAAGTCTCAGCCGATCCCGTTTTGGATCAGGCGATCAGGATCGACATTCACAAATCCAATCCAAAAATGGATCGTCTCTCCCGAGATCACTGTTTCCTAAAGAAGTGTTACGTCGTCACGGTGTCGGATAGGAATCGGCGCCCTCCAATCCTGAGATTTTGAACCATGGTTGGATCTGGATGTGGATCTGATTAGGATCCATAACACGCAATTCCAAACCAAACAGTGATCCATATGTGAAGATCCAAATCTACTATAAAATAACTGCTTATAGTAAAAATCCAAGACTCTAGATCCGACCCGATTTGACTACCTAAATTAGGACCTGAAGGGCTGAACATGAGACCATTTGGATCCATATTCTTATGGATCCAAACCCAAAAAAAAAAAACGGGTCCTATATGGACTAGAATCTCAGGTCTAACCGAGTGACAAGGCGCAATATGAGCCACATGGCATACTATTAGAGGGCTCTGACCGGATGTTTTCCCAATCTCTAGGTGGACCTACAAACCAAAAATCAGCTTGATTATTGATTTCAAACCTTTGGATCTTTGTACCTCAAATAATGGTCAATATTGCTCAAATTCCACGGTTAAAATCAACTCAAGAAAATAATTCCAATCCAACGTCTAAAAATCATTAATCAGGCTGATTTTTGGTTTGTAGGCCCACCTAGGGATTGGCCAAACATCCAAACGGTCAGAGTCCTCTAACAGTGTGCCACATGGCTTATATTGCGCCCTTTCATTGACAGGACCGGGTCATCAAAGTTTTACTCAGTCTAACCCACCCCATTTCATGTCCTACTAGAGGGGTACGGTTCTTGGTCCTTGGTCCTTGGTCTATGGAGGATAACGAAATTTAGAAGAACGACCTCGTCAAATTATGTCGTCTGTCGTCTACCAACCCCGTGCATATGTTTGTTTCTGGTTGGAGACACGTTAGGGCTATCAATGGACTGCATTGGATGATCTGATCCAATCCATTTACATCAAGTCTTAGTCAATTTTTAACTACTAGAAGTTAAAAAAATATTAAACATAATACAAACTATCTTTACAACTTCTTGACTTAATTTAACAGACTTGTCAATCAGATCATCCCATCTACTCTGATAAGTTCCGATAACTTATCAGATTGTGATTCCTAAGTCTCGTCTCGATCTCATAAGTTATCGGAACTTATCAGAGTAGATCGGATCCATTGACAGCCCTAGAGTTCACAAATTATGGTTGTTGGGGGAAATCCACCTCTCCGATGATACAAGTGCACTGGAACCAAGGTTTAAAGGAGGCCATTTTAACGGACTGGGGGTGTTACCATTAAAACCGTTAAAATGGATTGAAACGACCAGGGGCAAAAATGGAAAAAAAATAGAATTTAATGGATTTTAACGATTTTAACGAAAAAAATGGCACTGAAATTCAAAATTCAAATTTTGAAATTGAAAATTAAAAAAATAGAATTTAACGGCTGTTTTGTTTTTCCACAAAAAATTTCAGAATTTAACGGCCTTAAAAAATGATAAAAAATGGCCTTTTTTTCAAAGCGTCAAAATGTGTTTTTACAGTTTTTACAGAAACGGGCTTGGGGCATTAACGTTTAAGCTGCCGTTAAAACCGTTTAAACGGGCGTTTTTTAAACCATTACTGGAACAAAACACATTGGATATTCTCAAAGAAACCAAAAAATAAATAAAATAAAGCCCCTTAAGGTTGTAGAAGTTTGTTCAAATTCTATATAAAAGAAAGCTAGTGCTTTTTAATAAATCCTCTGCTCAACCCCATTGGATCATGAATCCTTAAGATGCTAACGTATCAAATTTATATGATTCAGCGCATGGTCCGAAGTCTCAGCCGATCCCGTTCTAGATCGGGCTATCTGAATCGGATCATCCAAGATATACTATTCCATGAAGAAACCTAACACCCGAACAAGCTACTACCGTGGAACGTGGGACGTTCCTTGGTGGTTCACACTAGAAAGTGCTTCGAAAGGTGTAAGCAGGTGCGCCGAGCCGGGTCATGGAAAAACAGTTTTGTTTTCTGTCAAGGAAGCATGCTTAACACAGGCTGTCATTCGAGCCACGTCTAAACTAAATATACTGTTGCCAGTTGACATCTCTTCTGATTCGTCGATACGAGAAGCAAATTGTTGTGTGGAGCAAGACGGTCTCGGACCGATCCCAAGATTTTGAACCCAATTGTGGCTTTGTCAAAACCCACTGGGAGCCACAACCCATGTTGAGATCCTTAGCAGCATTCTAAAACAGCTCCATCCACTAAGGGCGTGTTTGATGGCCACTTTTCCCCTGTTCGACTTCTATTTTCTCACATAATTGGAAATTGTATATTTTCTCCGGTGCAATCAAACAGCCAAAGCAGATTTATTTTCCCAAGAAAACTTTTTATGGGAAAAGAATTTTTTTTTTTGTGCAATCAAACACGCCCTAATAAATATGTTGTCAAAAAGAAGAAAAAAAATAAATATGTCTAGCTAGGGACTTGAAAGTAATAAAGTGAAAGCTTTGACGGTGGCTTCTAGATCATTTTGAAAGTTTTGTATGTATATTTCCTAATTGAACCCTCTTCAGAGTACGTACATTGGTCCCCAGTTGTGGCCTTAGATGAACCCACTGAGAAAACAACCCTAGAATAATAAATATAATTTAATGAGGGGCTCATAATGAATTTCCTTCCTCTTCAATTACTATCTTCCCCCACGTCTTTTTCTTTTTGTTCATATTTTCCGTACCAAACA
Organism: Euptelea pleiosperma; assembly: GCA_035048495.1. Classification (NCBI taxonomy): domain Eukaryota; kingdom Viridiplantae; phylum Streptophyta; class Magnoliopsida; order Ranunculales; family Eupteleaceae; genus Euptelea; species Euptelea pleiosperma. The sequence continues at coordinate 13,850,670 of CM068553.1, forward strand.
CGTATCTTTTCTTATATTGACTAGGGGAAAGCCACGTGCACTTTACACGTGGCAACACCTTATAAGTAACACACTCTTAGAGATCAATGACCGTGTTTTGGCCATCTTTAGGTGGACCTACATGCAAAAAATCAACCGGATGAGGGATTTTTAGGGATTCGATTGGAGTCATTTTTATCCGTTGATTTTAACCATAGATTTCGAGCATTATTTGGGATACTCAGATCCAAAGGTTTGAAATCACTGATCAGGCTTATACATTTGTCTCTAAGAATGTACCACGTGGCTTATACTATTATCCCCCATCATTGATGCAACCTCTGTGAAGGGGTGTACCCCAACCCAAGTTGTGTCTTTAAAATAGCATTTAAAGTGAGAGGCATTTAATTGAAGCCCTTGGACGGCAGGGCGTTATTCTGTCACATCACACGATATGAACCATGTGGCACTCTTCGTCGACGCTGACTGTATGTATGTTTGGCAGTCCCTCGGTGGGGTGGACTGTAGTATAAGCCATGAGGCACACTCTTGGAGACAACTGACCTTATGGATGTTTGTCCCCATCCTTAGGTGGACACTATATACCAAATAATCAGTCTGATTAGTGATTTCAAACCTTTGGATTCGAGTACCTCAACTAATGCTCAAAATCTATGGTTGAAAATCAACTGATAAAAACTATTCCGATCAAATCCTTAAAAATCACTAATCAGGCTGATTTTTTTTGCATTTAGGTCCACTTAGAGATGGGCCAAACATCGATAAGCCAGTGATCTCTAAGAATGTGCCACATGTAAGGTACTGCCACGTGTAATATATATATATATATATATATATATATAGATAGAGGTGTTTTAGAAATTAAGGCTGCCCTTGGAGAAGCTTAAAAATCACAAAAAGTAAGCTTTTAAGCATTTATTAAAAATACAAATGGACAAATCTAGTCAGCAACCATTTGCAACTTAAAAGTATGCAAACATCACATCCACCATTGAATGTTCATTGAAGAACGTGTTTTTAATTTATAAAATATTTTTTTTGAAAACATTGAAATAACACATTTTCAATAAAGTAAGGGGGCAAGCAAAAGATAGCTTAATCTGATTGTTACTTTTTAAGCATTGGATTAGAGTCGTTTTCGGGTTGATTTTATGTATAGAATTTCAACATTATTTGGGGTACAAAGATCCAATGGTTTAAAATCACTAATCAGGCTGATATTTGGTATGTAGCTCCACCTAGCGATGGGCCCAACATCTGTACGGTTAGTGACCTCTAAGAGTGTGCCACGTGGCTCATAGTGTGCTTACAACTTGTGAAGGTGAGTTCCTTTTATAGTTCACAATCGTCAAAAAAAGGTTAAGCTCATAATCCTAAAAAAGTAAAAAATAAAAATTCAATTTTTTTTTGCTTGTCCCCCTTACTTTATTGATGCAATTTGCATTGCACCCAATGTTTTTCAAATATTTGTGTCTCACCCAAGGTCATTATAGTCATTTAAAAAATATTGGGATATCCATCCAAAGACTGTCTATGGTCAACGTCGTCTATTGACCATGGTCAAAGGGTGAGACATAAATATTTTAAAAATATTGGGTGAGATACAAATTGCATCAATAAAGTAAGGGGGTAAAGCAAAAAAGCCCATTATTTTTTTATAAATCAAATTTATGTGATGTCAACTCGAAATTCAGCCTAATTCGAAATAAAACATTCATAGGTGCAACATGGATTGTCACGAGCCAGTCGCGGAAACAAACGCGGCATAGGCGCCACAAATTCCTGTTCATCGCAATAAATAATCGTGATTTCTCTAGTGAGAATATTAGTACGGATGGTTGAAGGAAAGTTGGGGCTGTTGACCGAATTGAATAGACTTTCAGGTAAGATTTTTGTTTCCTGACACACGTCTTCCAAGTGACCCCCTAAGAAGGCCAGATATTTTCATTTGACAAATTAAGGAAGGTAGTGTTTGGTAACAAAGTTAACACTAGGTTTGCACCATAAAGATCAACATGATTCACTAATCACAACCATCTGATTCATTGACTTTTCTATCAGCTTGTTTGATGATTCTTCGCCGTTGGTTTTAGTACTCAAGAAAAAAAAAAATGGTTGAATCCAACAGCTAGAATCTAGCCTTAAGTATGGCTATAGATTACCAATCAGGGTGATTTTTTGATGTGTATATGTATATCCACCAAGGGGTCAGTGGGCCCAGAGGGAACGTGTGAGTAAAAATAAAATAGCGCTAGCTGACGGCAAAAAGCATCAGGTATAGCTTGCTACATTTTTTTTCCTGAAAAAAAGAAATAAAAAAGACCCAAGGAAGAAGAGCAGGTGACAACATGGGGAGGAGGTTAACACCTACCTAACAAACAAACAAAAAAAAAATCTACGTGGATTAGACCATAATACGAGTTAAACCGGCGCCGGTGAGCAAAGTTACTTACCCACCATAATATGAGCCACGTGGCACATTTTTTGGTCTCTTGTGTCCATCTAGGATTGGGCCACTAATCAATTTAATTTTGGGTCTGTGTGTCCATCTAGGATTGGGCCAAACATCCACGCGGTCAGAATCTTTAAGAATATGCCATGCGGCTTGAATTGTGGTCGGTCAGCAAAACTCTACTAAGCAAAAAAAAAACAAAGAAGAAATCTCCTTAAGGGTAATATAGTCATTTTGGCACGTGTCAAGAACACAATGGTGACTATATCTGTCGGACTCGGACACGTTGTGTAACTGGCTAGAAGAAGGGCCCACATGCCAAATTTATAAGAATTAAATATTTATAAATTAAATAATAAAGCTAGTTTTTATCCTTTTTAGGGCTTTGCTTCGATTCCGTCTCTTGACAGAAGCTCAGATACCACGGGCGTCTCATCCTCTCCCTCCCTCCCTCTCTCTCTATAAAGACGGAGGAGAAAGTTGCGTTTCCGACGCGGTTCCATCGGCAGTAAAGACTCCGGCGGCTTTTACAGAAGTCGTCGGAGAAAGTCCGATTGGGTTCTAAGAAGCTGGTGATGCAGTAGAGAAGGAGAAAATGAGAGAGAATGAAAAAAGATCAAATTTTTAGGGCAATTAGAGCTCTGATTTGATTTAGTTTTTTGAAGGATTGTTGATCTGGTTTTTTCTTGTTTGGTGAGTGAGAGCTAAGAGAAAGTAAGAAAATGGCGGAGAGAGAGAGGAGGAGGTTTGGGTTTTTGAAGGTTTTGTTCGTCGTTGCAGCTGTTCTTGCGTCGTTGGCGATTCAAAGTGTGGTTGCTCATGAAGAACAGAGGCGGTACAAGAACGCTTACGTGGCGATGATGTACATGGGAACGCCTAGGGACTACGAGTTCTACGTTGCGACACGTGTGATGCTCAGATCTCTGGTGAAGCTGAACGTCGAAGCCGATCTCGTCGTCATTGCTTCCATCGACGTTCCGATCCGATGGGTTCAAGCTTTGTAAGTGCACACCACCATTTACTACTCTCTCTATCTCTCGATTGTTGCTAAAATGCGCTGGAAAATCCGGCGTAGTTTACACTAGTTGTTGAGTTTTGCCGGAAAACTTTTCCGGGTTCGAAAGCTTTCCGGCGATTAATGGAACCTCGATCCCTGTGCGGTGGGAAAAACATTTCCGCTGGTATTGGGCACGTAATAAACCGACAGTTTGATCGGACGGTCCAGGTCGTCTGGTTTCTGTTTGTCCATCCCGCGTTGGCGGCCTACCGTAAATTTTCTCGCGACTGTTTTTGGTTGTTTTCTTTGACTTCTTTCAACTTTTAATTCAAAACTTAATTGAAACGTACAAAAATTTTCGATTTCTTAATTAGCTGTCATAAAATCACCCAGGGATGTCTTAAATGACAATAATACCCTCAAGTTTAGCTCCTATCGGGTCGGGTCGGGTTCATATTCTCTTATCCAATAAGATTGTCGAATCACATCAAGGTGCAAAAGTTAGGTTAACCAGATGATTAGAACCGTCCAGAGAAGATGGACTTTTTCTAGACTAAAAATCTTGGTACTTTTGGTGGAAAAATTGACGCAGTCACCAAAAGAACGCCCCCCGCAAAAGGAGGACCGCACATCTATACATAGCCTGATGGATATGGACCCCACATCCCTTGGATAGACGAGGGTCCTGGTTTTGTTTGACGTCCTTTTCGGGGCAAAATTTTCCCACCTTTAGCTATAAGAATGGATAAGGATAAGATCATCCAGTCAGGCTGATTTTGGACTTATAGAGCATGATGGGTCCCCGAATAACTGGTTACTTGTAGGCCCGGATGAGTAGGGCTTTTGTTTTTACTATTTTGGAACCGATTAAAATCGGGTCCAAACACTTGGACCCGATTGAATCGAATCCAATCCGGATTATCCAATGGATATTCTGGTAAAATGGAGATTTAAATACACATTTCTTTGTTACAAATGGGGTACTCTAAATCTATAGGACCCAATAATATAGGATCTAGTCTGAACCGACCCGTGACACCCTAATTTCACGAGTATAAGGGTACCCTTTTATTCTTTCATTTTTTTTTTCCTTTTGCAAATAAACGAATTACCCATAAATTTGACCAGGAAAAGATCAACATCCGGGTAGTCCGGATGGGCTTCCGTCAGTCTTAAGGGTGGAAATGGGTTTGCCAAATTTAGCAAAATCAAAGACGGTCTTACAAAGAAGTTTTGGAATAAAAACAACAGAACAGAACAACAAATCTACGTCTGGTGTCTTGAGAAAATGAAGAAAACTGTCAAAACAATGTTGTCTTTGTTTGGGTTTCGAGTCGTCGTCAGATGGGTATTATCAAGTCATTATGAGCATAATTAAGCGACATTTCAGTCAAAATATGCAACATTGAAAATCCTGATGACTATCCAACTGTGGATATTTCCTTAGTCTTGTGCATCAGTAAAAGTATTGGTATTTTAGTAACACCTCCTTGAAATTTGAAAGTAATTAATAATACTCTCTTGTACTTATAAACGTTAGTATTGCCCCCCCTTGACCTAGTTTAACCGTGGTTGACTTGAGTTAAAATGGACTTGAATCACATGGCGTTACTCGATAGCATTGTACTTGCAATATTATGTTCATTTCATAGGTGCATGCATTAAGAAGCACATGATGCACGTCACGTTTTAACAATAGTCAAATGAGTGTTAAACTAGGTCAAGCGGGGTAATCCGAAAGTTTATAAGTATAAAGGGGTACTACTAATTACTTTCAAATTTCAGGGGGTGTTTCTAAAATATCCTGAAGTATTTGACCATTTAGATCAATGGATACCTGCCTAAATTTTTTTACATAGATAGCATATTGACCAATTTCACTTTGGTTGCAGTGAAAGGGAAGACGGGGCGAAGGTGGTGAGGGTGGAGAACATGGATAACCCATACCAAAAGCAAGCCAACTTTAACAACAGGTTCAAGCTGACACTGAACAAGCTCTATGCATGGAGCCTGGTCGGGTACGATCGGGTGGTCATGCTTGACTCAGACAACCTTTTCCTCCAGAAGACCGACGAGCTGTTTCAGTGTGGGCAGTTCTGTGCTGTCTTCATCAACCCCTGTATCTTCCATACTGGCCTTTTCGTCTTGCAGGTAACTATATCTTCCAATGCTGTGTTTGAGTTCTCACTTTCAGTTATGTTGAAAATGATCATTTAAAAAAAAGCCAACTCGAGCCTTTCTTTTTGGATATGCAGCCATCGATGGAGGTGTTCAAGAACATGCTTCATGAATTGGAGGTTGGGCGAGAGAACCCTGATGGTGCAGACCAAGGTTTTCTTGCTAGCTACTTCTCAGACTTGCTGGACCAGCCATTGTTCCATCCACCTGTTAATGGAACCAAGCTTGACGGCAACTATAGACTTCCTTTAGGCTACCAGATGGATGCTTCGTATTATTGTAAGTAAATACTAATTCTGCAGATTTCTTTGTATAATTCACAATTGTAGGTGTTTAAGGGAATTTCAAGGTTTCAAACACATACTTTTTCTGTTGGTTTCAGATCTGAAACTTAAGTGGAGGATACCCTGTGGACCTAACAGCGTGATTACCTTCCCAAGCGCATCATGGTTGAAGCCCTGGTATTGGTGGTCGTGGCCTGTCCTGCCATTGGGCATCTCCTGGCATGAGCAACGTCGACAAACACTGGGGTAAGACGATGGCATCCATATGAACATTCTTTACAAACTTTAGATGATAGATATCCTAGACTAACAGCACGTTGATGCGTCAGCTGGAATAATTAAATGGGTGGTTCAGTCCACGCTTGGAAAGGCTATGACCCAAAAATTGATAGATCAAATGGTTAGTCACCTGGTTCAGTTGATTTTTAGGTCAGAGATCTCCTAAGCCAGACCCAGAGGAGTGGCAGGCCCAGCTCCCCTGCATGTGTTGGTATTTATCAATGTTTAAGGGCCTAGCTTTCATCTCACTCTCCACCTTGTTTTGCTTGGTCTTCCATCATCTTAACAGGTATAGCGCTGAGATTCCCTTGGTCTTGATCCAGTCAGTAATGTACCTAGCAGTGATGGCAGTGACCCGCCTGGCACGGCCCAACCTGTCCAAGTTGTGCTACCGGCACCCAGACAAGGGTCTCTCCTTACAAACAGGGCTCAAGATGATAGCAATGTGGTCAATCCTAGCTGCCTACATTGTCCCCTTGATCCTCATCCCTCATACGGTACACCCACTCCTAGGCTGGACCCTCTACTTGCTTGGATCTTCAGCACTTGCGTCAGTTGTGATTAACACCTTCACGCTGCCAGTGCTGCATGTACTGATGCCCTGGTTGGGGATTGTTGGTGCCCTTATCGTCATGGCAATCCCTTGGTACTCTGACGGAGTCGTACGAGCACTCTCAGTATTCGGCTATGCCTTCTGTTGTGCGCCAATAATGTGGGGGTCACTGATGAAAGTGATGGCATGCCTACACATCTCCCTCGAGAGGGAAGTCTTCTTGCCAAGATTGGGAGAATCTCCACAAGCTCCTCAGTTCAGCAAGCTGTACTGAAGAGAAAAAAAAACAAAAAAACAAAAAAGCTCATGGGTCAAGAAGATAAGATCTGTTTACCAGTCTCACAATTCTTGCCAGTCCAATATGACAATTTTGGCCTTACTGTGTATATATTGAATGTGTATGCTAAGGGTTCCCCTTCTACCATATTATCACATACATGCAAAGGACGACACATAGGGGAGGAACACATTGTATTTTTTATTTGTCAAGAGAAAGGGGGAATGAAATTCATTTGGTGACATTGTGGACTTGACATCAAATATTTATGAGTGATAAAACCTGTATCTAAAAATGTGGGAAGCATCACCACAGCATATAGCATGAACTTAGCACACAACACCATGTGTTGTTGTACACATATCTAGATCAGAATCACTTTCGATTTCTCTGGACATGTCAAACCAATTCCCCAGTGCAAGATCTGAAAATCCGGAGGTGCATGGAGATCTCCCTACATAAATGGATTCATAATTTCTCAATTTCAAAACTATACAACATGCCTAATTTTTACATAATCTGCAGCAGCACCAAATGATACAGCACTAGAAGATATATTTCAACCCCATGGGCATGGAATACATCCATATAATCTTTCAGCATTTGTGCACACAGTAATCCTTAGGTGATCAATTTCATGTTCAGATTACAAATTAACACATCAATGTAGAACCAAATTCCAAAACTAATTGATCCAACCATTCAACCCCCGACTCTTTTACACCTCTCAATCAATCCCCACAAATTGTTTATCTACCATAAAATTCTTGACATTTGACCACCAGAAACTCCAACCAATTTGCTCGATAATTCAGATGGATCACTTTCACTTGAATCTTAAAAGGGCTTGTAGATCTACTCTATGCTTCTCAACTCAGCCCTTGAAGATTCTATGAGAATTTTACATATCTTATTGCTTGGAGCATAAATGTCAATAAAGAGCACAAAATTGATGAAGGTTTAGTTGAATTTGAGGAATTAGGGTTAGGGTTAGGTTTAGACGAGAGAATAGAGAGTAGAGAAGAGAGGGAGAAAGGATGTCAATAGTGCTTAATTCACAATGACCCCATAAATCTTATTTATATAAAGGTTACATAAAAAAGACAAGTATACCCCTCATAAGAGGTATTTACAGAAATACCCCTATACAAGATAAATACATATTTCTACGTTTCTAATAACAGGTTTTGCATCTGACTGCTTGGATCAATAGCACCTAGTTAGCCCTCAAGTTCTTCTGGAGAAAAATCCAACTCTTTGGGTGGACCTTGTTGAAGCTCTTTTTGAAGTTCCAACCACCTGGAAAGAACAAGTTCAATTCCCTGACCCAAAATGAAAGGAATTGTAAAACAAACAGTATTATACACTCCATCCCAGAGAATAAAAGCTTTACCCACTACATACATGGTCAAAGATTAGGACCTATTGTCATCAAAGATGAGTTCCAAGCTTCTTCTCTTTTGACAGACAATTTTCTATTATTCACTACATAAATGTCAGTAAGGAGCACAAAATTGATGATGATTTTGAATCTTACTTCTTGGATCAGTAGCACCTTGTCAGCCCTCAAGTTCTTCTGGGAAAAAATCCAAGTCTTTGGGTGGACCTTGTCGAAGTTTTTCTTGAAGTTCCAACTGCCTGGGAAGAACAAGTTCAATTCCCTGACCCGACATGGCAAAATATCTATCCAGAACCATCTGGGTTTAAAAAGAAAAGAAATAAAAAAAGCAAATGAAGATATCACCAACAAATTTCTTGAAAATGAAAATAAAACAATATTAGTATGAAAAGGTGAGAAGATTTTTTGCTTACCATGGCAGCATATGCATCAATTCTTCCTTGGCGAGCAGACTTGTTGAGGACCCTAAAAGAGTGTTGACAAAGTTTTCTATTTTTAGATTCACATAATAGGGGCATACCAAGCATTTCATTTTGCTTTAATGATTTACATCTTATGCAATTCAATAATAGCAGTATTGCAACCCCATGACTGAAACTTCATTAGTGTAACATGGTTTTTAAATCACAGATATTCGATCACATTTGTCTTGTGTAGGAAGAAGCATATTTCATCATCAGCAACAACAGAACTCCTATAACAGCAGCAACAATAAATGATTGAACAATTAATTTTTCATCTATGTACCAGCTTGAGGGGCCATTAATACTTGAGCAATGCTGTATTTTACTCTTTCGAACAAGGGCATTTAAGTCTTACTGAATCCAAAAGAAGAAAACAAGATCTATCTGGTTCTTATCCAAACTATTTCCTTCCCTCTTCTAAATATGGATTAACTAAGCGAAAAGATCAGAAATGGCTTAGCCCCCTTGATAGCCGGAACAGTCTCAGTGACTGATGGTTTTGAAGAACGTTCTTGCTTATCCCTCTTTTTCCTTTTCCTATTTGACTCTACATGCTGTTGTCAGAGTAGTAAATACCCCTTATGTTGTAGGGGCATGCTTGTCCATGTAAAGCTTCTGATAGAAATATGAAGTTTGGAGACATGTGACCTAAGCATGCTCCTTTCCTCTCTTCTCTCTCTTCTCTCTCTTCTATCTCCATCTTCTCTCTTGTAAACCCTAGAATCACTTTTAACTTGTATCAGAACTTGGTGACGAAAGAAGAAAAAGCAAAGATCGAGCACAAGTGTGTGATGATGTCATCATGTCGTACGACTGACGTCGGTAGCTATACAAACACACATCTTGAGGTCAGCTGAGAGTGTACCACCTAAAAGAGAATTACTTTCCAAATTTTGGGAATTTTTCGACGAGATCTTGATGAGCTTTTGCTCAATCTTCTCTTCATAAGGTGGAAAATCAGTTTTTTAATTTCCTCTTGTTTCTGATCTATATGGGGTTTCTTGGCGAGATTTGTAGAGCGTTTGTGCTCACCTACATAATGACCAACCAAATGCAACAAGTCCAATCGCGTTTGGGCACCTATTGAGGATTCAGGAGCTAAATCTCCCCAAAGAGATTACCGCCAACCCTTCTTTTCTCCATCATTGGCCTTCTCTAGTGTTGTAAACCCTATCCAATTGTGTCTTCAAGTTGAGGGTCTAGTTTGAAGTTCCCTTGATATTGATACAAGAGGACCTATAGGGTGGGTTGGAGGAATAGGTCTATTAATTTTACGCCTAAGTTGATTACTAATACGCTTGAATGGAGCAATCAATCAAAGACAGTAAATGTAAAGAGATAACAATCCACAACACAGATATATAGTGGTTCGGTGTATCAACACCTATGTCCACTCTCAAAATAGCCCCACCGAGCTTGTTACCTTTTTAATTCAATATTTAAGCAACCTTACAATATTGAGTAAGGTCACAACTAAAATCCAGCTCAGTCAAGATTTCTCTTGACTCGAGCAGCTCAACAATAGCAGAGAGAGATAAAACCCTAATCCCAACAGGCGAGAGGGAGAGATTAAAAAAAAACCTAACTTCTTTACTTCTTGAAGGAGTAAGGATGAACAAAAAGGAGGAAGAGGGAAATTCGTGGAAGCCCTTTTGACTATTCAGATTCAGACACGCAAAATGGTAGACAAATATAGAGTGAGAGAATTGATTTTTGGCTAACGTGAGCCGTGGGCATCTTTTCATTGACGGTATCTTCATCACGAACCTCTCTCGTCTATGACCTCATCTATAGGACCAAAACATGAGAAGATACGAGATTTTCATATTTGAGATCGTCGTTAGGTTTTAAGAGACGAAGATCTAGTGGTTCACTGGATGAGAGCAGAGGTACAGCCATCATTTTCTTCTTCTTGAAGGAGGTGGTGTGTGGAAGCTATTGTAATCAAACAGTTTGGAAGAGTCGCAATAGCATGAGTTACAAGTCGGAGCGGGGAAACTAGAAGCTCTACAGCAAATCGATTCCACGAATGCGACCAAAATGCATGTAGCCGACGAAGATGAGAAACTACAGTTAATGGAGCTTGCCGGTGCTAAAGTCCAGCGACGGCAACCTGGTGGAGGGCAGCTCCAATTTTGGGTTTTTGAGAAAGGAAGAGAGGAAGAGAGAGAGAGAGGTATAACCACACTGAAGGAAAGAGATTTTGGATCAGGGTATTAATAAAAACTTTTTAGCGTGCTAGGAATGAAAGTTGTGAACTTAACTAATGTAGTACTTTCATAGCGTTCCTTTCAGAACACTATGCAATTAATGTCATAGTAGGCCTAATTTGTTGTAGTGGTAGAGAGTTTTTATTTGTTTTCTAGGCTTATTTTGATGTTTTTTAAGTTTTGGGTGTCTTTGCAATTAGCCCAAAGTGAGGAGGCTCATTGTTATTTTAGTTACTTGCCTTAAGTTGCTATTTTTTATAGCCATTAGATTAGATAGATGGCTACGATTAGATTAGGTTATTTTGAGTTATCATATAAACTCATTTAGTTGTAATCTTTCATTAATGATGAAATATATTGATTCTTGTTATTGAGAATTCTCTTGTGGAGTGATCTATCCTTCTAGTGAGAATCCAAGCTTCCTTGGTGTGAATCCAAGCTACTCGATGCGAATCTGAAGGTAACTTCTATCTCTATCTCTTCTCTCTTATTCTCTTATCTTTCTCCATCTTTATTTTCTTTTTGGATCAAGTTTGACCAAGAAAACTCAACCTTATCTCTTTCATCTCTAAACCCTAACCATTGAACACAATTGTGAATAATGTTGTGTGAATAGTACTGTGAATAGTAACCTTCTTACACCAGTTCTTCCTACGGTACCCTAAACCCTCCCAAAACCCTCACCCAAACCCTCAAACACTCCTAGATCCCTGCGGTAATCATAGAAACCCCTAACCTCTTCTCAAACCCTAATTTTCTACAATTCTCCTTTTTTTCCAGAAACCGACTAAAATCTGATACTTGTCAGAAAGCCTCAAAACTCGCCAAAAATGTTTCTAAACTTCAAATAACTTATAATCTCTTGGAAAAAGAAAACTATTTCAGATCTGTTTCAGCCTTTAACTGATTCTCTAAGATTGTTGGAAGTTCTACCTTCCATTAGATCATCGTCGTTAAAGCAACGGGTTTCATATTGTAGGATTGTGTGAAGGCCTTGAACTTTAATAAATTTATTTGATTGAATCTGATTATTTGCGTGTGATTAGCATAAGAATTTATTATTTTATTGTTCTAAATAATTTTTCATTAATCTTAGCCTTTAGTTGAAAGCCATCACATTCGTCCTGCATCATTAGGTCTATAGGAACAGTGTCAACTCTGTTTTGTAGCCAATCAATGGTCTGGTGGTAGGTCCAATACATTGATGATTAGGATTGATGAAAATGTATGCCGTGTGTTGGCAAATCCTCATGAGTACAAAAATGAAGCCTAGGTTGTTGGTCCATAAATCTTTTTCCTATCATATATAAAAGAAATGTCGATTTGTTTTTCTCTTTTTTCTTTCTTTCTATAGGTAAGCTGTGATTGAACCCATTCCAACTTGGTTGAATGTACAATGTCAACCAATGCTCTACAAGTTCATTTGTCTCCTATGTTTCAAAATTTTGCTTTTTCCTTGTCATTTGTTCACCTTCCTACCTCTCTTAGTGAACCATGTCTCGTGATGGCTAGAATTATGCGACGAAAGATAAGATGACAGCCCTTCATGCAAATGATACTTGGGACTTTACTGTTTTACTTGCTTGAATAAGTGTTGTTGGATGTCAATGGGTTTACAAGGTTAAGAATAATCTTGATGGATCTGTTAAACACCTTAAGCTCTATTAGTGGCAAAGGGATACATTCAAACTTTTGCAATTGATTACTCTGAAACATTCTCTCATGTGGCCAAACTAAACTCCGTGCGTATTGTTATCTCTGTTGCTACAAATATAAGTTGGTCGTTATTTGAGTTGGACATAAAGAATGATTCTTACAAGGGGACCTTCAGGAAGAATTGTACATGGAGCAACCTCCTAGTTTGTTGCTCAGGGGGAGTCAGACAAAGTTTTTCGATTAAAAAAAGAGTATATATGGTTTAAAACAACCTCTACAGCTTAGTTTGACAAATTCAACACAGTGGTAGTGACGTATGGGCTAAAACAAAATGAAACTAATTACTCTATCTTTATCCGACGAGGTGAGAGTGGCATTATTATTCTGGTTGTATAAATTGATGATATTGTAGTTATAGGAAGTGATACCAAGGGCATTGAACTGTTGAAAGAACACCTTAGAAAACATTACTATACCAAAGCCCTGGGACAACTTAGATACTTTCTTGGTATTGAAGTGTCCAGATAGAAATTTAGAATCAATCTATCTCGAAAAGGTATGTGATGGACCTTCTCACAGAAACATGAATCCTTGGTGCAAAGCCTGATAATAATCTTATAGATCCTAACCTGAAATTGATGCCAGATCAAGGTGAACCTCTGGATAACCCTAGATGATATTGGAGACTGGTTAGTAAACTTATTTATTTAACCATCACCAGTCTTGATGTCGCATACGCAGTCAGTGTGGTTAACAAGTTCATGCAAATTCTGAGGACCTCTCATATGGAGGTCGTTGTCCAAATGTTAATATACTTGAAAGGGTCATTAGGACAAGGAATTTGGTATAGAAAGAGTGACCATCTAAGGGTTAAAGAGTACACTAACGCTGATTGGGCTAGATCTTTTTCTGATAAGAGATCGATTACTGGGTACTACACCTTTCTAAGGGTAACTTGGTCACATGAAGATTAAACAAAGCGTGGTTGCTAGATCAAGTGTAGAAATAGAGTTTTGAGCCATAGCACAAGCCACATGCTACATGCTACATGCCATGCCACATGCCACATGCCACATGCGAGCTTGTCTACTTAAAATCCCTCCTGCAAGAGTTGGGAATTGGGAGTCAAGAACCAATTGAACTCCTAATATGATCATCAGGCAGCTTCTCATATAACAAGTAACCCCGTCTTCCATTAAAGAACGAAGCATATCAAGGTTGATTGTCATTTTGTCAAGGAGAAAGTAGCTAACAATGAAATTGCCACTCCTTATGTTTCCTCACAAACCAACTAGCAAATACCTTCACCAAGGCACAGAAAAAGAGTTTTATTAAGAAGATTTGTTTCAAGCTGGGCATGGATGACATCTACGCTCCAGCTTGAGGGGGAGCATTAGAATTATTTATTTACTTCTAGCTCCTTTATCTTTCCTGACCAACTCAGTTGTTGGACGCTTCTTTAGAGGACTATATTCTATATCAAAGTTCAAACTTCTCTAGATAAACTGGAAATGCGTCAAGACTACATAGTTCAAATTTCTCTACATTTACAAGTGGAAAATTCAAACTAAGGAAATTTTGAAAACACAAGAAGTAAACAAACTAACAACCTAATTACACAATGAAGAATATCACCTCTCTGTAACTCTAACGGCGAGCCTTCTTGCAACACTACGAACTTTGTTCGACTGTGGCATCTCCTTCCCATCACCGGATATAGGAAGCCCAATTATAATTCATCAGCCTCCTACAATTTCTCAATCAAAAAAATTGATAATAAGACAAGGGCTTGGGTGGATCGATTGCCATTTTGGCCCCAAAAGAAAAAAAAAAACTTTTTTGCGCGAAAATGGTGAGTGCGGCAAAAATATTGTATGAGAAATGTTCTAGTATAATTGGGGTTTGTCATTCAAAAATGTGTTCAAAAATTCGACAAAAATAATTTAAAATAAAATAAAACAAAACAAAAAAGGCAAAATATAGACAATTTTTTTGTGTTATAAAATGATTTTTCATGTTCAAAACTAAATAATCCAGGAATAATTCGGAAAAGTTCATGAATTATTTGAGAGCAATTCCACCATGTTCAAAATGCGTGAATTTTTCAAACCTTTGAATAGGACGTTGGTCGCTGCGCTTTTTTGAATAATTTGTTCCGTTAGCGTATAATTCACGAATGATTCGAAAATTTACTAATTATGAACCAAAGAGGTCTTAAGATTTTAAAAGCCAAATTGTTACCAAGAAATCAAAAATTCCCAAACAGCTACTCGAGTCATGAAAACTACAGCTACTTTAAATCACATAAAGAGATCGAAATCGACAAATTGAACAGTCAATCAATTGAAAGATTGAGAGAGAAAGAGAGAGAGGGTGGGATTTGTACCTCTCGTTCAGCGATTTCGAGAAGTCGAAGCTCAAGTTTCTGCCCTCGCAACTCCAAGACCTAAACCAGATCACATAAAACCCTTAAAAAAATAAATCTACTTCCAACAACCAAAGATGAAAACGAGAAAGCAGAGAGGAAGTTAGTTATTACAGTTATAGATCGAGTCGAGAAGCCTTCGCTGAGAGCAACGCCCGTCCGAGACATTCCCTAGTCTACCCCTAAGGTGAACCATCCCCGCCATTGTGGGTCGCTCTTCCGACGGAGGGCATTTGGGGGAATTTCGTCTTGGCGTAGTGCTCTTATCCTAGAAAGACCATTGGTCCTAGAACTGGAAGAAGTATGGAGAGAAAGTAGGGCAGGGGTGCTCTTTGGGATGGCAATGGTGCTTTGCAAGCGAGGCTTGCATGGAAGAAGAGAAGGTCGTTGGATTGACAACGGTAGCGGTTGTTGCTGCACCATGTCCTCTGAAACCGAGAAAACACCCCTCTTTCTAGAGAGTACGTAAGTATATAACTACTACCTGATAGTATACTTGACGGTTCTTCGAGCAATAAAAAGTCATCATATTCGAATCATCCTCCATCAAATAAGTGGACCTATTCTTTGGATTCTTCATCAAAGAGTCAACAAAAGAGCACATGTTGGATGGTTAGGATCATTCATTTGGTTTAGAGAAATTTTGATGCATAGGACTTTGGATGCAGTGGATAGAGAGGACACTCGTGGCCCTACTTAGTGCATTTGTCTGGCCCACTAGCCGCTTGGATGTTTAGCGGACATAAACACAAAAAAATCAGCTTGATTGATGATTTCTATATATCTATTCTACTTATTAATGGACAAAGGCCCTTCTTTAGTGCCTCGCGCTAAACCCAATACATCCCAAAAATACTCGTGTTTTGCTTCTTCCCTTTTCTTCAATTGATTCACTTGGCGGGGCGGCTTTCTTCTTTTTTAGGTGTCAATCCACACGTCTCTCAAGTTTCTTAAATTGACAAACATTGCTTCTTTTCGTTTTTGAAAATTTTTTAATTTATAAGAGTGCTTTAGTCATTCAACATTTTCACTCTTCAACTCAATTGTTAAAGTATTGTCACTTAAATGTTATCTTGAAAAAAATTATTCATAGTGTGAGCCACATGGCACACTATTAGTGGATACCGACCGTATGGATGTGTGGTACATCCCTAGATGGACATACTTAACAAAAATTGGCCCGATAAGTGATTGCTAACCTTTGGATCATAATACTTGAATTCCACGGTTGAAAATAAGCCATGTGAAGGATCCAATGGATATAAATTACTAATCAAGATAAATTTTGATACGTAGGTCCAACTAAGGATGGAAAAAATATCTATACGGTCAGTAATCTCTAAGAGTGTGCCGGGTAGCTCATAATATGGTTCATCACCTTTTGAGATAAAAATAAAAAATAAAAAAAAAATCCAAAAAGATAGTAAATTAAGTTACCCATAGATACCTCATTATTAAAATAGTAATGATCAGATGGTTCAAGAGCCATGGAAGTTATCATGTTGCATAGTGGTGTCGTTTTGTCACTGGCCAAATAATACTCAAAATCCAAGGTTAAAAACAAACCATGAAAAAAGACTTTAATCCAAATGATAGAAATAACTAATCAAGGTGAATTTTTCTACGTAGGTCCACCTAGGGATGAGTGAAACATCTATGCAGTCATCCATGACTGCTGCAGTCTTAAGTCTAAACAAATTAGGGAACAAAGAAAATTACAAGAACACCAAGAAAAACGGCAATGGAACTACTATGACTGCTGCAGTGTTGTAAGACCCGAGACTGAGCCCGGCCAGTTGAACCGGTTAACCGGAAAACTGGTCCAAAGAACTTAATGTTTATTTTATTTTTTCCTTCCAAAAAAACCCGGGAGGGGGGGGGCGACAAACCAATTGAATTACTGGTTGCCAGTCGACCGGGTAAATGGTTGTTCCGGGTTTTAAAACATTGAAATGAAGTACAAAGACAGTCTTTTTGCTAAATAAGGAATTTCATCTAGCTATGTAATGTCGAAGCTATAGGACATGAAATGGGGCGGGTTGGATTCAACCCGAACTCACCTTGTATTTTGTGGACTTGGATTTTAAGATAGAAATAGAATCTGAAACGGTTCGGATGTGGATCCAAGTCGTTCGGGTCAGGTTTATATATGCTTTAGGTAGTCACATCCGGGTTTTGGATCTTGAATATGAGTAGATCCTTGACTATATCCACATATGAATTGGTTCTGTATCTTATCATAATTTGGTTGGGAACAACTATCGGTCTTGAATACGAGCCACGTGGCACATTCTTTGTGGACGCTGAACCGTATGGATGTTTGGCCAGACCCTCGGTGGACCTCTAAACCAAAAATCAGCTTGATTAGTGATTTCTAAGGGATTAGAATGAAGTTATTTTCATGGGTTGATTTTAACGGTAGGAATTTCAGCATTATTGAGCGTTATTTGGGTGCAAAGATCGAAAGGTTTTAAATCACTAATCAGGCTGATTTTTGGTTTAGAGATCGAAAGATTAATCACTAATCAGGCTAAACCCTAAACCCTAAAATGCCACATGAATAATCTTTTGGGTCCATTGACCTTATGGATGTTTCTCTTGGTGAACCCATACACGAAAAATCAACTTAATTGGTGATCTTAGCTTTTAGGGGGCGTTTTGGCAACACAAAAATAAGTAACTTATTGACTTTTATAAGTTAAAAAGTTATAAAGTTTAGTTTTGATGTGTTTTATATTTTAACTTTTGAAAAGTTAAAAATTAACTTAAAACTGAAGCTAAAATTTTTAGCCTTTGACTTCTAAGAGAAATAACTTCTCAAAAATTAAAATCCCTCCCCACATTTGAATTTCTATGACTTTTTTGGAGGTAAAAAATCAACTTATAACTTCTACTACAAGTAGAAGTGCTTTTATTTCTAGTTCCCAAACGCCCAGCAACCAAAAAAAAAACCTCAAAATCCAATTGTCATAAATCACCAATTAAAATGTTCAAATGAAACGGCTAAAAATCACCAATTAAAATGATTTTTTGTTTATAAGTATACAAAGAGATGAACCAAACTTGCTGGATTTGCGGGCCCGAAAGAGTGACTGTGATTTTTAGAGGTGACTAATTAGTAGGACCCGCGTAAAGTTGTAGCTTAATCAACAGTAAAATTCCTGTAGAACAATACTTCATATACATAATACGCTCGCATCCTTTTGCGATTGGCGTTTTGCTACTTTTTTTCAAAATTTACTTTGCATTCAAGGGCTTTGTGGCCAAATGGTTACGGGGCGCTCCTCTTGTGGGGGAGGTCGAGGTCCACTCCCACGGTCACACTCATTGAGGATACTAGCAACTAGTTGGTACAATGGCCCGTGTGGGAGGTGGCAGGCAGACAGAAAAAGGTGCGAAACAACTAATGATCCAAGCTTTCCCTGTCTTAGGGCGTGTTTGATTGAATGGAAATTTTTTCAAGAAAATACATCTGGGAAATGCCTTAAATTAATGGCTGATTGATTGCAACTAAGAAAACATATTTCAATCATGTGAGAAAATAAATGCGTATTTTCAGATGGAATAGAATTCTCACCTATCTGGATGGGAAATAAATTCTGGGCTTAGTAGGAAGAATCATCCAGATTTAAATGACTTGGCTGGGAAAATTATACAGATTTAAAAAGACTATCTAACAATTGACAGTTGTGTTTTCCCAAGGAAAATGTAATTTTCCCACTTGGCAATCAAACACGCCCTTAGATTTTTCACATGAAAACGAATTCTCAGCTGTTTGATTGCACCTGAGAAAATATGCATCTTTCAATTATGTGTGAAAATAAGAGCATATTTTCACGTGAAAACGAATTCTCAGCTAGGGTCTGTTTGGTAACTCGGAAATGAGCTGGAATTGGAAATTTGTGTTTAGGAGAACCGAATTCCATGATTTTTCCGGAATTAGAAGTTTTAGGGGGGGAGAAGAAACTTCTATTTCTGGGGTTGGTGTATTGTATTGGTTGATTTCTAACCATGAGATATCTAGCATTATTTGGGGTACTCAAATCCAAAGGTTAGAAATGTTTTAGCGTGTAGTCACCTAGGGATGGGATAAACATCCATACGGCCCGTGGTCTCTAATAATGTGCCACGTGGCTCATACTGTGTGGTCCATCATCAACAGATTACAAATTTATAACTGTTGGATTGATGTATTTTATGGGTTGATTTTTAGCTGTGGGATATATAGCATTAGTCGGGGTACTAAGATCCAAGTTGAGAGATTCCTAATCAACCTGATTTTAGTTTGTAGGTTCACTTATGGATGTAACTAACCGTTGGATTGATGTCTTTATGGGTTGATTTTTTAACCGTACAATATATAGCATTAGTTGGGGCACGAAGATCAAAGTTGAGAGATACCTAATCCGCCTGATTTTAGTTGTAGGTCTACCTAGGGATATAATTAACAGTTGGATTGGTGTCTTTGATGGGTTGATTTTTTAATCTAGGGATATCTAGCATTAGTTGGGGTACGAAGATCCAATCAGCCTTATTTTTAGTATATAGGTCCACCTAGGATGGGATAAATATCCATACGGTATTAGTGATTTGTAACCATTAGATTTGTGTCTTTTTATGGGTTTTATTTTATGGGATATCTAGCATTATTCGGGGTACTCAAATCTAAGGGTTAGAAATAACTAATCAACCTGATTTTTAGTATGTAGGTCCACCTAGGGATGGGGCAAACATCAAGACGGACTATTGTCTCTATTAATGTGCCACATGGCTCATTATGTGGTCCATCATTAATGTTGATGACGGGTATCCGTATTGACAGGAAATGAATTTCCGGGTTTGGATAAGAAAATCTGGTTTTCTCTTTTCCAATTTAAAATGGCTATCAAACAATGAAAAATTGTGTTTTCCGAGAAAATGTGATTTTCCCTATGGAAAATTGGCAATCAAACACGCCCTAAGGGAATTGCTATTTTTAGAGTCCTCCCAATTAAATGGTGGCACACATCAAATTTGCTGTGTGGCCATGTAGCAAAAAAATTCCAATGTTAGGACACGTGGGACAAATGCAAGCATAGAACCACAATGCAAGGACCGGAACAAATCATTTGCTGGGTCCATCAAAGAGACCTCTTAGATCAAAAACAAAATAAATCGGTTGATCTCAACCATCAAAATTTATTCTATTCTATGGGTCTTTCATGGGCCCACCTAGTAGATATCTTTTATAAAAAAAAGTCAACCTAAATGGGATGATTGTAACCACCTGATTTGCTGTATTCCAATGAGATCTAACCTCATTATTCCTCCGACATACTTCGCCATGATTGGTGACGAAGTGTCGGAGTGGAGACTCGACTGCTCTCCCTCAATCATGGTGGACTAATCTGACCAATCTCCTCCTGAAGAACGTTACAGTCTTTCAGGGACAATTTCGTCATTATATCACAGTTCCAGCGGGGATTTGAGTTTGTCTCTTGTACTAGGGTGTCGTCGTGTCGAGGGGTCCAACGTTCCAAAACGGTTTTTTAAAAGTGGTCCCACTAGCCTGACCTCCTCTCTAAAATACAATACAAAATAGTATTGGCCATACTTGGACCATCATCATCCAACCCCACAAACAGTCTCTCTCTCTTTCTATACCCAAAATCTGTGGCGGGAGGACCTGGAGAAGATGACCGTTGGAAATCGAATCTAAGCTCAGCTTAACTTAGCAATTCTCGACTTAGCTCGACTCGACTCGACTCGTCTCGGCTAGGTTGCTTTAATCTTCCTTCTTTAGTTATCCAGGTGTGGTTGTGCATCACAGGGACTAGGTTTTCTCAGACAGGTGGGAAAAGAAGTCTTTTTTTTTAGCAAAAATCCTCTAAGACGGCTTTAAGCCACGTGGCACATTCTTGTGATATGTTTTGCTCATCCCTAAGTAGACCTACGGACCAAATAATGTTAAGTGGATTTGAGTATTATTTGGGGTACTCAGATCCAATGGCTAGAAATCACCAATCGAGCTAATTTTTGGTCTGTAGTTCCACTTAGGGATGACTTAGGGATGGCCAAACTTCTATACCTCTAAGAGTGCGTGTGCCATGTAACTCATACAGTCGTCTTCGAGGATTTTTGTTCAAAGATGTCTTTGAGCAAAAATGACTATCTCAAGTTTTCTTACACTTAAAAGAGTCCCACTTGGATTGAGATGTGCCTCATACAAAGTTTGGTGCAACCCCCAAAAATGCCTACTGATCCATGAATATTTGGTTCTTTTTTGGTGGGCCTACACACCAAATATTAGTTTGATTGGTAATTTCTAACTGTTGGATTGGATCATTTTTCATAATGGGCACAAAACTCATCCATTGGCCTGTTCATGAAGTTCATGATGAAAAAAAAAGAAGATTAAATCCAATGACTAGAAACCATCGATCAGGCTAATTTTTGGTTCGTAAGTCTACCAAGGAGCGTGCCAAACATTCATGAATCAGAGTGCTCGAAACATGGCTTTGAATTGGCGCGCGAGACTTTATATGAGGTCCATCCCCATAGAAGCGGACTCAGGACTCAGGTTAAAAGGTTTCAGTACCTCACCATCTCTCTAGTTACCGCCCTAAAATTACAGGCTCCCATTACAAGACACAATATGAACCATGTGGCACACTATTATAGGACTCTGACCGTATGGATGTTTGTACAATCCCCATCTGGACCTATAAACCAAAAATCAGCCTGATTAGTAATTGCTAGACGTTGGATCGTAGTACCTTAAGTACTGCTCAAATTCCCACAGTTGAGATCAATCCATAAAAATACGTCCAATCCAACGCCTATAAGTCACTAATCAGACTGATTTTTGGTTTGTATGTTCAATTAGGGATTGTCCAAACATCCATACGGTCAGAGTCCTCTAAGAGTGTTCCATGTGGCTCATATTGTGTCCTGTAACCGGAGTCTGTCATTTTCGGGCGGTAACTGGAGTGTGATCCTACTTAGCCAGTTTGTAGTCACATGGCTTGCCCGCGGCCTTGGCAGACTCGGGCTAATAGCCCCACGAGCTGCTGTCTCTGTACTTCAGACACAAAACTTGTGTCCTCCCTACCATGAGGACAAATTTAGTCTGCAATGTTTACAGATTTTAAAGTATGCAAACAGTGTCAGTACTGTTGGATGTCCCTTGAAAAATGTGTTATTTCAAGGTTTTCAAAAAAAAAATTATAAATTGAAAACACGTTTTTCAATGAGCATTCAATGGTGGATACAATGTTTACATACTTTTAAGTCTATAAACGAATGCATACTATATTTCTCCCTACCATGTTCACGTGGCAGCTCAAGTGATGCAGCGCAGACTGTATACTGCAGAGTGCAGATAATGTTTTAAAAAAGGAAAAAGATGGAACTAGGATACCTGACGCTTTTTGGCCAAGGTAGTCTCTAGCCATTAGATTTTAGTACTTTTTAAGGCATGTTTCTAACCGTTGGATTCAACCATTTTTTAGCACTACAACCTGTCAGGTATACCTTGTTACATCATGACCCCTTAAAAAAGACTATTGTAATAAAAATAACAGCCGTTATAACAGTAACACCTCCACCCCAATCGATAAAAAGTGATAGCAATATAACAGCCGTTATAAAAAAAACATTTTTTAACGATCATCAGGGTTGTTTTGAAGAAAAAAACATTCCGAGCTTTTTTTTACTCCAAATGTGAGACCCATTATAATGGCCGTTATAACAGTCATAACAGATGATCGATTTGCATGTTATAATTATTATTGGATCAGTGGACCATTGCACATAGCCCAAGTAGTTCTGGTACAAGTCTATAGTCCAGACTCCATACCATGATTTAAAAAACGGCCCGTTATAACGGATTCGGACCTCCCCCATTACGTTATGTACCGTTAAAATACCCAGAAATAACAGCTGTTATTTTTCCGTTATAACAAAAATAACAACCGTTATTTTCTGGAAAATTTTGAGGAAAAAATGGCCGTTATTTCTGTTTTTCCGTTCTTTTCAGTTTTATTTTTGAAAATCTGAAATTGAAATTTCAAAATTCAAATTTTGAATTCCGGCACCATTTTCCCGTTACTTTCTATTTTTACCCGTTTAAAAGGGGCCGTTATAACGTGGGGGCATATAACGGTAACGCCCCCAGTCCGTTATACGCCCCCACGTTATAACGGCCCCTTTTAAATCTTGGTCCATACTACACAAGTAGAGAACATTCTTATCAATCCAGACCGTCTACTAATAGGACCCATTTACAAGATCTCAACCATTAATCAATCCCAATGATTTTATTTTTATCCATATAACCAATTGGAATTTTTCTTTGATCAGCCAACAATATCAAGAACAATAGTCTAGAAAAAGTACCCATTGATTAAGTTAATTTTTTTGCCTAAGAAATCTCCTACATGGGTACCACTGATTAACGGTCCAGATTTATCAGAATATGCACTATTTTTAAGATTAGAACTAGGTAATGTTATAATATGGTAGTACAAGGACTACCTAATAAACTGCCCTCCAGCCAAACCAGCCTGAGCCGAATCCAAGCGAGCCTAGTCAGCGAGTCTGCAGAAACGACTGGTAGGAAAAAAAGCCGACCGTTGGACCGAAAATCCAAAAATAATATAAAACAACAATTTATCCCATCACAGTCTCTCTCTATATGATTGTCAGCGCTCACTCTCTCTCTCTCTCTCTCTCTCTCTCTCTCTCTCTCTCTCTCTCTCTCGTCGTCTCCCTCTTCAAAGTTCAAACCCATCGCTCCGAACAAGAAATTCTCTATATTCTCTTCTTCTCTGAACATCTAATCTAATTTAATGGCCTCTCTCCACACCCTCTTCGTCCTCTTCTTATCTTGCTTCACGTTGTTCTTCTTACATGCACCACTATTGGTTATGAGTACTCACCATGGCCTCAACTCACTCACCACCACTTCTTCTAAATCTAACACTACCAAGCACCATCACAAATGGGTCGGACCCACCGGCTTCCGTTTGATCACTGTTGATGCTCGTGGGTCCGGAGAGTTCCTGTCCGTTCAAGCTGCTGTTGAGTCGGTCCCAGAGAACAACACAGAGAATGTTGTCATACAGATTAACGCCGGATATTACATGTAATCTACAGTTTCTCCCTTCAATGGGTATTGTTTCTTTCTTCCTTCTTTGGTTTAGTTTTTCTAAAATTGTGATATGGTGTGGTGGGGTGCAGAGAGAAAGTTGTGGTACCGGCTACGAAGCCTTACATCACGTTTCAAGGAGCAGGGAGGGATCTAACGGTGATCGAGTGGCATGATCGGGCTAGCGACCGTGGGCCCAATGGTCAACAGCTTCGAACTTATAATACGGCTTCTGTTACTGTTTTTGCTAAGTATTTCTCTGCTAGAAACATCAGCTTCAAGGTAAGTGAAGTTCTATTGCTCAAGCAAGAAGGCGAAATTACAAGAATGCCCATGAGGACTGTAGCTTTGTTAGGTTATGAACTTATGGCCATTGATATTAGTTTGATAGATCATAACTTATCAAAATTGGTAAGTTGGTCCCACAACATGACCATCAATATTTATAGACCATATTTAGATCTAGAAGACTCACACCTTAATTAATCTTGGGTATTATATATTTTAAGTTGACAAATGGACCTGCAGAACACGGCACCAGCGCCAATGCCAGGACTAGAAGGGTGGCAAGCTGCAGCAATCCGCATATCGGGCGACAAGGCTTACTTCTCCGGATGCGGCTTCTACGGCGCACAAGACACACTATGCGACGATGCGGGACGCCATTACTTCAAGGAGTGCTACATCGAGGGTTCGATCGACTTCATCTTTGGCAATGGACGATCCATGTACAAAGTACATACTACAATATACCCTACACATTCTAAACTTAAAAGTTCCCCATAAGTTATCAAGGGTGGTTTCACTTTAGATTTCGTAGCATAAAGGACACTCAAGTCATTTTGGTAAAAGATTAGGGCATTTTGGTCACTCCACTAAAGTGTAGGTAAATTTCTGCACCTACGAAAATCCATGCAGAGAAAAATTTGAAAGGCACTTTTTGGAGGTCCTGGTCAAAAAGACAGAGTTTACTTTCTATATGAACCCTCACCTGTTATTAAATTACAAAAAGGCCCCTACCTTTTCCAAAAGGTTTAATCTTGTAAAGCTCCAGAAGACACTGCTCTGACTTGTAAGGGCATTTTCGTAATTTAACAAGAAAACTCTGGTGGTTGGGTGCAGGATTGCGAGCTGCACTCAATAGCGACGAGGTTCGGTTCTATAGCGGCGCAAGATAGGAAGTCTCCTGACGAGAGAACTGGGTTCGCTTTCGTGCGCTGTAGGGTGACGGGTACCGGTCCTCTCTACGTGGGGCGTGCGATGGGGCAGTACTCAAGGATCGTTTTCTCCTACACATACTTCGATGACGTGGTAGCAACAGGTGGTTGGGATGATTGGGACCACACCAGCAACAAGAACAAGTAAAAATCCTATACCTTTACTGGGTGTGTTTGGATGCAATGATATCTTTATTCCTTTACGAGGATAAGCATATCCGAGATAGAATGGTGTTTATTGTGTTAGTTCTAATTAAACTAAGAAGGGATTGTTTGTTTGACAGGACGGTGTTCTTCGGAGTGTACAAATGCTGGGGTCCTGGAGCTGATGCGGTGCGAGGTGTGTCGTGGGCTCGCGAGCTTAATTACGAGTCGGCGCATCCATTCCTCGTCAAGAGTTTCGTGAACGGAAGGCACTGGATCGCAACCTCCGATGCTTAGCCATGCAACCCCTTCTCTCCTCCCAAAATTTGTTCATTCAATGCCTAATAAGAGAGCGTGATCCATCTGTAATATTTCATAATATTTCTTATTTTTTCAAATTATTCTTGACACCAAAGTAATGTATTTTAATTTTAATTTGGCCGGGCCATGTGTTTTAATCTAATTGGCTTATCTTATCCCATCATTTCAAATCTCTTAGCCGTTGTAATCAATGATCTTCAACAACTTGGGGTTCTTTGCTAGCAGGGTGTAAAAGGATTTCTTGGCTGCACATTCCATCCGAATTAAACAAACAACGAACAGGTTCTTCCGAAGACCTAAATTTTTACACAAATTTTTGCAAAGCTCTCGGGCATATATTCCGAGAATCCAAGTTTTGCTTTCGCAAAAGTGAATGCCAACTCAGCACTGTCAACCACCTGTTGGGTCCCGAGATCCACCAATGGAATTTCCAGTGAAAATTTATGTCCAAAAATTTAGGTATGCAGATCCCGACCCATTAAACAATATCCTCTAATTTTTTTAGAAGCTATGTAATAAAAAAAAGTAAAGCAAATTGAAATTAAGAAAATGTTGTGACTATTGTGAGCTGGCTCACATTGTGATAGGCACTCCATTATTAGGGTACTGTACTCTTGTTGGAGGTAAGGTCCACATTTTCAAGGTGCCTACCTTTAAAGGTCAAAACTGACGTTTGGTTCTACGCAACCATGTGAGACCTACATATATAAGAACAAACGTTGATAGATCACGCGGGCCCAACATAAGAACAAAGATCGATAGTTTGTGGGGGCCACATATAATAACTAGAGTTGATAAATCATGTAGCACACATGTTAATGGGTCGATAAATCATGTGGGTCCACATAAGAATGGAAGTTGATATATCATATGTGGGTGCCAAATAATAGAGGGGCATTGATAGATCATACATGTGCTATATGTCAAGTGGGCCCATACATCATACATTAGCCACATATTAGGTGGCCTAAGTCCATTGGGGGTGGAGGGTGAACCTTCCAAGTACATGCGTCTTCGAAGACCCAGGGGGGAGGTGAACCTTCGAAGGTTAACTTTCTTGCATCTTCCAGGTCCATTGTGTCTATGAAGGTGCGCGCCTTGATGTGATCCAAACACTAGTCATCAATCAAGATGCACTCCTTTAGCCAAGATGCACGTCGAAGATGCGCTACCAAACACAGCCCTGCATTCTAGTCACCTTATAAAACAAAAAGTAGCCAATAGTACTTTCAGGTTTGGCGAGATTGAGTGCATGCCCTAAAGAAGTAGGGTATAGGGTTATGGCTCATATTAGGTGTGAGTTGATCCGGCTCAAGTGACGGTACATAAATCTAAAGATCAGAATATTAGTATTTTATTATTTTTCGTAAAAAAAACCTCAATAATAGTAAAAACAAATATTTGCTAATACGGCATTTGTTTTTGGATGAGTGTTATTTTGAAATGGGTCAGGCTCAGGGGACACCCATTTTTGACACCCATTTTGGTGTATCCACATAGAAGATGAATCAATGGCTGATTTTTGGTGGGGATGATCTCCTCACCATATAGATCACCCCAACAAAACATCAGCCCATTCTCAAATTTCTAACCCCATCAAATGTGGTTTTCAAGTTACATGGTAAAAATCGGCAGTCCATAATTCTTCAGCTTCTGAACCAGTCTATGAATATCATAATGAATTTTTGTGAGGATGATCTCCTCACCATAGAGATCATCAACACCAAAAATCAGCCATTGATTCATCTTTTATGTGGGTAAGCAAAAATGGGTGTCCCTCCGAGCCCGACCCTTTTGAAATAACATAATGGGATTGGGGCGTTACCGTTATAATGGCCGGTTTTTAAACCATGGTGGTGCTCTAAACCTTGAAAAATTAGCATGACACGTGAGGTTATAGTGCATTGGGAGTGGTATCTACACCTATATGTACAGCACGAATACCTGTGACTCTTGAGCGCGCTATCACAGGCCCACAGATCGAGCCCGATTCAAACCCATATTCAAGCCTATTTGTGGACCATTCCCTACCATCCATGATCTTCTAGAAAGTTACAAGAACTATCCAATAAAGGAAGATAGGAATTGTATAGAGAATTCTAGAGTGTTCCTAGCCGATAGATCATCGCCACCTGGCATGATCCTAACCATTGATGTCAAGGCTCGTACCTATATAAAGGGGCAAGCCCCAACTCATTTGTAATTATCCAGAGTTGAGCAATACAAGTCTCATTCTCTAAGAGCTCTCTTGTGTCCTTGTGTACTTCTTGAGTGAGTGAAAGTAGTGCTTAGGCAAGGCCAAATCTTAAGTCACTTTGGGGAAGGCTGACTTGAGATAACAACGAGCGACTAACTCAAGTGCCGCACAGTCTTTAGCAAGGTTTCAAGACTAAGTCGGTGACAGCGCAGTGTTCTTTTGGCATATATGTAGAATATTATATGGTTCTTATACAAGTTATCTAAAACCATACACGTGTGTGGCAATATGAGTCCCAGTATTAGGTCAGAAGTTAGATTGACCATACTCCAAAATTTATTATTTATTATTGGAAAAGTTTCTAACCGTCTGATATGATCTGTAACATTCATATTTGACGCTTAGAAATCACAAATCAGACTGCCTTTTGGTGTGTAGTTCCACCAAGGGTGGGCCAAACATTCAGGGTCAATGGAACAAAAGAGTATATCACGTGACATTTAAGGAAGGAAGGCTTCAAACTTGGAGCGAATAAATTTGTGCTCGAGAATCTGCAGGCCTGTGAATATGCACCAAACTTAGAACACCTCACAAGCTTAGAATTATGGTCAATTTTCACCTGCCACTTACTACTACTAATTAACAACTAGGGGACGCCACGTGTGATGCACGTGCTCCTTACACGTGGCATGCTCTTAGAGATCATTGACCGTCTGGATGTTTGGCTCATCTCTAAGTGGACTTACATACAAAAATTCATCCTAATTAGTAACTTTTATCCGTTGGATTAGTCTTTTTCATTTATTTTAAACCATAGATTTTGAGCATTATTTGGAAGAAGTGACACATTATTAGAGATCACTGACCGTTTGGATGTTTGGCCCATCCTTAGGTGGACAAACATGCAAAAAACAGCCTAATTAGTGATTTCTAAGCATTCAATTTGAGTTGTTTTCTTGCGTTGATTTTTAACCGTAGAATTTTTTATGGTTAGGATTGGTGAAAATGTGTGCCAAGTTAGAAAATCCTCATATGAGTATAAAATGAAGCCTAGGATGTTGATCCAGAAATCTGTTTCATATCGTATATAAAAAAAATGTTGATTTGTTTTTCTCTTTTTTCTTTCTTTATTACAGTAGGTAAGCTGTGATTGAACTCATTCTAACTTCGTTGCAATGTAAATAATATCAACCAATTGCTCAACAAGTTCAAACCAATTGAGTTTACTCATCTCCAATTCTCCATATACCTGTAGTTTCTGGTTTATACCATAGAAGAAGGTTGATTTGCAGCAGGTGTATATATACTCGCAACATAAGAAGAGCAGTACTGATCCAACATTTAATGTGCCTCCAACATCTAATGTGCTCTCAGGATATATCTTCAGACGTCAAGGATGATGATGGAGGCACATTAGATGTTGGATTAGTACTACTCTTCTTACATTGTCGAGAATCAGTCTTCTTCTATGGTATAGAGCTAGAAACTGCAAGTATATGGAGAATTGGAAGAGGAGTAGATTCAATTGGTTTGAACTTGTAGAGTAATTTGATAAATCTAACAAAATTCTATTAAGCTCATTTAGATGTCCATTTGTAGTCGTATCTTCCCTCATGGTCAATGTATAGAGTTGTTTCTTAAGGTACAATCTACTAGTGAGAGACTTCGTCATATAGAAACTTTCAAGCTTTGACCAAAGCATCGCCGCTGATTTCTCGTGCATAAATTGTATGTGATCTCCTTCTCCAAGCACAACAGAATTGTACTACATGCTTTTAGGTCATCATCCGACATGTCATCAGGCTTACCATTCAACGCTTTGTGCAGACCTAGTTGGATTAAGACGTCTGTAACTTGGACTTGCCATAATTCAAAATTGTTAGTACCAATGAATTTCTCCACCTCGAACTTGGCGTTCATCACCTTCGTATGTTTTGGTTAGGCCTATCAATGGATAGTCGAAAGTTCGAATCCGTATTCGAAATTTCGTATATCGGAGTCGAATTCGGATAATTTTATTAGATTCGAATGAATTTCGGATACGGATAGTGACATATCCACTTCGACAATAGCCAATCCGAAACACTTTAGGGATAGTTTCTTCTTTTCGCCTTCCCTAATATATAAAATCATTTTCAGTTGCCCTAACTCATCTCTTTGTTCTGCTCTCGTCTCTCACTCATGAAGGCCGACTTACTCTCTCCAAGCCCAATCCTAGCAAGCTTCAAGGGTTCGACGAGTTTCCAGACTGGGGATCTCTTAAACGCCAGCAATAATGGGATCTCCAGTGACATTACCGGCATTACTCGTTAGCATTTTGACGAGGATCAATAAATTTGAAGGAATCCTCCCGAAGAACATCGGAGATTTAGGTTTTTTTTTTTACAGATGATGGATCTCGTGTTTGAGACTTGAGAAGGCGAAAACACAAATCCAAACGCTTTCAAGGTGGATTACACCAAATCTTGCCCCGCTTTCAGAATCTAATCTTCCTTTTTTTCTTAGTATTCTTCAATTTTTTGATTTTTTTTTTGTGGGAATCGTTTGTTTTTATTTATTTTACATTTATCTTGATCTTTTTAGATTTTTATTTTTGGCATTAGATTCAATCGATTGGGAGGAATTTTTTGGATAGCATTTGAATCCAATTTGCTGATATGTCGATTCGGATATCCAAATATTTGGATATCCGACAAACAAATCGAATTCGAATAGTGGTTTGGAACAAGGTTTAAAGGAGGCCGTTTTAACGGTTAAACGGACTGGGGGCGTTACCGTTTAAACAGATTGAAACGGTCAGGGGCAAAAAGGGAAAAAATGGAATTAAACGGATTTTAACAAAAAAATTGGCGCTGAAATTCAAATTTTGAAATTCGAAAATTAAAAAAAAAAAAAACGGATTTTAACGGAATTAAACAGATTTAACGGCCGTTTTTTTCACAAAATTTTTTAAATTAAACGGCTGTTTAAACGATTTTAACGGCCGTTTTTTTCAAAACCCATAAAACGTGTTTAAACGGTTTTAACGGAAACGGGCTTGGGGCGTTACCGTTTAAACGGCCGTTTTTAAAACCATGGTTTGGAATATCCGTTAGATTTCGGATTTGAATTCGAATATCAGTAATTTTTTTCGAATTTGAATTCAGAGACTCTTGTATCCGATTCGATAGGCATCCATTGACATCTCTATTTTTGGC
The DNA here is from genome assembly GCA_035048495.1 of Euptelea pleiosperma. Taxonomy (NCBI): domain Eukaryota; kingdom Viridiplantae; phylum Streptophyta; class Magnoliopsida; order Ranunculales; family Eupteleaceae; genus Euptelea; species Euptelea pleiosperma. Next base: position 13,882,047 of record CM068553.1, read on the forward strand.
ATTATCCCTTTCGAATCCTTGAGCTCTAATATCAGTTTGTTGCAGAAAAACCCTAAGCAATCCTTCGAAGGACAAACAATTGCCGACAATGAACACACGCTACAAACAGAGAAATTAAATAAAGCAAACAAAGAACACAAGCTTTTACGAGGTTTGATCGAAACCTACGTCTACGGACAATGATGATCGGATCTTCATTATAAATCAATAAGGTACAAGATTATTCTCTCAATTTCTAATACAACCCCTCACATGCACTCTCTATTGTTTCTCACGCACTCATACAAAGACTGCGTAGGCCCTAGTGCGCCACATGATTCCGCGACGCACTCTCGCAGACATTAATATTTCCACTCCTACCCCCATTGTATTGACGACCGAAACGCACTGTGATTCACCCAAGCAGACTATAGCTTCAACATTATAGCCAATTCATTGGACCTCTGTCTGGCTAACATCGTTCCAGTATTTCGCTTTTCGATTTGAATCAAATTCCTTTCTCTTTTGATTTAATTTTGAACTTAAGAGAAGAAAATCAAATCCCTTTCCCTCTTTGTACTTCATTTCAATGTTTTAAAACCCGGAACAATCATTTACCCGGTGGACTGCCCGGTTCACCAGGTCAATAATTCAAATATTTGATCAAAAGGAGAGCCCGCCCGGGTTTTTTCTGGTCAAGTTCCTTGGTCAATGTTGGACTAGTCCGCATGTTCACCGGCTCAACTGGCCGGGCTCAGTCCCGGGTCTTACAACACTGCTTCAGTCATAGTAGTTCCATTGCTATTTTTCTGGAGAGGGTGTAGCATCAAATCAGAAAAATTTTAGATGCAGAGGACTTTCGTGGCCCGCCCTACTTATGATTCTTGGGCCCACCGACTGCATGGATGTTTACCCCACCCCTTGGTACATACACACAAAAAAAAAAAAATTCTGCCTAATTGGTTATCTTTAGCCATTAGTTTTAGCATTTTTTAGGAGTGATTCTTATCATTGGAATGAAGTTTTCGGCACTAACACTATTTAGGGCGTGTTTGATTGCACGGAAAATTTTCTTGGAAAAATCCTCTTTTCCCTTGGAACATTTTCCCGAGAAAAATACAACTGGGAAACAAGTTCCCACCTATAAGGGCGGGAAATGAATTCTAGGCGGGTGTGAAAATCTAGTTTTCTCGGGAAATTCTTCCCGATCAAACAATGGAAAATTATGTTTTCCCAAGAAAATACTATTTTCACATACGAATCAAATTAACTCTTTTTTTTTTTTGGTGTTTATGTCCACTAAAGGGGTAGGGCTAAACCAAGGTTTAAAAGGGGCCGCTATAACGGACTGGGGGTTGTTACCATTTTTTCCGTATAATGAATAACACTCAGGGACAAAAATGAAAAATATTGGAAAAATGGTGGTGATTTCAGAAATGAAAAATGACGGGAAACGGAAAAATAACGTCCATTTTTTTTCACAATTTTTTCAGAAAATAACTGTCGTTATAATGGAAAAATACCGGAAAACAACGGACGTTATAACGAAAATAACAGCCATTATTTTTTGAGCGTTTTACCAGTACACAACGTAACAGGGGAGGTCCTAATCCGTTACAACGGCTGTTATCTCGTTATAACGACCGTTTTTTAAACCATGGGCTAAGCATCCATGCGGTTGGTGGGCCAAACATATGCACTAAGTAGGGCAACGAGAGTCCTCGGCATCCACTACATCCAAAGTCCTTCCCATCAAATCGATGGGCCCTCTTGGGTCTAAACCAAATGAATGATCTAACCATCCAATAAGTCGACTTATTCGATGGTTAGGATCATTCGAATAGGAGGACTTTTTATTGGTTGAAGAACCGTTAAGTATGCTATCAGGTAGTAGTTATACACACACTCTAGGGAGGACAAAGGAGGGTTTGTTCTCGGTTTCAGAGGACATGGTGCAGCAACAACCGCTACCGTTGTCAATCCAACGACCTTCTCTTCTTCCATGCAAGCCTCGCTTGCAAAGGACCATTGCCCTCCCAAAGAGCACTCCTGCCCTACTTTCTCTCCATACTTCTTCCAGTTATAGGACCAATGGTCTTTCGAGATAAGGGCACTATGCCAAGACGAAATTCCCCCAAATGCCATCCGTCGGAAGAGCGACCCACAATGGCGGGGAGGGTTCAGCTTAGGGTTAGACTTGGGAATGTCTCGGACGGGCGTTGCTCTCAGCAAAGGCTTCTCGACTCGACCTATAACTGTAATAACTAACCTCCTCTCTGCTTTCTCTTTTTCATCTTTGGTGTTGGAAGTAGATTTATTTTTTTAGGGTTTTATGTGATCTGGTTTAGGTTTTGGAGTTGCGAGGGCAGAAACTTGAGCTTCGACTTCTCGAAATCGCTGAACGAGAGGTACAAATCCTACCCTCTCTCTCTTTCTCTCTCAATCTTTCAATTGATTGACTGTCAATGTGTTGATTTCAATCTCTTTATGTGATTTAAAGCAGCTGTAGTTTTCATGACTTGAGTAGCTGTTTGGGAATTTTTTATTTTCTTGGTAACAATTTAGCTTTTAAAATCTTAGACCTCTTTGGATCATAGTTAGTAAACTCATCGAATAATTCACGAACCGTACAAATTATTCAAAATAGCAAACCGAACAATGTCCTATTCAAAGGTTTGAAAAATTCACGCATTTTTTGAACATGATCGATTGCTCTCGAATAATTCACGAACTTTTCCGAATTATTCCCGGATTATTTAGTTTTGAACATGAAGAATCATTTATAAGACAAAAAAAATTGACTATATTTTGCCTTTTTTGCTTTGTTTTATTTTATTTTTATTTTATTTTTGCCAATTTTTTAATACATTTTTGCCACAGTCCAAATTGCTAACTATGGTTTGGATCACCATTTTTGTGCAAAAAAAGTGTTTTTCTTTTGGGGCCAAAATGGTAATCGATCCACACAAGCCCTTGACTTATTATCAATTTTTTTTTATTGAGAAATTGTAGGAGGCTGATGAATTTATAATCGGGCTCCCTATATCTGGTGATGGGAAGGAGACGCCACAGTCGAACAAAGTTCGTAGTGTTGCCGGAAGGCTCGCCGTTAGAGCCGCAGAGAGGTGATATTCTTCATTGTGGTACTAATTAGGTTCTTAGTTTGTCTACTTGTTGTGTTTTCAAAATTTCCTTAGTTTGCATTTTCCACTTGCAAATGTAGAGAAATTTGAACAATATAGTCTTGACTAATTTCCAGTTATTTAGAGAAATTTGAACTTTGATATAGAATATAGTATGCCACGAACATATTTCTTGAATTGGATCATTAGGATCTCTGAAAGAGAATTTATGTTAGAGTATATATTGTAAGAAAATAGCTCAAACTGCATGCACAATTTTAATTATGAAATTACTAATAAAGGAGTTCATTTTTCATCCCACCATTATGTGACAAACATTAAGGAAGCTATTAATTTTGGAGAAGTTATAAAGATCTCCTAGTCAACAAATTTAATAGAGTGAAGGTTCAACTCACAAATCGTAGCCTTATGAACACCTCAATTTCTAATAACAGAATCAATCTGCCTCTTTTGTTGTCAACATAACTTTTTATATCAACCCCATGCTTTGATTTTTTATTCAAAATCCCACTATTTGTAAAGACTAACTGACCAAAATTAAACCTGTAAAAAACCTGTTGGAATACTAGGGTTTTTGGTTAGACACTAACAAGTAACATAACTAAACGAAGAAGAAGAAGAAAAGATGGAGAAGAAGAAAAGCAGAGAGAAGAGGAGAGAGGGGAACAACATTCTATCTATCACCCCCGTTGCCTTTATGTTCTATTTATATTGGTAGGGTTATAACGTGTAATCCCTCCCTACTTGACCTGAAATTACAAATACATCATTAGACAATTAAGGTAATGACTAATCTGCCCTTGTACTTAAAACTGAAATATATAAAAGATAAACAAGCTAGAAGTAAATAAATGATTCTAATACTCCCCCTCATGCTGGAGTGTAGACATCCATGCCCAGCTTGAAACAAATCTTCTTAATATAACTCTTTTTCCGTGCCTTCCTTGGTGAAGGTATCTCTGCATGTTGGTTCTGTGAGAAAAAAATAAGGAGTGGCAATTTCATTGTTAGTTACTTTCTCCTTGACAAAATGACAGTCAACCTTGATATGTTTCGTTCTTTCATGGAAGACCATGGTTTCAAGTTTCGGTAGTGGATGAAACTACTTTGGTTTCGGTTGGTTTCGTCCGAAATCAAATTAATTTGAATAAATTAAGAATTGTTTGAGATAGAGTGTCGGTGTGTGTTCGACACGGCAAATTTTCAGAAATGGAGTGTCCCAGCTAAATTGATCGCCATCATATCCTTAACATGTTTAGAAGATAGAAAATATTCTTGAGAAAACACTTCTTACATAAACACTCATGTTTTTCTGAGACATTGTAGTGGATGATGAATGAGCTTATGCTTAGTTACCCATGATTTGTCAGTTATCTGTGAATTACGTAATTTGTTTGTGTTCTTCTAACAATATTATTTTATTATATATTTTTTTATCGTGATCATCATCATTGTTATTATTTTGGGAGTGGAGTGGGTGGGAAGGGGTTAAGAATTAATGATATTTGACTTAAGCAAAGGTATTGTTTGAACCCTTTCATGTAATTTTTTTTGGCCAAAGATCTGTGTTAAGGGGTTATATTCATATTATTTGCATGTTTGTAGTTTTAAATCCAATTTTAAAGAAACCTATATTAACTTTGGGTATGGAATATTAATTTCATTATTCCTTAATACACAGGGGTTGGAGAGTATACCTGCAGGATGAACATGGGACATCAACAGAGGCCCTTGATTACATGATTGATATGTAATTATTTCTGTGATGTGTCCTAATTATTTTGATTTCATTCTTGGTTAGATTGAGGCATAGCTATCAATTGTCATTGGCATGTTAGATGTGTTCTTTATAATTTTCTTCGATTTAGTATTTATTATGCCTCTACACAGTACAATCACTGATCAGCTTGTGCTTTCAAGCTTCAAAAAAACAAAAAACAAAAGATGTTGCATGTAGAGTCAAAAAGGAAAAGGGAAAAGACAGGGATAATCAAGAACGTTTCTTCAAAACCGTCAGTCACCGAGACTGCTCCGGCTATCAAGGGGGGCTATCAAAGGCCTATCCATACTTTTCAAAAAAAAAATCAAAGGCCTATCCGTTTCTGATCTTTTCTCTTGTTAATCCATATTTAGAAGAGGGAAGGAAATAGTTAGGATAAGAACCAGATAAATCTTGTTTTCATCTTTTGGATTCAGTACTAGCATTGTTAATCTTCTGCAAGACTTAAGTGCCCTTGTTTGAAGTAATAAAATACAGCATTGCCTAAGTATTAATTAACATACATTACAATGGCCCCTCAAGCTGGTACATAGATGAATAATTAATTGTTCAATCATTTATTGTTGATGCTGTTATAGGAGTTCTGTTGTTGCTGATGACGAAATATGCTTCTTCCTACACGACAAATGTTATCGATTATCCGTGATTTAAAAACCATGCTACACTAGTGAAGTTTCAATCATGGAGTTGCAATACTGCTATTAGTGAATTGCATAAGATGTAAATAATTAAAATAAAATGAAATGTTTGGTATGCCCCTATTATGTGAACCTAAAAATAGAATATAACTTTGTCAACTCACTTTTAGGGGCCTCAACAAATCTGCTCGCCAAGGAAAAATTGATGCATATGCTGCCATGGTATGCAAGAAATCTTCTCACCTTTTCTTATAATATAGTTTTATTTTCATTTTCAAGAAATTTGTTGGTGATATCTTCATTTCTTTTCCTTTAATACTCAGATGGTTCTGAATAGATATTTTGCCATGTCGGGTGAAGGAACTGAACTTGTTCTTCCCAGGCAGTTGGAACTTCAAGAAAAACTTCGACAAGGTCCACCCAAGGACTTGGATTTTTTCCCAGAAGAACTTCAGGGCTGACAACGTATTGCTGATCCAAGAAGTAGGATTCAAAACCTTAATTAATTTTGTGCTCTTTATTGACATGTAGTGAGTAATAGAGTGGCCGACAGATTGGCTGTCTAAAGAGAGGAAGCAATGGCTTGGAACTGTCCTAATCTTTGACCATGTATGTAGTGGGTAAAGCTTTTATGCTCCGGGATGGAGTGTATAATAATGTTTGTTTTACAATTCCTTTCATTTTGGGTCAGGGAACTGAACTTGTTCTTTCCAGGCAGTTGGAACTTCAAAAGGAACTTCAACAAGGTCCACCCAAGGACTTGGAATTTTCCCCAGAAGAACTTGAAGGCTGACAAGGTGCTACTGATCCAAGCAGTAAGATGCAAAAATCTTCATCAATTTTGTGCTCTTTATTGACATTTATGTAGTGAGAAATACAAAATTGGCTGTCAAAAGAGAGGAAGCAATGGCTTGGAACTCATCTTTGTTGACAATAGGTGCTAATCTTTTAGCATGTATATAGTGGGTAAAGCTTTATGATATGGGATGGAGTGTATGGTAATGGATGGTATACAATCCCTTTCATTCCTTTCATCCCTCCCTAGAAATTATCAATAGCCCAATGGCAATTTCTACAGATGTGTAAATTTCTTATAGAATCTTCAAGGGCTGAGTTGAGAAGCATAGAGTAGATCTGCAAGCCCTTTCTAGATTGAAGTGAAAGTGACCCATCTGAATTATCAAGCAAGTTGGTTGGAGTTTCTGGTGATCAAATGTCAAGAATTTTATGGTAAAACATTTTGTGGGGATTGATTGAGAGGTGTAAAAGGAGATGAACCCTTTATTATCTCTGTTACTAGTCAGTCGCGCATCAGAGTAAGCTGAACTGGTAAGGGTGTTCTTAGTCTCTTCAGTTGGCTCTCTAAGAAGCCATATCCATGTTTAACAAAAGAGTCGGTTGAATGGTTGGTTCAATTAGTTTCGGAATTTGGTTCTACACTGATGTTTTAATTTGTTTTCTGAACATGAAATTAATCACTTGAGGATTACTGTGTGCACAAATGCTGAAAGATTAACAACATTGTTAGCTTAATTTCATTGCACATCTATATAACAAAACAGGACGGTTGTCTCCCCCTCTTATCCGGCTTCATAAAGGATGGCTGAGATCTTATCACACCAAAAGGACGGTGGATCTCAGCCACTTACACCCAATTTTGACAAACGCTTTGTCGATGAGTGCCGTGGACACGGGTCACCTACCATTTACCTCCATATAAGGAATGAAATGGGTTGGATTTACATATAGCCCAAGGGTCAGGCTCAGGCTCAGGCTCAGGAGCCCCACTTTTTATGCCTCACCCGAGGGGTGTTACTTTTAAAACGGATTGAAACAGCCAGGGGCAAAAATGAAAAAAATGAATTTTAATGATTTTAACAGAAAAAAGTGGTGTTGAAATTCAAAATTCAAAATTTTAAATTTTAAAATTAAAAAAAAAATAGAATTTGACCGAAATTTAATGGTTTTCTTATACCCTTCTTATCTTATATGGCTTCAATAATGAGTGGCTAAGATCCACTATGCTTCATATCAATGGCTGAGATTAACTCCCATCCGATTTAAACAAACACCGTCGGAAAGTGCCACGGGCATGACACATATATCAAGACAACTCCGTTATATATTCTCTTATCTTACCCATCCATCTAATGTGGACGGTTAGATAAAGAGTGGTTGAGGTCAAATCCATCGATCTAAAGTGGACAGTTAGAATTCAGCCACTCAATCCGCTTCATTTAACCTCAATTTATTCAAAATTTAAATTTCAACACTGTTATTTTTTGTTATTTCTGTTATTTTCTCATTTCTCCCTCTATGCATTACAATCTGTTATAACAGCCGTTATAATGGAAAAAACGGTAACGCCCCAGTCCGTTATACCGTTTCAGTGCCGAACGCACCAATTTTTGCAAACGCTTTTGTAGGAGAGTGCCGTGGGCATGGGCCATTTACTATTCTATATAACAAAACACATTGGTTATCTCCCTACTTATACCTCCTCTTATAAGTATCAACAAAAAGGGCCGAGATCTAATCCTCCCCCAAATGGACGGTGGATCTCTGCCACTCACCTGATTTTGGCAAATTCTTTGTCAAGGAGTACCGATGGCACGGGGCACCCACTAGTCTATATAACAAATAGAGAAGTTGTCTTATCTCCTATCTTATCCTGCTTTATAAGATAAAAGAGTGGTTTAGAACAAATCCATCCATATAATGTGGACAATTAGATTTCAGCCACTTAATCCCTCTCATTTATTCGGTCACTTTCACACTCATTTGAGCCCCGCGCACAACAGATTGAAATTTTAAAATTCAAATTTTGAATTTTAGCGTCGTTAACTCCCCCAGTCCGTTATATTGTTTGAGTGCTGAAGGCACCCAATTTTTGCAAAGAGTTTGAGTAAGTAAGATTCCAACTAGATGCTTTTGTTCGTTTCCTTTTTGGTAGGTAAGGAAGTTGAAAACATGATGCCCATGATTGTGTAGAGTCAACTGTCACACTGTGGCTTGGCATCAACGTTGATGATGGCCGTTAGTCATCGGAGTTTTGTTCTTTAATAATAGTGAAAGCAAAATGTTGAGTCCGTGAAGAGGGAGAATTTTTTATATTGGCATTTTTTTATACGGGCGTATGCTACACATAGGTGAAGGCCACGTGACAAACTCCTAGATAATTATGATTGTACAAATGTTTGAAACAACCCGAGGTGGACCTACATACCAAAAATCAGTCTGATTGGTATTTTCTAGGTGTTGGATCTCAGTACCCAAAATAATTTTCGAATCGTAGGGTTGAAAATTAATCCATGAAAAAGATTCAAATCCAACGGTTAGAAACAACCAATCCGGCTAATTTTTGGTATACATGGCCACCTAGGGATATGTTTCAAACATTTGTAAGGTCATGGATATCTAAATGTGAGCCATGGTATTTATAGCTGCGTCTGGACGTCTGATCAAAAAATAATAGGATCAAAATTTTCTCATGGAGATGAGCAAATTTTTTTCCCGAGCGTCGTGCCCCAACCCTAGTTTTGACTTTGAACTAGTACTAGCTAGGGGCGGCACATGCATTGCACGCGAGTGATTGTACAGGATGTCTTTGGAAGAAGTGGCACAATATTAGAGACCACTGATCGTATGGATGTTTAGCCCATCCCTAGGTCGACGCACATACTTAAAATCACCATAATTGGTGATTTCTAACTTCAAACATCCTTACGGTCATGAATCTCTGAAAGTGTGCCATGTGGTATTTATAAGTGCGGCGTGGACGCCTGGATCAAAAAACGCTAAGATCAATTTTTCTCTCATGGGGAGGAGCAAAATTTTTCACGCACCAGGTAGTGTTTATAGGTGAACGTCTGGTGAAACCCGTGAGAGTTGTGCCCCAGCCCAGGTTGCTCACACTGTCGTCCATCGTCAACGTTGATGAGCCTCGTGTGAAGGGCGTGCCCCAACCCCAATTTTGGCTTTAAAGTAATAGATAAAGGTTGTTATAAGCAAGGTTTAAAAGGGACCGTTGTCTAGGGTGTTACCATTTTTTCCGTTATAACGAAAAAAATGCTCGTGGAAAAAAATGGGAAAATAAAGGAAAAAAAGGGTGCTGAAATTCAATTTTGAATTTCAAATTTTCAAAAACGGAATATAATGGAAAAAAAAAAAAAAAAAAGAAAAAAAGGGCCATTTTTTCAGAAAATAACGGTCGCTATTTTTGTTATAACGGAAAAATAACGGCCATTATTTTCGTTATAATGGCCGTTATTTTCTGGGCGTTTTAACGGTGCATAACGTAAGGGGGTAGGTCCGAATCCGTTACAACGGCCATTATTTTCGTTATAACGGCCGATTTTTAAACCTTGGTTATAAGGTCGCCTGTTGACTCATAGGAGTGCTGGGGGCGCACATGTTGACTTAAATTCAGACCATTCTGAAGTTTCTGACCCCACCAAATTTGCTCTTCAGAAAATGAACGGCTCAGAAAGAAGAGCACATTTTGTTGGGGTCGATGGAGATCATCATCACCCAAAAATCAGCCCTAGAGGCTCACCCATGTGGGTCCCACAGCGTTCGTTTGAGTCAAACACCGTTGAACACTATAATTTTCCAATAGATAGATAGATATGTGTGCCATGTTATCAGTGTTGGACGCTTTTTGGTGTCCAACATCGTTGGACATTGCAATCGTCCAGGTGGAAAACTTCTTCCACAGGTTGCCTGTTCCTCTTTCTCGAGGTTTGATTGGGTTGAGGGGAAGACTCAACCGAGGTGGTTGAGGCAAACCAACTGTAATGAGACACACACAAGAGCAAGTGGTTCGAAATTGGGGAAACAGTTGAAGAAGAGAGATGGGGAGGATGATGAAGGATTTGAGGGAAGCAGTGCAATTCGTTTGCTCCGCTCAGTTCTGGAGAATGACCGTGTTATGGACGCTCTCTCTACTCTACTCCTACTTCCAATTGTGCTTCGCCACACCTCTTTTCCGCAAATCCCACTCTTACCCTCGTTTCTCCCCGTCACACACCGCTACGACCAGGCAGCCCGTCTGCATAGTTACCGGCGTAAGTAAGAAAGTCCACAACCAATTCTTCTTCTTCTTCGTTTCCCATGTCTAATATCTGAAATCCATTCTATATCTTATGGCAGGCCACATCTGGTTTGGGTGCAGCAGCTGCATATGCTCTTTCTAGGGAGGGATTTTATGTCATTCTCGGTAATTCATCGTCATCATCATCATCATCATCATCATCATCATGTGATTAATTGATTCAATTTGATGTTTTATCCGTGTTTTTGAATGTTGAAATCGATTTCGCTACAACATTGATTTTATTACCCTTCATCAGTGCTTCGAATTTTATTAGAGACGTCGAAATACTAAAACAAAGATCCTAGATATTTCCTATTGTCATTTCCATAATTAATTATTTATTTATGCTTTGATGTTGATGAATTGGGTAAACAAATGTCGTCTATTGATTTTGCTATCGGAGAGTTCTGACTAATTGCCAGTCATCCCTTCAATGTTTTCAAGAGATTTGGCAATGCTTGAAGGTTATATCATAATGGACAAGAAGCCTTTCGATAAACCCATGTTCATTGGATCATCCCTTTGGATACTGGGTTTCTGTTGTGAGGTTTGCTGCTAACCAATTCTAAGATGGATTGTTATTAGAAGAATCACTATCTAAAATTGTTAAAATCCATTTTACTGAAATGTTGAAGTTTGGTAATTGGGTTGGATTTGTTCGGTTACATGGTTAATGGCATATACTAAATCAGTTCATGTATTAGTGATGATGGATTGGAGGAACAATATTGCACGGTGGTAGGGTAATGGTCATGGAGGGACTCCAGTCAGTGGGTGAACTGCGATTGAACTTGCAACTTCAACAATGCTGTCCTTATCTTCTCCTTGAACCATTTTCTATCTGTCTAAAACTTGTTGATTACTTGATGGGTACCAAAATTCACACAACGCCCTTTCTTAGCCAGTTCTGATACATATGTGACTCATATTTGCAACTTGCTTGTCTCTAGACCTGGATGGCTTTTAGGTTCATGAGTCTGGTTTAACAAGAGTATGTCTGACCCATGGTCATTTGTATCCTGATATTCTTAAATTAAACTATGCGAGAAACAGTGTTTTTATCTAATTTGGAGCATAGATGATGCCGTTTGCTAGTATCCCAGCTAGATAACTGATCTTCATCTCTTCTTTGCAGCTGGACGATCTACTCATTTGCTAACTAAGGTACAAGTAAAAGCTAGAATTTATTATCATATGTAGCTCCCCATATTTTATGCATTTATGGACTGTTTCTCCCTCCTGGTTGTGAAACAGACAATCGAAGAGATCAAGCAACGGCATCCGGAGGCCCATCTCAAAGCATTTCAGGTTGACTTGTCATCCTTTCAGTCAATGCTAAAGTTCAACAGTTCCCTTCAGCAGTGGCTTTTTGATTCAGATATGCATCTCTCTGTCCAACTCCTGATAAACAATGCTGGGATATTAGCAACATCACATAGATTCACAACCGAAGGCTATGACCAGTAATTATCTTATTTCGTAGAATAAGGATACTTTTACATGCTTTAAGTACTTATTTGCTTGAGTTTTCTGATGCAGTTTTAGTTTTTCCTCCTATTCTTGTCCTATGCATGCTTGAAACATATAAACATCCATGGTTTAACTGTCTTACTAAACTACTTGGTAGTTGATGAACTTTTGCTATATAAGCACATAAGGATGGAATTTAGAATATACTTTTGTCATTAAATTTTTACGAAAAAAAAATGATATTGAGAAATGAAGAAGGGCTCCTGTGAACAGACAAGGTGACATATATATCATATTCAAACACAACAAACCTGTTGAATTAGCCTGCATGACATGCCCTTTCAGTTACATAATATACGGTATATTTTTTTAAAACCACTGTCTCGTTAGATAGGCTGAAAAGAAATATTATGTTATGGCTATAGAAATGTTAATGGGGTTACTTGAGATGAGTTTTCATAGCTTGTCAGTGGTATTCAAAACCAAAATGACTTCGTGGAAACTCGGTTCCAATTTTTCTGTAGAATTCAAATGTGACTTGGTAGGATTTTGATGAGTCGCTAGCAGTATCAGTACCCCTCAAAACTGAGACTAGTCATCTGAGTCAGTTCCAACTGTTCAAAATTTTCAAACTGTGATTTGGACACATCTATGCGGTCCCCTTCTCCTTCTATGCTTCTTATAATTTGATTTTCATTATATGTTTTCCTTTCTTATAACCGTGAGGACTCTAGCTGTGTTTCTACACTACAATCTATGATGTTTCAAATTTCATTTCTGTTGCTGCACTTAAAGTAAACAAACATTTCATGATTTAGCTAGTGCTTGGTAATAGTGAGAGTCATCACCCTCTCGTAAGACCATGGACCGTGTACTAATAAGTCCACCTTTGCATCCCAGGATGATGGGGACAAATTACGTCGGTACATTTGCTCTGACCAATCTTCTCTTACCACTGCTCAAAAGCAGCTCTGTTCCTTCTCGGATAGTTAACATTACCTCCTTTACCCATCGATGCGGTAAGTATGTTTCATTGTTTTTAATAATGTTCAATGTTTTAAAAAGACATTGGGGCTATTTGATTCCTTGGGTAAATTTACGTGAAAGTTCTCACTCAACCATTGTAGACCTTGCGTATGACTAGTGCCTCACGTGAAAGACCATCACCATTATCGGTGTTTGATCAGTTATGAATTTTCTGCTTTTTCTAATCTACGTTTGTATTTATATCCTTCATTCTCTGCTATTTTCTAGTCATTAATAGTTCTGGGTCAGCTATGGGAACTAGAACTGGAGTGTCAGAATCTTGGTTTATGTGGGAGTATTGACCAGAGGATTTGATATAAAACTTAATTGGATTATTTCTGTATCCTGCAGTATCTGATATACAGATCGATGAGGAAACATTGGCTGGGAAGTGTTTGTTGGTATCAAAACAATACCCATGTGCTCAAATTTATGAATACTCCAAATGTAAGTCGCATGCAAAACAAAATAGTAAGTAAAAAGGAAAAAGCCCATTTATATCCTTTTTACTCCATTCCTAATTCTAACTGACACAGAATTCTCTGTCAACAGTCTGCTTACTGCTTTTCTCATATGAGCTTCATCGACAACTTTGCTTGCTTGATACATCTCATCAGGTCTCAGTCACGTATGTATTTACTAACTTGTGTGATTTTGCTTTGGTAAATTTATAGTTGTGGAGTACTATTAATGTAATCGATTAAAAACAGTATCATAAATGGTCGTTACTGTCTGCAAATGTAATATCAGGGCACGTGGTGCACAAGCAGGTGCTCAAAGCCACAACTCAATAGGCAGCGCTTAGGAGGTTTCGTAGCTAAAATGTCAACCTGAGAGGATGCTCATGGTCATCTATCAGTGGACACTTTTCTAGACTGTCTGCTGAAGGTAATCTACAGTCCAAAAGAGTGCGATGCCTGGATGGTTCTGATTGCCCAATGGTCTTGAATTGTTTATCTAGGAGATCTCACGTGTGGGAGTCATCTCATGTGGATCCTATCTCCTTATAGGTGCGCAGTGCACCATCTGTACATTTGTAGACTATGATTAGCAGTTATTATGCTCGGATTATAGAGTAGCCATTTTGTTTTTAGCAAACCATATTAGTGATTTTCTGCTTCACCATCTTGGACACATGTCAGCAATGGATGGATGGTTCCAGTTGCCTGATGGACTTGAATTGTTTATCTAGGAGACCTCGTGTGTCGGATCCATTGAAGGTGGGCCCTATCTCCCTATACATACACCATCAGTGCATTTATAGGCAGTGATTAGGGGGTATAATAGTCAGACTATAGATTACCCATTTTGTTTCTATCCAACTGTATTAATTATTTAACATGGACATGGGTGTGATTGTCCAACACTAATACGAAGTGTCAGACACACCGACCCCCACAAACCAAATACATGACACGTCTGTACAGTTAATTTCATACATTGAGAGAGATTTTTCTTTTTAAATACTTTGTTCAGGTTAAGTATTAATAGATTTAATGTATTTAGATAAGCTGATATACCCAAAAATTATATGAACGGCATATAAATAGTAGCTGAAAACAAAATATTTGAATAAAGTAAGGTTTGTTTGAAAGAGTCTGTTGGCATGTGTGGGACAAATGAGAATGACATGGTATCTGACATGGAAAGTTATTAGAAAATGGAGTCTCCTCGTTACATCTATTACTGGTTTTCTGCTTCACCATCTTAGGCTCATGTCAGCTCTAGTTCCCTGTTAACATCTAATTTTAGAGGAACGTTTCTTATATGACTTGTTTGTTGTTCTGTTTAAAATCGGACAGCGCAGCAGATCCTGGGGTAGTGGAAACCAACATCATGCGAGAAGTTCCGTCACATATTTCCCGTCTGGCTTTTATGGTTCTGAAATTTTTGGGCCTCCTGCAATCTCCTAAAAAAGGGGTTGACTCTATTATTGATGCAGCTCTTGCTCCTCCAGTGAGTTTGTCTTGCTTTAATCACTGTATCAAGTTGACTCATAATGTCTAATGCTCACTCTGGTATCTGATGCGTAGTGCCTCTATATTTGCCATATGTCATAAAGCCAGACCATTTTTAAGAACTTGTTTATTTTGACATGCTCTCTGACCCCCTAATTAGGATAAAATAATCTTCATGTATCTACATTTTCAGCGTATGGATAGAAAGATAAAGAGTTATTCACTTAAGGAAACACTATATTTATTTGTCTAGGAATTTAAAAAAGGAGAAATGATGTCAATTTAGGTAAAAGCTAAAAAATTGATACAAGCCCTTTCTGCCTACTCATCTTCCAGTTTGAAAATCTGATGAATTACTTGTTCCACTGTTTTCTTTCTCAGTAATGAAAGCCTAGTTCGCTCACATAGGCTTCCGATTAAGATATCAACAATAATCCACAATGTAGTTTGTTTTGCCGTAATTAGTACATTTTCTAAGACCTCGACCTCTACTACGTCCTCCCCCTGAATCATGACTTCCACCACGTGGGAGACGGCCACCACGGCCACACCTACCACCACCATGGTACCCATCTCCTCTACCATAGGATGTAATAAGGGAAAATATGTCAATTTTTCCCACAATAGGGTTACTAGTCATAGTGACTCTTTGTAGTCTACAATAGACCTTATTGACAGATGGAATTTCGTGTCCTAGTATTTGAGCTCTAACCGGCTCATATTCGGGCTTAGTATGTGAGCCCAGTTATTTCATTTCCTAGCCTTTGGGTATCCAAATCATATGTGAAAGGTTGATATACATATAGTTCCTCCCACATAAAATTTCACCAGTCCGTTCTCTTTAACTCAATATACCTAGAAGGGGAGGTTGATTAGGTATTTAAAATTATTTATACCTACACAGTTTTACTGGTCTATGGTAAGGAAATAAAATCGCATGCCTTAGTTGTTTGATAAAAGATTATCACAACCGACTCAAATTGAATATACATCTGTGGTATATTTTCTTTTTGTCGTTTGATCTAATCAGAATAGATTGCGGAATACAAACAAACAATCACACAAGACAAGAGATTTTTACGTGGAAACCTTAGCCAAGGAAAAAATCACGGGACCACGTCCAGACTGAAAGTATCACTAACTGAAAAGTTAAACGAAACAAAGATTACCTACGCAGCACCGTTACAAATACAGCTTCCAACCTTAACCAAGGCCTACTGCCGATGTGTCCACGTCCTCTGAATCAACGCTACGAATCCACGTGCGCCCTTCCAGCTAAGAAGTCTTGTCCGCTTATTCAATTTGTTACACCCCAAACCTACCTTTGATCGGCTCCTCCGATCTTAATTCTCAACACTCTCGCCTTTGCAAAAGGTGAAGAATTAAGTACACCCTGAACCCTAGATTGCTCAAATGGTGTTGAGTCACATTGGTACACTCAGGCTACTACATGGTTCAAAGTTGATGGTTTCGTTTCGGTTTCGGTCTCGGTCTCGGGCGAAACCGAAACGTTTCGGTAGTTTCGGCGGTTTCGTCCCGAAACTTGGTGAAACTAAAGTAAATGAGAGTTTCGGTAGTTTCGGTCATAGTTTCGGTAGTTTCGGGAGTAGTTTCGGTAGTTTCGTTGGTTTCGGTCCGAAACTTAGTGAAACCATATTAGGAAGTTCAAAAAATGCTAAAAAATAATGAAAAAAAAAAAAAAAAAAAAAGAAACATATAAATATGATAAAATTTAATTAAGAACTACATTGTATTACTGATTTAAATTAAAAAAAGTGACTTATTGTACTTTCGACTAAACCAGAGCTGGCAGAACATGTCTTGTAAAAGTAAAACTGTATACCAAGTAGTCAACATACACATTTGCAATTGAATGCATTTCAATTAACATAGTTCAACATACAAGACTACAAGCACATAATACACAGTCCCACATCTTATGAAAAGAGCAATTTATTCATATTGTCCATAATACTGGTGAGCATGTGGATCTTGGAAGAAGAAACCATATTGTCCTGTGGAGGAGTCATCTGTACGAGTTTGACTTTAACTAGAGCTAGACTCTTCCTGATCAAGAGAATAATCATATGGTTGAGGGCCTTGAGGCTGACCATAACTGTATGGAGTCGGCTGACCATAATGATATGAAGGAGGCTGACCATAACTATAACCATAACCATAAGGAGGAGGCTGACCATTGTAAGTAGGCCAACTTGGATGGTTACCAAATGACATATGTTCCATTTGCTCATCTATGTTGGTGCCTTCATGCCTAGGCCTATATCGGCTATCAGACTCATCATCACTTGGATACGTAGTTGATTATGCCAATCTCCTACGATGTTCTCTAATGCCGTGATTAGTATCTTGTGTGATGATGACATCATCAGTAGGATATGTGTCCCCCAGACGACCCTCCTGCTCAGTAGCCGTAGTCCCTCCAACTCCTTCATGGCCACCTCCAGCACTTCCACTTCCACTAGCAACAGCAGCAACAGCACCACCACCACCATCATCATCGCTACCATCATCATCACTACCAGCATGAGCACCATCATCATCAGATGTACCTCTAGTGAGTGGCTCATCTAACCATGACAAGTCTTCGTTGTCTAGTACAGGTGTGTCCTTCTCGCGCATCCAAGGGCCCAAGTCATCATCTACATCAAATATATAATCCAAATCAATTGGATTATAATACTCGTCGTCTTCCTTCTTGGCCATCAAATTACGTACTCGCAACCTCAGGTTGTAATGTACAAAAACTAACTGCTCTAATCTCTTCATTGATAATCGATTGCGAGTCCTTGTGTGGATAAGAGAAAACGTACTCCAATTCCTCTCACAACCTGAAGAGGAGCACGTTTGACACAAAATCTTGATGGCAATACGTCTCAAATTAGGTGCATCTCGGCCATAATTATACCACCACTCGGCTACAAAATTAAGAGTAAGATGTATTAGTAACTAATAAAATTATAATAACTATATATTTAGATGTACACATACCAGGCATATCAGACTTGCGTTGATTTATTGTAAGAGCTTCTCCAAATTTACCCCTTGCCTCCACAAATAATTTAACCTACATATAAGTTGATAAAGTTAAAAGTGCATTATCACCTAAACTTTTAAAATATTATATACCAATGACAGTCTTGACAGATACATTATACATACTTCGTTTATTGCTTTCCTTTGTATGTCCAATGATGGCTCTAACTTTTTAATGACCTCATCCAGGCCTTCTCTTATCTCTTCGTGTCTTGACATATTGCCATATTGGAATGCAGGGTTCAAGAAATGCGCTGATTTATACCATGCAAAAAATATAATACTAATTAGAAAAAAATAATAAAATCTTAACTTGCCTACACATAATCTAAATAAGCAACAATTTACCTGCTGCATGTAGAGGATGATGTAGCTGGACATTCCATCTTCTATCAATGATATCCCAATATCTCTTATAATGTTTGCATGCAACTTGAATAGACATCTTTGCTCTATCCATTGCCTCATATATAAAGGCTAGAGTTGGTTTTTTGTCTTGGTCAACCAACTTCAACACCTTCACAAGAGGCTCGAATACAAAGCATGTCTCTTCTGCCTTTGTCCAAAACTCATTTGTCAACACGTAATTAGACACTGTATCTGCAACTTCTCTCTTCTTCCTATCTCTTCCAAATCCCGCTATCAACAACTTCCATTCATCTGATAGAAAAAGTTTGCGCAAAGCGTCTTTATGGCGCAAGAGACTTTGTAGGGCGATGTATTCAGTAGCGAACCGTGTAATTCCAGGTCTCAACAAATCCCTACCTTCAGTGAACTGCCTCATCAGGTTGACGGCCTTCCCACTGTTATAAATGAAGCCTGTGATCTTCCTTGCCTTTTCAATTGTTGAAGATATTGACTTTGTCTTTCCAATCTCCTCTAGCATGAGTCGATGCAGTGTGCAGCACATGGGGCCCAAAACAAATGTTTTCTCCTGGCCATCAACAACTTCCCTGCAAGCTTGAATGATGCTTCATTATCAGTGACAATTTGCACCACATTCTGCTCACCAACCTCCTCCACTACCTCATCCATCAACTCCAATAGGTACTCAGAAGTCTTTTCCTTTCCAGACGTGTCGATCGACTTGTGGAAAATCATATCTCGGTCGCAGTACACCATGAAATTAACAATAGACTTCCTCGTCTTTGATGTCCACCCATCGCACATAATGGTACAGCCATAGTCAGTCCACTTTTTCTTTAATATGTTGATGTAATTTTTCAACTCAGCTATTTCTATGTTTAAGTATTTGGTACTAATCTGAAAGGGAGAAGGTCCTCTAATCCCAGGCCCTGCCTCTGCAATAGTATCTATCATTGGCTGGAAATAAGGACTCTTTGCTGCATTGAAAGGGATCGAACACATAATGGTACAGCCATAGTCAGTCCACTTTTTCTTTAATATGTTGATGTAATTTTTCAACTCAGCTATTTCTATGTTTAAGTATTTGGTACTAATCTGAAAGGGAGAAGGTCCTTTAATCCCAGGCCCTGCCTCTGCAATAGTATCTATCATTGGCTGGAAATAAGGACTCTTTGCTGCATTGAAAGGGATCGAACTGAATACAAAGAACTTCGTTATAGCTCTTCCCACCTTATCAAAAAGTTTCTTTCCACCCCAAGCCTCTTTCAACTTCTTTTGTGTAGTTGACTTTGATCTATATAAAAATGGATCAAGCCCTCTACTACGAGCAGCTACAGAATCCTTCTCTTTTTGTGCCTTGTGTACGGCGTCGTCGGCTTCTCGCACACTAAAGGTGCGATGCATCCCTCCCCTAGCAGATGATTTAGCCCTAGCTTGGGAGGAGCCTCCTATATCCTGATTCGGTATGCCAGACACCGAATGTCTCCTCTCCTCATCTTGTAAAAGTAACTGCCTACTTTGACATTGGGCAAACTTCAGCTGTAGCTTTTCAAATCGAGACATGTTCTCATCGGATTCAGTATCATCATCACTATCTGCATCTGGCACATCATAGGGGCAACCACCACTACCTCCTACGTCTGGGTCATTAAGGCTCGCATATATATCTTCTTTCCTTCTCTGTTGAGCAGCCTTTGCCTTTTTCGATGCAATTAAGTAATTTTTAATTGTCTCTTGCACCTCTCTAGGAACCGAGGGACAAGATTTAACTTCCCCTGGTTTCCCTGTCAGATGTTCCTTCAACCTTGTCACTCCACCATATATTTCCTTGTGACAGTATCTACATCTGACATGTCTTTTATCTGCCCCAATCGCTGTACAATGATCCCAACCAATATCTCGTTCCCTGGGCATATTCTTTAAAGTATATGAATGTAATTAGTGCACTAGAGTTTTTCTCTATTAGTAATAAATTTAAAAAATTGTATGTGTGTACTTCTAAATTAATCGATTATATAGTTAGATAATTGATAAATTATCTAATCAATTACATGGAGTATAGTAGGTGACATGTATATATGTTTTATTTTATTTAATCAAATTAAAGAATAACACATATACATTATGTATTTATTTTTATTTTGATAAGTAACAAAATGTTCTAAGCAGCAAAAAAAAGTAACACATTGTTCTAAAAAAAAGTTACATGTGTGAGCCTGTGAGGTGACAACCACATATTTTGGATCATCTGACCACATGAATTTTCAGCCCACCTCTTTGTGTATATGCACATAAAAATTCACCTTGATTGGTATCTCTAGTCATTAGATTTTTGTACTTTTAAGGCGTGATTCTAGCCATTGGATTCAACCATTGTTTAGTACATAACCAACGGCTAAAAATCATCAAACACACTAAAAATGTGCCACATGGCTTATGTTATGGGGCTGTGGAGCACATAAAATGTGCCACTTGAATGTTTGTCTCATAAAATGAGAGACCTACACACCAAAAATCACCGTGATTTCTGATTTCTAGCCGTAGGATTTGAGAACTTTTCCATCATGGGCTTTATGAACTAGCCTATGAGTTGGTTCCGAGCCCATGATCAAAAAGTGCTCAAATCCAATGGCTATGAATCTCTAATCACGCTGATTTTTGGTGTGTGGGTCCACCAATATGTGGGCCAAACATTCATGGAGGCAGTGGGCCCTAAAATTGCAACGTAGTAGAATAGTTCGGCCCCACTTGCCACTTGAATGTCTGGCCCACACTATGATAAACCTACACACCAAAAATCAGCGTGATTGATGATTTCTAGCCGTACGATTTGAGCACTTTTTCATCATGGGTTTATGAACAGGCCTATGAGTTCGGTCCAAGCCCATGATGAAAAAGTGCTAAAATCCAATGGCTAAGAAACACTAATCACTGACTTTTGGTGTGTGGGTCCAAGCCCATGATGAAAAAGTGCTCAAAATCACTGATTTTTTTAGCACTTTTTCATAGATTTTTCCATTTTTTTGGGCCCACTGATATGGCCCACCACCTGATGGACGTACACATCAAAAGTCAGATTGATTAGTGATTTTTAGCCATTGGATTGGAATGATTTTCATGAGTTGATTTCCAGCCATTGGATTTGAATATTTTTTGGATACTCAGATTCAATGGTTGGAGATCACGAATCAGCATGATTTTTTGTGCGTAAGTCCACCAATGGATGGGCCAAAAATTCATAAGATCAGTGGCCCCAAAGGAGTGCCACGTGGATTTTTCCCTAGTTAGTACTTTAGCCATTTTTGTTAAGGGTCGGGTTCGGTGTACCCTCATAGAGGATGAATCAATGGCTGATTTTTGGTGAGGATGATCTCCTCACCATATAGATAACCCCAACAAAAAATCAGCCCATTCCGAAATTTCTAACCCTGTTAAATGTGGTTTTCAAGTTACGCGGTAAAAATCGACAGTCCATAATTCTTCAACTTCTAAACCGGTGTATGAATATCAGAATGATTTGAATTTTGGTGAGGATGATCTCCTCACCGTATAGATCATCTTCACCAAATATCAGCCATTGATTCATCTTCTATGAGGGTACACCATGGTGTTGGTCAAAAATATTGGTAAAAAATGTTGGTCATCGGAACCCGACCCTTTTGTTAATCACCGCTGCCCTATGGGCCCACTGAACGCATGGATGTTTAGTCGCCCCCTTGCTGGGTAAACCCCCTAAAAATCACCTTAATTGGTAATCTCTAGCCATTAGATGTACAACTTTTTTTAATGTGATAATAGTCGTTGGATTTAATTATTTTTTGGGTTAATCCAATGGCTAGAAATCATCAAAGATAGCTGATTTTTTGTATGAATGTCTACCAACTGGTGGGCTAAACATCCGTGCAATCAGAGGTGCTAGATGGCAGCGTTGAGTAACAAAAATCGTGTTTGTACATGCATCTCAGGTATAACCTGATATACATCAGAACTTTTCTCAAAGTTCTAAAAAAAACCCCAAATTCGATTACCCTCTCATTTCTCTAGGGTTTTAAACCCTTTACTGTCGGTTCTCTACTCTCAAGTTTCAAAAGCTGAAACTGAGAGTTGAAAAGAAAAAAAAAAAAAAAACTCACCGACGACGACGAGGAGCACGGCGGCAAGGGGGTTGCAGCCTTGCAAGCGATTCGGAAGGCGCACAGGTACTCCTCCTCCTCCTCCTCTCTCTCTCTCTCTCTCTCTCTCTCTCTCTCTCTTTCTCTTTGAATCTTTGTTTGTTGTCAACTCTTCCTCCCTCTCCCCTCTTTTTATGCTTTTTTTTTGTTGTTGTTATGCTAATAATTGAGCTGCAAGCCAGAAAAGGCTGAAAAGGGCCTGCAAAGGCTGAAAATGGCCCGATTTTGCGCGATTTCACGTGAGTACTGTTTAGATCTACAAGTCTCGGTGGTTTCGACACGTTTCGTCCGATACAAACGAAACTACCGAAACTGCGACGAAACTACCGAAACTTGGTGGTTTCTGGTACAAACCAGTATTTTGTCTCGGTCTGTAGTGAAACCGAAACGTTTCGGGCGAAACGTTTCGGTTTCGGCCGAAACTTTAAACTATGGGCTACTAGGTCAAATATAGAAGTAGAAGACCTAAGCTGAGGAAAAAATCAAGCACTTGGCTTCGATCAAGAACAAAACAAGCTCACAAGATGTGAATGGAAAATAAGCTTCTTGCTCTTCGAATGGACACTCTAATAAATAAAATCTTTACTCCTCTCTCTTGAAGATTGAGTCACTCTGTGTCTCTGTGTGTTTAGAGAAGGCATAGAAGGGTTGTATTTATAGAATTCCAAGACCCTGAGTCGTGCAGAACGTGGGATAATGGAACCATAAATTTCGGATCTGAGAAAGACCAATTCTTTGTATGGTCCAATCAATTGGGCCATGTTCAATCGATTGGGGATTAGTGTCCAATCGATTGGGCTCAATAAGATTTCTGTTCTGAAGGCACCAATCGATTTACACAGGATTCTCCAATCGATTTGACTCAGATAAGTTTCTGTCCCGAAGGCTCCAATCAATTTCACAGTCTCCAATCGATTTGACTCAAATAAATTACTATCCCGAAGGCTCCAATCGATTTCACTGAGTCTCCAATCGATTGGGCTGAAATAAGTTTCTGCCTCGTAGTTTCCAATCGATTACACAGAATCTCCAATCGATTTGACTCAAATAAGTTACTGTCCCGAAGGCTCCAATCGATTTCACAGAGTCTCCAATCGATTGGGCTGAAATAAGTTTCTGCCTCGTAGCTTCCAATCGATTACACAGAGTCCCCAATCGATTGGTCTATGTCCAATCGATTGGGGATAAGTGTCCAATCGATTGGACTATCTCATTAGTCAATTTAATTGACTTAGACTCGGGTCAGTCCAATGACTAAGTTTGACCATTATATTTTGTTCATTTTAACCAACTCCTATGGCCACTAAGTCACTTACATTCCTAATCGAGCGTACACGATCGTTAACTGGCAAATCGACAGTTACTCAGATGACTCCTGTCGTCAACCGTCTGATTCTTGCTGTCTCTGTCTTTTAATCTTTACGTAGTTAGCGAAGTATGCGTACCACGACATCTCCACACTACACTAGTGCTCGTAGGAACGGTTACAAGAACGTTTTTATGTCAAACGGAATCTTTGCCAAATTAAATATAAAAATATTCCTTACACTACATCCCCCGTTTGATATACATATAGTTCCTCCCACATCCCCTGAAGACGAGTAATATTCATAGAGGCTTTTATACCCTTGTTCTAATGCAAAGATCTCTTGAAATAACTGGTAGGTTCTACATATGTTCTTTTCTAAAGAGTACATATCTCTTAATGCATCCCAAATCTCTTTGATTGTATCAAGAAACATGACATTTGAATGCACATAAGGTTCCATGCTATTCCATAACCAAGTCATAATTTTAGAGCTCGTTTGAACCCATTCCTCAAAATTACTAGCATCCTGAATCGGTTTCTTTGAGGTTAGATACTTTAACTTGGCCATTGGCAGTAAGAAACACTTGTACGGATCTTGATCATTGTAGGTAATTAACCCCATTTCACTTTATCAAAGTTATGGAAACCCCAAAGTAATCAAATGGGTTTGAAAGACTACTCCTACTGCTTTTTTCTTCCATAGGAGACAACGTACAGCACCGAGGGGACCTTCGTCCTTCATAGCCAACTACCACATGATCCACACACCAGAGAACAAGCCACGCCAGAAAACTTAATCAAACACTATACCACACTGTAGCAGACTTTTTTTAGAGAGAAAACAGAAAACTCTAGATCTGAACAAAAGTTAGATTGGCTCTATTACCGTGTTGGAATACTAGGGTTCGTGGTTAGACACACTAAGAAGTAAAATAACTAAAGAAGTAGAAGAAATGAAGAAAAGATGGAAAAGAAGTAGAGAGAAGGGGAGAGAGGGGAGCAGCCTTCTATCTATCATCCCCCGCTCCCTTACGTTCTATTTATATTGGAGGTGTTACAACATGTAATCCCCACTTAACCTGAAATTACAAATACACTATGTAACAAGGACACTGACACGGGTATCGGTGTTTGACACGGATACGAGGTGTCCGACACGGCAACCTAAAAAAATCCGATACGTAGACACGTCCGTACATATCTTTATTAAAATATATTAACATATATGAATGCTTAAAATTATTAGTAAAATAACAAAAAAATAGAAAATAAAGCAGAAAATATTTATTAGTTTGTTATTGTATGGAGGATGGAACACACCAACCCGCTTTTAGAAATCAATTTTATATTAAAAATTACTAAAACAAGGGGTGACACAGCCATAAGTGTCCAACTGTGTGTCGGGAAGTGTCGACACACGTGTTCGGGTGTCGAGGTATCCGACACGGCGAAAAACCCTAAAAGTGCAGTGTCCTTGTTACATAGCAAATACACCATTAGAAAATTAAGGTAATGACTAATTTACCCTTATACTTAAAATTAAAACATATGAAAGATAAGGAGCTAGAAATAAATAAATAATTCAAACACTTTCATTACATTGTTTTGGCTATAATAAGATCCAACTGTTACTTCAATATACTGAGAGTTATTGCTGGCCCATTAATTTTCTCAGAGTTGCTGTTTAAAAAACCACATATGTTAGTCCAACGATACCTGTGTCAGTGTCCAAGTTAGATTCAGATTAAACTGCTTCACTTTATAACAATATTTGGCATATCCGTTTTGGTTGAATTTTGTATTAAATGTGGGTCAGGCTCGGGGGACCCCCATTTTTGACACCCATTTTGGCATGCCCACATAGAAGATGAATCAATGGCTGATTTTTGGTGGGGATGATCTCCTCACTATATAGATCACCTAAACAAAAAATGAACCCATTCTGAAATTTCTAAATGTGGTTTTCAAGTTACATGGTAAAAATCGCGGTCCATAATTCTTCAGCTTCTAAACCAGTCTATGAATATCAGATTGATTTGAATTTTTGTGAGGATGATCTCCTCACCATAGAGATCATCCTCACCAAAAATCAGTCATTGATTCATCTTCAATGTGGGTACGCCAAAATGGGTGTCAAAAATGGGGGTCCCCCGTGCCCGACCCTTAAATGTGAAGTGCTGACCTGGGTTAAAAATTACTGATCACACTTGAAACTGGTTGGAGAACTCGTGAGTTTTTCTTATGTTGCCCAAATATGAAAGCTTGACTTGGGTGATTCCAATTAGCGAATTTGATTTACATGTTTAGTAAATATATAAATGTTATTTATTTTTAGAAGTTATTTAAATAATGCTGGCCATTGAAATCCTTTCTACAAAAAAGAATGCATGACTGAACCAAGTCATTGACCTGGTTTAGTATGGAGATGCATAAAACTCGTCCTATGAGGCTTTAAGCCTTAGTCAAGTTTGATGAACATATTTATTGGTGGGGGATAAAGTTTACTCAATTCCACCAATCTGACAAGTTGGTTCACTGAGGTTTTCAACCTTGAACGTAAGAAATATGAAATTACAATGAGACTGTAATCAACATGTAACAAAGATGTCCCTCCATTTGGAAACAGAATTTTTTGTAAATTTGCTCACGTCCAATAGAGTAGTAATGGGAAGTTTTATGGTATTCATTTCAGGAAGCATCAGGAGAGTACTTCTTTGGAGGAAGTGGAAGGGTGATCAATTCTTCTGCACTTTCTTATGACACCAAACTTGCAGAAAAACTATGGACTAGTTCCTGTAAGCTGTTTCTAGAGCTGCAGCTTGAATCTAAGGAGGCTTCCTGACTTCAGCATCAACTGGTCAGTAGAGAAAAGGTGATCAATTCCTCCACACTTTCTTATGACACCAAACTTGCAGGAAAACTATGGACTAGTGGTTCCTGTAAGCTACTAGAACTGCAGCTTGCATCTAAGGAGGCTTCCTAACTTCAGCATCAACTGATCGGTAGAGAAACCGGGTACTAGTTACCGTAGGAAAACTATCCCTTGTATATGGTATCGGTCATTTAGGCAAAGGGATGCAATTATCCGGGTAAAATGGATAATTGTGTGAGAGTAAATTTTCTAATCTCTTGCATAAGTTGGCTGCTGTGATGCATGTAGTATCAAATACTGCCTCGTCAGAAAGTGAGTAAATTTTCAGCTCTCTTAATGTGATCGGGCCACTTGGATTCATGCAGTTTATTCCAATTGTTTGTTTCGCTTGGCTGTAGATTCTGAAGTGGTTTCATTTCCTTTCTAGTAGTTTGGTTGCAGCACGTTATGTGAATTATGGTCAATCCAAGAGGTAGCATTCATAGGTTAAGGATTTGGATTGGCCCATCAAGCTATAATGTACAAATGGGCCCACCAATGGATTAATCAGGATCCCTCAATCCGTACTTGGATTGATCATAATGATTTCCTGTTCATGCGTCTACGTTAGATAGCTCTTGCTGTTTGTGCTGATCCTTTATCACCCCCAGAAAGCTACGTAGGCTTCAGATATTTTGACACGCCAATGTCGGGCCTACATGGAGATGAGTCAAGGCTGAGTTTTCCTCGTGAATCATCTTTATTTGGCCCATGGTTCGAAGTCGGCAGATCCCATTCTGGATCAGGTGATCCGGATTGGATCGGGTGGCACCGATCCATCCCATCTGGGGTTGTCTTTCCCGAGCTCTTAGGGGACTCAAATTGTCTCGAGCAAGATGACCTTAGACCGAATTGGATCGGGCCCACCCACACTGAGACTTTAATCCATGATTTCCCCTACATGGGCATGTCAAGTTAGGCGTGTCAAAATCATTGAAGCCATATATGCATGCGCACATTGTGCAGTCAGAGCCAACCACGAATCAAGCAGTCCTGCAAAAGATTTGACGGTTTCTCTTTCTATCCCTTTTAACAATGTTTTGCATGAGAAACAAGAAGTGATCTTCACGTGCGACCAATGATCTGGAGTCAAAAGTCAATGTTGAGGCCATCACGACAAAGTGGAAGGCGATTATAGAGCCGTTAAAAATCAATTAAGTCATTGCCTCATTGGTGGACAAGCATCTATGTCTAATCCGATGTATAGAATGTTCGCCATAAGCCAAGCCACTACTAAGGGCCTGTTTGGAAAGCCCATGCTTTGAGGGTCTAGCCTAGTTATAATGGATGGAAGAACCCGTTCAATTAATGTTCAACCTCTTCTCAAAAAAGCAAGAGATGCCCTGGTCTAACCTAGGCCGGCTCCATTTTTTGGGTTTCCAAGCAGGCCATGATGGAAATAAAAGGAAGCAATCCATGGGATCTTTAAAACTGCATGAATATTTCCTTGAAATGCTTACTAGATAATGAAAGCAAATCCAAAAAACTGTTAGGGTCCGTTTGGCAACCTGACACGGATTTAGAATTGAAAATAGAATTCTAGGATTTGTGATTTCTAAGAATTTGAATTCGAAGAATTGAAATTTCTTGTGTTTGGTTGCACCGTGAAAATTACTTGGAATTCCGAATGAATTCTAATTTTAGTTGTTTGGACATCTAACATAATTGAAATTTCTATCCATCTACATAAGAGAAATATCATCTCATGAAGTTTGTGTTATAACAACTGCTATTTTTTTGTCATCCGTCAATTAAATGTTATCGATGCTAATTTAAAGAATTTTTTTTAAAATAATAATTAAAATTATTTTGATAATTTTTTTACTATGATTAACTTATATATGGCGCTTACAAAAAAAAAAAAAAAAAAAAACCTATATATGTCAAAATATCAATGGCTAAAGCCTAAGTGGCACATGAGGCAACAAATACAGATGTCCATTATCAACAATACTGATGGACCTCATTCTGAGCGCGCCATGTGGCACATTATTAGAGACAATAGACCGTAGTGATGTTTATCCCATCCCTAGGTGGACCTACATACTAAAAATCAGGTTGTTTAGTTATTTCTAACCATTAGATATGAGTACCCCAAATAATGCTAGATATCTCAGTTAAAAATCAACCCATAAAAGACACGAATCCAATGGTTATAAATCACTAATACTATATGGATACTTATCCCAACCTTAGGTGTACCTACATACTAAAAATAAGGTCGTTGGTTATTTATAAGCTTTGGATCCTCGTACCCCAACTAATGCTAGAAATCCAACAGTTAAAAATCAACCCATAAAAGACACCAATCCAACGTTTAGATACATCCCTAGGTAGACTTACAAACTAAAATCAGGCTGATTAGTTCTCTCAACATGGATCTTTATACCCCCCAACTAATGCTATATATCCCACGGTTAAAAATCAACCCATAAAAGACATCAATCAAACTGGTTACGAATGTGTAATCCATTGATGATGGACCACAATATGAGCCACTTGGCACATTAGTAGACCACAGACCATATGGATGTTTGTCCCATCCATAGGTGGACCTACATACTAAAAATCAGGCTGATTAAAAATTTCTAACCTTGGGATCTAAGTACCCCAAATAATGCTAGATATCACACGGTTAAGAATCAACCAAAACAAATACACCAATCCAACGGTTTCAAATAACTAATCTTGTTGATTTTTTTATTTATAGGTCTACCTAGGGATGAGTATGAGAGTTGGAGCCCGATAAAAATTCTTTTGAATTTCTCCGCTCGGAAATAGAATTCGATGAATTAGATGTTTCTTCTCCCCCTAAATCTTCTAATTCCGGGAAAAATCATGGAATTGGAAATATAATTCCTGGAATTCGGTCCTCCCAAACGTAAAGATTTGTGATTCCAAGAATCACAAATCCAAATCCGACTCAATTCCGAGTTACCAAACAGACCCTTACTGTTTTCATTTTGCAATTAAACTCTCCCAGAGAGAATATCTTAATCTGAAACCAAAGAACAAACAACAAAAATCCAAATTTTCAAAAATGCGGGATCACCTATATAAAAGCCCCATATAAAATTAAGGCTGAGATCACAGATTTCAATTGAATTTCAAAGATAAGATGATAAAACCCTACATGAACATAACAGAGAATTCGAATCGAAAACAATGGATCAAGGAAAAACAATGGATGAGGCAAACTAAAAAACCAAAGAGGTCAAAAGAGGGAAATATAGTCTCCTTCAACACATTTGTAAGGCAAACAAAAAATGGGACAAACAGGTTTGGGGGCAAAAAACATATTTTCACACCATTTTAACAGCATACCAGACTCAGCCTAAAGAAGTAAGAAACCACCCACGTCAACCGCATCGTCAATATCTTGTGTATCTAATAAATGTTAATTAATGAAAGAGTTAACTACGGATTGATCTTGAACCTAAATTGCCTAAACAAATAACCATAAAACTACTTGTCAAAAAACATAAAAAGATCCTAAGAAATAAAAGCCAGCTCCATCCAAGGAAACGGAATCACCAAATCATGATCAGAATGCACTCCAACTTACTGCAAACCCATCTCTTGCTCAGTTGATTCTTCGTTCTTCGATCCCGGCTCCTCCATTTTAATGTCAAGTCCAGGCAAGACAACATGCTCAGAAGAGGTAACTCCATAATCTGGGACCATAACAGCATCCTTCATTTCTGGAACAGGCTCAGATCCCGTAGCAGCGTTCTCTGATGTTGGCAGGACTGACCCATCCAGGGGAGGATCAAATACCTTTCCTTCATGCTCTGAAACACCATTCTCAGATTTGATCCCCTCGGCTTGTTGGCCTTCCAGCTCCACTGCGGCAACTTGCTGTTGGCCTTCAGGTTCCAGTGCAACAGCTTTTTCGCTTCCATCGGGAGTAACCTGTGGTGGTTGAGTTTCAAATTCTTGTTTAGCTTGGGTCTCTGAACCTGCTGGCACTTGTGGAGCTTGAGGCCCATGACCCATCGACTGGGGGAGAGAGCCCTGAGGAACGTAATAGGCCTGTTGATGTACTTGAGCCTGTTGATGTACTTGAGGGATGAAAATCGATTGGGTATTGGGGTTAGGGGGGTAAAGAGCTTGAAGCCCGACAGCCCCAAACATAGCTTGGTGGCCTTGGAATCGCTTTAGCTTAGAAATGTGCTTTTTACCAGCCAGATGACAGTCGAAAACAGCTTGTGTGTCGCACTTAACGTTGCACAAATCACAGATTATGGGCACCACCTCTTTGGGAGGCTCGATCGGCCTACTTGGCCGTTCTGAAATCCTCATACGCTTACCACCCCGACCACCCCTCATCTTCCTCTTGAGCCCACGCTTCCGAGAATCAAACCGATCCATCCTACGCCTCCTTGCCGATCCTTCGAATTGTTCAGCCTCCGCAACCTCAGGTTGCTCCACCAAGTCATTTTGCTGCTCAGTTTCCATTTTATCTTCATTAGGAGCAGCTTCAGTAGGCAAATTTTCTGCAGCAGGTGGCTTGCTCTTTTCACCCTCCTGGACATTCTCAGGTTGCGCCATGTCTTCTGACTTGGATTCAGGCATCAGTATTTGCTCGTTCTGTATTTCGGGCACAGGGACGAGCGCAGACACAGGCACGGGCACGGACACAGCCACGGGCACGGGCACGGACACAGGAACAGGCATAGGCATAGGCATAGGCACAGGCATGGGCACGGGATTTCTGGCATTCTGTAACTCCTCAAATCTCAGCAAGTTCTTTTTATGCCTCTTTCCATTCTTGTGCTGCTCAAGGATTTCCAAACTGGTGCAGTCAACCCTACAAAGCTCGCACCAAGCAATTTGAGGAGGTCGCCTGGTTGAAGATGCCGGCCCATGTGCAGGTGCTGATTGTGGTGCTTGTCCCGGTGCTGTAACGGATGAAGATACTGGACCTGACTGTGGTGCCTCTCCTTGTGCCATATCTGATGGAGCTTCCTCTCCATGTGCTGAAACTGGTTCTTGGACGTGCATAGTTTCTGGATATGAAGATGATGAGGCAGCATGTGGTGGAAAACGGCGGCCACCACCCCTACCACGTCCACGTCCCCTACCACGAAAATGAGGCGCTGAGCCATCTGATCTAGGGGGACGGTGACCAAAATTGCCTCGACCACCACCTCTGAATGGCCCCCCACCTCTTCTACCACCACCCCTGTATGGAGATCTCTCGGCCTGCAAAAGAGCTCTCAAAGGGTCTTTAAGAATTTAAAGACTAAGATATATAATGGCATTTTTGTTGAATACTTATAAAGTAAAGAAAAAGAACTGAAATCAAAACTAAATACCATCATCTACCCCTTATCCCAACTATATGGGGCCGGCAACATGAATCCTATTTCGCCATTCAACTATATTTATCGGCATATCAAAACAACAATCATATAAAATATAACATATAACATATGCAAGAGAAGAAATGTGCAGAAAACAACCAGTGTCTCAACGAGATGCATTAACATACACACAGGCACTCATGCAAACACTAGCCCACCCCCAAAAACATGCACACATATATATACCGTCAAACTTTCTGGCAACAACCTTAGTTGCAACACCAGTTAGAACCATTTAATGTAGCCTATCCACATTGCCAAGTAATGGTCCTGGTTTCCAAGATCCCTAGAACTAGCCATCTTGCCTAAAGTTTTAGTTCCGCATGTTCTGATGGAATACCAAAATTGGTAAAAAGAACAAGTTTACAGATCAAATGGCAGGTAAAAGGGAAAAGAAAAAGAACCTTGATTCAGTCAACTGATAAGACAGAAAATTATATTCCACCATGAGATCAGGCCCGATGGTCCTCTCTCACAGTGGAAGCTGTCTTTGTTTCTAACAAAAAATATAATGAAACTTCAACCTAGACATTTTGTCAGTTTCCACGGATATTTCCTAAAATCTAAGGAAAACATGCATCAACATATTCAGTTCCATGCATAACAAGATAGCTTCAGAATAGTATCAATTGGATCTTTCATAAATTGCATGCATAAATCAGATAACAAACATTAGTTAACACGGCACAGAAAATACGTATTTGGTCTAGTTTGAAGCCAGAAACGATATGGGAATACTCTTGAAGGAGCAAGGCCCTTACGGAAGTAGAAAAGAATGATGTGGGAACTGTCCAAACCCTGTAAGAACCATGGCTCAAAATCTCATTTCGTCTTTGGCCGAGACGTCGAGTTTTTTTTTTTTTTTGATAAGTCCGAGACGTCTAGTTCCAGTAGTATACCAAAATGATACATAGGGAAATGTATCATCCCATGCCAAAAGCTTTAATTGAAGTATTAAAATTGAGTTTAAAGCTTATTTTCATGGTATGTCTTTTATAACACAAATTCTAAAATATACATTTGTAACCTAATTATTAGAAAATGATTTAATCTTATCAACGTTTTTTCTATTGTTACATTGTGTCTTGGTTGAGACTTGTTCCGTCAGATTACCAAAGCAATGAGATGAAACGATATTTTAAAACTTGGTAAGAACTCATGACAAATATCATGCTTAAGACAGACACAATTACGGCCATAATCAGCAGCAATAAAATTGTTCCAATAGTCCAATGGACTCCCACACACTTACAAAGGGGAGGCCAGTGAATAACTGCAGGCCTTGCTGACTGCAGCAGCAAGTAGCAAAAGCCCAGGGCTCACGGTCTGGTGCTAACAGCAAAAAGGGCTGCTGAGCCCTCCTGGACTGTTGATGGGGGTGTGTGTCCCCAAGGGGGTGGTGCAACGTCCCAGGGTTGCTGTTTGACTGGGCTGGAATCCTGGAAAGGGCTACAGCCTGGTTCATTCAGCCCCTCAGACTATGGGATTCATTATAAAGGGCTAAACGTCAAAGTGTCACAGGTGGGAGTCCCTTGGTACTACAATGTCCATGGCATACCACATGCCTTGTGATCTACAACTAGTCATGGCATGAGCACCTAGGGCTGCAACCAAGGCTAATGCTATGCTTTATGAATATAAGCAACAAATCCACAATCTCTGGGACCATACATACATTATATATATATATAAAAGCAATAAAGCAATAATATTTGGGACCATAATAGATCCACGTCACACACTAGATCCAAGAACCATAGACCAGAGTGTACTAGGTTCAGTTGAATCTAGAGTTTGAATGAGCAGTATGAAGAAGAGAAGAATGATGAGAGAACAAAGTTTAAATTTAGAGGATAAGAGACTACAGGATCATCAAGGTCTTCCCCCTCATGTAATTAATTTAGTGGGTTCCATTACGATGACCAAAGTTTCTATATTAATAATTCAATCCATAAGATCCTCTGAGTATGAGGTTCCAACAGAGGTTAAGAGTTCCCATTTCTCTTAGAAAATGTGACAATGATACTGATGTTCTCCATGTGAATGATCAAAAATCAAACAAAGGAGGCAGTAAACCTCGGTTTGGTGGTTGAATATGAATATCAATTTCTCCCCATGATGTTGGAGTGTGAAAATAGATGGATCATACAAAGATAATCTATATTCAGCAGGATGCTGACACATTTTACTCGGGACCCCGGGACCTAAGATCATGGATCAACTGTATGGAGATGTGTTGTTGCCTTAAAGATTATATTCTTGGAGATTTGGTCTGAGTCTCACATCTAGGACAAGTTTCTCACATGGAGATGCCAAAGTCCGAGTATCCATGAAGAGGATCAAAAAATCAGGAGCCAACATCCACCCACAACCTCGTAAACTCCTAAGAAATCCAAAATTTCCAAGTTTACGTGAGATAAAGATAAAGGAAAAGCCAGCGACGGGTACCGCAGGAACAAACTGGGCGTATACGTATGAGTGGGTGGCAACAAAATATGAAAAGACAGAGTTAAACAATACAAGGGATGATGAAGCCATCAATCTTGCTGACAAGGCCAAAAGAACAACCTAACCATCATGCTATGGCTCAATAGGAAGTATCCATACTAGTGAACAAATCACATCACAATTACCAAAAACCTGCTAGATATAATGGGCCAAGAATGCACTTATGTACCAAGCATCATCAAGAAAATCTGCAATGCATATACATACATATTGGTTCAATCTGGTATACCAGCCAAGGCGATAGGTGGTGTAAGAGAAAAAATAAATAAATAAACGAAAATAAAAAGGGGACAGGGGTTCCCAACTAGTTCTATGACACAGAAGGGGCCATGACAGTAGATAATTTACGGAAAAAAACTAATAATAAAAAACAAGGATACCTTGCTTCTTCTCCAAGTGTCATCCCAGACAAGAATCACCGTCAGTGGGGCCATTACAGAGATCATGTTGGACAATCCAACCACACAGTGAGTTTTCCATACTATGGTTACCCTCCTTGTGAAAAATCAGGACATTGACATTCCTAACCTTGTGAGAAATTGACTTTAATTTGAAAAATCCATACCATCCAATTAAACCATTAATTTGGGTCAATTTGCTATATGGTTAGCAATTTTGCAATGAACTGATTTTTGGTGATGATCATCATCAGGGCAAGGGAAACTCAATGTATGGTTGGATTGTCAAACATGATCTCCATGTGGGCCCCACCACTAGGTGAAGAACTCTCCACAGATTACACAAAAAAAATATATATTATAGTGCGATACAACTTTATATGAACTTGTGACCTCGCTTTAATTTCTTATGAGTTTTGTATACACACCTGTGTATCATGTCAAGCATAGAAATTTCCAACACATCAAGCATATAGTACCAACCTCTATGCTTACACACATACATAGATACAGAGGAAGAGAGAGAGAGAAAAGAAACCAGAGGTGTTGGAAGCAAATACACCTCCGGTGTACTATGGAGCAAAAGACGCCACAGTACTAACTTTTTGAAAGATGTCCAAAGGGCGTGACCTGGGTGCATGTCAGTCGGTTGCACTTCTTTGACCATGAGAAAAACAATTATAAAAAAGACAAGTGAAAAAGAAAACCAGAGAGAGAAAATTAAAACTTGCTCCCTACAACTTCATTGGTGAAAAAGGCCAATAAGATCCACCAAATTGTTCAACTGACGCAGGTGATGAAGTGATGCAATTCCACAAGCCTCAGACACCAATTCGTCCTCTCTCACCCATAGTTGAAAATCTCATTCTATCTAGACCGACCGATAATGTACCGAGACGAGATATAGGGAAATATATCGTCCCGTACTAAAAACTTAATTCAAGCAGTAAAATTGGTTTAGAACCTTATTTTTATCGTATATGTACATTTATAACACATAAAAATGCTAAAAAATCAATTTATACTTTAATTAAGCATTAAAAATATGGTTGAAGCTTCTTGAAACAGTGTTTTTTTTTTCCATTGTCTCGTTCTGTCAACTTACGGGGACTAGACGATATTTTACATCCTGCTCTCACCCCAACATACACTCCAATTTTGATGACATCTTATGGGTTAAATTCTTAGGATTGTGGATTACATGTGGTTATATGTCCACTTCCAAAAGGCATGTTGAGCACATTTTAAACCAAAAGCCTACGCCATTGAACTAGAGAAAAAAATTGGTTTTCAGTACTTAGGCTACAATCGTTGTTATCATACATGCCCATAAGGTGTTTTTGTTGAATTCATCTCGATGGTTTCTTAAGAAAGTTTTCTTTCACATATATTGTGTATTAAGAAGAGAGAGAAACGTGGATTGATTGTCTTGGGGTGAGAGTTGCATGTGCATCCAAAATCACCTAAGAAACATAGGAAACTAATTCCTTCACTCAATTGAAATAACCAAAAAGGGGATTACAGCCATCATCCAACACTAGAACCATAAAGAGAAAACAGAAGTCAACTCATGACACAGAAAAGTCATCCATTCTGCCTAGTCAGAAAGTTAGTAACTTGCCTAACGAAAAAAAATTAGGTGACTTGGTTAGACTTAAAAGATGACCTGACCCAATCAAGTTTTCCCAAGTTTGGGCTTGACCTGATGACTCATGCAAGTCGACATAGGCTCAAGCAAGTCATGACATTTCCATAAAAAGGGAATACAAAGACTACAATTAGCCTATATGCATTTTAAACACAGTAAATAATATTTACATTATCGAATATTCTAAATAAGACTCGTGATTTGTCTGAGTCACCGAACCAATTCATACAACAAATTTGATGTCTGCGCAAGTCAATCAGGGGCACTAGTATTTATAACTCCCACGACCATGGTAATCATTAGAAAGTTACTAAGGTTCTGTGACTTAGTTTTAAAATATGGCCTACCGAGTTTCTCCAAGTTTGGGCTTGACCCGATGACCCAAGCAAGCCAACATTGAGTCAAGTGAGTCGTAAGTCATGATATTTTCGTATAAAAGGGAATACAAAGACTAAAATTAGCTTATATGCATTTCAATGCAATACTAATTTGTACATTTATCAAATATTTAAAATATGACTCATGAAAAAAACCACTTCCCAAGTCAGGTCCAAGGTTTTGAACATTGAACAAAATCATGGTTTGCAAGCTCGTCAAGTTGACTAGATGCTAACCTAAGTCAAACTCGGATCATCATCAACTCAAATCAAAAACTTGGGTAACCAAGTCATGAGCCAAATTCTCATTCATACAGCAATAATTCAAAAAAGTTGTCAAAACCAGTGCCAATTGAACAAATTGTCCCAATATGAAAAGTTATAAATGGCATTGCATTTGGGCTTTCAAAATAAAAAAGAATTAGTTTTTTTTATAAGTAATTGAACTAGTTTGTGTATTTAGGTGGTTCTTTGATCATGCCAAAACTCTATAGTGGTGCATCAATATATCATCTCATAATTGTTTTATTGGGAGCACCATCACCAATGTGCTCAGAAGAATTTAGTTTTATTTTAATAACATTTCCTCAATAACTTATCAAAGTAAAGAAAAAAAAACTAAAACTCAATAATCATTCGTCTAAAATAGGTCATCAAACGTGTAAATGCCGCTCTTTTTAGCCCTTTTTTCACATGATGTAGGACTAAATTCAGATTGTATTTCACAATCTTGCTTAATGGCAAGGAATAGAACTTGGGCTCCATTAACAAGTTATTATGGAGTTCTTAGATAATTCAGTGATAAAAGACAAAAAAAAATTCACCATTTATGTAACAATGGTTTTTTCTGGACCCTGATTCATCCCAAAAGACAAAATCTATTCACACCTTATGTAACAATGGTTTTTTTTAGTAAAGATTCCTGGTTTTGGACGCAAGAAATATAGCTCAGAACCAACTTGGTATTGGCTGAGAAAGCTCTGCTACAATAACCAATTTCTAAGATGGTTTGAGCTAGAAAAGTCCGAGAAGAGAGAGGCAATTGATAGTGATTTTCTGAAATACTACCACAGATTTGGAGATTGACAGCCACAAACAATCCAACTCATAAAAAAATTTCCACTTTTGGGCACATAAGTTTGAATACTTGTCCTAAAAAAAAACAGTACTCTGTTTTTGGCTTCCTTGACATGGGTGGTTCTTGTTATTCAGACTGAAATCCTTGACCCTTCAAACAAAACCACTATTTCATATTTTTTTCTTGAGATGAGTATCTATTATTTCACCAGAAAAACAAAAATCTAATTTCAATGGTTGTTTAAAGTTCAGACAAAATCAACTTTACAGGTAAAGAGCTTAAAAACAATACACTTTCTTAGCTGAGGTTACGAAAACAGTAAGAATAATGGGTTTTCTGTGAGTGTGAGGTGACTATAGTGTTTCTTCCTGGTTTTAAAGCTTCAAAATCCATGAGACCAATTATAAGAACAGAAGGGGAGAAAAACCTCTCTTCTGAGTAGGATCAATCAAAAAAGGCAAGGATAGATTTATGAGAAGAGCTGACTTAACTTAAATAGAAACCAGGGTTCTTCTGGGACAATGTGTGTGTGCGTGTGTGAGAGGGGGGACAATGAGGGTGATGACAGGTTGAAATGAAAAATGCAAGTGAAAAAAAAAGCGAAGTGGAACCATAATACTTATTTTTGTTTCAAGTGGTAACCATGTGAACCAGTTACTAAGTGACTTGTTCTGCCATTTAGCAGAGTGGCATTGGTGCAGCAGGGTCAGTGAGGATGATGACAGGTTGAAATGAAAATTGCAAGTGAAAAAACATGTCAGTGAAACCATAATACTTTATTTTGTTTCAAGTGGTAACCATGTGAACCAGTTACTAGGTGACTTGTTCTGCCATTTAGCAGAGTGGCATTGGTGTGGCGTACTTTATGGGTTGTTTGCTAGCATTCCTTTAAAATTAAATGTTGGGGGCACAAATGAACACACAAATGTAAATTAATGTTAAATAAATGCTCAAAGGTACTCACGCACACAAAGATATGTATAGCATTTCAATTAGAACTTGTAATTATTATAGTTTATGATTATTTGCATATAATAATAATAAAAATAGAACTTGTACAATTTTACTTTAGGAGCTTCTACTTTCAGACTTCTCGTATATTTCATGTGAAGATAGGGATCTACAAAATTTCTTTTCTTTCTTGTCTAATATAACGTAGTCAAAACTTGGAACCCATCCACATAGCTTAGACAACTTATACATGTCAAATCTTTGGGTTGATATATCTATGTTTGAGATCGGAGTCTGCAAACCATGAGCAGAACCTTTTAAGTGAAGTGGTTCTTTACTGCTTG
The DNA here is from genome assembly GCA_035048495.1 of Euptelea pleiosperma. NCBI lineage: Eukaryota > Viridiplantae > Streptophyta > Magnoliopsida > Ranunculales > Eupteleaceae > Euptelea > Euptelea pleiosperma. The sequence continues at coordinate 13,921,618 of CM068553.1, forward strand.
GCCAACTACTAATAAAAAGTCAAAGAAAATATACAAGACCGAAAGTGCACATGAACATCAGAACATGGCTTAGGCACTTTATTAAGGAAAAGTACTTATGTGAAACATCACATAGGCTGCTATCCTTCCTGAGAATCACAAACCACCCATTGTTTGAAAACACGTTGAGCTGTATTTTCAAAGTATTCGAGTACATTAATAGATTTGAAAGCATGCCCCTATATTTGTGTTTTCAAACACTGATTTCTTGAATGGCGTTAGATTCTCATATACGCCCTTAACCTATTTGATGTTTTGACACTATATCTTCCCTTCAATTAAATGGAAATCCATGTGATACGATAGTAAAGATATACATCTTTGATTTCTTAGATGGGGATCTTCTATAAGGTAGACCTGAGCATTAAGGGAAAGCTATCCAACTGAACAAAAAGAGAAGCTTTCTCTTATTACTCTTGTTGCGATCCATGGTACTATGATCATTCCTTTAATAGAAATCAGGGGTGTTAAGAAGAAAAAAGAACCAACCGTATTTCTCGACTACAAATCCTCAAGGCGTCCATCTTCATCCACAAAATCTGGGCAGCATGAAGCTAAAAGATGATTTCGCACTCCTCAAGAACTCTCAAAGTCAAAGTCCTTACATACCCGCACCTAAGTTCAAAAGAGAGAAGAACACACCTTGTTCAAAACAAGCACCCTTGTAAAGAATGGTCTCTGATAAACTCCCACAAGAGATATAGGAAAGTGTGAAGTGTTATCAGAAAAAAAAGGTACAAGGGCTGGAATCTGTGGGAAGGGAAGCAAACTTAAGCCATGGTTAACATTTTAGGCATATAAAAGAATAGACTGCACCCTCAACCGTGGGCACATCATATGCCAAAATCAATGAGGCCACACAGTTCAGGAACAGAAGGAACACAGAAGTGGCTCCACATGACGAAATGGATCAGCTGCAAACTAAATCAAATGATAACAGTCAAGCCCTATGTGAGTTAACATAAATGTCAACAAACAGAAGTTGGGGATAGAATGATATCAATTGATTTCAAAGCACGTCAAAAATGGCCAGGAAGCCAACATGCCACTAAAGCTCTACATTTTACAAAGAGACCATCATAGGGTGTACTATAAGATCAATCAGTAAGGCTAATTGGCTACAGCCACATTACCCCTATGGGCGACGTCAGAAGATCCCGTTCGTATTTATTCTTGAAGAATTCGCTTTAGGGGTCTGGCCCGAAGTCTTCATCTTGGAGAGTAATTGGCCAGAAGTGCTCAAAGTCGAACGCAAATCAGCTCTATTGGTCCAATTACAATCCCCAAATGATCCCATCGAAGGACTACATGTTCGTTCCAAAGGTGTACAAAACCTGACCTATGTCGAACACTTGTAGTATCTCCAACGGCAGCACAAATCTTATGATTGAACACGTAGTATATCAAAAGGAAACAAACATCTTAAGACTATGGCAACACATGGCATCCACCGATAGAGTTTGGTGCTCAACAAGGAGTCAATGAAATGGCTTCCTGGAGTGGATGAGATGGGCCATATATTGAACTGAAAGAAGCTTATTTCCTTAAGCCAAAGCATGTGAGTTAAGAGCAAACACCCATAATAGGTGTTGTGACAATTGACTCTTAATATTAGAGAATTTTTTACTACAAATATTACTGAAAGTCCATTCAAAGTCGAACATACCACCTCATACAAGAAATACACTACCAACCCAACAGTAGGTGCAGCAGAAAGCTTCTCTTGGCACGGACAATTCCAGGATTCGACTCTTCACAATCATGGGCATCATGTTTTCAACTTCCTTACCTACCAAAACGGAAACGAACAAAAGCATCTGGACAAAGTTTCTAGTCGGAATCTTACTTGCTCAAAAGTTTAAACAGATGATACTTGCATGACAATGAGTAGAATACCTAGATCTGTAAATAATGTGCAATGAAACTTGGTTCCTACTTCAACTAGACCAATCAAATTAAGCTAACAATGTTGTTAAACGAGGCAACCAGGTAGCTTTTTCAGGCTAGGCAATACCCGCCTAGGCGCCCAGCTGGGGTGGAAGCATCTTTAGAATGTGCAGCACAGGTGGCAGTCTAGATTCTAGAAGGACCCCACATGTTTAGCCACCTCACCCTCTTGGTCTCTTCCCATGTGGCAAGTTTCAGCCCAATAACCATCTGCTAAGTGGCAACAAAATGAGGGGTTCTTTCGAGTTTCTCTATTTAAAGATCAAAATACTGAAGGGCTGTTATTCAAAGGCAAAAAATGGTACGGTGTGGATGTGACATGGACAATGGAAATATCTATGTGGTCAATCCAGAGAGTCCTCTATCAGATGGACGGTCCGAATTGCCAACACCACCCTTCAACGTGGCAAGAGAAAGGGGGTCAGTCCATAGGTTGACTTGGTATCACCATTTGACTGCCTAAGCGCCCAGCCAAGTCATATGCCTCAGCTTGCCTATGCATTTTGACAACACTGCTTGCTACCGTGGTTCAAATGAAATGCATGCACAGAAGTCAATGCATATACATATATAAGCAGAAGTATTATGCAACCACGCTATATATGCAATTATTTAACCTTAAGATATAATAAAAGCATAGTTTTTTTTACTCACAAATCAAGGCACCAATATTTTCTATTTACAATATAATAAGATAAAGCAAAGCAACCTCAAATCTATCAAGACAAACCCTTAAACAAAGTTAATACAACCCCTCGGCTATGAATGCATTGACAGGATATCAACAGAAGATATTTTACCACAATAAGCAATGAATGCGAATCCAAATGAATAATAAAACAAAAATGCCACAATCTTAACAAAATATGATATATCCTTCACAACAATAGTAATAGATGATAATAAAAAAAAAAACCTATCACCTTACCCTATTGAGCACAATTCATATGCATGTATTAAAAATAAGACAATCGTGCAATGAGGAACAAATTATGAGGGCACTATAATAATAGAATCCTACACCTTATCACCTGCAAACTGCCAAGAAAAATAAATAAGACACAAGATCATAGGCACATATGGAAATATTTATATACATCCAACGTAAAATGTCCTTGATATCTCATCTTTTTTATGGAATCTCCTCTGAAACCTAAATTCAGCTAAAAATCAAACATTATCTCATCATCTCGCACAAATCTCACTCACTCCCGATCTTTTAACCATAATTTAATTTAAATAAAAGCTTTTGTGTCTCAAAAAGGAAAATTAGGTCAGGAAAGAAATAACCCATTAAATCAAAACCCTAACTACAAAATTAGGTCGATGAAAAACATATTGAATCAAAACCCTAATTAGACAATCAAATCAAGGACAAAATTCATACCCCCGGGCGAACCGGAAATGGTCCATGCTGAAACCCTCCATGTGGAGGAGGTGGCATCGGCATGGGCCCGTATCCCCCATTCTTTGCCTGCCACTGCCGTTCCTGCAACCCGGCCATTGCTCTCTCCGCCGCATCCATCGTCCCAGCAAACTGCGTTAACTGCGACAACGCAGCCACCGCCGCGGCCGCAGCCGGGTTCAACCCAGGCGGAACCGGGTACGACGTTGAGTTCTGCTGTTGCTGCTGCGGCTGCTGTTGCTGGTCCACAACCCCTTGTGGATAATACGCATTTTGCTGCTGATGCTGCCCTTGTGCGGCCAAGATTTGTGATGCATCCGGCGGGATCGAAATCCCCGGTGGTTGGACCGGGGTCGAGTCGGTCTGCGAGGGTTGGGGTTGGGGTTGGGATTGGGGTTGGGGTTGGGGTTGGGATTGTTGGGGCTGTTGTTGTTGGTAGGCATTGGCGTAGTCAGGATGGTAGTATGGGTAGTGTTGTTGTTGTTGTTGTGGGTATTGGGGGTAAGGGTAGTATGCTTGGTTTGATTGGTCGTAGGCTTGTACTTGTGAGGGATCGTAGGCTTGAGAGGCTAAGTCTTGCTGTTGGTGGTGGAGTTGTTGCTGTTGTTGTTGTTGTTGCTGTTGTTCTTGTTGCTGCTGCTGTTGTTGTTGTTGCTGCTGCTGCTGTTGTTGTTGAAGCTGGTGTTGTTGGAACTGTTGGTGGAGTTGTTGGAGCTGTTGTTGTTGGGCTTCTGTGAGAGAAGAGAGATCCATGGCTCCTTTCGCTCCAGCAAACACAGGCTCAAGGAGGAGGAGGGAACGCGTAGGGTTTTCGTTTTGCCGTTTGCGTTATTTTATCCCACTTTGTAAACAAGGTCTGTCCTAGTACATTGTAAATTTGTTATCCGTGTAAAATATTCTACGATATTATGATGGACCTCTATTATGACGGTCTTGATGTTGACACGTGGCATACTGAGGTGCATGAGCCATCGGTGATTTGTTCCATTATGTTTGGAACTCTTTTGATGGAGCCGGTCTTTGTACGTACGTCCGTTTCAGAAGTTTGATACGTCCTTACCTCCAAATGACACGTGGTAAATCCTTTTATTGACCCACTGACCCATGAATGTTTGGCCTACCCCTGGTGGACCTACAAACTAAAAATCAGCCTGATCGGTGATTTCTAGCCATTGGATTTAAGCATTTTTGCGTAATTGAAAAAAGCCCAGATCCCACGGCTATGGATAACTGATCTACACAAACTCCTTATGAGGAGAAAGAGGGACCTAAATACCCCCAAATTATGTTTGAATCCAACGGTTAAATTATTCCCATTAATAGAGTCAAATTCATTGGTTAGAAATTTCTAATCAGGTTGGTTTTTGATCTATGGGTCCAACTAGGGATGGGCCAAACATCCATGCGGTCACTGGTCTCTAAGAGTGTGCCACGCCGTCAACGTTGATGATTGAGCCGTCATTATAAATTTACTCCAAAAAATTGAATAATTAAAAAGTCGATGGGCTTTAATAGCCCATTTCTGTTATGGGTAATTCCGTCAATTAAAAATGTCATCTGCTATTATTGACATTGTCGATTGAGTGGCGCTTGCCACTTTGCCCACTATGGAACAAAATTCTGGCTCAGCCACTGGCGATGTTTGTTACTCACCGCTGCCCTCTGGGTCCACAGACCGTATGGATGTTTAGCACACCACTTGATGAATATACACAACAAAAATCACCATAATTAATAATCTCTAGCCATTAGATTCTAGTACTTTTAAGGCGTGATTCAAACCATTAGATTCAACCATTTTTTGGGTACTAAAATCCAACAGCTAAAAGTCATCAAACAAGATGGACCCAAATGAAAGGCGTCGGGTCTACCTTGTTACATCAGGAGATTCACGACCCTAAAAAATAGATGACCAGAAGAAAAAAAAATACAAACAGATGAGAGGAGAATTAGAATTATGATGCCTTAACAACTATGGGCATGTTTGGATGTCCATTTTTTATTTTTTAAGGCCTAAAAAAAACATTTTCACAAGAAGACATTTTTCAAAGTAACACATTGCTTGGATGTCCATTTTTAAATAAGGTATTTATTCCATAAAAATATTTTTTTAAGTCAATAAGTCGGGGGACAGAAATTACGACCTAACTTTCAACCTGAACGCCGTCCATCTACTCAAAATCTGACGGCTTTAATTTCTCTACACTTTTCAAACTGACGAGCTAAGCCAATGAAAGCCTGAACCGATTTTGAAAAAAATCTGAGACATCTCATCTTCTCCTCTCCCATGGATGCCAAGGTACTGCATGTCTTCTCCTCTCAAAAGTGAAAACATCTCTGAGACATCCCATCTTCTTTGTCTCCATTTCTCTCTTCGTCAAGGTACCCCGTCGTTCAATCTGATTCATCACCTCCAGGCAATCCCATGACAGATGATCCATGTGAAGGTCATCAGTTGGGCCTCGAACCTACAAATTTTCCCGATGATCTCCCTATAAGATCCAGTCGTTACAATCCGTGTGTCTTTGGGAAAGGTTCGTGCATTGGGAAGCAATACCAGAGTCAGCAAGGTGAGAAACCAAAAGGATAGCAAAGTAACAAAAACTTGCTGAAGAATGGGCTCTCAAACACAGTCTACCAGCTTCAGAAACTTCCTAAGCTTTCATGTTGCACGGTAGATTCCCTAGCAGCTTTATTAATTGATAGAGCAGAAATTGGTAATGGAGGGACCCCTAGTGTGTGTGTGATGATTGGAGGTCTGAAGTTCTTATCAGTAGGGACCCCTAGCGTGTGTGCCGAAGTATGACTTGAGCTAACACGGAGACTAGTGGATTTCAGTCAATAATTTTTGCTTTCCAGAGCACGTCTTGAGCATGTTGGTGTTCCGACCAGCTCTTGCATTGGATGTTTCATAGGTCGACCTTGCATTCTCCAAATGAATTCCAATAACTTGCATTTGATTGGTTTCCAAATGCCACCACTGCTCCCCAAGCCAATCACTAGGCTTACAAATCAAATCTGGGAATTATGCTTCTCAAAAGCCATTGGATACTGATTGTGGGTTATCTCAAGTGGGTCGCATCAGAGTCGTAGAAGTCTAAGAGAAATAGAGTTTGTGTGTCATTGTAAAGATGGAATTCCTATCAGATGGTTACAATCAACTGAGCGCATCAATGTTTCATTATAGTCATCACTAGGTCTGTCAAAGGCCGGGCTAGGAGCCCAACCCTAGCCCTACCCTCAATTATAAAGGTAAGGCCCTGGTCCTTAGAGGGCCTGAACCAGCTAGGCCCTAGCCCTACCCTCAACGGCCAGGGCCTAGAAGAAAAGCATTAAAAATTATATAAATGCTTTTGTAAAAGAAGTGGTTGCTTTAATAATGCACTTGGCTTAGTAGCGTGTTTCCTTGGTTTAATCTATATTTTTCAATGAATGATCATAATTTTTATGTTACAAGGATGAACCGTTAAGGTTTGAAAATGAAACATCTGTCTTTTTAAAAACCTCAATAAAATAAATGATATATTATAAATTTACACTAGAAAAAGTCATTTTGGAATGATTTTGAACTATTCTTAAATTTTTCAAAATATGAACGATTTTGGGTCGGTGATCATAATTTTGAAATGGCTCAATCGTTTGGAAATTGTCCAAAATTGTATCTTTTTAAAGATAATTGTAGTATCCAACACCAATAACGTTGTGACATGTGTACCTAAGAAAATCGTGAGACCGTTCCAATTGATTTCCCCCCTTCTTTTGTATGTTTTGTTTTTCAAAATAGGGTTTGATTCCCTAGGTAGCTTAGAACTCTTATTAACAATTGGACGACAAGTAACCTTAGAACAACCCATTTTTTATTTAAAAAAAGACAACTTAATTTAGTTTTGAATATACCATGCACTTAAAGTGTCATTTTCAAAAAAAATATGCACTATGTGCATTGTTTTGTAGAATATAATTTAAAAAATAAATATAACATAGATGATCTGCTAACGGCCAGGGCCCCTTGAGTGAGACCCTAGACCGGCCCTTATTTAGAAGGGCCTTATATATTTGGGCCCAGCCCGGCCCTAAGGGCTTGAAATTATAAAGAAAGCCCTCTTTTTAGGGCTTTAAAAGGGTAGGGCAGGGTCGGGCCCCCTTACAAGAGGGCCGGATTGACACCCCTAGTCATCACCTAGGTTGGAGTCACATTATAATGATACATACTAGATGACCCTTAGAAGGACGAATGAAGCGCGAAAAGAGTTGCAGAAAAACCCAATACCCATGGTGTTGCAACCATCCGCGAGCATCATGTGAACTCATCCCTTCATATATACGATCAAAACCACATCGTTTTCTCTTCTTTGAAATGGCTTTAACTTTGGTGTTGATTTCTTGTAATTTAATAGCAATTTTATGCCTCACCCAAACTTTTTTGGGGAGGTGAATGGTTTTACAGACGAAACCACTAAATCCACTGCCTTTGGGATGGCTGCACAGGCGATACATGAACTCGTCAATGATGTCTTCAACATCGTACGCCATGTTTACTCTGCTCTCTAACTCTATCTGAATAAGTCTTCTTCCGTCAATCTTCAAACAAACCCTCTTCTTTTCACTTCATCTCAGAAGTCAACACCTTGAAGATCGTGAGCATACTCAGATTTGTGGCACGGATCAAGTGAACCTTGAGCAGACTGTGTCACTCTTACCCCAGAAGCTTAGAAGAACGAACGAAGCGCGACAAGGGTCAACATTCATCGGTTTGGCTCGTCGTCTGCTGAAAAGGGTATAAAAGTAAAAGTCATTCGATTTTGAGTAGATCGAGGGTTCACTCGTTCGAGTGAAAAGTTAAGTCTTAATCTCTATCCCCCGATCTCGACCCCAAAAAAACTTAAAAGTTGTTTTTCAAGTCAAAAAATAAAATTTAAAATGTTGCTAGCTTGATGAACATAAGAAACAAAGAAACCCTATTCCCACCCATCCCCACATCTATCACTCTTACCAATTATAGTGGTAAGGCCCACGAAGAGGAGATTAAGACATTTTGCATTAATGATCATCTAAAAGACCTTTTTAAGATAAACACATTTTAAAAATATATTCTCGGAAAAGTTATTTTTTAAAATAAAATGGTTTTTGAAAAATGTCAATCCAAATGTACCCTATGTGTTTGGTAAACCGTAAAAAATAATTAAATGCCCAATAAGCTCCCAAATTTCCATAAGCAAAAGCCGTTCGAAAAAGGACATTTGCTAATTGCTTTTGCAGGAAGTTGTTCCTAGAAAAATTTATTTACAAGTTTATCCTTGAAAAAGTATAATACAAAAACTATCCTTTTGTAATACCCAAAATTACTTACCAATGCCATTAATTATATTTTTTTAAACATCCCTTTTTAACCACATTTAATTTCTTTCAATGCCATTTCTCTTATACTTCCAAAATAGTCTCTTATAACTACCCAAATCAAGATTAACAAAATAACAACGCTTCATCTAACTATCAAATTCAATACAGTCTACACACCTTGATAATTTACATGTTAATCATTTGCAAACACACGTGGCACTTGTAACGGTCAAGTAGTGAAGTGTGATGCTCAACATCTGCTAGAAGCATTTTCCTTAACATTTTATGATCTTTGGAAGCATTATCAATAATTTGCTGTATTTTTCTTAGGATTTCCAATACGTATCAAGTGTTAATTTAGGATCTTTCTTGAGACTAGTGCTTACTTTGGATTTTGTTCATGTTTGGATGATCCAAAATAAATATCAGTTGCAAGAATATTACTCATTGCACTTTCTAAAATTTTCAAGAATTTTTTGAAGATTTCAGGTAAGCTTTCAAAACATTATTCATGTTTCTAGTGTACAACCTAGGTACTTTTATGATCCGGACTAATGTTGATTTAAGGAAACCTCCGTGAACTTACTCGTTTCAGATGCACCCAATCGAATCGTTAAAATTCATTTTGTAAAACCCATTTTATAACCAAAAGCCTTTAGGTACATTTTAATATCATAGACTCATTTTTACCTTAGCAAATCAATAGTAACACTTGTAAATGAGTAGCAACGCTTGTGGCAATCATCCATGCAAAGAGGCATTTATCTCTAACAATGAAAATTACACCTTTGCCCTCCATGTTTAAAAACAAGATTTTATCTCAAAAAAATTACATTCTTTTCATTTTCAACCGTACCATCTACTTGTGAAGAAATTTGGGAGCAAATCTTTTGAGGAGCTACAGTTGATTCTTACATATGTTGAAGAAGACTCCATGGGCTTCAATTGGGTATGGGAATATAGGTAAGTTTCCTCTCATTTCCTTTTTCCATATCTTCTCCTTACTCCCTCTATGTTTTTTTCTTCAATTTTTTTTTAAGAAACCATTGGTTGTTATGTGAGCATTTTATGATGCAAAAATCATCCATTTTTGGATTGTTAAACATTTACTTTTGAGAGCATTTTGGAAAGGTAAAGTGAGAGATTTGGGTAGGACATGGGGCAATTAATGGCCGAACTTGGGTGCTGCAATGGAGCCCCTAATCTTGACATACTTGAGTTAAGAAACATGGCAGCATGCCCACCTACTGTTAGACAAAATGAGTTCATAAAACCATTCATCTTGCAGCTCATAATGGAACCATTCCATAAACTAAACCATACTTGTTGTGCAACCCTGAAAAATTAATGGTTTTCCAACTATTTTCAACTCCAGAATACACCTGAAACCCACCCAATCCATCATCTATTTTCAACCAAAATCAGACTCTGTTTTGCATTCTAAACATGTCTGAAATTTTGTTGAAAGGAGGAACTGCGTTGTACCCAAATTGCAGCTCCTATCCAACCTGGATTTTAGTCCTAAACGCTACCCAAATTTACATCCAAAATTGACCGCAAATGTGACCCTATTTGACGCCTAAAACAGATCCCAAATTACAACCATTCTAGACTTGAAATCAGTTCTCAAATTCCATTCATTTGACACCTAAAAACCCATTTAGTTGCAGACGTTGCAAACAACTTCTAAAATCCAACCTAAAATGACCCCACCGACCCAATATCATGTTTCTAACATGGCCCTAAAATCGACCCATACCCACGCAAATCAGGTTATGCAACAACATGCAAAACAGAGGAGACATTAGTACAAGAAAGGAGGAGAAGAAAGGAAAAAAATATATACATATAAAATAAACTAAAGAATAAAAAGATAAAAGTGAGTTGGGCTTAAAGTGAGACCCACAATAAGGTTTAGGTAGGCATAGGGCTGGCCCATTTCTATCACATAAAAAAAAAAAACTTAGTATATACTAGAACAAAAACTCATCCGTACTGGCCCAATCGATTGGACCTAGACCAAAATCCCAATCGGTTGGACTATGCGCAAATCAGTAGTTTCAAATCCGAAATTCAAGGTTCGACATTCCCCACCTCTCTTATAACCAAGTTTAAAATATCGTTTCGGATGAATGTTTCGTTCAACTGAAAAAACGAAACATTCACGAAATTTTGAAAAATGAGCGAAACAGGCAAAATTTTCTAAAATTTTCTGAAATATTACGAAACATTACCGAAACATTGCGAAATATTCCAAAATATTTTGAAACATTCCAAAACTTTACAAAATAATTGCGAAACATTACGAAATATTGCGAAACATTGTGAAATATTGCGAAATAATTGCGAAACATTACGAAATATTGCGAAACATTCCAAAATTCATGCATTTAATGCATAAATAAGCTTAAAAATGATGTTTTAAGCAATTAAATGATTCTTAAAATCATATATTATAAAGAAATTATATTTTTTCTTATCCATACGCATCGAGATATTGATTTTTTGTATTTTTATTTAATGAATGATTGAATTATTCTATAAGCTACTAATTTTTTTATAATTTGTCTAAACTTTATGTGCAGATCAAAGTCAAAGAGATGATGAAGAAATTGGCTACTATAATACTGCTATTGTTGCTAACATGAGATGGTTCGACAATGTGGAATGGATTATGGGTGTTCAAGAACTCTTGAACCGATCATATTATTTACTATAATTTGTTATGATAAAATAACAATCAAATTCATTCAACATTTTGAAAAAAATGTAATAGCACATTTTTTATTTTATTTAATGGAATCTGACTTTAAGCAAATGTTATTTTGATGGTTGTGAACTTGTGATTGATTAAAATTAATTTAAGACGTGTTAATTTTACTCTTATGATTAATTAAAGTACGAATCGGTGTCAATGATAGTCGAATGGATGCTGACATGTATTATACGAGGCTTAGACTCTTAATGTATAACCCAAGTATAGATATGCACATATATACACATAAACAAGACCATGCATTCAAAGTCACTGAATATATTAAAAGTACTTGAGCTATATCGAAGTAACAAGAATTACGTGTCAATAAAAAGTGGACTTGCGTGGAGGTTCAAAGTAATTTGGGTCACCCTCTGGCTTTCCAAAACACACGTGGTATGTTCGTTGAATGTGATCACAATATTTTATCCAACTCATGTGATCTCGATACCACATCGTGTATTGCCGCAGAAATTCTTGGTATTGCTGAGCATTACAAGTAGGGAGTATATAAATTTAAACCATTTATTACGGTTGCGGTTGCGGCTGTATCGGTTGATAACCATATGGCTGATATGAACTCGCCCCCTGGTCATATCCATAACTCGAGGATGACATGGATTGAGCATCATATGAACCATCGTATCCTGATTCATATCCAGCACCGCACGATCCATGAGACGATGAAGCATAACTAGCCTGAGCACCATATCTGGTAAATCCCATGTCAAATAATCCCATATTAATCATCCCCATGCCTTGCACAACTGCATCAATGCCATGTGCAGTCGGGTCATCAATACATTGCTCCCGTCTCATGTCTTTTTGGTTTCTATGTGGCTGTCGCATATAAGTTCTTTCACCAGGAGGAGGTCGAGAGCCATGATTAGGATCTTGAGTGGCATGATCGAAGTATCGTTCCTCTGTAAATGGAGGCAATCCTCTTTGTGACTGTGAGTAATGGCCACCACCACTCCCACCATGGTCATCACCACCATCACCATCACCACCACCATCACTATCGTCACCATCGTCATCATCTCCAGCCTTAGAACTTGAAGTTTTCATCAACCTCTCAAACTCTTTTTCATCATCAACGGCCTTACTTGCTTTCCTCTTACTTGTGCCTGCTTGAACCCCCGTTGCTTGCTCTGCTACCCACTGATCAACATCAATCCCCATTTGTGAGGCCATGATGTGTTAAGCCTTGGTGGCTCACCTGGCTCATCTAGCTCTGCTTCTATTGTTTGTCATAACCAAGAAGTCATCGGATCATCTTCCTCGTATATATGACTAAAGTCAATTGGATAAAAAATCGCCCCTCCTTTCCTATTATCTTGTGTTATGTGCTTCACCCTTAGTCTCATGTTGTAGTGCACATAAACTAATTTCTCAAGTTTTTTAACTGAGAGGCGATTTCGAGGCTTTGTGTGGATCAGGGAGAATGTACTCCAATTTCTTTTACATCCACTCGAAGATGCCGTCTGTGATAATATTTTGATCGCAATTTTTCGTAAGTTTGGGGCATCTCCATCGTATAAAAACCACCAATCAGCTATATTTGGAAATAAAAATATTAGTTAAAATGAAACTTAGCACTAGTCTATAATAAAATGCTTAGTTAATGTACTCCAATACCTGGTGCTGTTTTCATCCGTGCATTGACTGTGGTACGATCACCAAATTCATACATTTCCTCTCGAATTTTTTTTGACTACATAACATAAGAAGTGTATAAACATTAAACTAATTTCATACAATTATCTAATTTCGCAATTATAATTCATTTGTTAATAAAATATAGACCCACCTCGTTATAAGCATTAGTCACGTCATCATCATTCAGTTCCAGTTTCTCAATTACACGCTTTAAAGCCATTAAGAGATCCTCACTCTCGCCAAGGTTAAGGGTGTAATGGTATGCAGGGTTGAGAAAGTAGGCTAAATTGTACGAAAATAATACTTTTAATTAGCATAATAAAGTGAAGACGACCTTTGATTAATAATTAAAAAATCATAAAAGTATAAAATACCTACTGTATGGATGTCTTTCAAGAGTTAGTTTTGCCATCGCCTATCTATAATTGCATGGTATCCTTTAAAAGAATTTGGTGCAACTTCTCTGATCTTCTCTTTTGCACGGCGCATCCCTTCATATACATAGCCCATCGTAGGCTTTTTGTCACCATCCACCATCCTAAGAACTTGAACGATGGGCTTAGTTATCTCCACAATATAACGCACAGATTCCTAGAATTTATTATTAAGCACAATGCCCTCAACCTCTACTGCAATCGGCGTTTTGCTATGCTTATACTTTAGTCATGCATCAGATGTAAACATTTTTTTCAAGGCAGTTCTCTATGAAAGCATACTCTGTAGCGAGATTAAGTTTGTGACGAAACGTGTCGGTCCAGGACGCACCAAGTTTTCCTCAGTATGCTTCCTCATCAATGCTAGAACCTAGTTATGGTTGTAAATATAATTTGTAACCTTTCGAGCATTAGTAATTATTTTGTTTATTGATTTCTTTTCTCCCATTTCTTATAGCAGGAGATTAATACAATGTGCAACACATGGAGTCCAATAACAGTGCTGTCTATTCAACTCAACTATTTTGCCTGCTTTCTTGAAAGTAGATCCATTGTCTGTTACAATCTGTATAACACATTCTTCTCCAATCTCATCTATGCAATCTTGCGTTAACATGAATAGATAATATGCATTTTGTATGTGTTCAAATGCATCGATTGACTTAAGAAAAATGATTTTTCCGTCACAGTACACTAGAAAGTTGATGATGCTCAATCTAGTTGGCCCCGTCCAACCATCACACATGAGAGTTGCACCATGTGTCATCCATTTTTTCTTAAAGCCATCAATATATTGCTTCAGCTCAGCAACCTCTTTATCTAAGTAAGGGCCTGCTATCTCGTATGGGGTTGGTGGCTGTACACCCGTGCCACTCTTCTGAATAGTACTAACCATTGTCCTATAATAAGGGGATGCTGCAGCATTTGGGGGGATGTGACTATAATGAAAAAATTTTGACACTGATCTTCCCACATCTTCTTTGATCTCTCCCCCTGACTAAGATTCGTCTAAACTTATTTGCTTTGAACCCCTATCTGGATACATAAATCGATCCATTTCTTCGATTATTGGACTTTGACTCTGTGCTTTCGACTTCGATTTCAAATTCTGGGCCTTCTTTGTAAATTTTTGAAAGGCATTCATAATACTAGAAGTCCTCCGAGTGCCAGAGGTACCAGATCCCCCATCAGCCTCACGACGAGAATCTACAAATTGAACTCTTGCTGCTTTCATTTGCCACCTCTCCCATTCATCCACACGTGATTGACGCAATGCAACATGCATTATTTCTTTATCATCATCATCTTGATGACTTTCTTCTGACTCACTACCACTAACTGCATCTGTGGGTCTATTTGGATACTTGCCACTCATTTCTATTAATCTCTTATTTGTTGCTACTTGTTGAGCATAACACTGCTCTCTTGTCATTCTATAACTTTATAGGTTATTTCTCATTTCTATAGACAATTCTCAGGGACATTTTGGACACTTGTGTATATCACTATAGCCACCAGCTAAATGTTGTTTTAATCTTGTCACACCACCGCTCTTCTGTAATGTCCTACACCATTTACATTCTCACCATTGGCGATTACCTGGAACAGTCTTTCCGTGCTGCCACCTAATGTCGCGATATCGTGGCATGTTGTGCTAATTCTCATAATTCAAGGATTCAAGAATTAATTTTTTCTAAACTAATAAATTAATTATTTTTAGTTATTTTATGCAATGATATTTTTTTCTTTTTCATGATTGATTTTTTCATTCATTTTTAAAATTTTAGTATATTTTATTTTTATGGGAATTCAAGTGTTACAAAATTTTGTTATTTGAATTTGATTTGTTTTAATTAATATTTATATCATATATAGTCTGCTATCAATTATTTTTAATTTTCTTTATAATCTTAATTGTAGTTATGCCTTCATATTTTTTAAAATTTAATCAAATTATTTTTTGTGTGCTCTTATAAAATATGTAATGTTTCAACAATTTTCTATGCAAAATTTGTAAGTTTTTATTATCTGTTTGTAATATTTTTGTAATTATTTTATGCAATAATCTAAACGACATATTTTTTGCATTATGATATCTGTTTTGGAGCAAAAATAGAAATTGAAAACATGCCAAAATACTAAATGAAAAAAAAAATCAACTCTATTGATGATTGCTAACAATATATTTTAGCATAAATAAATGCTTAAATTTAATGGCCAAAAATCACATTATTAAAGTGCTCAATTTTAGTAACCACAAACAATTATATATATATATATATATATATATATATTATCAAGAAATGGGCCAAACATCTATAAGGTTATTGAGATCAAAAGAGGGTTATCCATATGTCAGTAGTTTCTAAAATTGTGCCACGTAGCTTATATTTTGTTCACTTAACTTAAAAAGGTCGGGTTCCGATTCCGATAACCCCCATTTTTTAGCAACATTTTTGACACCCACTTTGGTGTACCCCCATAGAAGATGAATCAATGGCTGATTTTTTGTGAGGATGATCTCCTCATCATATAGATAACCCCAACAAAAAATCAGCCCATTCTGAAATCTCTAACCCCGTCAAATGTGGTTTTCAAGTTACACAGTAAAAATCAACGGTCCATAATCCTTCCACTTCTAAACCAGTCTATGAATATCGTAATGATTTGAATTTTTGTGAGGATAATCTCCTCACCATAGAAATCATCTTCACCAAAAATCAGCCATTGATTCAACTGTTTGCACAGTGTCAATACCATCAGATGTCCCTTGAAAGACGTGTTATTTCAATGTTTAAAAAAAGTTATTTTAAAAATTAAAAATACATTTTTCAAGGAGCATTCAATGGTGGATACACTGTTTGCATAAATAGTTGCATACTAAGTGGACTCGTCAAAAATGGGCTCACTTAGTATGTAATTGTTTACATACTTAAAAGTATGCAAATAGTGTCAATACCATTGGATGTCCCTTGAAAAATGTGTTATTTCAATGTTTTCAAAAAAATGTTTTATAAATTAAAAACACATTTTTCAAGGAGCATTAAATGGTGGATACACTGTTTGCATTCTTAAAACTATGAAAACAGTTGCATACTAGATTTGTCCTAAAAAATGGAGTCACCGGAACCCGACCTTAACTTAAAGGGTCGTGATGTGCATTTTTGGTAGTAACGGTCGCCATCTGGGCCCACTGACCACATGGATGTTTAGCCCACCCCTTAGTAGACATTCATACCAAAAATCAGCTTGTTTAATGATTTTTAGCCGTTGGTTTTAGTACTCAAAAAATGGTTGCATTCAACGGCTATAAGAATGCCTTAAAAAGTGTTAAAATCTGATGGTTATAGATTACAAATCAGGGTGATTTTCGATGTGTATATCCACCAAGGGGTGGGATAAACATCCATGCGGTCAGTGAGCCCAAATGACAGTGGTGAGTAACAAAAATCGTGCTTCCGCAATTGCTACAGTTTCAGGCATACCTTATTACATCTTTTTCCAACTTATAAGGCTAAAATGACAGATCCATTACAGCACACAATATGGAGCCACATGGCACACTCTTAGAGGAGTCTGACCGAATGGATGTTTGGCCAATCCATAGGTAGACCTACAAACCAAAAATCAGCCTGATTAGGTATTTATAGGCGTTGGATTGGATTTATTTTCATAGGTTGATCTCAACTGTTGGAATTCGAGCAGTATTTGAGCTACAAAGATCCAACGCATAGAAATCACTAATCATGCTGACTTTTGGTTTGTAGGTCCACCTAAGGATTAACGAAACATCCATACGGTCAGATCATGTTATTTTAGGGCTGTTAAGGAGGCTGAAGTAGCCAACCCAACTTATAATGGTAGTTTCATACTACTTGATTTTTTTTTTTTGTTAAAACCTAAGCCTAATGGAATGAACTTACCTTTTGCTGTTGCCGCCGAATGAAGAGAAGACGAAGGAGAAAATCGTCCCAACCTCGCAGTTGCCGGAGGAGAAGGCGACGCCGTTTGTTCCCTCTTCTCTTCCTTTTCTCTCTCTTTTTTTCCTCTTCGTACTTACACAATTTTTTTTTTCAGATTTTGGCTCTTTGCTCCCAATCTTTTACACAATCTTGCTATAAATAAGAGTTTGATGCCAAAATAATTGAGGTTGGGTCGCCGTTGCAGCGATTTTTAAGGGCGGTGAAATACCATTTTAGGGCTTCCTGTGTCGGTGTGCGTGATTTGAGCTGAACTTGCAGCCTGTAAGCCGTAGCCTGCAACCAGGTCGCCTGCAACGAGGTAAGATTCTCAACCCTTTTGCTTTTATTTTTGCAGGTTCTTTATCTCGTGAAATAATGTATGCTATTATGCTGCATCTTTTTTTTTTTTTTTTTGAATGTGTCGGTATGTTTCGGATTATCTCGTACGAAACATACCGAAACATACGAATTTTTTGCATGTTTCGTTTCAGTATTGGTAAAATCCGAAATGTTTCGTATGAAACATTACGAAATATTCTGAGATTTTAAACATTGCTTATGACTCAGGGGTACGAAACTCTATAAATATAACCCTTCTCTGGACTTACAGATTACACATTAACACTCAGAAGATAGAGTTTTATTTATTAAAAGTTGTCCTATCAAGCTCCAAAATCTGACACAGATCTAGAGATGTGAGTGGTTCACCTAATAGTCTTCTAATCCATATAATTGCTACACTCTGGAGTTATAATGATAACTCCAGACGTTGGTAAGCAACTGAAATAGGGTCTGAAGTGTTATATTCTAAAATGATGAGTTGTTTATCATTAGATGATAAATTTTAAGGTAAATTTTTTTTTATTCTAAACATGTTGTCAAAATGTATATGAGATAAAGCGTGATAATACACGTATATAATGATTTGGTTTTATTCTGAATATATAAAATATTCTAAAAATAAATAGTCAAATCACAACTGAAAAATAAGCTATACCATGATGGAGGCAGATCCTAGCAACGTTGTTTCTCTCTGATAATAACCAATAATCTCCTCAATTGAAATATCACAAATCATCCTCTTGGTCTTCTAATCCATCATTGATTATTTGCAAAAGATCTGGGGGTAGGTGAGCTTTCGAAGAAAAGCCCAATAGTGGGGATGTGGTTTAATTACTCATGATTTCATCTCCAGAGAAAAACACTCGGTTAAACATGAAAACAAGATCGTATGGCAATAGCATGTATAGTCCATTGACATACAGTTACTGAATTCAGAAAACAATAAAGAAAAACTTGTATTTAAAACAATGATACTATGAGAATAAAAATCAGATAAGCAATGTCAAAATCATACAACTCAAAATTTCAGAGATGCCAACATTTAACTCACAATAAAATATAGATAATAGTTTTGATGATGCAGAATTTAAAGAGATTTCACCTTAGGCTACGACTGGTATACCTGCCCCGGTCGAGGCTTATCCCAAATTTCACCGATGTTGGACACCATCGTTAGCCCCTTAATGCGGGCTGCGTGGTCTTCACCTATCATGATTTTCTGGCATCAGAACTGCCGTTGACACCCATTAAGCTCATTTGGCGCTGGTCCTGCACTGCACCCCACGTTTCCGACTCAGGTCGCCGTTGGCCAACATTATCACATCGGCTAAACGTTCGATGACTGCAAAATTTCTATGGATCCAAAGAAAGTCCAAACAGAATTTAATTATGCCCCGCGTCTAAATGCCTATCAAGCGTGGAGTGTAACCCTCAGCTAGTCCACTGTAAACAATACATCATACTGAGCTCCTCAAAAGAACCGAAACTCTAGGATAGTTACTAATATCATATGGTTCTAATGATACCACATCCTATCAGGAGAACACATAGGTACCGCCTTTATCTAAGAATCTACTGACCCTTCTAATTCACCATGCTACATATAATATATATAACCCTAAGCTTGCTAAATCTTTTATTTCTGATTTAAAATCTCATTATTAGCTTTCAAAAAATCTTTTATTTTTATTTCATTAATTTATTTGATCATCCAGTACTCTGACATGTGTGTATGTTAGTAGGGGACCCAACCTCATAATCCATCTATCCAAATCTCATCTAAAATCAACTGAAAGAATCGGATCCATAATGGCACCCATGAGTCCACTCGGGCACCCAACAAAGTCCAATTCACAAATCTATACATCCTCATATCCAGGGTAACCTAAGCATCCCACACCTTCAAACGTACTAGTGATCATGTACACCAATCAACATCAAAATCTGTAATATCCACCCTTTTTCGTTTTCTGAAAAATTGGATAAATACAACCGAGTGAAGATCTACTCCTTTTTTTTTTGTTAAAACTCATTCTTTAAATAGTTTGTGAAAAATCCAATGACTTAAAAGCTTGCATATGCAATTTATAACATCGATTAGATCAAACTCAAGGCAAGATTAGACAAATCATTTGAATAATGAAAATTCAATAAATCATTGACGAAAATAAAATTCGATGATTCATCACAGAAAAAGTAAAAAATCCACTTAAATTGAAATGTCGTTTTGGTTGAATAGTCAAATTTGTTTAAAATTCTCCTATCACTTTAAGTTGGCTGAAATCGAAAAATAAGACATTCAAGTCATTAAATTTGGTCAAAATTCTAGAAATTTGATTAAGTTGTTTTTTATTTTTGAAATTGTAGAATTCTCGTGAAAATTCCATAAATCTCGTATTTAACCCCTACGCATATTTTCAAATTTCTCGATTTGTGCATGAAATTTATTTATCAATTTTTTATAAAATTTTGTTCCATGATTTTAATTGGTGGCGTTAATATCTTGAAATTTAATTTTCTCAAATGCCCTCATAGAAATTAAAATGTTTTAGCTATAACTCACATTTCCTAGTCTAACAAAGATAGTCTTAACATATTAATTCAAATATAGGCACGTTAATTGTGGTTTCATTTGACTCGATTGCCTTTGGCTTGTACTGGACAGTCTATCCCTTCCTAGATGGGCCTAAGCAGTCAAAATGCTATTAATGAACCCTATCTATCTCTAATCATGTGGTATGCATTTCTTAGAATTGTATCACATATGCGTATTATTTATTTGTCTATTTATATTTGATTAGTATATGTATTTGTATTATTTTATTTTGACATGCATGTTTCAATACCCTACATGTGGTAGCACTAATACGTGGCACACTAATGGCATCACTAACCGTGTGGATGTTTGTCCTATACCCTAAGTGACATACATACCAAGTTTAAGCTTCATTCTAGTTTTCTAATCATTGGACTAGTGTCTCTTCATGGTTTATTTGTAATCGTGGAATTTAGCATTATTGGAAAGGAGTGGTATGTTTTTAGAGGCTGCTAACCATAAGGATGTTGGGCTAAGCCTATGGGAGCCTACGTACCAAAATCCAGCCTAATTGAGATTTTCTAACCATTGGATTTGAGTCTATTTTTCATGTTTTAATGATAAGTGTGGGTTTGGGTATTATTCGGGTGAAAACTGGCACACTATTAAGGACCACTCATCGTGTAGATGTTGGGCCCATCACCATTGCCCCTATGATGTATGGCCCATCGCCCTTAATCGTATGATGTTGTGCATTATTTAGAAGACGTGGCCCACTATTGAGATTGTTGATCGTGTGGTTGATGTGGGCCCACTATTGTGGTCATTGATTTAGGTGAATGTTGAGCTTTGTTGGAAGTAGTATACTGTTGATGACCACTGATCGTCTGGCCCATCCCTGGGTGGACCCACACACTAATTTCTAGCCCGATTAGATATAACTGTTGGATTTGTGTCTTTTCGTGGGTTATGAGTGACCGTTGATTTTGAGCTTAAAATGGACACATTATTTGAAACCCTAAATGTAAGGATGTGTGGCCACTTTTCTTTATTAACTTTGTCATTTTTATTTATTTATTATCTTTCTTTTGTTTTGTCTTCTTATTCTACTTTGTCTTCTTATCATTTTTTGCCTCTTTATATATACATTTTACTTCATTTTCTTTACTTTTGTCTTATATATATATATATATATATATATATATATATATATATATATATATATATATATATGTATTACTCTTTTGTGGGAGGTGGTCTTCACCTCCAATGTTAAGCATATCAACGGACTGGTGGGCATCACACCCCTATTTGAAGGTCCATGATCAACTCACCCAACTGACCACTCACTCTCCAACACCCTTCTAATCACTGCACCCCATCCTCAAATCTTTCTTTCCATACAACCTTATTGGGGGGGCGGGGGGGGTTAACCCATCCATCTTGCCTCCAAAACCATTGAATTTTTTGGACTGTCATACTCCGGAAAACCACTTCAACGCCCCTTTTTGATTCCACAAGTCAATCCTTTTGTTTTTTTTTTTTTCTTTTGGTGGAACTCTCATGGGGATGAAACAAGGGCATAGAACCCCTACTTGCACACGGCCCTACTAACCCCAAAAAGGTCATGAAACCCTCCTCAATCTCTACTCTTATCTTCCCTATTCATCACCCGCTCCTTTGATCTATCCCCATAGACAATTTGCCCCTAAATGGATACCAAAAATATTAGAAGTCCTGAACTATTCGCAGCTCAGAAAATCTACATGTCAAACACCCATGTTCATCACTCTAAACTCCCCATTTTCTATAGTTTTCCTCCATATGCAAATGTGTAAATAGGGATGAAGTGGGTCCAAAGGTTATTCTTTTTTTTTTTTTTTTGTAATATTTCAGTTCTAATCCCCTTGTTTAGATTCATATAAGGTTATGATTAGATTAACAAGGGTTTTAAACCACAAAAATGAAAACCTAACTGACCAAAATCATGGCATGAAATCAGACAAGTAAAAGAAATTTGAAAACTTTATCCAACAATGGTGTTTAGAAATTTACAGCAAAACTATTTGCAATAAATAAGATAAATTTACATTAAAAGCATTGATCCATAGTAGAAATCATGAAACATTCATAAAGAGAATGGATTAGAGATGAAATCACAAAAGCTTTAAACTACCTACCTGTTTTGGCGATCCAGTCGATCCTCAAACTTTCTTCAGTTGAGTTCCTTCCATCTTAACCTTCATTCCTTCTTCAAATCCCTCTTTCTCTCTAGTTCCTCTCTCCATCTCTCTAGACTTTTCCAAGAAGCTACGAGCTTCTCTTCTCTTAGCTTTCCTTGCAAGCCAAAGTGAGAATAGGTTTTGCCTTTGTGTTTTTCTCTAATATATATATATATATATTTTTGCTTTATGATGACACGTGTGACATTATCATGGTGATGTCACACTTGTGCAAATGCAACCACGTGCCTTCCTTTTAAAGATTTTTCTTGGGCTCCAAGGTACCCTTGGATGCTATGCGGTGTAGCGGCGACCCATAAGGACTCATACGGCATCGGCGTGCCATGCGTAGGTCAAGGTGCGGGGTTTCGAGCGTAGGCCAAAAATCGTGAAAATGTCCCTCTTAGAATAATTTGACGAGACAAAGCCTATAACGGTATCCGTTTGACCAAAATCCGAGCTGTTTCTTATTAGAAATCAATTAATTCATTTCTGTTTTTTTTTTTTTTTTGTATGTCGATAATGTACCGTTGGATTGCACGCGCATTTATGGGTTAAACGGGTCTACCCAACAACCTGGGCTAATATGTTTTAGGTGTCGGTACTCATGGAGTCTAGTGATTAACACAGAATCTGAGAAATACATGTATATTTTATTAATGATCATCTTTTCTTTTAATTAAAAGTTTTAAATTTCTGTCGAATCTACTATTTCCATTTTGCCTAAGACTCAAGTCTCGAGAATCTAATTCTTAAGAACAAATATGAGGGTTGTGATTTTCTAGGGTTTTACATGTCCCTTTGAAAAAGAAAAGTTCAAAGCTTCATTATTATTCCTTGAGAGCTTTTCTCTTCTCTTTGATCATAACTTAGTGCTTGATTTTCACTTAGCATAGGTTTTCTACTTAGAATCTTAAACCTAGCAAGTCTGAGAGTATCAGTGCGTCTCAACACTATTTGAGCGACTTAGGGTTCTGGGTGTACAGAGACAGGAGAGTTGAGAATTAAGATCAGAGTGGTTGATCGAATGTAGGTGGGGGGAGTACGAAACTGAACAAGCGGATGAGGCTTCTTGATTGGGAGGGCGCATAGAATCGTAGTGTTGATTTAGATGACGTAAACACATTGGTAGTTCCATGCATCGGTAGTGGGCCTTGGCTAAGGTTGGAAGCTGCATTTGTAACGGTGCTGCGTAGGTAACTTCTATTTCGTTTGACTTTCCAGTTAGTGATACTTTCTGTCTGACGTGGTCTCATGGTTTTCCCTAGCTAAGATTTCCACATAAAACTCTTTGTCTTGTGGATGTTTGATTGTTGTTCCGCTAATTGTATTGATTAAATCAAATGATGAAAATACAATATACCGCAGAGGTATATTTGATTTCAGTCGGTTGTAATAATCATTTTATCAATCAACTAAGGTATGCGAGTTTATTACCTTACCTTGACCAGTAAACTTTTGATATGTTAGATTAATTTTTTGAATACCTAATCACCCCCCTCCTCTAAGTATTCTTGAGTAAAAGAGAACGGACCGGATATATCAATTTTATCTCATCTAAAATAGTGAAAGTCTAAAATATAATAAAGTTATCAGAATACCCTTTTAGAATGAGATTGTTCAAAAACTTTCAAAATTTGTAAATAAGGTATTTATAGTTACCAGGTTTGCCTAATAACTATAGTAGATACAAAAGTGAAAAGACTAAAATACTCATAAGTTATAAAATTAACAAATTGCCCTCTGAAGTAATCGTTCATAGGGTATTATAAGCACAGTTGCACATTTAGGTCCATATTAATTCGGGTCTAGAAAACCTTAATTATTACAAAATTTCTTTCCATCCACAATTAATACTTCTAAACCTATTGGTTTGATAAGGTAAATAGGGTCCACATCGCCCCCATTTTAACGTGGTGTTCAATTAGAGAGATAATTTCTATACCCCTTTTATAGGTTTTAGAGTTTTTTAAAAGATCTTCACTTTCTATTGGTTCTACTTGGGTATCAATTTATTTTATTAGATATTTAATAAAGAGTTGCAATAATTTTAACTCTTTCTTTATTCTCATGCTTTCAACGATTTTGTTATTGATGGGGTACTCCCCGACCTTATTCACACCTCACAAATCAATGCGTATAAGAATTAATACCAACCTAATATTTTCAATGATTTTGCATATCACATATGCATTATAATACAATTAAACATATTTTAATAACACAAAATTATAATATATGAACAAAAATTAAATTTTTAGATGACGACACATCTTATATCACACATGCTCAATAACTCAATGGGCATTGCACCAAGCCCAATAGCAATCCAAATCCATACCTATATCCAAATGAATAAAAATGAACCATTGATATTACAATTTTTTTTTGTTAATTTAATTACTCTATAAATGCAAATTAGATGCGTCCCAAAATGTAAGGTCCGTTCTAAAAAGATATAAACAACCAACATTGACCAATAACCCTACCATAAATTACAAAAATGCTTTACTATTGAAATTATAAAAATACCCTTAATGAAAAAAACTTAAAAATATACTCAAGGGTTAATAATAGTAATGATATGTTAAATTACACTAATATTTTCTACATATTGTGTTAAAAGTTAAAGGATGGTAAAATTACCAAAATACTTTTTCTGGAGTGAAATAACTTAAAAGGCCTGTGAAAGTGTAATTTGACACTAGTATCTCGTGGGTTACCAAATTAACTTACTAATTATCATTAATGTACATGAGAACATGAAATTATTAAATTACCCTTAAGTTATAAACTTACTAAAATACTCTTTAAAGGAAAAATAATTCATTGACATTACAAAAATGGCCTAGCGTAAGGTCTAGACCAATCCGGGTTTAAAAACATTTGAGGTTTTACGATAACTCTTTTGGGGCCAATACCAATGTAAACCTTGTGTGGCTCAAGTGAGTCATTGTGAATTGTGTTGGATTTCAAGCAAATCTTTTATCAGGGAGTGAAATTCTTAACAATCTTCAATTACAATATCTCCCAGTACAGACTTTTTCTGAGACTCAAATGACACCGAAATATATTGGTATCATATGAAGTTTTAATTTTTGAAATAAAAAGACGGACTAACTATATATATATATATATAGATTCAAACACTTTAAGATTTCTTATAATACTCTAGAGCTTAACCCTAGAAAAATACCTATATATAGATGTCAAGCGTAGATGAAATGCTACGTACAATATGTTAAACGTGACTATAGATTATCAAAAAGCAATAGATTTTTTACTTTTATTAGATATTTTTTTGACTTGTCCATAATAGAACTAACTGGCCTAATGCTATATTAATTAGAGATTTTTTAAAATTTTTTTATGATTCAACTAAGATTTTTTGGGAATTTATTATTCTACATCTTGTGAAGTTGTACATAGGTCGAGCATAGGTTTTGTTTTTCAACAATACAAGTATGACTTTGGTTTTGCTCTAATTTTAGAAGTGATAAAAGAAAAATTTTCAAAATATTTGGGTGAAATACTCATTTTTTTCCATTAGCTATCGTAATAGACCTAATGTTTAAATTAGGGCTGGGATATTGCCACACACCAATTTATGGAAAGCACCCACTTAAACAAAAAATTCCTTTAGTTTCTAATACCACCCACCCTACATTTCGGTAGGTGTCTACCGTTTTAGTGAAAATGGACACGACCATGTCCTACCGTTTGAACCTTGTTCAAATATCGATATGAACCTACCGTTTTAGTGAAAATAGATACGACCATGTCCTACCGTTTGAACTTACACAGACTGATAGGTTAAAACGGTAGCCTATTACCGTTTACCATGGTGGGTGGTTTTAAAAAGTGGGTGCTTTCCATAATTTGGTGTGTGGCAATATCACGCCCCTTAAATTAACACTTTTAGAAGTTTCCCACGATGCAATGTGATGTACGATTTTTTTTATTTTTTATTTTGTAAAAATGTCTTAAGAACTCTTTTTAAAAAATATAAAATTTTGTAATTGAAAGTAGTGAAGTTTCTTCAAACTCGTCTTATGCACGTGATTGAATATGAGAGTTTGTTAATGGTAAGAGGATTACATCCTCTCATGGCACTGTATCTAAATTGCAACACTATCTTGATCAACTTCACATTAAGGATGATGGTGAAGTTGAATTTGATATATTGGCTTAGTGAAAAGAAAATAAAATGAAGTTTCTTGTTATTTTCACAATGACCCGTGATTTATTAATAGTTCATACTTCTATTGTTATTTCAGAGTCGGTATTTAGCGCGAGTGAACACGCACTGAATGATTTCAAGAGTTACTTGACGTTAGACAATATCGAAACGATAGTACATTTGAAGGATTGGTTCCTTGTAGAAGAAATGGTTCAAGACACTAGTTACAATCGCGTATATAATTCAATTGACGCACCATTTGGAAGTGGACGTAAGGTTGTATCAACGATGTAATTTTTTTTTACATCGTGTAACTTTGTAAGTTGCAAGTTGTTCTTTTTCAATTGGGTAGAACAGTGCACATGATAGACAAGTGAGTGGTTGATAACTTCGTTGGTATTTACTCATCTTATTGTGATGCAATTATTCACCACAAGCTTATATTATATAAAGTGTTTATATATGTACACGTTTCAAGTGTTATACAATGATCATTTCGCATTGAAATAAGTTCATTCTTATGTTTATATAAGATAAAAATAATTGAATAATAGAATGGGCCGGGCTCCGTTTACAAATGTAAAATGACAGGGACACAATATAAGCCAAGTGGCACACTGTTACAGGACTCTGACCATATGTATGTTTGTCCTATCCCATGGTAGACCTACAAACCAAAACTCAGCCTGATTAGTGATGTATAGGCTTTGGATTGGACTTATTTTCATGGGCTGATCTCAACTGTGGGAATTTGAGGTACAAAGATGCAACACCTATAAATCATTGATCAGACTGATTTTTGGTTTGTAGGTCCACCGTGGGATAGGACAAACATCCGTACAGTCAGAGTCCTGTAACAGTGTTGCCATCTATCTTATATTGTGTCTCTGTCATTTTAGATCTGTCAGCGGAGCCCGACCCTAATAGAAGATACAAAATTTTAAAGTGTTAAAATGTAAATAATTTTGTTTATACAATTTTTTTTTTTTTTCAAAAATTAAGACTTGCCCCGTTCAAAGCCCACCCCCTATGGGCCTTGGACCGAGCCTTAGCCTTGGAACTCGAGCCGACCTGACACTGTAGATGAGGCCCGAGTAAAACTTCGGGCCCTGTCATCAAGGGAGATGACAGGGTAGCAGATCTCGGCATGTGTATTTTGTACAGACGGACAACCTTGGCCTCACCGCACACGTACACAGGTGATCGTGTTTTGAAAAAAAAGCACTCAAGTACTCACTTGGGTACGTGTGTGGTGAGGCCGAGGTGGTCCGCCGTACAAAATACACGTGCCGAGATCTGCTGCCCTGTCATCTCCCTTGATGACAGGGCACGGTCATCAAAGTTTTATCCCTTGGGCCAAAATTCCAGGCTGAGGCTAATCAGAGGTTATGGCATCATTCTCATGTAACTTATCAAATCTGGTACCTCAATGGCATTGTCGGGGACAAATCTAGTCTGCAACTGTCCGCAGGCTTAAAAGTATGCAAAAAATTGTCTGTACTGTTGGATGTCCCTTGAAAAATGTGTTTTTAATTTATAAAATATATTTTTTGAAATCTAGTCTGCAACACATTTTTCAAGGGAAATTGGTTGATATCCTTGCCGGACCCACTGTCCATTTGTCCCATTGCCGGACCCACTGTCCAAGTGTCCAAAACACATTACATCCCACTACCAAAGCCAAAATCACGGTTTCTGATATCCTTGATGTAAAATAACATCTTTCTTTGCTGATGTCAAAAATTTGTTCAAAGTTGAAAGTTCAAAAATCATGGATTTTGTTCGTGATCCTCGGTCGAGACACATGAATATGGTACGTCGGGTTCTACCAGATACATGATACCTCAAGTGACCCACAAATGGATATAAATCCGAGCCCGTAGTGGCCAGCGGTCACAGAGACAGATAACACTGTGACATCAGTGAGGAAGGAGGAGGAATAAGAAGATGGCTGCTGCTTTAGCTCCTGCTTCTTCTCTCCGCTTCAGTCCCCATTCAGCCGCTCGCTTTCTCTATCTCTACAACACCAGAAACCCTAGAAACGTTCTAGCAAGATTCAAAACCCTAACGAACCTTACTCCTCTCCCGCCATTTCTCCACTGCTACCCTCGTTTTCACCACTTCTCCCGCGCTCGTACCGACATCTCTACATCCAGTCAGAGGTGTTTCTGCAGTGTAATCACCGGAGCTCTATCATCTGGTGAGGCGGTTGAAAAGGCGAAATCGGAATTGCTCGAAAAACCTAATGTTGAAACTGGTGAAAAGGTTCGGGAGTTCCGGAAGCGATTGAGGATCGCCGATGTAAAGGGTGGGCCCGACGAAGGGTTGGATCGATTAGGGCAGACACTCGTCGTGAAGGGCTGGGTTCGGACGCTCCGAGTGCAGAGCAGCGTTACGTTTCTTGAGGTTGTGATCTCTCTCTTATCATTTTTGTTTCCAAGTTGTTAAATTGTTGTTCGAAACAATGTCTCCAGCTTTGATGAGTACTTACATTGTTCGTAAAATTTGAAAGGGAAGTTATTGGGGCACTCCCTACTTTTGATAACAGGGCGCGTCCCCTAGTGAAAAGACAAATTTGCATCAATTGCATTGACAAAAAACTAGTCAATACTGCATTGAATAAGGACAATTTTGTCTTTTCACTAGGAGGGGTGGCCAAGTTATCAAAAGCACGGGTGCCCCAATCACTTCCCAATTTTGAAATTTAGGTAAACGATGGTTCATGCCTTTCCAACATGCAATGCGTGATGAACTCAGACGCTGAAGGCTATGATCAGGTATTGTCTAGAACGTGCACATGTTTCTTGTGACATAATGGCGAGAGAATTTGTAAATTGAATTATGGATTATTGGATAAAATGTGCCCAGGTGGTTAGTTTATTTGTCTCAAATTGATGAAGCGAAACAATCATGAATTTGCGCTTTTCACTGGTGAAAGATTTATATGCTTTGATATGTTTTTGACTTGGAATTCAATGTACATTTTGGACCATAAACTATTACTCCATTCCTTTAACTTTTCTGTTCTAAACTGAAGACTATTGTAGTTCAAGTGTGTATCAGGGTAGATAATCTTAGAATATTTACTTACCATTTTTTTGAAGTTGAACTGTCATTCTGTTTAATACTTTTGGAAAGAATAGTATAAAATTGTGACAAAGTTCCATTAGTCAAACTCCTTTCTGTCATTCACGAGTGTCATGCAATGCTCGTTTGAATTGAAGTTATTGCCAAAGTTAGTGCTCAGCCATTCCATTGATGGTTTGCACGATACCATCGTTCTAGCCACTGATGACAATAAGTGAAAATTTATTATAAATTTCACATAGTTCCCTTTTTTTTGGTGTCTTGGAAGGAGGTTGTGCATATTGGTGTTTGATGAAATTGATAGAAAGCTCTGGACCAAGGACAGACTAATGACAAAAAGGGTATATCCCTTAATGAAAACTGTTATGGGGGTGTTGGGAGGGTTAAATGGCAAGATTTTTGAAGTCTTCTTGTTAAATATATCCATTTACTAGATTATAAATGGTTACAGAGAAATATTGATACTAGGTTTTGTATAAATAGGAGTATCTGTTTATTTATTCCTCATGTATAAAAATATTATTTACAATTTTTTGTGCTCTCGTTGGGCATAAATTCTTCTCAAATTGTTTTTTGTTGGTTATTTTTAGGTGGAATCTGGCTTCATCACAACTGGTGCATCTGTGTGGATAGAGGGGACTTTAGTTAGTAGTCAAGGAACTAAGCAGAAAGTCGAATTGAAGGTTGCAAAAGTTGTCACGGTGAGGAACTTCTTGCTTTCTTGTTGCACACTTGGATCTGATTCACATTCATGTTTTCCTCTTTGCTGATGTATTAGCTGCACAATGTTTAGTTGTTAGTCATAGATCCTTGTTTAGGAATATTTTTGGCAACTTGCAAGTGATAGAATATGAAGTATTAACTGTTGGAAACAGGTCGGGATTATCTAAGGGTATGGTTAGCATGCTGACATGCTGTGCACATGTCCGTGTGCATGTTATGTGCATTGGTTAAGTAATTAGATTTCCCGCTCCTTGACAGGCCGGTCTTTTGAGGAGTATTGGTCGAGGTACTTATCAATGGTATTAGAGCAGGCACCACGTCCTGAGTTAGAGTCTCGGAAAGGGCTGTTTTGGGGGGTAATCTATGGAAGAGGCCAAAAAGGCTTTGAGTAGGGCCCTCTTATGGGGGGTTGACCCATGGAAGGGGTATGGGACCCGAGTGGGGCCCTCTTTAGAGTGAAAAAGCCGCCATGGATGTCAGCTTGGAAGCATGGTGGTTTGTTACGTGCCTTGGTAAAGTAATTAGATTTTCCGCTCCTTGACAGGCCGGTCTTTTGAGGAGTATTGGTCGAGGTACTTATTAGCGCACTATCGTTTTAGACAACATTCCCTTCATGCATTAGTCTTTTAGGTTGATATTTCTCATTGTATTGTTAATGTAATACAAAGTATTTCTGTACTTTTGCTTTTATTACAACATTAGTATATATAACAACTGTGAGGGTTGACTAGTCTATGATTAATACATTAATTCGACTTCTTCTTCTTGCTCTTTATTTTCTTCCTTTCTCTTCCCATCTCAAAACCCTAATTTACTTTTCATGGTATCAGAGCATATGATCCATTAACTATGGTTTCATTTTTTCTTCCTTATCTTTAAATTTTCTTTCTTTTTATCTGGTGAGAAATAATAATGTAGCGTTTGTTAAGGAATTGTGCGGCTTCTCAGATTGTGGTTGGCAGATCTTTTGGCGATTGGATCCTTGGGAGGAATATTGATTGTTTGGGACTGTAAATGTTTAGTGGTGGAAGATGTTCTGGTAGGACCTTTCTTGGTTTCTATTAGGTGTAGACGTGTGGGAGAGCGGTTCACTTGGGTTCTATCAGGGGTCTATGGTTCATTGGTGAGCAGGTATCAATACCAATTCTGGGAAGAAATGGATGATGTAGCTGGATTATGAGACGATCCGTGGTGCATCGAGGGAGATTTCAACATGATTCTTGCACGAGAAGAATGTTAGAGGTAGAATCACCAAAAGTATGAGGAATTTTGGGAACTTTATCGACATGAATTGTCTTATGGACCTTCCCATGGGAATGGGTATGTTTACGTGGTCTAATAACCAAGACAATCCCACTTTACGTAGGTTGGACATATTCTTAGTTTCTTCCATCTGGGTGGATCATTTCCAAGGGGTGTCTCTAGTGGCGATTCCGAGGCCCGCCTCAGATCACATTCCTCTATTGTTGGATTGCGGGGTTTTTATTTCTTGTCCTACTCCTTTTCGATTTGAGAACATGTGGTTGCTTTGCTCTCAATTCAAGATTAGGGTGGATGTGTGGTGGAAATCTTTTTTCCTTTGTTGTTAGAGCTAGGGCTGTTTTTAGATG
This sequence comes from Euptelea pleiosperma, assembly GCA_035048495.1. Lineage (NCBI taxonomy): Eukaryota > Viridiplantae > Streptophyta > Magnoliopsida > Ranunculales > Eupteleaceae > Euptelea > Euptelea pleiosperma. The sequence continues at coordinate 13,953,859 of CM068553.1, forward strand.
TAAGGATGAAAACCCTCAAGGAAAAGATTAAGCTTTGGAATCGGGAGGAGTTCAGTAGAATTGATCATAGAAAGGGTTTTGCGCTTGAATAGATTTCGTTGATTGATAGGAAGGAGTTAGATAACCAGCTATGAAGGATTGTTCAAGGAGGGCCCACTTGAAATCGGAATATCTTCATTTGGTGAAAATGGAGGAAATATGTTGGAAGCAAAAATCTAGAATTACATGGCTAAAGGAGGGAGACAATAACACCAAGTTCTTTCACAAGATGGCGAATACTCACAGAAGATACGACCATTTGGATAGTCTCAAGATTCATGGAGAATTGTTAGACGATGAGGAAAGCATTAGGAACGGTGTGGTGGAGTTCTATTATGACCTTTATTCAGAGAATAAGGTTTTTAGACCTTCTCTAGATGGCCTCCAGTTTGATCAAATCAGCCTTGAAGAAAGGGAGGGTTTGGAAAAACCTTTTGAGGAAGGTGAGGTTTTGAGGGCCATTTCTGATTTGGCAGGAGATAAGGCCCTGGGATCGGATGACTTCAATTTAGCTTTCTTTAAACATTGTTGGGAGACTGTTGGGGCCAACTTCATGAAAGCGGTGGTAAGAGTTTCAAGAGGAGGAATACTTGGACTACACATCCAACAACACTTTCGTTGCCATGATTCCTAAGAAACAAGGGGCAGATGACATAGATGATTTTCAGACCTAGCAGCTTGGTGGGGACCGTGTACAAGATCATCGTCAAGATGCTTGCTTCTAGGATTCATAAGGTGCTATCTTCTGTCATTTCTCAATCTCAAAGAGCTTTTGTTATGGGTCGCTAGATCTTAGATGGGGTCTTCATAGTGAATGAGTGCATTTGATTCTAGATACAAGCAGGGGGAGCCAGGGATGGTCTGCAAAATTGATACGGAGAAGGCATATGATCAAGTAGAGTGGACGTTTCTGGATTATATGCTTTTCACGATGGGGTTTGGTGAAAAAATGGAGGATGTGGATTAAAATGTGCATATCTTCTGCCTCTTTTTCCATTTTAGTGATGGATCCCTAGTAGGCATGGTTTCAAGTTTCGGCCGAAACCGAAACGTTTCGATTTCGGTAGTGGACGAAACTACTTTGGTTTTAGTCCGAAACCAACCGAAATTGATAAAAACTAATTTTTTATTCATAAAATGTCATTTGGTTTCAGTCAGTATCGGATCGAAACCACCGAAACGTTTCGGTTTCGCTCATGGACGAAACCGAAACAAAACCAGTCACTTTGAATCATGCTAGTAGGTTACTTTAGGAGCTCTAGGGGGTTGAGACAGGGTGATCCGTTATCCCCGTTCTTATTTATGTGGTGGTGGTGGCTTTGGGGAGGTTGATTTCAAGAGTCGTGGACATCAGAAAGATAGAAGGGTTCGTGGCAGCTAGGGGAGGTTCAATTATATCTCATTTACAGTTTGCAGATGATACCCTTGTGTTTCTTGGTCCCTTCGTATCCCAAGTCAGATTCTTGAGAGGCCTTCTGTGTTGTTTTGAGGCGGTACTGGGTTTGCGTGTGAACTTTGCCAAGAGCAAGGTGTATGTGGTGGGGGAGGTGGAGAATATATTAGCTTTGGTAGACATTCTAGGGTGTTACATAGATTGGTTGCCTGCTACTTTGGTCTGCCGTTAGGGGCACCTTATAGATGAAAAACTCTTTGGGCTCCTGTGATTGAGCGATTTGTGAGGAGATTAGTCCTATAGAAGGCGAAAGGGGTAAACTGGTGCTGATCAAAAGCACCCTGCCGGGCCTGCCCAGTTTGCCTATCTATTCTCTTTCTTTGTATACAATCCCTAGAAGTGTGGCAGCTATGTTGGAAAAGATTATGAGGGATTTCTTGTGACACGATAGGACGTATTATCACAAATTCCACTTGGTGGCATGGAAGTCTGTCTGTGATGCCAAAGGCTACAGGGGGTCTGGGGATTAAGAGAATTAAGGTGATGAATCAGGCTCTTTTGGGTAAATGGTTGTGGAGGTTTAGGGAGGGGACCTCGAGTCAGTGGCGAGAGTCATCGGGGGCAAGTATGGAATTTTCTCATTTGGTTGGGAAAGCGGAGTGGCTCGATTCCCGTACGGATGTAGCATATGGAGGGGCATTTTGAAGAATTCCAGGATTTTTCCAAGGGGATCCACTTCGGTGTTGGTTCAGGGCATAGAATCAGATTTTGGGACTATATCCGGTGCGGTGAATCACCACTTCATGTTGATTTTTCAGAGCTTTATGATCTTACAGGAGTGTGCTATAGAGGGGGATCACAAAATATGGGAAGGCAACATCCATGGCAACAATGCATGTGTACTTAGCAAAACCAATTTAGCTGCATTTATGTGTTGGCCTAAGGCAGCACAACGAGGACCGAGAAGTGTGTGAAGATATGTCTGTGTACATAAGGTGTAATAGGGTTAAAGCACCTTCCTAACTTGATCCCAAAAATCTTGGACTGACATTGGAGAACGAATAAATTGGCACATAAAACCTCAATGCCTAACTAAATAAGGAAAAGGTGGTGGTGACCTTGATGCAACTCTCCGTATGGTTTTTTTTTTTGATAAGTATAAGCTTTATTGAAAACGAAAGAGAAACTTACAGACGCTGAGGCAAATAGAGGTCGAGATGACCTATAAAGCCAAGGGAGACCCAAAAAAAACAAAGGGCCCCAAACAAAAGAAAGGGGAGCCAAAAGGCTTCAGTCCCTAGAGCATACAAGGTCCAGACGAAATACAAAGTCCTTGAAAAATAAACCCTTACATTCCGTGAACGCCCTGGTACTTACTTGCAGCTGTCGAATTTGGTTGCCATAATAAAAACTTGAAGTTGTCGTACTTCGACACGTTTTCCATCATTGCTTAATTTAGCTATGACTTGAGATCAACCCTTAAGGCTAGGGTTTTCTTCAATTTCGATCGGGCGCAAACTGTTGAAGATTATGGTCATCTTGGGAAGGCAGATTGATGATTATGGTCATCTTGGGAAGGCAGACCCAAGGTAACATGCACTAACATGGTAGAAGGTACGTTAAAGTTGCATTGTAGAAGGTGCTACCTCAGTTAGTGCCCAAGCATAAGAGATGGAAGTCAATGAGGTCAACGCCATCACTCCGATGGAGGCAAACGAACATATGATGGATCAGGGGCCTCCAATTGAAGAGAATCTAATGTTGGCAGATGGCGACAAGACTTACTTGGAGTAGTTCAATGTCACAGCAAAGGCTTTGTTTTATTCGTGGAAGTTAGAGAGTTCTTCCACCAACTTCAGAACCACCATATCAAGGCTGATATTGCCACTCTGACCTGAGTGAGAAGGATAAACAACAACTTGTTGGAGTCGAGTTTTCTTCAACATGGGGAGAGTGGGCATTAAGTTGCAATAATGGGTAATTGAAGGCACTTTTGTTGATGAAGGACAATTTAGTCTTTCTTTTGATAAGTGCAGGGTTAGGATCAAGTAGGAAAATCCAATGGCTAGAATTAGCCTAGGGGAGTAGGGTTTAGTATGAAAAGTGAAAACCCACTTAACGAGGATGGGAGTTATTTATTTATTTGATTCTGAGAATTGAAGAAAAAGAAGAGAAGCTTGGCTTCCTTCTCACATCGGTTTGTGCTCTCTTTCACAGCAGTTGAGCTTGCTCTTGCGCATTTTCATCGCGGTTGAGCTCCAGCCTTCCTTATGTGGTTTGTAACAGCGCATTAGGCTTTGTAAGCTGTCTTTTTTTACCATGATTGAGAGCTTGCTCTCACCACCCCGAGGTTGAGCTTTTGCTCCCTCCGTTGTTCGCATTATATGGGCTTAAATGATTTACTTTAATCCCAAAACAAAGGAGCGAAGATCATCTCATATGCGGCTTCATTGATAGATGATAACAACTTCCCCAAGAACCTTCTTTCTCCTTTTTTCTTCCTTGCTAATTTTCTGCCATCGTTTGTGCCTTGGAAAGGACCATTTACACCTGGTATTTCAGCTCCTTTGCTCCTCTCCTGAATGGTTGAAACTTTTTTTCAGCAGACTGTTTTCGGAAATTGGTTCTTGATTCGGCCAGGCATCATGATTATTGTCATACTCATATATTAATAACAAAAATGTTTATGGTCATATTGGTACCTTTTTTCCACACTGTCGTTTTAAGAATTTTTTGGCCATAACTTTCATAAGGTAACTAAAAGAATCATATCTGGTTTTAGTAAAATTATCATGTTATCTTAGATGACTCTTTACCTGGTAGCACAAGCCAACAATGCCCACAAGTTGCTAATGCCTTCGGGAGAGCATATCTAATTTAGCAGCCAATTGGTGTTGCTCTATGACTAGATGAACATGTTTTTTATTAATGTTTTGTTATTTGAGTATGTTACCGTGTTCATTTCTTTTAATCAGGGATAATAAAGTGCTAAGCTTTCATGGGATGACTTTGCTCATACGTTTTTCCCTTTCTTTTCATAGGTTGGGAGGAGTGATCCTTCCTTTCCCATTCAAAAGAAAAGAGTAAGCAGAGAATTTTTGAGAACCAAAGCGCATCTTCGTCCTCGAACAAACACATTTGGCGCGGTATGCTTCTGCATCTTGTCAAGTCTATTGAAGTCGAAAATACCATGTTCGGTTTCTTATCAATTTCTTGAAATATTGGTTTAAAAATGGTGCTCCTGGAATAAGAGTAATTTGTTCAGTAGAAGTTCTCATCAATCGTTAGTTAGTTTTGCCATGTCTTATTTTCAGATTCCCTTTTGTCATACTGCTATTCTTTTTTTTGATAAGTCTGTTAAATGGTTATACTACTATTCTCATGAGAGGTTTCCTCGCAGTTTGTGTTTGAAGTTTTAAGAAGTATTTAGTCTTTATGAACACATTAATTTTCTTTTATGAATCTGCTTTGTGTTGGGTTGGAACATGGATCAAGACTAACTCGTAGTGTGCTTCGGTTTATTTTGAAAATAAATATAGTACTTGATATATTAGATTGAATTGCTCTAGGAATCGTACCGTAAACTGGAAGCTCTGAAAATCAATTAATCAAGACAATATTTTGGTTTGATTAATGTACAGGTTATATACCTTAGAATTTGAGTATCATTTGCTACGCAAACTGATTAAGGAAATGTAGAAACCTGACGCCCGGTTCATGTTCAAGTAGTCATCACCAGTGATAATTGCAGTGGATATGATACACGATGACTTATTCAGATCCTCAAATATCTAAATTATTCTCTCTTGGTTTGTGAATTGTGCCCAAATAGGCTGACTTTGAAGTTGCATGCTTCGTCTACCCTTTATGTTTTATCTTGATATCGGTAAAAGTAACATTGATCATAGAGATGATTAACTTTTCCAAGAAAATATGCTAATAAGAGCTACTGAATGTTTCATGGTAGGTTCACTTGATCTGCCAAGAGTGTACATGTCCCTGTTATGCATGATGAACAACATCTGTTGTGATGAGCGTTCTCGACAAATCAAAGAACGTTTGATATTTCATAAAAGAAGCAGCTGTTTATTGCGAATCTTTACTTGCCTTCTGATATCAAAGCTAGTGAGGTCGAGGTGACCTGCACTTAGCCAGACTCCCAAAACACAAACAGAGCAAAAAGACAGCTCCCCCACATCAACCATCCCTGGAGCATAGAGTAGAGGATGCCCATAATTTGAGTATTGATGGTATCTATATTTGAATTTTATTCTCATAAAAAATTTCTTGGATGTCTAGCTCTTTGTAAAGTAAAGTAGGGTTTTGAGATGGGTAGAGGATGGAGAAGAATAGAGAGAGAGAGAGAGAGAGAAGAGGAAGTCGTTCAAGTGTCTTAACCATACACTAGTCAACCCTCACGATTATAATTATATATACTAATGTTGTAATAAAGGTAAAAGTACAGAAATACCTGTGTTACATTAACACTCCCCTCAAACGGGAGCATATATATCATATACAACCAGCTTGGAACATAAAAAATCACTTATAGTGCGACTCAATTTCTTAATAAATACATCAATTAACTGATGTCGCCACTTTACATATGGAGTATATATGTCACTATTTTCAACTTTCTCTCTGATGAAGTGGCAATTGAGTGTGCTTAGTCCTCTTATGAAAAACAGGATTAGAAGCAATATGGACGGCCATTTGATTCTCACAAAACAAAGGAATAAGGTGATCAACTGCAAATCCTATTTCTTGGTGAAGATTCCTTAACTATGTTAACGCACAAGTAGTGTGTGCTGTTAGGGGTTTATATGTAAAATTTAAATTATGCAGGGGTATCTTTGTAGTGGCAATTGAGTGTGCTTAGTCCTCTTATGAAAAATAGGATTATAAGCAATATGGACGGCCATTTGATATTCACAAAACAGAGGAATAGGGTGACCAACTGCAAATCCTATTTCTTGGAGAAGATTCCTTAACCATGTTAACTCACAAGTAGTGTGTGTTGTTATGGCCTTATATGTAAAATCTAAATTATGTAGGGGTGTCTTTGTAATTATGCAAATAGTTCAATATTATAAATATAGGTGAAATCGACTAGAGCCTATATAAGCTCTATATCGATTTCATCCTTTTCTCCCAACTCTCTTCTCTCCTCTTTTCTTTCTAACCCTAAATCGCTGCTGCTTCTACTACTTCGGGTTACAACCCTAATTACAACAGTGTGAGCCATAGCCCGATCAACTTCTACGCTAGATCGAGCCACCACACTCTGTTTCTTATTCCGCCATGACCAAGGATTAAAATTTCGGTTTTCAATGCCATTTCAGTTTGTGTCGAAATCGAAATTTCGGTCGAAACTTGGGAAAAACGACAAAATAAAGAAAATTCCGAAATTTCGTTATCGACACGAAATTTCGGACATTTCGCCTATATGTTGAAATTTCGGGTGAAATTTCGGAATTTCGATTGAAATTTCGGAAATTTGATTGAAAATGCACAAAAAAGTCATAAAATAATTTTTTTATTTATAATTAATGATAATTAACAAGGGTCAAGATCTTATCTCCAAAATAAACAATGGATCTCAGCCACTCACACCCGATTTTGGCAAATGCTTTGTTGGAGAGTGCCGTGGGCCGTGGGCACGGGCCACCCACTATCTATATAACAAGTGAAAGTGGTTGTCTTACTCCCCCCCTCTTACCTTATAGGGCTTCAATAATGAATGGTTGATATCCACTATGCTTCATATCAATGGATGAGATTAACTCCCACCCAATTTAGACAAACACTTGGTCAGAGAGTGCCGCAGGCACAGGCCACCCAAACATATAACAAAATAACTCAGTTGTGTTATCTTACCTTATCTTGCTTCATAAGATAAAGAGTGGTTGAGATCAAATCCATCCCTCATTTATTCATTCACTCCCACTCATTTGACCTCAATTTATTAAAAATTTAAAAGTTGAATTTTATCACAGTTATTTTTTGTAATTTTCCCATTTTTTTCATTTTTCCCTTTGTGCATTACAATCTGTTATAACAACCGTTATAATGGAAAAAAAGGTAACGCCCCAGTCCGTTTACTCCGTTATACCGTTTGAGTGCCGAAGGCACCCAATTTTTGCAAATGCTTTTGTTGGAGAATGCCGTGGGCACGGGTCATTTACTAGTATTAAACAAATTTCAAAAGTTTTAATACATAATGAGTTTTGTAATAATAACTAAAGTGAAATTTATGACAATTACATCTAGAATACAGTGAATACTTAATGAAATTTACAATAACAAAGTCCAAATTCCAAACTCTAAAGTATTTGATAGAATTTAGATAAAAACAGAAAACCACATCTATCATTCAAAATCTGGGCGTGGGTAAGGGTATGGATACGGATACGGATACAGATAAGGAGGAGGAGGTGGAGGAGGGTTATGGTCCATATGGATATGGATGCTGGCTTTCTTGTAAAAGATAGATAGGACCATACGCAGGTACTTGTCCTTCGTGATGTGATTGCTCCCCATAAGTAGAGGTATTAAATGATTGAGCTCCTCGATTAACTCCGTAATCACCAAAATTAACCGTCTGCACCCCCTTCTCAATCATATCAACACTCTCTTGGTTTTGTGAAGACCAACTATTATCAGAGTTCTCATATTCTTGCCTACTTTGCCGGGTACGTTGTCTTCCAAAACTCCTAGTGCGGGATGACGTTGTTCGACTTGGATTTCTTACACCATGGTCAGTATCTTGCGTGGTAACATCAAAAAATTGTTCGCACGTGAATTGGGGTGGTTGCTTCTCTGTAGCACTCCCACCACCATAACCACTACCACTGCCGCCGCCAGCACCATAACCACTACCACTGCCGCCGCCGCCACCATAACCACTACTACTGCCGCCACCACCACCATAACCACTACCACTGCTGCCGCCACCACCATAACCACCACGACCATAACCACTACCACCACCGCCACGGCCACTGCCACCGCCACCATCGTCATCATCTTTGTCGTCTTCATTTCCGCTTTCATTATCTGGTGTTGATGAACTTGAATGAACAGTTGTCCCATCACCAACTTCAATCTCAGCATCATTATCTATATTCTTGATTTGATCAGCCACCCATGGATCTGGTTGTCTAGGTTGATCTGGGCTTGGACTAGGGATGTCCATTATTGTTGGCTCTGTGTTTTCAACCCATTCTGTCAATGGATCATCATTGGCAAAGATGTTATCCAAATTAATTGGATCAAACCAATCCTCTCGCTCTGTTTGCCTTGTTAGGTGTCCAACCCGCAACCTCATATTATAATGAACAAAGACTAATTGCTCTAGCCTTTTCATTTTTAGACGATTGCGAGTTTTGTTGTGGATTAGAGAAAATGTACTCCAATTTCTCTCGCAACCAGAAGAAGAAGCTGTCTGACTGAGGACTTTCATTGCAATCTTCCTCGAATTTGGAGCATCATACCCATGCATATGCCACTATGCACCTACAAAAAATTATAAATTAGTTAGATTTAACTTAACTATCATTTTCACAAATACTTTTTTAAAATAATTTACAAAATATAATACTTGCCTGGCTGAGATTTAGTCTTACTATGAATTGCTTGAGTTGTCCCAAATGAGCCTTGAGTGCTTGTAAATAGGCTTATCTAAAGATCATCATATTGTATTAGTATATATGTTATTTATAAAAAAAGAGTATTGAACAAATACATTACTTTAAATTTTTAAAAGCTTACTTCATTGTAAGCATTAGTCATGGCATCTATGTTCGGCTCCAGCCTAGCAATCACATAATTCAAGTCTTCTACCAAATCGGTAGTCTCAACGAAGTCCTCGCAATATCGAAATTGGGGGTTCAAATAGTACCCTGTTTCATGTATGATGTTAATCTAATAAAATTAAGTTAATATGCATAATTTGGAAAATAAATTTATTACCTGCTGCATGTAAGTCTTTGTCCAGCTGCTTGTCCCACTTTTCATCTATTATCTTCCAATAACTTTTATAGCTCTTGGGTGCAATCAATTGGATAGCTTCTTTTGCACTATCCATCGCCTCGTAGACAAAACCCATGGTAGGCTTTGTCTCGCCGTCAACTAATTTTAGAACCCTAACAAGAGGTTCTAAGATTTTGACAAGGTCACGAGCTTTGACGAAAAATTTTCAGCCAAAACAAGATCTAAGACTTCCCTTGCTATACCTTCATTTGCTCGACCAAATTTTGAATGTACCCATTGTTCATGCACAAATAAAGATTTCAGTGCTGTTTGACTATTTACGAGACTTTCAAGAGCTATAAAATTTGTCGCAAATCGCGTAGCAGCGTGACAGATTAGCTCTCGATTATTGTTTAACTCTTTAAACAATGCCACGAGCTTATTGTGGTTATAAATAAATGTTGTGATCTTCTTTCCGTTCGAAACGAGATTTTGTACTGAAGACTTCTTCCCTATCTTCTCAAGCATAAGATCTAAGCAATGAGCTGCACATGGTGTCCAAAATAAGTGTTTTCTCTTATTCATTAATTTTTCACCGGCCTTTACAAACGAGGCTTCATTACCAGTCACCATTTGTATCACATTGGACCCTCCAATTTCTTCGACCACGTCATCCATTGGATGAAATAAATAATCAGAGTCCTTTGTTTTGCCCGTCGCATCAATTGTCTTATGAAAAACAGACTGTCGATCGCAGTAGACCATGAAGTTGATTAAAGAGTGTCTTGTACTTGAAGTCCATCCATCGCACATTATCGTGCACCCATATGTTGGCCAATTCTTCTTTATACTTCTGATCCATGAGTTTAGTTCATCAATTTCTGCTTTGAGAAATGGTCTATTGATCTCATATGGAGTCGGCCCCTTTACACCCACGCCACATTCAGCAATCGTGTCAAGCATGGGTTGAAAGAATGGAGAAGCAGCTGCATTAGCTGGTATTCCGCTAAAGTGAAAAAACTTAGACACTGCTGTTTTAAGTTTGTTCCCAATTTCTTTTGACCAAACATCTTTCAATCTTTTTTGTTTAGCATTTTGTGTTCGATAAACATAACGATCAATCGGCCCCTCATGCCTTTCCATCGGAGGAGGCTGATGTCCTTTTCTTGAGTCAATTTCTATAGTATCTCGAACACTTTGACTTCGACGAACACCACTACTCCTTCTGGTAGATGGGCCTGAGACTGAGTATCTCCTATTTTGATCAGCCTCCCATTGTACGCGTCGACTTTCTTCTATGGCGTACCTAGTATTTCTCTCAAATTCTTCTTCAGACATGTCATTATATCTCCCTGTAGCGCTTGAAGAAGTAGACCGACCAAGGGTCTCAGCTACTCTATTTTTTATTCTCTCCTCCACCTTTTTCTGCTTTTTATCAGTCATATATTGTCTCATTTTCTGCCTAACTTCTAATGGACAAGATGTACAATTTTGTGCATCATTCCCAAGTCCTGCGATGTGTTGTTTTAATCGTGTTACACCTCCTCCATGCATCTCTTTGTTACAAAAGATACACCTAGTAGCATTATTTTCAATTTGAATGCCATATTCCCATCCCATATCTCGTTCACTTCTACCTCTTCCTTCTCCTTCAGCCATCTATAAGAGATAATTTTTAAATCATAAAAGTTGACGTCTAAAACCTACTATAACAAACATGATAATGTATTTTAATGATATAGGACAAAGTTTGGGATTATATTCATTTAGCCTACCTATATTTTACCAAAATTTTCATTTTATGCGGCCATTTAATACATTTTTATTAAACGCGAATAATGTGTGTTTTATTCGTATAGTCTTAAAATTTGTGATTTTTTTATTTTATACGGAAGTATTAATAGTTTCTTAAAAAAACAAAAAAATCGGGTATTACACTCTATAATACATGAATTTACTAACTAGCCCTACCAACCAAAAATCAGATTAATTTGAGATTTCTAACCTTTAGATCATTGTACCCAAATAATGGTTAATAATACTCAATTCACACGGTTAAAGCAACAACAGTAGCTGATACAAACGAAATATCATGCTGATTCGTAATCTCTAGCCATTAGAATTTAGTACTTTTTATGGTGTGATTCTAGCCATTCACCACGCTAACGATTTATGCTGCTCACCGCTGCCATATGGTCCCACTGATTGCATGGATTTTTAATCCACCCCTTGGTGGATATACACACCAAAATGCACCCTGATTGGTAATCTCTAGCCTTTAGATGTTAGTACTTTTTCAGATGAGATTATAGCCATTGGATTCAACAATTTCTTTTAGTACTAAAACCAACGGCTATAAATCATTAAAAAAATTAATTTTTTTTTGTATTAATGTCTCTGGAGGGGTGGGCTAAACTTCCATGCGGTCAGTGGGTCAGATGGCAGCGTTGTGTAACAAATAGCTTCCTTAGGCCAAGCCAATATGCATTAAGAAAAAGGGAAAAATCTACTGCCTCACTGGATGTTTGGCCCACAAAATTTTGATGCAAGAGTCCCTCAATTTGCCACCTAGTAGACTCTTTGATGTTTGGCCCACATATTGGTGGACCCACACCAAATATTAGTGTGATTAGTGATTCCTAGCCATTGGATTTGAGCACTTTTTCATCATGGGCTTGGAACCAACTCATAGTCTGTTCATAAAGCCCACTATGAAAAAGTGCTCAAATGAAATCACCAATCACGCTGATTTTAGGTTTGTAGGTCCATCATAGTGAGGGCCAGACATTCAAGTGGCAAGTGGGCCCGAAGAGTCTACTACGTTGCAATTTGAGGGACTTCTGTATCAAAATTTTGATACAGAAGTCTGCATCAAAGAAAAATGTAACAAGGTATATGCCTAAAACATTTTCAAGTGCCGCAGCACAATTTTTGTTACTCCTATTCCCCATTATATTCTGGGCCTACTGACGGCATGGATGTTTATCTCATCCCTTGGTGAATATACACACCAAAAATCACTCCGATTGGTAATATCAAACCATTAGATTTTAGTAATTTTTAAGGTGTTCTTACAGCCGTTGAATTCAACGATTTTTTGAGTACTAAAATCAACGGCTAAAAGTCATCAAACAAGCTGATTTTTGGTACGTATATCCACAAGGGGTGGGCTAAACATCCATTCGGCCAGTGGGCCCACATGGCAGCAGCGATAGCGAGTAACAAAAATGAGATTCCACATTTATAACGTATAAGTGTCTAACACCCTATGCATTTTTTTAACCATTTTATTCCACCGACATACCCTAACCCTTTAAAGTTCAAAACATGAGAGAGAGAGAGAGAGAGAGAGAGAGTTCTGTGACCTGTTTCTCTCTATGAGTCGGAGACGGAGGAGGAAGAGCCAAAAGGGATGCCGCTTCGACCTACGGGCTTCAGCCTTCAGCCTTCAGCGGACCAGCGATTCAGCCTACCACGGCGAGTCCGCCACTCCGCCCTCTCCCTCTACCGTGAAAAGAAAAGAGTTTTGGAGAATGATTTAATGGTGAATTCAAGGGGGTTTGTCTTATAATGCTCGTAAAGGCTACGTAAACAGGTAATTTTTTGTATTTTTCTTCACTTTCCTTCTGTCAAAGCCTAGCACTGCAGGCTGCAAGTTGTACACACAGTAAAAGTTGAGATTCCCTGAAATTTCAGACGAATTTCAGAAAATTTCTTGATATTTCGTAAATATTGTCGAAATTATTCGAAATTTAGTTCGAAATTTAGGAATTTTTGACAATTTTTTTTTTCACGGGGGTTTCAGTTTCGGTGCAGCTTGAAAATTGGTCCGAAATTTCGACAATTTCGCCGAAATTTAAATCCTTGGCCATGACACAAGGTTCCCACCAAGGAATGTGCAATATCCTTTGGTAGATTTACTATCAAATGATGTGCTAGCCCAATCAGCATCCGCATATCCCTCAACATGTACACGACCATTCGTCTAGTATAACAAACCATGATCAGGAGCTCCCTTGAGATATCTCAAAACACCAATCACAGCCTCCCAACATGGGATATGACTCATGAGGCTCTTGCACAAAGTGACTTTTCACATTAATAAAAAAAGAAATATATGGTCTAGTGATGGTGAGGTAATTAATCTTACTGACCAGTCTTCGATACCTTCTAGGATTATCAAATAATTCTCCCTGATCAACAATACGCTTCACATTAGGATCCATTGGAGCCTCTACTGGTTTAGTAACCAGTAAACTAGTCTCTTTAGGTAAATCCATAACATATTTTCGTTGAGACAAATTAATCGTAACCTTTGACCATGCAACTTCAATACCTAGAAAGTATTTTAGCTGTCTAAGGTCCTTAGTGTGAAAGTCTGCGTGAAGAAATTGTTTCAAATTCTCTATACCCTTGACGTCACTATCTGTAATCACACTGTTATCAACATAAACAACCAAAACAATCTTCCGACTCTCAGAACTCTGATACAGATCGGTTTGATTGACATCTTCTCAAACAAAAACTGAAGTACAACTTTACTAAACTTGCCAAACCAAGTCTGAGGTGATTGTTTCAACCCATATATAGCCTTCCGTAATCTCCGTGCCTCGGAAGACTCCTCCTGAGTAACAAATCCTGGTGGTTGTTTCATATAGACATGCAAATCAGAATTAGAACTTGTTGAACTAGAAGTAGGAGGTGTAGAGCTAGATGTATCAAGAAGAAGAAGAAAGTTAGAGGAAGAGGAATAAAGAACACCACATCATCCTCATGATGGATCTCATCTGAAAAGAAATGAACAGATTCTAAAGGTGACATCAGCACACTCAAACTGTTGGCGAAGAGAAGGAATGTAACACCGATATCCTTTTTGGGTACGGGAGTATCTCTAGAAGACACTTGATTGCACGAGGATCAAGTTTACCCCCTTGGATCTGAACGATGAACAAAGCACATCCAACCAAAAATACGATGGGGAAGAGAGAACAAGGAAGTATCTGGAAACAAAATTGGGAATAGAGCGGTACTATTGGGAATTGATGACAACATCACTCGAATATATGTTGGGTACTTCTATTTGGAAAAGCAAAGAGTGGACAAATTTTTAACACATGCTGATGCTTCCTTTCGGCCACCCCATTTTGTTCAAGAACTGAGACGTTTTCCCTCAAAAAGGTGAGGCGTATCCTCGAGGCGTAAGCCCCATTTTCAAATTAAAAAAAAAAAAAAATTGTTCAAAAAATTCTTAATAGAATATAATCTATTCTACAAAAATCAGAAACAACATACTATGTGAAAAAATTAACTTAAATTTTTTCTACTATCTAAAGAGAAAAAACCGTTTTTGCATTGTAAATGGATGAAATCCTGAAATTGCCCATATTTTGTCGAAAATGCCCTTACTTTTCTTCATTTGTTTTCTTTAGATTATTCACTTAGCAGGGGGTGCTTTTGTCTTTTAGTGCATACGTCACCTGCAAGTTGTAGGTCTGCCAAAAACAAACATAAAAAACTTACTCTCACGTCAACAAGTCTATTTAAAAATAAAAATTAGGCTTATGACAGGACCACATTGTGAGCCACATGGAATAGTCTTAGAGGACACTAATCGTATGGATGTTTGTTCCATCCGTAGGTGGACCTATATACCAAAAATCAGCTTGATTAGGGATTTCTAACTTTTGGATCTGAGTACCCCAAATAATGCTCGAAATCCATAGTTAAAAGTAAATCATGAATACGACTCTAATCCAATGGATAGAAATTACTAATCAGGCTGAATATTGGTATGTAGATCCAACTATGGATGGTCCAAAGATCCATACGGTTAGTGGTCTCTAAGAGTGTGCCACGTTGCTCATATTGTGGTCCCTCATCAACGATAATGATCATGTCCCTCATCATCGAAGTTCTGCTCCGTTGCTACCCGTCTCTCTACCCTAAACTTCAATACAACCCCGACATGACCTGTTAATTAATTCCCATGCCCTTCGCTGATTTTAAACCTTTGGATGTTGATATCAAATGCTTGAATGTTGATATCAAATCTTAAAAAACATAAAGCACATAACTAAATTATCAAATCTAAGTAGTTAATAAGACACTAACAGAGTAAGTAACTAACAAAATAGATGAGGAAAGTAGAGCAAGTCTACAATGTAGTAAAAGCTAAAATCAAAAAAGTTAACAGACAAACACTAAGTCCAAATTATTCAATAACTAGAACACAAATTCAAGTCCTATTCTTATACGGTTATATAAGAATAAGATTTGATTTCTTGCTTGAGTTTGGTGAGGTTCCTCACAAGAAAACGTTCGGAAGTGATGGAATCCCAATCCGAAAAAATTTGATCTCTCTATGAGAATTTCTATCAAATGGGAAAAATTAGGAATGAAAGGTTAGATTTAGTATTTCTAAAAAAAAAGAGTTTAAGAAAACCAAATGAAGACCTTTTTGCTCATGTTTAGCATATAAGAATAGCGGGGAGGGAAGAGGAAGTTGAGCTAGTATCTTAAACATGTAAAGTAAATTAGGGTTTTGAGATGGGAAGAGAAAGGAGAAGAATAGAGAGAGAGAGAAGAGGAAGTTGAACTAGTATCTTAAACATACACTAGTCAGTAAAATGCTGTAATAAAGGTAAAAGTACAGACCCCTGTCTTACATTCGCATAAATATATTCACGATGTATTATTTGCCAATTTTGATTGCGATCATAATGTATTAACCACATAAAGAAACACGAGTTTTTGAAATTTTCTTGTTGGGCATGGTGTAGGAAACATGCATTGACATGACAATCCGGGGGAAACTTCAAATTGAACTTCTCCCTGATTTAGTGGCACTTTTAATTTAATATAGTAATACATTTGATGCTTTCATTTATGCATGCGTGTTTCTTAAGTTTCGAGGTTCACATGTCTGATTCCTTGTGTTTGTGAAGTTGAAGCATGTTTATGTGTCTAGGTTATGTGGTGTTTTTCTTGGCCTTGCAAGTCTGACATGCCAGCCCCATTTGTCTGTGATACTTACACATGTTAGTGGTCTTTGGCTCCCCGTGGTATTTTCTTGCTTCGATGTCACTTCAGTTTTAAACTGGATACAACGCATGACATGTATAAAAGTTGCAGATTTTGCTTGTTTCTACATGGTCATTGCTTTATAGTTTGCTTAGTAACTTGACAATATAAAGTTTTTATGTTTTACCTGTTTTGGAGAATAATGTCAGCCATTTATATTGTTTATATTGTTCAAGCTGGTTTTAGGTTGCAAGAGTGAGGAATGCGTTGGCATATGCTACTCACAAGTTTTTCCAAGAAAGTGGGTTTGTTTGGGTTTCAAGCCCAATTATTACTGCTTCAGATTGTGAAGGAGCTGGTGAACAGTTCTGTGTAACTACATTGGTATGTTCTCTGCTTTTTGAAATTAATATCATATGTTCTCAACCTCCTCTTATGGATCACTTCTTTGTTGTATTTCATGCTTGACCATATTATTCAACGGTGATTTAACTATAATAACATTTAAACGAGCCATTTAATGAATTTCTTGTTGAACAACCACTTTACTCTAAAAGCTTAAGCTGTTAGAGGGAAGCGTAACTATGTATATCAAAGGGTCCACGGGTCTTTGAACACCCCCACTAAGTAGAACGCAGCCCACTAAGAACACCCCCACATGGGTGTACATAGAATCCAACGCTCCCCCTCAAGCTGGTGCGAAGATATCCATCATGCCCAGCTTGGCTATCAATGTATTCAGGATTGACTCGTTGACTCCCTTAGTAAGCATATCGGCAACCTGCTCCTGAGTCCTTACATAGGGTGTACAAATCAATCCCTGCTGAAGCTTCTCCTTGATGAAGTGCATATCAACCTCGATGTGTTTAGTCCTGTCATGCTGAACTGGGTTGTGAGCAATGTTAATGGCCGCTTTGTTGTCGAAATAGAGGCTCATTGGGTCTGTCACCTTGACTCCTAGTTCTGCTAACATGATCTTCAACCACAAGAGCTCACACACTCCATGTGCCATGGAGCGGAACTCTTCCTTTGCACTGGATCGAGCGACAACTGGTTGTTTCTTGCTCCTCTAAGACACAAAGTTGCTTCCAACAAAGGTACAATAACCCGATGTAGACCGTCTATTGGTCACTGCACCTGCCCAATTTGCATCACTGTATGCTTTCACCCTGAGGTGGCCATGAACTCCAAACAATATGCCTCGACTTGGTGACCCCTTGAGATACCGAAGGACTCTGTGTGTAGCCTCAAGATGTGGTGACCGAGGTGAATGCATGAATCGGCTAATGACGCTTACTGCATAAGCAATGTCAAGCTGTGTATGGGCAAGATATATCAATCTGCTAACCAATCGCTGAAATAAGGCAGGATCACTTAGAAGTGTACTGTCCTCGGAATTCAGCTGATGGTTTTGATCAATAGGAGTATCTGCTGGTCGCGAACCCAAATACCCAGTCTCGCTCAGTAAGTCTACCATACTTTCTCTGTGAAATGAAGATGCCCCTCGATGACCTGGCAACCTCAATCCCTAGAAAGTATCTCAATGGTCCTAGATCTTTCGTCTCAAACTCAGACGATAAGAAGGCCTTGAGCCTTGTGATCTCTGTCGGGTTACTCCCCGTAATGACTATGTCATCCACATATACGATCAATGCAGCGATACTGGTCTGTAGATGCTTCACAAACAGAGTGTGATCTGCCTGACTCTGTGTAGCCTACCTTTCTCATTGCATTGCTGAACCGTTCAAACCAAGCTCGAGGAGATTGCTTCAACCCATATAAAGCTTTCTTCAGTCTGCACACCCTGTCTTCACTTCCAGCAAGCTTCAACCCTGGTGGCACTTTCATGTAAACTTCCTCTGTTAGGTCCCCATGTAGAAAATCGTTCTTTACATCCAGCTGATGTAAATGCCATGACCTGTTTGCAGCCAAGGACAGTAGAACCCTGATTGAGTTCATCTTGGCTATAGGTGCAAATGTCTCCCGGTAATCTATCCCATAGGTCTGGGTGAACCCCTTGGCAACTAGCCGAGCTTTGTACCTATCAATGGAACCATCTGCCTTGTGCTTCACGGTGAAGGCCTACTTGCACCCCACTAGTTTTTTCCCCCTGGGTAAAGAAACAAGATCCCATGTTTTATTTTTTTCAAGAGCCTGCATTTCGTCTATCATAGCCCCTTTCCCCTTTGGGTGACTAAGTGCATCTGCAATGGTAGATGGGAAGGAAACAGACGAAACAGTGCTAACAAATGTCTGATAAGATGGAGACAATGACTAGTAAGAAATGAAGTGAGAGATAGGGTGCTCGGTGCAAGTGCGCACACCCTTACGAAGTGCAATGGGTAGATCCTCCTCTGGAGTAGGAGTCTCTGAGGACTCATGAACTAAAGTAGGAGTAGAAACAATACTTGGATCTGGATCCGAGGGTAGATTGGCAGGCACAGAATCAGTGACTTGTCATTTCTTCCTGGATCTGGCATAAACTCGCATATCCGCCGCTGTAGTAGTAGAAGTGTCCTTGTCAATAGTAGACACAGATTCGACCATAGGCACAGGAGTGGAGATGGGTACAAGAACCGGCATGGGGATAGGGCTCTCGTCCACAATATCACACTCCCCCTGAAGAGAGACCCTATTGCTAAAGAACGGAACGTGCTCAGTAAAGGTGACGTCCAGAGATGTGAAACATCGACGCGAACCCGGATGATAGCATTTGTATCATTTCTGAGTGGAAGGGTACCCCAGGAAAATACATTTCAAGGCCCGTGCATCAAGTTTGTCACGATAGTGACGATGAACATGCACATAGCATACACACCCAAAGACTTTGGGAGGAACAATGAAGGCTGGACTATTGGGACGCATGACAAACAAAGGGGTCTGAAAGCCAAGAATATGAGATGGCATGCGATTGATGAGATACGTAGCCAGAAGGATAGATTCAGACTAAAAAGATTTTGGAACCTGCATCTCAAGACGAAGGGCACGCTCAACCTCGAGAAAGTGACGGTTTTTTCTTTCAGCTTTCCCATTTTGTTGGGGAGTCGACGGACAAGAAGTTTGATGTACAATGCCATGAGAGGCAAAGTAATCTCTAAGGCTCCCGTCTAGGTACTCACCCCCATTATCAGATCGGAGAATTTTGAGTGGGGTACTGAACTGAGTGGTGACCATCTTGTGGAAGGTCTAAAAAATGGAAGAAACCTCATCTTTCGACTTCATAAGATATACCCAGGTAGAGCCACTGAAATCATCAACAAATGTAACAAAATATCGGAATCTAGATAAAGACATCACCCCACACATCAGAATGCACAATATTGAAAGGAATAGTACTTTTATTTTCACTGAAAGGAAAAACAGTGCGACAATGCTTTGCGAGTTCAAGTTTTACAGTGGAACGGAACATCGCAAAGAGAAGAGAAAGTAGGAAAGACACTCTTTAAAACTGACACGGGTACATGATCAAGTCGGTTATGCCAAAGCAATAACTGGTCTTTATTGAGTCGACTACTGCTACTGATGCTGGACTGATGTGCTGAAGAGGAAACTGAGCGATCCAGGAGGTACAAGCCACCTTCCTCACGTCCACTGCCAATCGTCCGCCTCGACTCCAGATCCTGAAACACACTGTGAGAAGGAAAAAATGTTACACTGCAATTAAGATTCTTGGTAAGGCTACTGACAGATAAAAGATTAGCTGTAAACTGAGGAACATGCAGTACCGAGGACAAGGTTAGTGCTGAAGAGGCATGAACATTGCCCTTCCCGGAAACAGAGGAAAGGGTGCCATCAACTATCCTAACTTTGTCAAGACCTAAACAAATAGAATAACTGGAGAAAACTGAAGACATACCAGTCATATGATCTGAGGCCCCTGAATCGATGATGCAGGAGGGACTAGAAGGAACAGTGGATACAGAGAAAGCAGATCCAGTACCTGTCTGGGCATATGTGGAGGTAGAAGTAGAGGCTTGCCCATTGAGCTGGGCCGTCATACGACGAAGTCGCTCAAGATCACTAGGAGAAAAAGAATCCATATCCCTAGTGGTAGTAGCTGCTGAGGGTGCAGTGTCCTGAGCCATAGAAAGTGCTGCAGGAGGCTCCTGTCTCGCTGAAGATCGCAGACGGGGATTTGGGCCGAGACCCGGTGGGTGTCCATACAACTCCCAACAAGTGTCCTTCACATGGCCTAGACGGCAGCAATGATCACACTTGGGACGTCGTCTGTCATCATCGGTCTTCTTCTGGAAGGATTTCTGACCCTTCTGAAACGCAGAGGTAAGGGCAGATCGATCATGAGTGTCACTACCACTGCGTAGCTGCATGGCAGTGCAGCGACTATCTTCCCCCTGAATGTAGGCATAGACCTGTGCCAATGAAGTAGGGGGAGGGGATCTGCCAAGTATCTGTACACGGACAGCCTCGAAGCTAGGACGAAGGCCGGAAAGGAATTGGAATATCCGGGACTGCTCAACCATAGCACGAAAATACTCCACATCCGCAGCACAACCCGGGGTGTAGTCCTGATAATGGTCTATCTCTTCCCATTTGCTTCGGAGAGAAGCATAATAGGTACCAAGTTTGAGCTCCCCCTGTCGGAGACAAGCAATCTCTTGCTCTAATTCATAGAGCTTCGAAAAGTTGCCAACTTGGGAATAGGTTTCGGTAACAGAATCCCAGATTTCCCTCGCTGTAGGAAGGAACATGAACCCCTGCTGATCTGGGGTTGCATTGAATGGAGAAGCCAAGATATCACCGTAAGGTTCTACATAACCCATTTCTGATGGGATTTGTCTGTGGCGGCAGGCTGGATTGTCTTTCCTGTGAGGTACTCACTGTAGCCACGTCCCCCGATGTACATGAGTGCCGATGTCTTCCACTCAAAATAGTTGGTCCCATCAAACTTGACCGTAGTGATGCATAATTGGGGGTTGTGGTCTCCATGAGAATCATACGGAGTGCTATCCTCAACTGATGAAACCTCTGATGAACTCATCGCAGCAGAAGGCCTGGAAATAACCAACTGACGAATAGAAGGTCTGTAGAACCTAAACCAAGGTTCGGGGGGTTCCTAGGAGCACTTTGGGAGGTACGGCTAGGATAGAAGTGCCCTGGGAACCTTAGTTTTCAAAAAAGGCAAAATCGGATCCGGGCAAAAAACCAGGGTGATTTTTTAAACCGGAGATCCGACAATCAGAAAAATCCCAAACCAAGCTCTGTAGATCCCAGATAGTCCACAAGGAGATGCGGTTAGGGTAGAAAGCCCAAATAACGCACGAATCTCGAGGTAGAAAAAAACCCAAAAACTGAGCCGGGGATCCAATTTTTCGAATCGAAGATCCGACGATCAGAAAATTCTCAAACGAGACTCTGTAGATCCCAAATAATCCACAGGGAGGTGTGGCTAGGGTAGAGAGCCCAAGCAGTGCACGAATCTCAAGAAAATAAAAAACCCGAAATCTGAGCCGGGGATCCGATTTTTGGAACCGGAGATCCGATGATCCAAAAATTCTGAAATAAGTTTCTGTCGAACCTTACTGGCCCTATGAGAGGGGCGGTTTGGGTAGAGAGCCCAAAAATAACACGAATCTCGAGGAAAATGAAAACCTAAAAAACCTTGATATACGTGTTTTTTGAAAAAACTGATAAAAAATCTTGAAGAACGGGGATAGAGTGGATCTCTGACGACGGATAACAGGCAATAATAGATCTCTAGTTCCTTTGCTTCAGAAAAGATCCAAGAACTTTGCAGGAGGACCCTCTGCGATTTGCTCAAAACTTGCCCGGACTTCGAATGCCCACATATAAGATCTTCGTGAAAACTCTAGAGGATAATGATTTTGGCCCTAGAGTAATGGAGGTTAGGGAGAGAGAGAGATAATGGAGGTTAGGGAGAGAAGGAGAGATTAGGGTTTGAGAGAGAATGGGGAGATTGAATTGAATATTCAATCTCCCATGATTAATATTTATAAGTATGGGAAACCCCTTCTACAAGTAAAGGAGAAATCGTGTGGGTGAAGTGGGGGCCCACAACTTAACCCACTAATATGAAATAAAGAGATTGTGGGTTAAGTGGATGGGCTCATCACTTAACCCAGAAGCAATAGAGAATAAACCCTACGTGGGGTAGTGGAACGCAGCCCACTAAGAACACCCCCACGTGGGTGTACATAGAATCCAACATGAACATCCTGGCTGCCTGTGACCACTCTAAATATGAGATTATTCTAAACTAATAAAGGTTAGTGCTAGAGGAAACGTGAGTTGCTAGGAGCCTAGACTCCCCCCAAAAATATTCTCTTTTTCTCACTCCATGCAACCCATAAATTAAGATCAATATTATTTAATAGTTCAAATTACCTTTATATTGTTTTTGTTGTTCATATGTGATTGACATTTACCTTTAAGGACATTGTTGTTTCTTAAAGCTGTCCCATCTTTCCCTATTGCTTCAATTGTTGCTTGTTTTCCCATGCTAAAGTCACTTTTGAAATGAATGCTTCAGAGCATTTTAATCGTTTTGATCTTGAAGGTAATCTAAGAAGGCTTAGCAATGCCGTATATATATTTTTTTTGACAAGTTCAGCAATGCCATATGAGAAGCTGTAAGCCTGTAAGTGATTATTAGTAGATACTGCGTATGGAAAGAGCTCCCTATGGTTCTCTATAATAGATTTGAAATGCATCTTTCACCATTGCTTCTATTTCTTGATGCGATCTTGTTTATTTGACAGATTCCAAGCTCCCTAGAAAATACAAATTCACCAGTTGGTACCATTCCTACGAATGCGGATGGTTTAATTGATTGGTCACAGGTGAGTCTACATTTCAATTTAAGTTTGCCTTTCTATTTCAGCCAAAACTGCATGGCTTTTCCTATTTGTGCTGCCAGCAACTCAAGTTACTACTGTGCATGTGACCTGCATTTCAATTTAACTCATTGCCTTTAAATTATGATTTTATAGGAAATGCTTCAGAAACTTCCACTGGTCATGTATGGAATGAATGCTTATCGCTTTAATGTTGAATATCAGATAAAAAACAAAACTACGCCCATTAGCATATTTTGTATGCTACAATCCTCTGAAAGAGGGAAATAGAAAGGTAAACTTTCCTATGACTGCAAATAGTATGTCCTATACACCAAATATCCTGTAATACTGTCATAGTTAGACTACAACCAACCTTTCGAAGAAGGGAGGAAGAGCTTTTACAATTGAAAGTCTATGATGTAATGCTCGAAGGAGATTATCCAGAGCATGTCAATGGGCAAGTTTGAGAAATGATGCATTTACTTGAAGTGGAAAGCAAAAGTTCAGGAAGTTCTGTTACTTGTAGATAACACAAACTTCTGAGAGGTATTGATCAGAAAAAACAAAGCAGTGGGAGTTGCGTAACTTAATATTGCTTGGCTTATCATGGGTCTAGGGTTGTCAGTTTAGACAGTTGGATGATTCTGATGTTGTGTCTGCATGCAGCTTAGCATATGCCCATAAGCAAATATTTGTTTACAAAAAGAAGTTTCATTTATGCTGAAAACTTTCCTAAACTTGTTTTGTCTGTTTCAGTTTTTTGAATTTAATTAAGAGCAGCAATTGTGTTAATTTTCACCATTAAGTAAAGAGTATTCTCAAATACAGCTGATGTACTCATTCCTTTCTTTCTTGTGCCAGGATTTTTTTGGAAAACCAGCGTTCTTGACAGTCTCGGGCCAACTTAATGCTGAAACATATGCTTCTGCTCTTTCTGATGTATTTATCTCTCCCTGTGTTGTTTTACGATATGCCTGGTACTATGACTTGGTTGTGATTTCAGTCATCATATTTTAGTATATTATTGACTAAATTATGTTGTTGGTGCCAGGTATACACATTCGGTCCAACTTTTCGGGCTGAGAACTCTAATACTTCTAGGCATTTAGCTGAATTCTGGGTACTTCTTTTTTATCCTTTTTATGTCCTATATTTAAACTGGTTTGAACTTTGAACTTCTGAGTTGTTTTCCTTTGTCAAGTTTAATGGATCCCTGCACTATTGAACTGAACTTCTCACGAGTTTTCCTTTTCTTATTCAAGATGATTGAACCAGAACTTGCTTTTGCTGATCTGAATGATGACATGGCATGTGCAACTGCCTATCTCCAGTATGTAGTAGGTTACTTTTCACATCTAATGTCCATCAAGTACTGTGCAATGTTACTGTCATTTCATGTTTGTGTGTAGTGTAATGTTATATTTTCTTGTTTTGCAGGTAAGGTATGTCCTCGAGAACTGCAAAGAAGACATGGATTTCTTCAATACTTGGATTGAGAAAGGAATTATCAATAGATTGAATGTATGAGCTCTCAGCGTAACCCCCTTCAAGCTTTCTGCTACATTTTGGAATCTGATCCGGTTTAACAACTTATGTAGTACTGGTTTTTGACAAATTCTTCTGTCTGATGCCTTTGGTCTACCTTCTTTACAAGATTATAGATGAATTTGCATGTTAACATTGGAGCATTGTCTTTTTATTTTTCTTTGACAGGATGTAGCTGAGAAGGACTTTGTGCAATTGACATACACTGATGCTGTCGAACTTCTGATGAGAGCAAATAAGAAATTTGAGTTCCCGGTATTGCATATTTCATCCATGATACTACTCCGACAAGTTAACAATACTTTCTTTCAGTATTTCACTCTAAACTGAACTTGTTACAATCTTTCATGTTCTTCTGGAAGTTATGAAAGATGTCCTTTGGCCTAAAAAATATCTACTGTCCTTGGTCACCCTACGAGTTAGGATTAAGAGATCTCCTACGTGGGAGTCATCAAATGGTCCCAACCCCACCCTATGTGTGATTTTGTGCACCTATGTATTGGTATGCTTTTCATAGGCTGTCCTTGTGATAAGCCTGATGGGTGCTGTAGATTCTCTATGCAATATAAAAGTGATCAACATGATATTTCATGAGTTTAAAAATATATTTCATAGACTGTCCTTGTGATATGCCTGATGGGTGCCCTAGATTCTCTTTGCTGACGATACGTTAATATTTTGTAAGCCGAGCCATGAGCAGCTAAGGGTACTTGAGATGCCTACTGGGTTGCTTTGAGGCAGTCTTGGGTCTTCTAGCTAATTTGGGCAAAAGTGAGGTGATCGGTGTGGGGGATCAGATAGATTTAATGCATCTTGCCAATGCTTTGGGTTGCAGGGTGGGCAAACTTCCCATGACCTATCTAGGTCTCCCATTAGGTGCTAATTATCAGTCCAAGGCCCTTTGTGATCTGGTGATAGAACATTACAAAAGAAGACTAGCATTGTGGAAGAAAGTTATCTATCAAAGGGTGACAAGATTACTCTTATAAGAAGTATGCGTTCTAGTCTCCCACGTACTACCTTTCCCTCTTCTCCATTCCGACGTCAAGTGGCTAATAGAATTGAAAGAATGATGAGAGATTTTCTTTGTAAAGATAGAAATGAAACCCATCCCATAAATATCATCTAGTAGATTGGAACAATATTTGTAGTCCCAAAGGAGCAGGAGATCTCGGTATTTGGCCTATAAGGGTGATGAATAAAGCTCTTTTGGCCAAATGGTTGTGGAGATAAGGCGAAGATGACAACAGTTCTTGGAGGAGTGTGATAGAGAGCAAATTTGGAAGAAGCAATTGGGTTGGGATAGTAATATCGTCACATCTTCCTATGGGGTCAGCGTGTGGAGCTGAATCACTAATCTTTACGGAGAATCTTTCAAGGGCGTGAGACTAAAAATGGGTTCAGGTGACAAAAGCAGATTCAATTATTGTGGGGATGTTGTACCATCACACGCCCGTGGTGGGCATGAGTAACAAAGACGATTACATGGTTGACTCATGCCTTGTCATCAACACACCTGATGTTTATTTTTTGTTCAGATCTTGAAGGCCTTAATGTGCTAATGATAATAACCTAATGTTTGGCCTATTTGACAAGGTAGTATTTGGTATCGTGCTGCAACACTGCACTATTAAATCACCCTTTGTTGAAAACATGCCAGCTTGGGATGTAAGGATGGTGATAGGAGCACTGCAGGACTACTGCAGCCCAGTACCTAAAGCTTTATCTTTTGACAAATTTGTCATTTATTGAAGTTCTTATCTTTTCTAGGGTAGGATATTTGTTTGAGGATTCTAGTACAATGAGCCAAAGCCTATGCTGCATGGATTCTTTTAAACCGGTGATGTATCTGTGTTAGACACATGTTGAGGTTCTACATGATATGGATTCTGGTGCAACACTTCCCATTTTTTTTCTTATTTCCTTACTTTCAAGATACTAATTAACATTTGCCATAGGTTTTCAGTTCTACTAGCCATTAAATAAGGGGCGGGATATTGGCACCCGCCATTTCACTCACCATGCCCGCTTAACAAAAAAAATGACAAATGTGTCCCCTCCCACATAACTCAAACAAACCACCCTAAAAAACAGAAGGAGGAGGAGAAGGCCGCCGCCACCACACCGCATCACCACTGCGCTCTCACTCACTCTCTCTCCTTATCTCTCTACTCTCTCTCCTCATTCTCTCTCTCTCTCTCTCCCTATCCCCCTCTATCTTTATTTCTCTCTCTCTCCTTATCTCTCCCTCCCTCTGTCTCTCTCTCTCTCTCTCGGTTCTGAGCTGCCGAGGTGGCTGCCTCAACAGCTCAAAACCGAGTGAGAGATAGGGAGAGAGAGAGAGTGAGAGAGAGACAAAGAGAAAGAGAGTGATGATGCAGTTGACCGGCGGTGACGGAGGTTCCATCTCTTATCTTATGTTTTTTTCCTAATGGTAGGTGGGTGTCAAGATACACTTGGGGTGTAGAGAGATAAAGGTGAATTTTAAGGTGGGTTTACTGAGTAAGTGGGCATGGTTACTTATCAACAAAAAAAAAAAAGAAAGTAAGTGGGCATGGTGAGTGAAACGACAGGTGCCAATATCCCGTCCCTTAAATAATAGCTTCATTTCCACACCCTTTAAATAAAATCACATTAACAAAATATATGTACATTTATATTCATAATCTTTATAGGTTTATTCATACAAGAATTACAAGTTCAAAATTCTCCATATAATCTTGCTCCTACAAATGCCAAAATAATTTGCCTTCAGTTGCAGATAGTAATACAATTGCGAATGATGACACTAGTTTATAGTAGAACGAGACCTACACATTTGCGAAACTCGCAGCTTCAGCCAAGACTAAAAAGTACATCCATTATCAGCAACATAACAATGAGCTTTTCAACTGCTCACCTTCTCATACAGAATTGAAGTCAAGCCATTGGTGCTATGATGCACCTCTTGCAGTGGGTTGCCTCCATGGATTTGTCTTAGGCATGTCTTTGATAATGTGTGTGTGTGTCGAGCTTGGGTTGGGTTGAAGCCTCAACCCTATTTGATCGGGTTGTCAAAATTGGCCCGGGTCCAACCCAACTACTGAAGGGGCCAACCCAACCGCAACCCAAAGTCAGGTTGAGCCCTCCCAAGTTGCAGCCCTACATGTCAACACAACCCAGACCCTTCATGTTACGCCACCAGTCGTGTCGACACGACATGACATGGGTATGGGTACAGGATCCGTGTTGGATCCTGCAAATCCGTATCTAATTTTTAGGTTCAGTTTTTGTGTTGGGTACACACCCATGTGCAAGTCTGGCACTTGGACGTGGCTACACGCACACGCTTGTAAGAAGAAGAATGTTATAATATTAAAAAATTCAAACTGTTACTCTAATAATATTAAAATATTATTGTTATTATAGTAATTATTTTTAAAATATTAGCTATGTACTGTGCCCAAGTACCCAAAAATTGGGAGTTGAGCAAGTTGAACACTTGGACACATCCGTATCCAACACTCGTACCCATACCCGTGTAATATAGGCAACAAATATAACATTAGATATATTTATTTGCTTGTCTATAAGTATATCATACAAACCATAAAATATTCTGTCACACTATCCACTATTATCCTTATTATTATATAAAAAGTACTTTGTTTCACATTATTTAAAGTATTCTCCTGAGTCCACGAATCTTATTTTTCAAGGTTTGTTGAATCGGACTACACACCCATGTCAGATGTTGACACCCATGCTCATATCAATGCAACATAGGCTAGAGCAATTCATCTCCCCATTTTGTTTCCCATTATCATTGATAATCTGAGTGAACCGTGTCTCACAAAATTTATGGTAGTGTCATTCATTGCTGATTAGAAACAGGAATATAATTAATTTATCATAGGGTCTTGCAACCTACTAGAGTGTCATTGATTTTTAATGTTTTAAACTTGTTGTCTATCAACTGCTGATCTTCTTATCTAATCAGAAAGCACAACTTGGGAACTGTTCAAAGAGATTTCATGATGGACAAATCTGGAAGAGTAGTACTCAATAAATTATATTAAATTCAATCGTTTCTGGACACTGAAACTTTCACATAATTCTCAACAAAGTTGGGGCTCGTCTCCCGTCAATATGGTCCTTTAACAAAATGATGGATAAAAGTTAGTTATATGATTTTGGCGGTTTATAACAATCTGAGTTTATGTTGAAAACTTGAAAATAAAAGCAGATGTTCAGGATACACATCAATTCTAATGCATTGACTTTTAGGAGACCTTAGGGTGGCGCTGATATTTTGTGTTTCTGTGGATGCTGCACATTTGATAGGTAAAATGGGGATGCGATTTGCAGAGCGAGCATGAGCGGTACATCACTGAAGATGTCTTTGCTGGCACTCCTGTAATAATCAGGGACTATCCGAAGGCATGTCTTATGTTAAATTTTTAACTTATTTTATGTCGAGATAGCTTAAATGCCCTGGAACTGATATCTAAAGTTTCCAAAACAACACTTTCCAGGAAATAAAGGCATTCTATATGCGCGAAAATGAGGATGGGAAGACTGTGGCAGCCATGGATCTGTTGGTTCCTCGGGTAATTCAGGATTCCTTGTTCTGTTTCATTTATATTCATCTATCGTTTTGGGTCTGACTTGTGTGTGTGTGAAAGAAATACTATAGCTGTTATATTTCCTTGTTGAAGCATCACGTTGTTCACTTAAAATGCATAAATCTTTGAGTAGGAGTAGTTTGTTTAAGGCTTGGTTTGTGGTCAACACCCTTTTACAATATGTAAGACAGAAGATGCGGTTAACAATGCTCGTAATACGAAGGAAATGGGTGGTTCAGTACTATTCTGGACCATAAGTTGAAGAGGAAGGGTGCGAGGAGTCTAGAAGTAGAAGCTTACATGGTATTGTTGAATAGGAGGGAGCTCTGTGTTTGAAGGGTAAATAGCGCGTGGCTCGAGTTGAGAGATTGAGGATTGGGCATTTGTCACATACAGTTGGAACCTCGAGACTTCTGAAATTTCAAAAAGTGCGCAACAATTTGAGGGCGACCTTAAATTTCCAAAATAGTAGGGTGGGGGGTAGGGGGGTAATTGAGGGGGACCTCAAATAAATTTTGGAAGCCTGAAAGGATCCTTGGAATTTGATTCTCCAGTAGGTAAAAACAGACAAGTTGACTTCTCGAAGAGGTTTTTCAGAGAGCTTCGATGGTAGATCAAATCATCATCATAAGCCTTAGCCCAACGATATGAGGTTGAATCCTATTCCCCTATTCAATTTGATTGTAGATCAAATCAACTTGTGAAATTAGTTGGAACAAATTCTGTAGGGGGGATCTTCTTGGCAGGTTGAGTTGAGGTCTAATGCTTTGATGGTGGTAGCTCAAGCAATCAAATATTCAAGCGAGAAGTTATCTAATGATGTAGATATGTTTGCAGGAGAGAAGGCAATAGAAGCTTTTTGGAACCTTTAATGTTCCAAGCTCTTTCCGTAGACGAAGCCAATTGTTGCGATTCTATAAAGGATTTTTTAAGGGACTTAATATCAAGTTGTGTGTTGAGAACAATGGACGAGTTATTCAGATATTCGAAGAAAGTGAGGACCATGCTTCCATGCGAAAATGAAGATTTTGGAACCCTAGAGGTTTCCATTGCATAACCCAGGTTCGAAGGTGGATGCTACTGCAATGACAGGTAATGGAGTGGGCAATGATGAGATTCCACAGAAACAAATTATGGTATACTGTAGAAAAGGGAGATCTGGTTCTGTTTCAATCCCATCTATTATTGGTGTAGATTTTTAATTAAGAATTTAATTCTATTTATGCAGATGCAGACCACAATCAGACATATACTTACAACAAAATTCTCATTTTGATTTGGAGTTGTTAACAAATTAAGTGGTGGATGTAAGTAATAAATTGGGCTTTTAGTTAGGGAGGAAGGAACATGGAAATTTGTTTTCCAAATACCAGAGGAGGGATTAGGAGGAGGAGGTTACTGACATAGTCATTCATGAATCAATCGCCGATTTTGCCGATTAATTGGCTAAGACCCATTTTTTCCTCTTCTGATTTCAATTTTGTCGATTTTTGAATTTTGATTATGAATGATGAATGATGTAATGTGCTTATGCGTTATGACTTATTATTATGGAATTATAGATGTGCTTTTCATCATATAAATGTGCTTTGTTAAAAACAACATTTCTAACTTGAAATATGCCATGATATATATATATATATATTTATTTATTTATTTTAATTTTTTCGATTTTTACCGAATTTTTCCGACTTGAACCCTTGCCGATTTATTGCTGAATCCCGATTTTGTGACTATGACTTACTGATAGTCTAAATATTAGCATACCTAATGGTGAGTCCAAAGAAGTTTGAAATTTGTTGGTATATAGGGGGTGGACAGTATGACTGTTAGAAAGGAGAAGAGGTGTATGTGCGGTGGTGGTGGGGGTTTAGTAAAAGAGAACGGGTTGGGATGAGTGTTTCTATCTTAGAATGTGAGGGGTCTTGGGAGTTATTCCCAAAGATCTATGATTAAAAACGTGGTGAGGAGAATAAGTGGATTTTGTTATGTTGCAAGAAACAAAATTGAGAATATATGATGGAGAATCATCTTGGAAGCATGTGTAGGTAGGTAGGCAGGTGGATTGGGAGGTTCTATCAGCTGTGGGTTTATTGGGAGGGGTATTGGTGATTTGGGACTCGAAGGTGGTGGTAAAAGTGGATTTGTATGCGGGTGCCTTTTCTGTCTTGGTTCTCGAGAATTGTGTCGATCATTTTCCATTGATATCTTCCTTTTGGGTTGAGTTGGAGTTGCTTTACAATCGGTGCAATCATCCGTGGTGTGCGGGTACAGATTTTAATGTTATGCATTTCTCTTATGAAAAAGGGGTGCGTAGGATCACCTCTTCAATGAGAAACTCTTTGGACTTCATCAATAGACATGGTCTGGCAGATCTACCCTTGAGTGGTGCTCATTGCACCCGATTCGATAATCAGGAAATTCCTACATTAAGTTGGCATGATAGCCGTTTTACATTGTTGGGATAGGAAGATCAATATCCAAACATTTTTCAAGAAGTGCTTTTCAAATCTATTTCGGACCATAGACCAACCTTTGGAATTTTGAAAATCTAAGTATATTCCATTTGAGTTTGAAAACAGGTGGTTGGAGGACTCGAGTTTAAAGTCAAGGTGGTAGAGTGGTGGAAGTCCCTTAACTTCGATGGGCCTGGTTTTGTATTCCCTATGAAGTTGAAAGATTTGAAAGAGTAGATTAAGGTGTTGAATAAAGAGGTTTTTGGGCATGTGGGTGGTAGGAAAAAGGAAATATCTTTTCAAAATGAGTCTCGATAAAGAGAAAGGTTCGGTTCCTAATGTGGAAAAGTGGGGGAGGAGCTTAAAAAGGAATATGATTCATGAGGAAGATATTAGTGGAGCCTCGAATAGATTCTTCTTTTTGATTTCCAAAGGAATGTCGGCAGTAGTAAAGGATCAAATAGCTTTAAGTAGGGGACAAGAACTCAAAATTCTTACATTTGTGTGCTAACGCAAGGCAAAGGACGAATTGCATCAGTAGGCTAAGAGGGGGGAATATAATGGTGGAGGATTTGGCTATCCATTAGTTCTATGCTATGTAACAAGGACACTGCACTTTTAGGGTTTTTTGCCGTGTCGGACACCTCGACACTCGGACACACGCGTCAACACTTCCTGACACACATCTGGACACTTATGGCAGTGTCACCCTTGGTTTTAATAATTTTTAATATAAAATTTATTTCTAAAAGTAGGTTGGTGTGTTCCATCCTCTATACAACAATAAACTAATAAATATTTTCTATTTTTTGTTATTTTATTAATATTTTTAAGCATTTATTTATATTAATATCTTTTATTAAGTATATGTATGGACGTGTCTCTGTATCGTATTTTTGTAAGTTGTCATGTCGGACACCTCGTATCCGTGTCGGATACTGACACCCGTGTCGGTGTCCTTGTTACAAAGGTTCTATGAGAAACTTAGTAAATCAGGACTCATTATATCCACTCTTGGTGAAGTTATTTTCTCTCATCTGGATATGGAAGGGGTGGCTTGGTTTGAAAGAGTGTGTGAAGAAATTGAAGCGAATTAAAGCTCTAGGTCTAGGTGGTTTCACTATTATATCCTACAAGGCTTCTTGGGGTATAATCAAGAAGGATTCAACGAAGGTCTTCATTGAATTCCGTGAAAGAGGAATACGGGATAAAGGTTCTAACACCACTTTCATTTCTCTAATTCCAAAATTAGAGTCAACGGAAGACTTTGAGGGATTTTCACCTTATTAGCCTTGTTTGTAGTATTTATAAAATATTGGCCAAGGTGCTCTCATCTCAATTGAAGGAGGTTATTGAAAATTTACTAGAAGTTTATCAAGGAGCTTTTGTTAGTGGAAGGTTAATTTTGGATGGTGTCTTGATTACTAGGAGTGTATTCACATTAGAAGTTGAGAGGGGAGTAAAAAGCTTGTGTGTAAGATTGATTTAGAAAAAGGCTGTTGATCACGTAGAATCTTAGATAATGTTATGAGAAGGATGGGTTTTAGAGGAAGTTGGATAAGATGGATTCTAGAATATATTTCGATGACACTTTTTCCATTTAGTTAACAGATCCTTAGAAGGTTTCTTTCGTAGTTCAAGGAGATTAAGGCAAGGGGATCCTCTCTCTCCTTTACTACTCAATTTAGTGGTAGATTCTCTAAGCAAACTCTTACGTAAAGAGGAAAAGTCAAACGACTCCAGGTTTTATAGAGGAGAAGATGGCCTTATGATTTTTCACCTTCAATTTGCTGATGACATGATTTTCTTAGATGCCAAAGAGGAGGTTCTACTTCACGAGGACTACTTTGGTATTTTGAAGTCTCCGGCTTAAATTGAGAAAACTATTTCTCATAGGAATTGGCGAGGATGGAGGAGTTTATGAGGATTATGCCAGGTTTCTGGGTTCTAGGCTAGGGCGTTTTCTGATCACTTATTTTCTACTTCTATTGGGGTCTCATTCTTCAACATGTCATGTTTAGTTGTAAAACACTAAAGAGGGATTGTAGAGAGTTTTTTTTGTGGAATCGGAGAGGTTCTAGGAAGAGGTTTCATCTAGTAACATGGAAGCTAGTTTCTCATCCTAAGAAGTTTGGGGGAGTTGGATTGAGAAGTATGAAGTGGATGAATGGTGCGCTTCTGGGTTAATGGCTTTGGAGTTCAGCAAGGAAGATAATACTCTTTGGAGGAGGGTGATTGGCAACAAATATGGGTTCAACCTTGGAATTAGGACAGCAAAGAGGCATCTTTCTTCCTGTAGGCTTTGTATTTGAAAAGTTATTATGAAGACGTTTGAAGATTTTGTTGAGGGAGTTTCTTATGAAGTGAGGAATGGTGCGCTTCTGGGTTAATGGCTTTGGAGTTCAGCAAGGAAGATAATACTCTTTGGAGGAGAGGGTGATTGGCAATAAATATGGGTTCAACCTTGGAATTAGGACAGCGAAGAGGCTTCTTTCTTCCTGTCGGTTTTGTATTTGAAAAGTTATTATGAAGACGTTTGAAGATTTTGTTGAGGGAGTTTCTTATGAAGTGAGGAATGCTGAACGAGTGATATTTTGGGAAGGTGAATGGTGCGTGATTGGAAAGCAATGCGAAGTGCATCCAAGGCTTTATAGGTTGGTTCCTATTAGGTGGCCTTACAGTGAACGGCTATTTTGTTAGAAATAATGAGGGAGTAGTTAGGTCCCCGATGTTCAGATCTATTAGAGAGGGAGATTCAAGAATTTGTTATACTCAATCGTCTTGGATAGGTCCAACTTCTGATAGAGACAATTGATAGCTGATTTTGGAAGAAATGTCCGAAAGGAAACTTTTCTGTATGTTTGTTCTATGTTGGCTGGTTTTTCAGATGAAAGATCTGGTTGTGTCAATTTGGGGCAAAGCCAGTTCCACCCAGAGTGTAGGCTTTTATTGGTAGCCGAAATATGACAATCCTGAATAGATGCATTTAGTGTAAGGAGGATGGGGAGAGCATCAATCATCTATTTATTCATTGTAAGATTGTTCAGGTGGTGTCTGATTTTTTCTCTCCTTATTTGAATTATGTCTTTCCCCGAGGGCATAGTAGATGTATTCTCCTCTTGGCCTAGTTTGGAGTTTGGTATTATGGGCGAATCCTTTGATATAGCAGATTTGCATGATGATCGGTTGTTTATTGATTGCTTGGGCATCTATTTTGAACGGATTTCATGATATCAAGTGTAAAGACTTCGTTTGTAATTGGGATTTGGTCGTCCATGGAGGGTTAACGGATTGTGGTTGTTTAGGATAGGCTGAATGTTATTTTATTTGTATTTTGTCTCCTTTGGGAATGCTTTTCCTGCAGTTTTTGGGCTGGTTCAAGTGAAAAGAAGTTGATGCTGAGTCAGAGCTGTGCTGATGTTGAGCCCTAGCTTTGCTTGAGCGTAACAACTTGAAATTTTTATATTCTTTTGAGAAAGCAAAACGAGAAAGGAATCCTAGGGTTTTGTTGCCTTAATGGTTGAAGCTCTACATATTAATCAAGTGTGTGTGTGTATCACTTCAAACAAATTCTTTGTTTCTCAGGTTGGTGAACTCATTGGTGGAAGCCAACGTGAAGAACGCCTTGACCATCTGGAAGTTCGTTTAGATGAGTTAAAGCTCAATAAGGAAAGCTATTGGTGGTACCTTGATCTGCGTCGTTTTGGTTCAGGTTAAGGATCTATCTTCCTGTTGAGATTAGTAACTTCTCTTATGTTGCTGAATGTTGTAGTATCCCCATATAAAACTGCTATCCCCTGTGCATGCAGTGTTAATATGCAAAAGATATCTTTTGAAATTTGTGCTTAAATTCGTTAGACGGGGGTTTTCAAAAAGCTGCACTGCATAGAATATAGTGTCATCCTCTTAAAACAATTACGTCTGCCCTCTATGCTTCTTTTTATCTTTTTAAATTTTCTGCCAGTGCATTGCAGTTTCTGGCAATTGATATTGATTTGTTGTTTAATAGCATTGCAAAACAAGAGGAATAGATATGTGTACATGTGCGGGTGAAATATAACTTCATTCTGTTGTATGTGCTTGATATTTCTGAGATACAATTGTTCTCATGAAAAATTAAAACAGGAATATTGACCTGTGAACTGTATTATGATAGTTGTGTTACGTTTTAATGGTAATTTAGTCATTGTAAGGGTAATTAAAACAAGATTCGTGCATCCGACCCCATGTAGTTGAGAATTTGGGATAAAGCTTATGACAAGGATGATGATAATATGTCTTATATAAAAGCAATGTGGTCTTCGAAAAATAACATGCACAATTCAAATCATAGCATGCTCAATTTTCATGGTATCAAGCGAAAGTATTAAGTTTCGGTTTTGAGGTACATTTCGGTCAGCCTAGAAATGGAAATATTTAAATTTTATGCAGATTTTGTAATTTTCTTGGAAATATTGTGGAAATTTTCTTTGAAACATTAGGAAATGATAAAACAAGCATGGAAACTCATTCATTAATCATCAAGATACGATAAATAACAACATGAAGTGTGGACATGAAGATCAATATTGTTCCGCTATGTGCTTGCTTAGGCATCTAAGGGTCTGACAACAAAAAATAATTATAATTATACATGAAATGATCATAAAACTGTCGCTTAACTCCATAAATTCAAAATAATGATTACAAAACACATGGGAAGGTCACAACCTCATGGACCTTCAGTCCCCCTCATCTCCATTTTGTTCAGGGTCCTGATAGAATTGTTGCCTTATATTATTATGATATTGGCCCACGACATGATGATATAGTACAGATTTTGGGCATCTTGGACCTAAAGTTCACATTATTCAAAGGTGAACATCCACTAATGCTCCAATCTATGAGTACTTCGAATCCTGAACCTACCTTGGCTGGTGTCTTCCCGTAGTCAGTGATACTTCTCAATGTGCACTGTAGGAACCATGAGGTCCACGATGGACCTCAACCACAAAGCTGTAGCCAATGGGTAAGGTATAATTTGTAGCTTTCCAACCCGATGCCTTGAAACTATGCCCACGCATATTTATTTATTATTTGAATTAATAAAATAAGATTATAAATAGAATGCTGATCAATTACAATACGTTTATGCTAATGAATGAATATTACATGTAATTTGCAAGTTTTCATTACAAATAACTTTTACTATTTGCTAATTTTTAAATTTGTCTAAAATATTTATGAAAATATTACCCAAAATTTTAATCCCACCAAGCTGTAGATCGACTGAATCTTTGCAACACACACATTACCCATACACAACAATGGATGTTTAGAGCAATTGAGGCTTTTCTCAATTTTCATTCCAATCTGAGAATGTGCACACCTATGTAACATGGACATGGCACTTTTAGCATTCTTTTTCCATGTTGGACACATGTCACATTTGGACACATATGACCATGTCACCCTTATTTTACTAATTTTCATTATAAATATAATTTGTAAGAGGGTTGGTGTTTTCTATCTTCCATACCATACTTTTTAAAGTTGGCAGTTTTCATTTATATAAATATACTTAAAAAATTTTATGTTATTTAATAGCTCCGCGACATATGAAAATGTTTTATGTTAATTTTCTTATGTTTCTTTCCGTATTTCTATTTTAAAAAAACTTATGTTTAAATATAACTAAAACATTACCTTATAAAATATGTGTAAGTACGTGTCCGTGTTTCAGGATTCTTAAAGGTGTCGTGTCAGAAACCTTGTATCTATATGGGATACTGACACGTGGCCATGCCATTGTTAGATAGGTGAACACACATCCGGTGTAGTACATCATAGATCAATAGATTTGATGCAGTATTTTATCATTACCTCGAAATAGGGTAGGCCTAATACTCCTTTTTTTTTTCCTATCAGTGTCCATCTTATTCCTTGCTCTTTCACTGTGTTAATGTCGTCATGATATAAAATATAATCATTAGCATCATCCCCATCATCATCAGATGTGTTAGCCTCCTCAATATATTCATCTTCTGTCTCCTTCGAATTGGCCTCTTCCTCTTCTGGCTCCCATACTGAAGCCCTTGCCCTTACTCTTGACCTTGATTGTGATATATATATTTGAGGTTGATTCACCAGCTTCAGCAGCTCTTGCAACAACACCCCATGTCAAGTTATCATCCTCAAACACCAATTCATCTTTTGCTTCTCCACCTTCTGTTTCCATCTCCCCAAATATATATATATATATATGGGTCAGGATCGGGGGACTACAATTTCATACAACATTTTTTACAACAATTTTGGCGTACCCACATCGAAGATGAATCAATAGCTGATTTTTGGCGAGGATGATCTCCTCATCATATAGATCACCCCTACAAAAAATCAGCACATTCTGAAATTTCTAACCCCTTCAGCACAGGCCAATGTATAAACTAGAAGTCTTGGAATGGGTTGATTTTGGGCGAGGATGGTCTCTATAGTGAAGAGACCATCTTCACAAAAATTCAAATCAATCCGATATTCGTAGATCGGTTTACAAGTTGAAGAATTATGGACCGTCTATTTTTATCATTAACTTGAAAACCACATTTGATGGGGTTAGAAATTTCAGAATGTGCTGATATTTGTAGGGGTGATCTATATGATGAGGAGATCATCCTCGCCAAAAATCAGCTATTGATTCGTCTTCGATGTGGGTACGCCAAAATTGTTGTAAAAAATGTTGTAAAAAATGTTGTATGAAATTGTTGTCCCCCGATCCTGACCCTATATGTATATATATTGCACAAAGAAGCTTTTGAAAACTTTTTGTATGGCATATGATCCGTGGTAGCTGCTGTTCACAAGGTGCAAAAATGGCGATCCACGCATAATCTTAGTCGTCATGAACTTACAGTAGCTATCTTCTTTGTACTGTTTTCTATCAAAAGAGGAGATTCATATTGATCCTACATGACATCAAGACTGAAATGGAAATTGTAACCTAATGCCAATTATGAGCTGGTCTGCAACCATATGATATTCCCAACACTCTTAATAATTGTTCTTTTAGCTGCAAACTCTGTTTTAAGTTCTATGCAAGTGGGTGATTGTAGTCTCTTGTTGTTCTTGTGTCACCAGTTCCTCATGCGGGCTTTGGATTGGGCTTCGAAAGGCTTGTGCAGTTTGCCACAGGAATAGAAAACATAAGGGATGCAATACCTTTCCCCCGGACTCCTGGTTCTGCCGACTTTTGATACCCTAACTTATGCGCTTCATTTGGCTCTGAAGGTATTAAAGAAATTGGTCATAAAAGAGTTCATGGTACCCATGTCTTTTGCTTTTTCACCCCTTTTCAAGATCAACATATCATTTTTTTAAGAGTTCAACAAGAGTAAAAAAGAGCTGAAGGATCCATTTAGTTAAACTTCTAGTTTGCCTAAAAAGAAAAGCTGGGAGAAGGCGTCAGGTTGGTGTGCTTCCCTTAAATTTGAAGGGACACAGGTTGTATTATAGAGTTTCAAACTTTAAATAGAGATGAAATTATTCTATATTTATCTTTTGGGTTGCATTTCTATATGTTATTCTGATTAAATTTGTGTTTAGACACAGTACACATGAATCAATGAAATCTAAACCAATCCTTTTGACAGCAGGTTTGAGTTGCTTGCCACATTAGTGCTACGCTTTACAATAAAAATCAGAGAATATAATATTCATCAAATTAATGTCATTAAAAAAGAGTAAAATGTAGCAGATGGTATACTTGGTGCTGCTCCTGCTTTGAGGAGGATAGTGCTTTGGTTGGTTTTACAAATCCCTTGTATTTTCTCATTACAACAGAAAGCCTTGTGTTTTTTATTTTTTATTTTTTTTATTCTTGTGATAAAGGTAACCCTTATTTATTTATAGGAATCAAACGGGGTGAGGTGTGGCCCTGCTCGAACGTCAGAATAAATCAATACCAGCTCCCACGGCATAGTAGGATGAGCAGATAGCCTGGTAACCAGTGAAGTAGCAAGCCTGATTCTGGTAACCAGTTAAGTAGCAAGCCTGATTGCTTCGAGGGCATTCATCTCAGCAACTAGGGTAGTAGACTAACCAATAGGGAGCACTAAAGCTGCACAAAACATGGCCCAACCAGTTCTAATTACAGCCCCTGCACCAGCAATACTGGGATTACCATGGGATATACCATACGCACCCGGTGAGTGGGAGTTCAAGAGGTAGAATGCAGGACCAAGGCTTGGTGTAGAATTTCTGGGAGTTGGCCAGTGCCCCGGTGCAGTAGGTGGGCCATCACCTATGCGCCATCTGAGTCCCAATCAAATGGTTGGATGGACACGATTACACGAAGTATGTCCCTCTAATAAGGGGAGGCGAAGTGGGTAGGCCAAGAAAAAAGTGTATTGGGGAATAATTTGTTCATATATGCTGAGCTCCTAATGAGTGGTGACCATGGCGATACTCAGTTTTGCGAGTAAGGCAGAGTTTATAAGGGGACACTCAGGACCCCCAAACGGCCACCGAGGTGTGCAAAGACTGGATCACTTCAGTAGATGTTTACGGATGGTTGAATCATTGAGCCCAAAAAATGTTCATGCGCATTTGGTCAATTTGGTTAAGAATGTCGGCGGAGCTGCATGGACAACATTAGGTGGTTGGGTATGGATGTGAGCAGAATGAAATAGGACTAAACAACCCGCTTGTGTTAATGTCTTTGCTTTCCATACTCTTTACCTATCAGACTTCTTGTAGGTCAGTAAAGTGTGATCGAGATTGTTAGTAAATTCTCAAATTATTCGTGAATTATACGTGAATTATCCAAAATAATGAACCGAACAACGTCCTATTCAAAGGTTTGGAAAATTTTGCACATTTTTGAACATGATCTAATTATTCTCAAATAATACCCGAACTTTCCGAATTAGTCCTGCATTTATTTTTGAACATGAAAATTCATTTTGTAGGACAAAATTGTCAATATTTATTTTTGTTTTATTTTTGAGAATTTTTGACATACCCCCCCATGACCCGGTCCACTGTTATTGACTCAATTGACTAACATTTTGTCTTAAAAAGACGAAAATGTCCCTATCTTCCACCTTAGAACACGAGGGTTTGGGCCAAAACCCTAACCCCAAATGAAATGACTGTGGTATCCACCAAAAAAATAGAGTTACCCACTGCCTCCGTTCAACTTCTTCATGATCATTAAGGAGTCTACAATCACCCAAAAACATGGTCCAAAACAGAAAACAGCACCATGGAGGATGAGGTAGAGCACATACGCTACTGAACATGTTCAATGGGGGAAGGTAGTGTGGAAGCTATTGAAGACCCCCGAATTTATGAACGCATTTTTAAATGACAAACCCGAATTGTGCCCCTACCACATTTTTTGCCACTCCGAATTGCTAACTATGCGTGGGTTTGCCGCATTGATGTG
Organism: Euptelea pleiosperma; assembly: GCA_035048495.1. Lineage (NCBI taxonomy): Eukaryota > Viridiplantae > Streptophyta > Magnoliopsida > Ranunculales > Eupteleaceae > Euptelea > Euptelea pleiosperma. The sequence continues at coordinate 13,995,126 of CM068553.1, forward strand.
TTGGCCTAAGGCGGCACAGCGATGATCGAGAAGTGTGAAGATATATCTGCGTACATGAGCTTTTATAGGGTTAAAGCGCCTTCCTAACTTGATCCCAGAAATCTTGGATTGACATTTGAGGAATAAATTGGCACATTATAACGGTAACACTCCCATTACGTTATTACTAAAATAATGCCCATAAAAAAATAAATTTCTTTTATAACAAGGTTATTCTGAGTTCATAAGTACCCATTATAATGGTCATAATGGTAACATTAGGTGATTTAACGGTTGATTTTAAACCTTGCTTTAAAGTAACCATATAGAGACCCGCTAGGTCAACATTTGAGCTTAACGTACAAAGACAAGCTCCTTGATAACATACTGGACATGACTCAATTGATCCACACACCAATCAAAGTGATCAGATGTGCAGTATGATTCCTTACCTCATCACTCATCTGCAATTTTAGTCATCCAACAACTAGCTTGATTTGATTGTCGCGATCCTCCAACTGGTATGATTCTTGACCATATGGTCTGCCCCACGTACTGGTAAAACAGCCAAGATTACTGTTAGATGGCCCCTACAATTTATCATTCCTCCCTCTTAAGAACCTGCCAACCCCCTTGAAAACTTCACAACAAAAACATGTTTCTACTGGGGGGGTTCTGGGTATTTATGAATTTCTTAACTTCCAAGTGATGAAGAAAACAATCAAAACTCGGCCTCTAGAGGTAAACTCATCGTGCTACATCTTTTCAAAACAAAAAAAAATTCAATTGCGTTCAAGAATGAAATCATTATAAGTTGGTTTTGCCAAACTGTCAGGTCAACACAATTCAACATGCCGATGCAACGAACATAACTGGAAATTTTTTGACTTTCTAGGATCGCCTTGTGTGTGTAAATCAACAGACTTCGGAAAGCCATAAAAAAGAACAAAAGAAATATCTTATTTTTGCAATTTCAATAAGCTTTTTATCCCTTGAGAAGCGGGAGATGCGGTGCTCTTTCTTAGACTCTCTTCTATCTTCTTCAAGGACCACCTTAAAAACAATATTGGAATTCTTGTGTCCAATAAATCAGCAAATGAACTGTACAATGGTTCCCACACATGTCCTCTTTGGCTTGGTAAAAAGGACGCCAGCTCCCCGAACAGGGTGGCAGCTGCCGGGAGATTCAAACCAAACTCCATTCTAAATGTACAGTAAACTGTTTTCCGAGCTCATACGTGTTTCATCAAATAGCAGAATTTTCTTTCTAAGTTCCATTTGCAAAACCCAATCCCACTGCTCATCGCCTATCTTTTCTGGGAGAGGGAGGTGTAGAAAGTGCTGACCTGAATTGATTATTGTCAAGAGAAGCAAAAATGAAGGCTTTCTTCACCATCGTGGCTCAGAGTTCCACCTCATGAAGGTCATCCCCAAAACTGCCACCGTTCATTGGCAGACGCATCGATGATGGGTCACTAGGCATAAAAGATGATGGGGGCATCCCCAACACCTCTCCTAGAGGTTTTATTTCGGTCATCCTAGGGGGATTACGTGCATCGGAAAGGCTTCCACTCCATGATGCTGTTCGCCTCGAGCGGGAAGAAAGGGAGCCGTTGCCATTACCGATTACCCCCATTCCCTTGGGGGCAATGTTATCCATGCTCGGGAACCGTTGCATGGAGGATGATGATGGTGGTGGTGGAGATGAGAAAAATGAATCCTTCGTTGCTGATGTCGAAGGGACTTCTTTAGTGGTGGAAGCAGGATCTTGCATGTTTTCTCCAGTTGCATCTGCTGAATGTTCAGCTGGGGCTGGGGCTGTGGCAGTGGCAGTGGCAGTGGGGATGAAAAACTTGGCATTGGCAC